>CM066031.1:1073598447-1074199862 GCA_033557465.1 Ichthyophis bannanicus | reverse complement strand
CTGCTAAGATGGGAATTGGAAGAACCATCTGCAGGCACCCAATTGACGGAGACAAAGGTAAAACCGAGGCAGCCACCACCACGGCCATGTTCCTTGACAAAATCCAAATAAGATAATATTGACTATCCGACCAGGTAGGCCGCCCCCAAATCAATTCTTGCCGCTTTGCTCTGTGGTCCTGCCGGAGATGACTCCACCATCTATAGCTGTTGAGGACCACCTAATTCAAGCCCGGGCTACCCAAGCCCCTAATACGCAAGCCTGCAGGGCCAGGGCACTAATGTCAAAGGCTTGTTTCAGCAAGATGTCTAATTTCCTGTCCTAGACATCCTTAAGCACTGCACTGTGCTCCACCGGGATGGTCAGTCTTCTCTGGTCACTGACGAAACCAAGTTGTAACTCTGAGCAGCCTTAGCAACTCCTTCTCTGATTCTGGCAATGGGTGTAGCAAGTGTGGACATTGAGCACACGACCCTTAATACGGACACCGGCTGAGCCCAAATCCCTTTGGATCATGTTTGGCCGGACCACTCTGTGGAAGACACTGGAAAAACAACTCTCGAGACTTCCTTACCTGCCTAGTTCGAAAAGGATCTTCCAGGGGAGATCCTCCTCCGACAGGCACCCCTGTGGGAATGTTGAGAACTTTCAAGGATTCACACCAATTCAAAACCGGCAACACTTCTCGCTGCAGTAGACCTTCATAATTCTTGCGTGCTCCCTCGGGGAGTCTCGCGCTCCTTGAGCTCCTCCTTCCTCGTTCCCCCAGTTCTCAATCTGCGGTTACTCTTTTTCTAGCACCTCCAACCTAGGAGCAAGAGGAGTCTGATCTTCGCAACTCCCTGTATGCGACCCTTTGGGGAGGGGTGTCAAGTTCCCCCGTGGACTTTGGTCTCCGGCCTCATGCTTTCGTTTTTTTTTTCATGCGCGGTCCCTGACCTACCTCCCTTGTGTGATTTGCAGACAGAAAGCTTCTTGTGTAGTACTGGAGGCACAAACTCCATGGGAGAACCCTTCACTGAGGTTTCCCCCCTCCCCCGCTGAGGTCCCGGGTTGGGTGCTTCTCGCGAGGAAGGGCCTGCTGTTCAAAAGCTATGGACTGGAGTGCCGAGCCCTTTCCACTAGAATCCCCCTCTACGTATATCTGTTCTTCTCCCTTAACTCCTGAGACTCAGAAGCTGGAGGGATTATGGGACCCTTACTGTCCGGTCTATGATTACATTCTGTCCAACTGAGGACTGACGTCACAGAGTGCAGCCCCTTACAAACACCGCGTGTCCTGACACTGCACCCACAGCTGAGCCTGCCACGGACCCATGATATTGCTGTCTTGGCAGGGCATCATTGACCATCAGTGTTTGAAAAATCATCAAAATGTCCTTCTTTTTTTTTAAGGGTATATATAGCATAAAGAGCTAAAAGCTCTCATCTCTCCATATATCTATTATATATATATATATATATATAGTTATATATATATATAGATAGATATATACTATTGTGATGAGGAGAGTATGAGCTTAAACCCATGGACCTAGAGGAAAATCAAAAACTTAAAAAAAACCGCGACCTTTAAGGAAAGAGAAAGGCAGCAGGAAACGAGCAGTGCAGACGTGCAGGCAAAGAAAAAACAACACCAACACGCAGTGGCTGAAGGCAGGCACAACCAAGCTCTGCTAACCTAAAGGCAGGCTTGGGAGAATAATGAAACAGGCACTGAGCAAGGGGCAGTGACACCGGAGGAAAAAAAACAAGCTTTCTAATCCCAGGGGAACAAAGGAAAGGAAGGAGGAGGGAGGTTCAGCCAGAGAGGTTTGTATCGGGAATTTGAGCGGGAGAATTGATCCGGGGAGTTGGAGTTGACCACAGCGATTGCCGGGGAGGACAGAAGCACCCAAGAAAAGGACCCGAGAGAGGTCACTGGGGAAAGGAGACCGGTGAAGACTTCGTGGGTGACTTCAGAGGTGAAGTCAACACCCCTAGAGAAAGTCCAGGGGACTTGCAGGGATAAGTGCAAGTAGGTTTCTCTGAAGAAGCAGGAGGTGTGGCCGCTTTAGTGTCAATTTTTTTTTTTTTTTTTCCCTTTTGGAGAATTACTGCCTAGCAGCACGAGGGGGCCAGTTTCTACAGTTCAGTGTGATGAACCAGCTCCTTAAGGGTTCAAGCTCCCAGACGGTTGGAGTGAACAAAAGTTACAGCTAACAGTGACCTGAAACAGTTGGAGGCATTGTGGCCATTTAATTCAGAAAAAGAAGACTTCACCTTCACCAGGTGAAAGCCTTGCTCCGGAGTGAAAAGCCTCAGTGGAGAAAGGTTCAGGAGCTTTTGGAGTGTATTGAGCCAGGAAGCATTGCATGGAGCTGTAGAGTCAGACTTACCGAGACGAAATGGAGGTAGATTGCTCTGAACCTGTTACTATGTCTGAGGATCATTATATGGTACTGTTCATGGTGTCACAAAGAGCTGAATAAAAGCTTCTGGAAAAAAAGGGAAAACCCTGTAACTACTACTTGAAAACCCCCAACAAAGCATTAAGGAAACAGGGAGATTTACTATAGGCCAGGAAATGATAAGAACCCTGTTTCAATGCAGAGAAGACATTTACTTTTGTTTGAGAATAAAAGGACGTATATTGTTTGTTATATTGCGAGGACAAGCTTGGCATGTTGTAGAGAGAGCCTTGCTAAAAGCGATATTTTCAGTTTTGGTTACATGGCTTTTCCTGAGGAATATTGTTTGGACGAAGAATCCTGTTACCTTTTCTGTTAAGGCCTTAGTGTTTTGGAAAGGAAAGAAGAAATAAATTCCTGTTTGCATTTGGAGAAAAAAACCTTCGGTTTCCATACTTTTGTTTTTTGAAACAATTACCACAAACTACAAGTTCCCAAGAACGCCCATGCTCTGGGGAGGAGTTGATAACATAATCTCTATTAACGAGTAACCAGGGCAAGCCCTACGCCTATAGTCTGCAGCCGGGCTAGGGTCCCCCACAAGCTGCAGCTGGGCTAGGGTCCCCCACAAGTATCTATCTCTAGCTCTCTATATTCTATATACTTAAAACTCCTACATGAATCGCATACACGAGGGAAAAAAAAACTACAAATGTTGCTCACTACAGAACAAAAGGTTTAAAACTTGTGCTGCTAAGTCCTAATACTATTCCCCCTTCCATTGCAGGGCTTGCCTGCTTCCTCACCATGCCATTCTCCCCAGCCTACTCTCTGCACATGCGAAAACGAACCGAAAGGGACAGAGACCTTCACCTCCCACAGCCGCTTTGGGCTCAGCCGCATGCCTTCACGACAAACTGCGGGACTCACTCGGGGGCCTCGCAGGCTCGTCCTGTTTCCTCTGCCGCCTCTTACCTTTGCAGTTGGGTGGATTCACCGCCAATGCCTCCTAATCCTGCCAGGAATCGCGGTGAGTCTGTCCCTTCCCTGCCCTCGTGCTCCGGGGGGTGGGGTGTGGCCGCGTGTCTCTCGTAGGGCTTTGGCATTGAGGCGGGAGGCCAGCTTGACAAAGGGGCCCGTTTACTCTTCAAATCGGAGGGTCCCAGCCAGCCTCAAATCTTTGCACATAGGTTCACCCCTTCCAATATTGATACATGATACATTGTTATTTATTTATTTATTTTAAACCTCATTGATCCAAGCCAGCGGATCAAGCCCCCCTTCCCTTTCCTCCAACCCCAGTCTTCAGCTAATGAGGAGGAGGTGGGTGGGGTGCAGGGCAGGAAAAACACCTACTCTAAAAGCTGGCAGCAAAAACACAAAGAAAAGGTAACTGCGGATTAAGGAAAAAACAAAGAAAAGAAAAAATAAACCCCTTCTAAAACTAAGTCTCTCCAGAAAGTCCTTTCTGCCCATGGCTTACATGCTCCTGTTCAGCTGGACTTGAAGACTGAGTGGGTAATGAGGTTGGTGGAGTGGTGCCATTGGTTATATATCCTGAGGTCATCAAAAGGATGACATAACTCAGATCTCCAAGCTGCTGGAAGAGGAGCAGCAACCCAGAGAAGGGACTGGACTGGAGAGATGATTAGAAATGGGAGATATAATGATATATTGTCCACATAGATGTGATACTCCACTTTAAACTTATGGAAGTTACTACAGATTGGCTGGAGATAAATGTTAAATAAAAGGACTGATAGAGATGATCATTGAGGTAAGCCCCTCTTTTTGTCTATATGGTTTAGATATCTGTAAATCGATGTTGACTTTCTTGTTTAAGGCCACCTCAGTTTACATTAATGGAGAATACTTATTTACCAGGGTAGAGAAGGTATTCTGCAAGGGTATCTCGAGATGGAGTTGGTGTCTCCGGGTAATGCGTCATAACCGGTCAGAACCACTGTCATCCATTTATTCTTGCATTGCTGGATTTTTTTGAGGGAGTTGCATGGATTGTTTGCAAGCTGTATCATGGGGGAGGTTTGTTTTATTGCAGCTAAGTCTTCCCTCAATTGAATCAATTATTTTTCCATAGTAGATAGCTTAAAATGGGTAGGACAAGCTCAAAGGCTCCAAATTGTTTTCCTGAGGATTGAAGCACTACAGTTATTGCACTGTGTCTTTTGGGGAAATTGCTAGGTACATATGATCTAGATTGGCCACTGTTTGAAACAGGATACTGGGCTTGATGGAACTTGGTCTGACCCAGTATGGCATATCTTATGTTCTTATGTAGTGTGTGTGGGGCAGTTGGTAGATGAAAAAGCAACATAGAAATCCTTTCCACTAAAGTTATGAAAGTGAATGTGTGTCTTGGGCTGACTAAGAACATCCAGCCCTGGAGAGGGAGGATGAGAAATAAGTGGCAGTAAGCTACGAGTTTGACTTTCTAAGCCAGAGACCTTGCAGAGCAGCTGTTATCTACCAGAGCACAGACTTGTCTCTGCAATACAGGCCAAACATATTGTTTTAAAGAACAGGCTGAACATTTTAACTCTTTTTTTTAATTAAAGCAAGGTAATTCCTATATTGCATCCACTATTTTCTAAAGGCTAAAGAAATCTACATAGTGGATGCTTGAAATGCCCTCTCGATGGAAGTGATGGGCAAATACAGTGACAGAATCCAAATGACATGGGACAGACACAGTGGATCCCTGTAAAGCAACAGGATAAAATAAAAATAAACATAACTATCTCTTATATCTCAAAAAATAGGGGTGACTTACACAGAGCAGTTAGTACACCTCTAAACCCAAGGCATGCGGAGGTGTGACCTGCACGGAGCAGCATGTGCACCGACTCTTTCCACCTTGCTGGGCAGACTAGATGAACCATACTGGTCTTTATCTGCCATCATATACTACAGTATGTTACCATGTTAAACACAGGCAGTAAGTAAAGCAGTGCAATTACAGTAACTCCAAAAAGACAGACGAGGTACAGGCAGCTAGAAACTATTCAAAGCAAGTAAAAGAAAAAGAATAAAAACGTAGCCAGAGAGATCCACTCAATGTGCTTCCACTCCCGGTGCTCTGGAGACCGGTAATAGCTTCTGGGTCTGTTCCTACAAGTTTTAAATGCAGAGGTCCCTTGGATTTCTAGGGAAGGAGAATAAAGCCAGCCGACATCTAATGTACTCTGAGCATCTCCACGTCTCCGTGAGTGTGTTTCTGGTTTGTGTTTCAGATGCAGGTGACATTTGAGGACATCACTGTCTCTTTCTCCCAGGAGGAGTGGGAGTATTTAGATGAAGGGCAGAAGGAGCTTTACAGGGAGGTGATGAAGGAGAATTATGAGACTCTGATCTCCCTGGGTAAGGACTGTACGACTGTATCTGCATGTCTAGCAGACAGTAGGGCTGATCTAGTATACTGTATCTACCATTCTTCCAGGTTCCAGAGATAGGACACGTCCAGAAAATGTGCTCACATAGCAATTTTCAGCCATATTAACACCCGGTACCCACCAGGTACAATAAGCAGCATTTTATAAATCATCAATATATAATTCAGCTCTAGATACAGAACCTGCAGAGCGGAGTGTGGGATGAGTCCGGTGAAACCTGGGGTACTGGGTTCAAGGCTCCCACAAGGATTGGCCTACCTTTCCCTATAGATATATAAATGGTTCTTCTAACTTCATCCCTTCAGGAATATCCTTGTACAGTACTTAAAAAATAATATAGTCCATCATATCTTCAATCAGTCTCTCTTCTACATTGCTTCCTGTTGTCTTCATGTATATTTCTCAGCAGCACATTTATGTTTGTCCCCTGCTTTCTTGAATTCAGATACTGTCCTCATGTCTACTACTTCCACTGGGAGACTATTCCATGCATCTACCACTCTTTGCATAAAGAAATATTTCCGCATATTACTCCTGAATCTATCCCCGTTCACCCTCATCCATCAGGCGCTGCAAGACTGCACCCTCAGACACAGAGCCCAAATCGGTATCAGAAAAAAGAGTGGGAGGCTGAAACCCCTCCACTCTTCATCTAAAGGCCAATCAGGGCCCACCACAGCAACTTAGAAGAGAAATGCCTTCAGCCGCAGCTGCACCTTCGGCCCTTAGGCGGGGAAAGCAGGCAGATACGCAAAAAGCAGCTCAACCCAAACAAAAAACTGCCAACACTAAGCCCAGCAACCTCAAAAAACCTCAACAACCTCGAAGACCTCATCCCTATCACAAGCAGAAAACTCTCACCCCACACATCTCCTAGACACTTCGGATTGTATCAGGACACACTTTCAGCAAGAAAACAACAAACTGTAAGTACCACTCATCAGAAATGGAACTCACTGCTGAAAGAGCCCCACCCCTACCCTCAAATGATTCTACCAAAAAACATAAAACTGCTATAATGCCAGGGAATCCAATGTTGCCAGTCAACCAAGTATTGTATGCCCTTCTTCTCATCTGGCTCCTACTCTGCCACTCATCAACAGCTACCTATACCATAAACATACCCACAGCAACCCTACAACCTCCCCTACTACACATACCTTGCCACCCACACATATGGATGAATCCCCATAAGCATGCCTACAGACAAACCCACAGATTAATAAGAATTCAAACCAACACTCACACAACTGGCTACCACACCCAACACAGGCTAATCACTCCAATTAACATTGAGCTAATCAATGCTAGCTCCGTCTGAAACAAGAAACACCATCATAGACTATATTCAATATCACCCAGACTGACATCCTCTGCATCACCAAATCCTGGCTAAAAAGCACTGACCAGGTCATTCTATCTGAAATCACTCCTCAATCCCTTACTGCTTCAAACGTCCACGCATCCACAAGAGAGGTGCGAATGGACCTTAAATTTAAATTTAAAATATCCCAATCTCTAAGCCACAAATACTGTGGCTTAATCACGATAGAAAACAGACCTAGCCATTTGTCTTACTTACAGAGCCCCAAACGCTCCCGCTGATGAGACATCTGACATCCTCAAAGCCATATGTTTGGCCAGCTCTCCTCATAAATCTGAGCTACGCACCTAGCAGAGAAGAAGCTACTTTCACAAGGCAATGGAATCACTTAACTTCTGCCAAATCCTCAAGGGTTCCTGTCACTGCTCAGGCTCTACTCTGGACCTCATCTTTGTCCCAAAGAACCTTCACTCACAGGACAGCATAACGACCCCTCTTGCCCTACCAATATCCTGGTCAGATTACCATGCTATACATTTCAAGGTTCACCACCCTCAACAAGGAAAATCACAGAGAATACCCCATTCTGAAAGAAGATTTAAAGGATATAACCAAGACCAACCTCCGCCAGGACTTTGCAGATCCAGAAGAGGCAACTAAAACTTGGAACTGCACCATCAATGCATCAGTGAAGTCTCCTTAGCACCCAAATCTTGGAAATAGAGAAGAAAGATCCAAATCTGCCCTGTGATATTTTGACGCAATATCAGAAAAGAAACAAAAACTTTGCCAGTTAGAGCATAAATGGAAACATGACTGGTCACAAGCCACCCTTCTTCAATACCAGAAAATGCAAAGAGACTACAATGATCTGATCAACAAGCACAATCGAGAATACCACACCAACCTTATCTTAAAAGTCAGCCACAAGCCTCGACAATTTGAAATTGTCCGCACACTCACGAAGAATCCATCCCACAAAGAAGACACTATCCATCCCCAGATCTTTGCAGATTTCCTCATCAGCAAGAACAAACTACCCTTAAGAACTTCAATACCAAACACATCCAACACCTCAACTGCAGAAACCAACATCAAACACAAATGATACTGAACTATGGAGCAAATATTCCACACCATCACTGCATTAAAAACCAGTACAGTGCCCTCTGACCCCTGCCCAGTCATGTGGATCAAATCAGTCAAGGACAAAGTTGCCAACTCTATCCAAAACACCATAAGCTCATCCCTATCTCAAGGATACATGCCCCCTACTCTCAAACATCCAAAAATACAACTCAACAACAGCTCTGATCCTGCAACTTTCCACTATTCCCAGCCTGCCCTTTCTATCCAAAATAATTGAAAATGTGTTGCAGAGACAACTGCAAGACCATATTGACCTGTATGCTTCTCTGGAACCACACCAAAATGAACTTCATCCTAATCATAGTGTTGAGACTCTCCTCATACATCTGTTCAACATACTCCTAAGAGGAATCGACAACATAAAAACTGGATTCCTTATCGTCTTTGTTGACATCTCCTTGGCCTTTGACATTGAATCACACAGCATCTTCTTAAACCAACTAACATTGGACTTCACAGCACAACATTCAACTGGTTCCAATCCTATCTCACTGACAGACAACAAAAGGTCAAAGTTGGTTCAAACACCTCTACTCTCCTGCCTGCCCTTCCTACTTACAACCAGTTTGCAGCATTTTCAAGCAGCACAAAATTAACTATGCCATTTATGCAGATGACATCATGGTCTATTCCACTATCCATCTCAACATGCCAGACTATACGGCTATCACTAAATGCCTGCAGAAGATGAGCAACTGTCTGGCTTCCAACAAACTCCAAGTCAACTTCAAAAAATCTGAGGTGCTATTCATAACATGGGACTCTTCTTTTACCCCCCATCAGTCTCCATCACGGACACTCTAATCCCAGTAAAAGAGGAAGTATGCTACCTTGGTATCACCCTTGATCACTTTCTAAACTTACAAGCCCACATCAACAGAACTTCCAGGAACGCATTCCAAAAGCTCACTATTATCCAAATACTAAAACCCCTCCTCAGTCTGGATCACTTCTGCACGGTCTGTCAGGCAGTTATAATCCCCATGCTGGACTATTGTAACTCCCTTTTTAAAAATCTTCCAACTCAAACTACTCATCCCTTGCAACTAGCCCAGAACAAGGCTGTCCACATCATCACAGAATCCGCCAAACATGATCACATAACACTGCTCTTATATCAGCTTCACTGGCTACCAATTACCTCATGTGCCAGATACAAAACTGCCTTGACTATCTTCAAGATAAGCCGGGATTCTACAGGAACTGATATGCACAAAACTAAACAGCAGACCTAAGAGACAGAGCACCAGAGACACCATTTCAACTCCTAGTTCTTACACCAACAAAGAGGGCTCTTTCGTTAGGGGCACTCACCATCTGGAATTCCCTCCTAGAGAAGGTAAGGATAACAAAGGACTTAAAGGACTTCAGAAAACATCTCAAAACCTTCCTTTTCACCACTCACTTCAGAGACAATACCTAGTTGTTCCCCCTTATCTCACATGCCTAAAACAATATCTAACTCTTGTACATATGTTGCAATGTATATGTTTTGCCTCTTTGCAAATCTTGCATATCACCCCTTCCTAAGTTTACACATTGAGTTATCTGTAAGGTTTATTTAACATAAACTGCTTTGATTGTATGAGAAGGCGGTATAAAAAACTTGTTGAATAAATAAAATAAATTGTCCCCTCATTGCAGAGCTTGCTTTTAATTGAAAGAGGCTCTCCTCCTGAGCATTTATACCACCGAGATATTTAAACATCTCTGCCATATCTCCTCTCTCACATCTTTCCTCCAAAGTATTGCTACTGCTACTCGTCGATACCTTGTCCTTGCTTGGTTTTAAGGGCTCTGTACTGTACTGGTTCTCTTCTTATCTCTCTGATTGATCTTTCAGTGTTTGTTCTGGTGGATCCTCCTCTGCTGCTATCCTGCTCTCACTTGCGGTACCCCAAGGATCTGTTTTGGACACATTCCTTTTCTCTCTATATACCCAGTCCCTTGGTGCACTCATCTCTTCCCAAGTCTTTTAGTACCATCTAACCCTCGTCTCCCCTATCTCTTTTCTCAGTGTTAGGATAATAAAACATTTGTCATCTGCCATCTAGAGTACTGTAACCTGCTCCTTGCTGGTCTCCCTCCGAATCATCTCTCTCCCCTTCAATTTCTTCAACACTCTGCTGCGTGGCTAATCTTCCGCCAGCCTCATCATGCTCATATTACCCATCTTCTCAAGTCACTTCATTGCCAATCTACTTACTCCTGCTGACCTATAAGTACATTCACTCTGCAGCTCCTCACTACCTCTCTTCTCTTTTTCTCTCCCTACAGCCATCCTCCCCCCCCCCCTCGGGATCTCCGCTCTTCTTGCAAACCTCTTCTATCTGTGCCCTTCTCTTCAATTGCTAACTCCAGACTTCACTCCTTTCGCCTTGCTACTCCTTATGCCTGGAATAAACTACCTTTTTATGTAAGATGCCTTCACTGGCCCTTCTCAAATTGAGGCTCGAAACTCACCTCTTCGATGCCACTTTTGTAGGTTAAGTTGCCTGATCTCCTTTGTGTTTCCTTACCATTCCCCCCCCCCCCCCCCTAGCTGTATCCCGTGTCTACAGTTACTGTGTTATCTGTCTTGACTAGGTTTTAAGCTCTGACGAGCAGGGTCTGTCTTTTATATATGTGTCTGTGCAGCACTGCGTATGTCTTGTAGCGCTATACAAATGTTCAGTATTAGTGGATGAGGTTCTCAGTAGTTTGTGTAGAAAGGAAGAGACAAAGGTTTCTGATGTTGTTATAGAGAAAGAAGCGACAGGTTTTAGCCATGCTGCAGAGAAAGAGAGAGCAGAGTCAAAGATGCTATGGAAGAGCAGAAGGGAGAGGCCGTATGGTCTTTATCTGCTATCATATTTCTTTGTTTACATATAGAAGGTGCCTTGAACATTAGCCAGTAATTTGTAATTATTTAATTTTAATGCAAATTGCTTTGCTATTTTGTATGAAAGATGGGTCATCAATAGATCATGAAATGAACTGAAATCAAGTAAGAGATTAACTTTCTTCCTCTGTCTCATTAATCACAGCTGATTGGTCAGAAATGTGAGATAATCTTAGAGCAGGGATTTTGGTATTAGGAGACCCAGAAATACCTCTGTGGTCCCAACATGTGATTAGTACCTTCTTTTTATGTCCAGCAGGTGACGGGGTCACACAGGAAAAGAAGAGAAGGGAGAAGAGAGAAGAATGGGGAAACTCTTTCACACACGAGGTGCACCCAGCACTCCACCTAAAGTCTCACACGCAAGAGAGACATTTTTCACGTACTGAGTGTGAGAGCCGTTTCAATCATAGTGATTGCATAAGAAGCCACCTGGACCCCCACACAGCAGAGGGAACTACCCCAACAGAGAGGCCTTCTACATCTTTTAAAAGCCCTGAATGTGGAAGACATTTCGCTCTTAAAAAATCCGTAACAATGCACCAGAAAATCCACAGGGCTGAGAAAAAATTTCACTGTACTGAATGTGAGAAATCTTTCCTTAGAAACTCACAACTTGTGATTCATCATAGAACCCACACAGGAGAGAGACCGTTTGGTTGTACTGAATGTGGGGAATGTTTCCACAGAAAAGCAGCATTAGTGAGGCATCATAGAACCCACACGGGGGAGAAACCTTTTAGTTGTACAGAATGCGGGGAATGTTTCACCAGAAAAGCACGACTAGTGCTGCATCACAGAACCCACACAAGGGAGAAACCATCTTGCTGTACTGAATGTGGGAAATGTTTTCTCATGAAAGCACAACTAGTGCTTCATCATAGAACCCACACAGGGGAGAAACCTTTTAGTTGTACTAATTGTGGGAAATGTTTCATCACAAACTCAGATCTACAGAAGCATCATAGAACCCACACGGGGGAGAAACCCTTTAGTTGTACTGACTGTGGGAAATGTTTTGTCACAAAAGCTCATCTAATGCAGCATCATAGAACACACACAGGGGAGAAACCCTTTAGTTGTACTGATTGTGGGAAATGTTTTCTCACAAAAGCACAACTAGTGCTGCATCATAGAACACACACAGGCGAGAAACCTTTTAGTTGTACTGAATGTGGGAAACATTTCTTCACAAAAGCAAAACTAGTGCTGCATCATAGAACACACACAGGCGAGAAACCTTTTAGTTGTACTGACTGTGGGAAATGTTTCCTCACGAAAGCACAACTAGTGACGCATCATAGAACCCACACAGGGGAAAAACCTTTTAGTTGTATTGACTGTGGGAAATATTTCCTCACGAAAGTATATCTAGTACGGCATCATAGAACTCACACGGGGGAGAAAACGTTTAGTTGTACTGACTGTGGGAAAGGTTTCCTCACGAAAGTACAACTAGTGCTGCATCATAGAACACACACAGGTGAGAAACCTTTTAGTTGTACTAACTGTGGGAAATGTTTCCTCACGAAAGCACAACTAGTGACGCATCATAGAACCCACACAGGGGAAAAACCTTTTAGTTGTACTGACTGTGGGAAACGTTTCTTCACAAAAGCAAAACTAGTGCTGCATCATAGAACACACACAGGCGAGAAACCTTTTAGTTGTACTGACTGTGGGAAATGTTTCCTCACGAAAGCATATCTAGTACGGCATCATAGAAACCACACGGGAGAGAAAACATTTAGTTGTACTGACTGTGGGAAATGTTTCCTCACGAAAGCACAACTAGTGACGCATCATAGAACCCACACAGGGGAAAAACCTTTTAGTTGTACTGACTGTGGGAAATGTTTCCTCTCGAAAGCATATCTAGTACAGCATCATAGAACCCACACAGGGGAGAAAACCTTTAGTTGTACTGACTGTGGAAAAGGTTTCCTCACGAAAGTACAACTAGTGCGGCAACTTAGAACCCACACGGGGGAGAAACCGTTTAGTTGTACTGACTGTGGGAAAGGTTTCCTCACGAAAGTACATCTAGTGCGGCATCATAGAACCCACACAGGGGAAAAACCTTTTAGTTGTACTGATTGTGAGAAATGTTTTTTCATGAAATCACATCTAGTGCAGCATTATAGAACCCACACTGGGGAGAAACCTTTTAGTTGTTCTGAATGTGGGAAACGTTTCTTCACAAAAGAAAAACTAGTGCTGCATCATAGAACACACACAGGCGAGAAACCTTTTAGTTGTACTGATTGTGGGAAATGTTTTATTAGAAAAGCACAACTAGTGCTGCATCATAGAACACACACAGGCGAGAAACCTTTTAGTTGTACTGAGTGTGGGAAATGTTTCATCACAAACTCAGATCTACGGAAGCATCATAGAACCCACACGGGGGAGAAACCTTTTAGTTGTACTGACTGTGGGAAATGTTTCCTCACGAAAGCATATCTAGTACGGCATCATAGAACCCACACGGGGGAGAAAACATTTAATTGTACTGACTGTGGGAAATGTTTCCTCACGAAAGCATATCTAGTACGGCATCATAGAACCCACATGGGGGAGAAAACATTTAGTTGTACTGACTGTGGGAAAGGTTTCCTCACGAAAGCAGAACTAGTGCTGCATCATCGAATCCACACAGGGGAAAAACCTTTTAGTTGTACTGACTGTGGGAAATGTTTCCGCACGAAAGCACAACTAGTGCTGCATCACAGAATCCACACAGGGGAAAAACCTTTTAGTTGTACTGACTGTGGGAAATGTTTCTTCACAAAATCATATCTAGTGCGACATTATAGAACCCACACGAGGGGAGAAACCTTTCCTTGAACTGATTGTGGAAAACACATCTAGTGCGGCATCATAGAATCCATATCAGGGAGAAACCTTTTTGTTGTATTGAATGTTGGAAATATTTTGTCACAAAATCACAATTAGTGCTGTATCATAGAACCCAGATAGGGGAGAAACCATATAGTTGTATTGAATGTGGGATATGTTTCCACTGGAACTCAGAGCTAGTGATGCATCGTAAAACCCACAATGGAGTGTGGGAGATATTTCTGCACAAAATGAAGACTAGTGAGGCATCATGGAACTCACACTGGGGAGAATAAACTGACTTTCTGGTAGTCTTGAATAATATATAAACAATATTGATAATAGAGGTGTCTGTTCCAAATGATTATTCTCTGAATTGCGTGGAGCGGAAGAAGATCCTGAAGTACCAGGAAGTACAGTCAGAGACCAAGAAAGTGTGAAAGAATGATATAGTAATCTTTCCCATTGTACTAGACATGACAAGCTTGATAAACTGTTCATACCTGTTAAACTATTCAAACCTCACTTGGGTTGCAGCTTGTCATGCTGTGAGGGCTTGTGTGCATCAGTGATGCTGAGTGCTTCCAATAATTTACTTACTACCAAAGTCATATTAACCGGCCTGTAGCTTTCTACCTCATCCTTACTTCCGCTTTTGTGTAAAGGGACCACATGATCCTCTCTCCAGTCCTTTGGCACCACACCTGACTCCAGCGAAGCATTGACAGGGTCACTCAGTGGAGCTGCTAGAACATCCCCAAGTTCCCTCAGTATTCTCAGGTGTATCCCATCCGGTCCCATCACTTTGTCTATTTTAAGTTTAGCTAGTTTCTCACAAACAGTCTTCTGAAAATTTTTTCAAGATGTCCCTCACTTCTGTTCCTGTTTGTGAGTGTTTTCTGAGGTCCTGCTCCTGGTTCTTCATCTGTGAACACAGAAATATTTATTAAGCAATTCCGCTTTATCCTCATCAGCTTCTACATATTCCTCCCCTTCACCCGTGAGTCTGACAATACCAATTTTGCCCTTCCTCTTCTCACTAACATATCTGAAAAATGTCTTATCTCCCCATTTTATTGCATTGGCTATTTCCTCCTCTTTTTGAATCTTTGCTTTCCTGGCTATTTAGCTAGCTATTCTAAGTTTTTCAAATACAGACGTCTGTCTTCTTTCTCTCTGTGATTACTTGTATTTTATGAGGGCCTCCCTCTTTTTCTTCACATTTTCAGCTACTTCTTTAGAAAACCATAGTGGTTATATACCCTCAAGGTCCAAAAAGGTTAATCCCGTTGAGGGAGAGTTTGATGAAATTGTTCCCTCCATTGCTAATTTAACAGCCTTTTTAGAAGATTCCCAGGATATAATCACGCAGCGGTCCACATTGCTGGTTACTTTTTCGTCTATTTTGGTAAAGCAGCGTATTTTGAGAGCCTTTTTCAAAGCGAAAGCAGCTAAGTTTTGTGGACAAGCTGTGCAGGTTTTTCCAGACGTATCACGTAGCACCCAATTGCGGCGGCGGCAATTTTTATCCCTGAAGCCCCGCGAAAACCATAGTGGTCTCCCTTTCCTTTTACCTTTATTTATCATTTTAACTTAAAGGTTGGTTGCCCTTAAAATATCCCCTTTCAGTTTTGCCCACTGTTTTTCTACATCCCCAGCTGTTCCCCTCCTGATAACGACTCCCTGAGATATTGGACAACCTACCACAAAATCTGAACCCTGCAACACCTGCACCCCCTACTGGAACCTCAGGACTTCTGTACGGCATTCCAGGCCATCATCTCACCACACTTTGATTACTGTAACTCAATTTAACATGGCTCAAAAAATTCAACACTGCTCCCACTACATATTGCATTGCATACAGCTGCATGCATCATTCAAGGAGCCCCAAAATATGACAGCATAATCCCTATCCTGTGACAACTCCACTAGCTTCCCCTGCAAAGCCACATCAGATACTAAATACCATTCTTAACTTTCAAAAATATCAACAACCAATCCTCCTCCCATCTACAAACTCTACTAAACACAACCAAATCCAATAGACAAAGCACTAAAAACAGAGGGCCCAATATTCAAACCAGGAACTTGTATTACAACTATTGATAAACTGAAGAGTAGCTAATCAACGGGACCAGATGGTATACATACAAGGGTGTTGAAAGAACTGAAATATGAGATTGCAGACATGCTATTAGTAATCTGTGAACTATCATTACAATCATATGAAATAACTGAAGATTGGAGGATGGCCAATGTAACACCAATTTTTAAAAAGGCTTTCAGGGGTGATCTGGTAAACTACAGACTGGTGAGCCTGACATCAGTACCAGGAAAAATGGTATAAACCATTTTTTTGTGCCATCACGTCAGTGTTGAATCTTAGCCACCCAGCTTCCTCTTGGTTTTCTTGGCAATGTATCACTAGAAGTACATTGCCAGCCTTTTCTTCCAAGGCAACGGAGGATAAAGTGACTTGCCCAAGGTCACAATGAGTGTTAGTGGGAATTGAACTGTTGATCTTCTGGGTAAAAGGCAGCTGCTCTAACCACTAGGCTACTCCTCCACCATTATAAATAGTCAGGGTTTAATGGGAGACTGTCAACATGGCTTTAGCCAAGGAACATCATAGTAACATAGTAAATGACGGCAGATAAAGACCAGTATGGTCCATCATGTCTTACTAATTTGTTATGGTTTTATGAAAGTGTGAATAAACAGGTAGACAAAGGTGGGTTGGTCAATGTAGTGTATCTGGATTTTCAGAAAGCCTTTGTCAAGGTCCCTCATGAAAGACTTTTGGTGAAATTAAAAAGTCATTGGATAGGAGGCAGTATACTATTGTGAATCAGGAACTGGTTAAAAGATAGAAAGCAGAAGGTAGGGCTAAATGGCCAATTTTCCCAATGGAGAAAGGTGAATAGTGGGGTACCCCATGGATATGTGGTGGGTCTGCTGCTGCTTATTAACATATTCGTAAATGACCTACAAAAGGAAATAATGAGTGAGATAATCAAATTTGCAGATGAAACAAAATTATTCAAAGTTGTAAAAACTCAGGAGGATTGTGAACAATAGCAAGAGGACCTTGATAAATACAAAGACTGAATGCTCAAATGGCAGATGAAATCTAATGATGACAAGTGAAAACGTATGCACCTAGGAAAGAACAACCTAAACTATGGTTACACGATGCAAGGTTCCACATTAGGAACCACCACCCAAGAAAATGATTTAGGTGTCATCATAGATAACATGTTAAAACCCTCTGCCCAGTGTGCAGCAGTGGCCAAGAGAGCAAATAGAATGTTAGATATCATAAGGAAAGGAATGGAAAATAAAACAAAGATATTATAATGCCTCTGTATCATTCCATGGTGCGATCACACCTTGAATATTGTGTGCAGTTCTGTTTACCGTATCTTAAGAAGAATATAGTGTTATTAGAAAAGGTACAGAGAAGAGCCACCAAAATGGTAAAGAGGATGGAAGGAAACCCCTATGCAGAGAGGCAAAAAATGTTGGGGTTCTTAAACCCGGAAGAAAGATGGCTGAGGGAAGATATGATAGGGGTCTATAAATTAATGAAGGTAGTGGAACGGGTAAATGTAGATAGATTGTTTACATCATCAGAATATAGAAAGACTAGGGGACATGCAATAAAGCTACAGTGTAACCTATTTAAAACTAATAAGAGAAAATATTTTTTTCACTCAACACATAACCAAACTCTGGAATTTGTCTACTAGAGGCTGTTATAAAAGTTGTTAATATAGCTGGGTTTAAAAAAGGTTTGGAGAAGTTCCAGGAGGAAAGGTCCATAAACCATACTTAAAGGGGACCCAGGAAAGCCACTGGTTGCCCCAATACAAGCATTATGGAACCTGTGTTTTTTGGGGAAACTGCTATATTCTTGTGACCTAAATTGGCCACTGTTGGAAACAGGATACTGGGCTTGATGGACCTTTGTCTGACCCAGTATGGCAATGTTTATGTTCTTAATGCTGGAGCCACATATGATCCCCGGCATTGAATATCCAGGGTTAAGTTCAGCACTGACAGTTAGATGCTGTACTTGTGTGTAGCCATCAGTGGAAATATTGGACCCATACTACAGGAGAATATCAAAAGCAGCCAATATGCATGCACGAGAGCATTCAAACTACATGCACCAAACCTCTGGAACTCTCTACCAGAAAAATGCAGAAATATCACCGAAAAACCTCAAGACCATCCTATTCATGGAGCACTTTGGACCCATCACATGAACTCTTCCTGTCCCTCTGTCCCCCTCTCCCAAAAGCCTTCCCCCCTCGCATCCCTCCCACCCACCCCAAGCCTATCTGCTGCTCAGACATGTACATATCCATTCTGTTGCTGTTCGCTATACATATGACGCGTTCCACTGTACACTGAGTTTATCTCATATAAAATAAGTTTTGTTGCTGTTCATAAGTTCTCATTGTTTCTTGTAACAACTTTGTAGCCATCATTAAATGTACAGTGCTTTGACCCAATACAAAGTGGTATAAAAGAACAGTTAAACAAATCAATAAATGATTAAATAAAATCTTGAAAGAGCAGGATCCACAGCCGGATCATTGGTGACTAATGGGGAAAGGATGCATTGGAAATTACCAAGTTTCGGAGACGGTGGTAAATGCTCCCTGAAAAAAATGAAAACGGAGGTAAATTGGCACTAGTAGCTGGGAAACATCCTGCGTGGACTCTGTAGGATGCTATCACCCATAACTAAGGAGTTCACTTCTGCTTGTCTATGGAGAAAGTATTTATCCTTCCATGAACTGACACCTCCAGTAGAACATCTGGCCAGAGGGAAATCTCCTATCACAGGGTGCCAGAGCTTTCTTCCAGTGGAGATGGTGGGAGCAAAACCATTGAAGAAATTCAAAAAGACATGGCAGAGACACAGAGGAGGCAATCAAAGGAACTTTAAAGAACTTTTGCACTTCAGTAAATACTGTAGAAGGGGGTAACCAGCACAGGGTACTATAAACAACACTAATCCACTCCACTCCAACTCACAATGAATGTCACTGCCAGAATACTACATGGAGCTTCCAGGAATGCTCATGTAACACCAATCCTGAAACACCTCCACTGGCTCCCCATCCACTGCAGACACTCATTCAAGATTCTATTAATGACCTTCAAAGCCGTCAACAAGCTCTCCTCCACCTCCCTCACTGAGCTAATCCACCCCACGCCCCCTAATAGATCCAGAAGAACCGCAGCTGTAAACACACTGGTAATTCCGAAGGCAATAACGAAATGCACTCAAGCAATGATAAACAGAGCATTTATGTTCTATGAACCCAGATGTTGGAATGCCCTTCCGCCCACCATCCGGGCACTCTGACCTTGCCCAATTTAGGAAGGCGGTGAAGCACCATCTTTTCCTCACACACTACTCTGATGACAATTCACATACTATCACCCGTCTCTGCTCTCTATCACACCCAGCATGTGATGACGCAGTCACACCCATGGGCCAGGCGGACCCTGCATACCATGTAAATATCAGAGTGTATATAATCCTTACTATTGTATATAGCCTTTATCCAATGATAGACTCGACTGGACCTATGACTTGATTTACCAACCTGTATATAGTTACCCTAGTTATGTCCAAGTTACAGTACCTGTTTTATTGTAAATACAGTGCAGCCTTGACCACACTGTATAAGTTACTGTTTTTATGTAAATCGCACTGATTTGAAATAGCGCGGTAAAAAAAGAGACATTTAATAAATAATCAAAGACGTGGAGTAAATAATCAAAGACATGTATCCTGCACGGAGCGGTGTGAACAATCCAAGCCATCTCATTGAGCAGCCGAGAAGGCCCATGCAGATCATTATCTGCTCTCACTTACTATGTTACGAGGTTTCTTTTTCCCTCAGTGTATCACACTCTGATGAACTTTCCACAAAGAACAAGCTTCACTAATAAAGGCTTACCATGCTTTCTCCTCTCCTTCGCACCTACCCTGGGCTGATTCCAAGAGTGCATGAAGATGCTCAGAAGCTGAACAAAGGTTGGATCTGCAATCCTCCAAGCTGTAACAGTAACAGTCCCAGAAATAAATACCTGCTAGTAACGTCTACAGCACCTGAGAGCGCACTATGACACTCCCACACAGTAATCCCTCCTAGGAAAGACTACAGCTCCCAGAGTGCACTGTGACACTCCCACACAGTAATCCCTCCTTGGAAGGACTACAGCTCCCAGAGTGCACTGTGACACTCCCAAACAGTAGTATCCTCTATGAAGCACTACAGCTCCCAGAGTGCACTGTGACACTCTCACACCGTAATAAACCCTAGTAAGGACTAGAGCACCTGAGAGTGCACTGTGACACTCCCCACAGTAATACTCCCTAGGAAGGACTGCAGCTCCAGAACAGCACTGTGCTACTCCCACACAGTAATACCACCTAGGAAGGACTACAGCACCTGAGAGTGCACTGTGAAACTCCCAAACAGAGAATCCCTATTAGGAAGGACTACAGTTCCCAGAGTGGACTGTGACACTCGCACACAGTAAACCCTCCTAGGAAGGACTACAGCACCCAGAGTGCACTGTTACACTCCTACAGAGTAATAAACCCTAGGAAGGACTAGAGCACCTGAGAGTGCACTGTGACACTCCCCACAATAATACTCCCTAGGAAGGACTACAGCTCCCAGAGTGCACTGTGACACTCCCACCCAGAAATGACTATAGCACCTGAGAGTACACTGTGACACTCCCAAACAGAGAATCCCTACTAGGAAGGACTACCGTTTGTTTGTTTATTTATTTATTTATTTATTTAGACAGATTTGTATGCCACCTTCAATCAAGGTGGTCACGTCACATCACAATTAGAGGGTTACATTTATTTATTTATTTAACTGTATTTTTATCCCACTTTTCACCGGGTCAAAGTGGTTTAACAGAAAAAGGGGGTGCACAGTAATCAATATTTGGGTAGGGGGCTGTCAAGGGGAGGCCAACATTAATGATTTAAACAGATATTAAGGACGTAAACAATGGACATTAGTCTCTTAGGGGGGAGATCTGTGGGTATGTTAAAGGGTCAGGGAGGGAGTCAGTGGTGGATGTTTGTTTCTGGTTAAAGACTTACATCAAGCTTGGGTGTTGTTGAAAAATACTATCTTGGAAGCCCAGACCAGCTGTATTCCATGCTTTAAGAAAAGTGGAAGGAAGTCCAAAAAACTGCCAGCATGGTTTAAAGGTGAGGTCAGAGAGGCTGTTGTTGCCAAAAAAGCATCTTTCAGGAAATGCAAAAAAGAGCCAAACGACGAAACCTGGAAACAGCACAAGCGCTGGCAAGTCAAATGCAAGGCATTGATAAGGCAGGCAAAAGGAGAATTTGAGAAGAAGCTTGCTGCGAAAGCAAAAACGTGAAATAAAGACTTTTTCAAGTACATTCGTAGCAAAAAACCCGTGAGAGAGTCAGTTGGTCCATTAGATGATAGAGGGGTTAAAGAAGCACTAAGAGGCGACAAGGTGAAAGCAGAGAGACTGAATGAATTCTTTGCTTCGGTCTTTACTGAGGAAGATATAGGGATGTTACCCATGACTAAAGTGGTATTTAAAGGTGCGGAAGAATTTAAGGAAATATTGATTCATCGGGAAGATGTATTACAACTATTAGATAAACTGAAGAGCAGCAAATCACCTGGGCTGGATGGTATACATCGAAGGGTGTTGAAAGAACTGAAATATGAGATTGCAGACCTGCTATTAGTAATCTGTGAGCTATCATTAAAATCATCTCTAATACTTGAAGATTGGAGGATCGTCAATGTAACACCAATTTTTAAAAAGGGTTCCAGGGGTGATCTGGGAAACTACAGACCAGTGAGCCTGACGTCAGTAGCAGGAAAAATGGTAGAAACCATCATAAAGAATAAAATTACTCAGCATGTAGATAGTCATGACCTAATGGGAGACAGCCAACATGGCTTTAGACAAGGAAGATCTTGTCTTACTAATCTGTTATGTTTTTTGAAGGAGTGAATAAACAGGTGGACAAAGGTGAGTTGGTTGATATAGTGCATCTGGACTTTCAGAAAGACTTTGACAAGGTCCCTCATCAGAGACTTTTGGCAAAACTAAAGAGTCATGGGTAGGAAGCAGTGTACTATTGTGGGTCAGTGTACTATTGTGGGTAAAAGATAGAAAGCAGAGGGTAGGGCTAAATGGCCAATTTTCCCAATGGAGAAAGGTGAATAGTGGTATACCACAGGGATCTGTGCTGGGTCCGCTGCTTTTTGACATATTCAAAAATGACCTGGAAAGTAGAATAACGAGTGAGGTTATCAAATTTGCAGATGACACAAAACTATTTAAAGTTGTTAAAACCCAAGAGGATTGTGGAAAATTGCAAGAGAATCTTGATAAATTGGAAGACTGGGCATCAAAATGGCAGATGAAATTTAATGTGGATAAGTGCAAAGTTATGCACCTAGGGAAGAACAACCCAAACTATGGTTGCACAATGCAAGGTTCCACATTAGGAACCACCATCCAGGAAAAAGATTTAGGCGTCATTGTGGATACCATGTTAAATCCCTCAGCCCAGTGTGCAGCGGCGGCCAAGAGAGCAAATAGAATGCTAAGTATCATAAGGAAAGGAATGGAAAATAAAACAAAAGATATTATAATGCCTCTATATCGTTCCATGGTGAGACTGCACCTTGAATATTGTGTGCAATTCTGGTCGCCATATCTTAAAAAGGATATTGCGATTTTAGAAAAGGTTCAAAGAAGAGCCACCAAAATGGTAAAGGGAATGGAAGGATACTCCTATGAAGAAAGGCTAAAAAGGTTAGAGCTCTTTAACCTGGAAAAGAGACGGCTGAGGGGAAATATGATAGAAGTCTATAAATTAATGGAGTGGAATGGATAAACGTAGATCGATTGTTTACGTTATCAGAATATAGAAAGACTAGGGGACATGCAATGAAGCTACAGGGTAAACTATTTAAGACTAATAAAAGAAAATATTTTTTCACTCAACGTGTAATCAAACTCTGGAATTTGTTACTGGAGGATGTAGTAAAGGCTGTTAGTGTAGCTGGGTTTAAAAAAGGTTTGGACAAGTTCCTGGAGGAAAGGTCCATAAACCATCAGTAAAAAGGGACCCAGGATATCAGTGCTTGACCCAGTACAAGGATTGTGGAACCTGTGTCTTTTGGGGTAACTGCTAGGTACATATGACCTAGATTGGCCACTGTTGGAAACAGAATACTGAGCTTGATGGACCTTGGTCTGACCCAGTATGGCATATCTTATGAGCTTATGTTCTTATGGTCTGAGGTATTCTTGGAACAGGGTGTTTTTTAGCTGTTTTCTGAATGTTGAAGGATCTCCGTTGTTTCTGATTTGGCTTGGTAGGGAGTTCCAAAGGGATGGCGCATATAGTTCAAAGGCTCTGTTGCAGGTTCGTTGATTGTATTTAGTTCGTTCATGGGGGTTGGTGAGGGTGTTGCTGGTGGTTTGTCTGGTTGTTCTTTTGTGGGTGGGTGGGGCAGTAAAGTTCGGAGCTGGGAGGTCTGCGTTTGATAGAGGGCTTTGTGGATAAGTAGGGCTGATTTGTATTTGATTCTTGCTTCGGGGGGGAGTATGTGCAGTTCTCTCAGGACTGGGGTGATATGATCTTGTTTTTTTGCTTTCTGGATAATTCTTGCTGTGGTATTTAAGGCAGTTCATAGTGGGTTGGTGTGGGTGGCAGGTAGTCCGTGATAGATTATGTTGCAGTAGTCCAGGTGGGGGAGCGTCATAGCTTGCATGACTGTCCTGAAGTCTTGTGGATCGAGGAGAGGTCTGAGGCGTTGTACTGTTTTTGCTTTGTGGAATATTATTCTGGTAGTCTTTTTGATCTGTTGCTTGAGTGTGAGCGCTTGGTCTATGATGATTCCTAAGTATTTTATGTGTGGTTGTATTTGTATTTGTGTGGTTCCTAAGTTGAGGTGTGGTGGTGGTGTGAAGTTTGGATCCTTGGTTACTATGAGGGCTTCTGGTTTTTTTTAGGTTGATGGATAGGTTGTTCTTTTGTAGCCAGCTGGAGACTTCTATGAAGCAGTCTGTTAGATGATTGTTTGTCAGGTTGGTGGTTGTGATTGGTCCATAGAGCATTATGTCATCTGCGTAGATGTGGTAGTTGATGTTATGGGTGCGTATGATTGAGCAGAGTAGTTGTAGGTAGATGTTAAAGAGCATGGCATATAGTGTGGATCCTTGGGGTACTCCCTGGTGTTGCTGAAAGGGGGGGAGGTTGCTATGGTTGTGCGGATCAATTGTTGTCTATTGATCAGGTAGGAGCAGAACCACTGAAGTACAACGTTTTTGATGCTGATTTTCTTGGAGTCTGTGTAGGAGGATGTTGTGGGAGATGGTGTCAAAGGCTGCGGATATGTCCAGGAAGATCATAGTGTAACCAAAGTGCTTGGTCTGTGTGCCCTTGATGAGTGTGTTCATTAGAGATGTCATGAGGGTCTCGACTCCGTGGAATGGATGGAAACCATGTTGTTGTGTGTCCAGTATGTTGTTGGTATCCAGGTGGTCTTGAAGTTGTTGTTGAACTATTTTCTCAATGATTTTGGCGGTGAATGGAAGATTTGCTATAGGCCTGAACGAGGCGGGGTCAAGGGGGTCTAAGTTGTGTATTTTTAGGGTTGGGCGGATGATGGAGGTTTAACATTAGGGTACTTGTAAACATTTAGACAGTACAATTACTTAACGACAGTACAATTGATGGGTTAACATTTAACATGAGGGTAATTAATAACATAGTACAATAAACTTGTATGTGTAGATAGGATGAGTGCGTGTCTAGTTGGCGGAGGTAGTTGTATTTCTGTTTGGGTAGGGGCTGTTGTCTGAGTGCTCATATGTTTCTATAAATAACAGCGTTTGAGGTTTTTGCGGAAGTCTGTGATGTCATTTAATGCCCTCAGGCTCATTGGGAGGGAGTTCCATAGTGTGGACACCAGTAGTGATGGAGCTCTTTTTGAAGTTGTTTGTTTGGTTTTGTGATAGACCGCAGGTGTGCCGATCATGTTGTCGTTATTGGCTCTTCTTGGTCTATTGCTGATATCCCTTCTTATAACGTCTTGGAGTACATCTGCTGAGAGATGGTGAATTATTTTAAAGATGATCATGATTGTTTTGTATTTGGCTCTTGCCACCATTGGGAGCCAGTGTAGTTGTTGTAGGACAGGGGTGATGTGCTCGGTCCTTGGAGTGTCTGTAATGATGCGTGCTTTGGTGTTTTGCACCATCTGTAGTGAGTGTAGTGTCTGCTGAGGGAGGCCTTGATATAGTGAGTTTCCGTAATCAAGCAGAGGTGTGATGAGTGCTTGGCACACTGTGCAGAAGTGGTCCTGATGGAGTATTGGTTTGATTTGTCTAATTTTGTCCATGTTCCCTGTAAATAGTTATCTCCAAGTTATAATGCCCTGTTCAATGTAATTTCAGTTTGTTCAATGTAAACCGCACTGATGCAGAATAGCGCGGTATATAAGAGAAAATAAATAAATAAATAAATAAAATAAAATAATGGTCCTCAAACGTTGATAGGCCTTGTTTGCGGTTTTGGTGA
Source organism: Ichthyophis bannanicus (assembly GCA_033557465.1). Taxonomy (NCBI): domain Eukaryota; kingdom Metazoa; phylum Chordata; class Amphibia; order Gymnophiona; family Ichthyophiidae; genus Ichthyophis; species Ichthyophis bannanicus. The sequence continues at coordinate 1,074,174,232 of CM066031.1, read as the reverse complement.
TGTGGGATTTTAGGTTCAGAGCTCTGTCCAATGTGATGCCCAGATACTTAACTTCTTCTTTGACTACTATATGTTTGTCTAGGATGCTGATAGTTTGTGGAGGTATGAAGGTGGGGTTCCTGGTGATGAACATTGCCTCAGTTTTATCATAGTTGACCGTTAAGTTGTTGGCTGTGAGCCAGTCATTCATGTCTTCGAGGCATTCGGTTATTGTGGTGTTTAGTGCTAGTAGGTTGATTGGAGCGTACACCATGATGTCGTCAGCATAAATGTGGTAGTGGAAGTTTGTGGTGCTTGATGATGTTGCATATGGGCTGGATGTAGATGTTAAAGAGCATTGATGATAGGGCTGAGCCTTGTGGTATTCCCTGCATGATGGGGAACTGCAGTGATTTCTTTTGGTCGCATTTGACTTGTTGTGTTCGCCCTTCCAAGTCTGATGTAAACCACTTCAGGGTATTCTTGCATAGTCCTATCTATTGTAAACGTTGCAGTAGCTTAGTGTGGGACACAGTGTCAAAGGCCGCCGAAATGTCCATGAACACTAGCAGGAAGCTGTTTTTAATGCTATCTATGCCTCTTAGGAGATTGTCAAAGAGGGAGGTGAGTAGTTTTCCACACCGTGTTGGGGCTTAAATCCATGCTGATGGATGTCCAGTGGGGCATTTATGTCAATATGGTCCTGAAGCTGCCTTTGCACTGCCTTTTCCATGATTTTAGCAAGGAATGGCAGGCTGGAGATGGGACGGTATGATTTTGGTTCTGAGGGGCTAAGATTGCTACCTTTGAGTATTGGTCATATCATTGTGTGCTTTAGGGATTGCGGCATGTATCCTTGTTGGAGTGAATCTTTGACGATTTTTTGAATGTGATGAGAGAGCTGGATTTTTGTAGCTTTGAGCCACGCCACTGGGCATGGGTCTGATGGTGAAATTGTTGTGTTTAATCCAGATATAATGTCTTCTACTTACTGCTTTGTTGGTATGCTGAAGCTCTCCCATGTTTGATGCTGCTTTTTTATCTTGTGATCATTTGTTTGTGGTGTAATAGAGCATGTTTGGTTAGTATTTTTTGACTTCATGTAATTTGCATATTTTTGTGGGTCAAGATGGTGGGTACTTTGTGCACTGTGACACTCACACACAGTAATCCCTCCTAGGAAGGACTACAGCACCCAAAGTGCACTGTGACACTCCAAAACAGTAATAAGCCCTAGGAAGAAGTACAGCTCCCAGAGTGCACTGTGCTGTCTCACACAGTAATCCCTCCTAGAAAGGACTACAGCTCACAGAGTACACTATGACACTCCCACACAGTAATCCCTTCTAGGAAGGACTACAACTCCCAGAGCGCACTGTGACAATCCTACACAATAATCCCTCCTAGGAAGTACTAGAGCTCCCAGAGTGCACTGTGATTCTGTCACACAGTAATCCCTCTTAGGAAGGACTACAGATCCAAGAGTGCACTGTAACACTCTCACACAGTAAACCCTCCAAGGAAGAACTACAGCTCCCAGAGTGCACTTGGACACTCTCAGAGAGTAATCCCTCCTGGCAATGACTACAGCTCCCAGAGTGCACTGTGACACTCTCATAAAGTAATCCCTCCTAGGAAGGTTACAGTTCCCAGAGTGCACTGTGACTCTCCCACACATTAATCCCTCCTGGGAAGGACTACAGCTCCTGGAGTGCACTGTAATCTGATTCTGATTTGTTAATCTCAGCAGTTTTGGATAAAAGAAGATATTCCGTAGTGCATATGAGAAACATAAAAGCTTAATAGTTTCTTCTGATACATTGAAGGCAAGGAAACGTTTCTCTCAGCTCAGATCTGAACATACTTAGGGAGGACTACAGTTCCCAGAGTGCACAGTGACACGCCCAGTCAGTAATTCCTCCTAGGAAGGACTACAGCTCCCAGAGTGCACTGTGATATTCCAATATAGTAATCCCTCCTAGGAAAGACTACAGTCCCCAGAGTGCACTGTGATATTCCAATACAGTAATCCCTCCTAGGAAGGACTACAGTTCCCAGAGTGTACTGTGACTCTCCCACACATTAATTCCTCCTAGGAAGGACTACAGCTCACAGAGTGCACTGTAATCTGATTTGTTAATCTCAGCAGTTTTGTATAAAAGAAGATATTCTGTAGTGCATAAGAGAAACATAAAAGCTTAATAGTTTCTTCTGATACATTGAAGGCAAGGAAACTTTGCTCTCAGCTCAGATCTAAACATACAGATTCTTTGCCCTACACCCCCCTCCTTCCCCTTGGACAGTTACAGGCTAGGAAAATTGTTGTGTCTTTGTACTTTGGCAAAAAGGAATTGGGTACAGGATGTCCTTTGTTATCTAGGGAGGTCTTTTAGGGTAAGACTGTATGTGTGATGTTTCCTCAGAGCCAGATTCCTACCTTAGCTTTCAAGGGTCCTGAGAAGTAACTGCTAAGTTCTCCGTGGACAACAGGATAAATCAGCCACACCTGGTGACATCATCCAACGGCGCCATAGATTGAAGTGCCTAGTAGCCCTACCCACTGGCCTACCCCTAGCTGGCCCAGTATGTACCTAGCTGTATCCTTGCCGCTAGATAGGCGGGCACCTGGTGGTGAGGTCGACCTCCTTCAGGGGAGGTGGGCAGGTATATGTGGCTGACTTATCCTGCTTTCCACAGAGAACCCCCGTTACAGGTAAGTAACCTCAGCAGGATGAGTCAGCCACACCTGGTGCCTCCCTAGCTGTACATGTGTGCTGTGGTGGATGAGGGATGCCACAGAGCCGATGGCCTTGCTTTGTTGTTGAACAGGCCAACTGCCAACTGAATGTGCACCACAATAGCAATGTCACTTACGCAAGGCAGACAACCAGAACCAGCTCTAGGAGTGAGATAAATGGGCAGAGTGCAGCACAAGAAGAACAAGCCCCAGTCGTGTCAAAGAAGGAAACAGCCAGAGGGTGGGCACCGGAATCAGTCAGTACTGAACGGTGCCAGAATCAGTCAGCACGGGTCGGCAGGGTGCCACGATTGGCACTGTTGAACCCAGGACCCTGCAGTGAAGGGACTGCCTGTCATTGGCCTCGTATCTCCGGGCAATCGTATCTCTGGAATGTGTGCAGGCGGTGGCTCGCAGATGTCATTCACTGGTATGGGGTGTAGATTAGCGATGGTGATGGCCAGTGCCCAGAACTGGTGGGCGTTGATCCTCCGCATGGCCTGTGCCCATGCATGAGCCAGCCGGAAGGCAATGCGGGTTGCCTTCCACCGTGACACTGTTCTCTCTGTGCCCGGGAGACCCGGTCCATTGGAGACAAGGGAGAAGAACAGTTGGGACCTTTGCCCTCAGGGCTGGTCCTGTGTAGGTAGACGCTTGGGGCCCTTACGCAGTATACAGTGTGGAAACCTGCTCCTCTGGGCAGATATCGGGCAGCAGGAAGGGGTTTGAGCATGTCCAAAATGAGTGTATGTTGGGTGAGCCATGAGGGCTTGTAGCTAGAGAGGGCTTCCAGTGGGCGTACTGCAGCAATGCTGCACACTGGGTTTCAAACGCGGATGTGATCACCATCAGGAAGAGGGTCTTCCAGGCAGTGTATAGCAGTGATGCTGCTCACCCGGGTTCAAATGGCTCTTGTGTTAGCTGGAAGAGGACAATGTTCAGGCCCCAGGGGGTACTGTGAGCCAAATTGTACTGTGGCCCAGTTGTGAGTCAGAGGTTGGCCAGCTCTTTCATGACAATGTTCAGGCCCATGACCTGAAATGCAGGTCGGCTCTTTCATGAATTGGCTGAGCCACGGAGCCACCTCCAGTGCTGCCATGGAGGTCGCAATCCCGGAGAGGTGAACTCTGATGGACTGTGATTTGAGGCTCTGTTCTAAGAGCAGGATGAGGTACTGGATGACCTGCTGTACCAGGTGTGGGGGGAGGTCAGTCCATGCAGTGTGCACCAGCCGATGTGGTGCGCCTCCTTCCTTGAAGCATCATCCCTTCAACTTGCAGGGGATCTCCTGCAGAGCGGTGTCTAGTGCTAATATCGCTTGCTGAACCTACCTACTATATTGGCGAAGGTAGGTTAAGGGACAACGGGCTTCCATGCTGACATATCGAATGTTGGCAGGTTGGAGTGGGACATTCTTCCGCCATGCTGTGTGAGGAGATCTGGTCTCAGAGGTGAGCCAGGGGGGCTCCTGAGCCAGGAGATGGAGGTGGCGGAAAACCCCCTCAGAGACATGAACTCCTGTTGGTGCTTATCGATTGCATGATAATCTCATTGGGTAAGATGTGGCATGATAGTGGGTGTGATCTCCTTGGAGGATGTTAACTTGCCTCAATCATGATGGCCCTGGGCCACTGTTGTGAGGGCCCTTTGCTGGGTCCAGGAGGGGGGAGAGTCTGTTTGGAGGAGTGCAGTACTCCTTCCCCCCTCCCCCCCCCCCCCACACACGATCACTGGCCTACATGATTCATGATCCATAGGTCCGAATAGGCGAAGCTTAGGCTTTGGCTGTTAGTGTCGTGCTACCCAGATGTGATGTTCTTTGTGGAATATCCACATGTATGTATAGCTTACTGTCAAAGGGCTCCCGTATTGCGGGATATGGTCCCCACCGGCCGTTGGTAAGCTATGGTGGGGACCCACTGGCTTCGAGATGCAGTGGAAGAGCAGGTACAACAGTAGGGGAACCAGTAGAAGTTCAAGTCCCGATTACTGGTGGAGAAGGGCGTAGGTCTGCCAGATGACTTAGCCCTGTTTGATGCTGTTCTGGATACCTAGATGTTAGGCCTTGATGTTAGCTGCCATGGCTTCTGTTAGGGCAGAAGACCGAAGGTTTGTCTGATGTGTGAGCACCTTGATCAGCATAAGGCAGGACACTGTGCTACCATGAAGGGGCAGGGTAGCATGCTAGATGATTGAACTAGGGTTTGTGGAGGGGAACTCCTCTTTGCTTGAGAAGCTGAGTATATGAAGAGGTCTGCTATGGCGGAGCACCATATGATAACTTTACATGGGAAGGCAGGCCTGGACCTGCAAAATCTTGACCAATGAAGTACTTGACCATTGGAGTGTCAAGCATGGAGCTTCCCAACTCAAGCCAGTTGAGCTGTCAAGGCCCATCTGCGGATGGGCCTTGGGTCACCTGGGTTTTTCATTGCAGGGAATGAAATAGGTTGTCTGTTCCAAAAAAGAGTGCTTTATCAACTCCAAAGGAACCTCGTATGGATTCCCCATATGGCTAGATGCCCGGAATGTGATGGTCCACTGCTTAGCCATTTGATGTCTGCCCTGATGCAGTATGGCATAGCTGCTCTTTTGCTCTAATTGGTTCCTAGGGGTTGACAAATCTGGATATGGGCTGAGGTGCAATGCTGAGAGGCCAGGAATTGTACTGTACTCCTGGGAGGTCTGTCCGTTCTAGGAGAATTGAACCGTACTCCTGGGAGTTCCATCTGCTGTAGGAGAAGAACTGTCTAAGATTGTAAATCTATGACTGGGATCAGGGGAGCGATAGTGCGCATTGTTGGACCTGGGTGATGTCCATGGGGTCCTAGATCAGTGATGCAGTCACTGGGTCAACAGGCTCTTGCTATGCTTGTCAGTTCACGGGAGGGACCTAGGGGTCCCTTACCCTAAAAGAGCACATGGATCCCCACCCTAGTGCCCTAGTGAATAGACGCCCCCTTGTATTGCTGGCTATCAGAGGGTCCTCTGAGTGATCAGGGTGATGTGGCAAAGGGGTCATAGATGTCCGAAGAGACTGACTTGCTCAGTGCATTTGGACAGAGCATCTGTGCATGTTGTGTCTTCAATGACCAGAAGGTTATGAGGGCCTAGCCCTCCAAATGATCAGTGCACTGTGGCAGAGGCAGTCATGGATGCAACAGATCTGGCTAGACTGAATTGCCTGGGGTGCCTTGACATAGCGTCTGTGCCTGCTAGGTCTTATGGCTACCCGAGATGTTGCAGGGCCCGATGCCCGGGGTTGTCCTGGACACTGTGCCTATGGCACTGGTATTGGTGGGCAGTTGGAGAACCGACCCTCAGCCTGGCTTTGAGGGCAGGCATATGTCCCTTGAAGTTCATGCTGCATGTCCATTTTCAAGAGTGTCCAGGTAGTAGCATGTAATTGATCCGAGTTGCGGGAGACTGGCCCCAAGAGTTATTCTTCAGTACACTATGGGGGATGTTTACTGAACCGCAGTAAGTCACCAGCGGTAAGGGCCGTGCTAAGGTTCCTGAAGCCATAAGATTATGGGCAGTCTGGCTTATGTGCCGTGTAGCACATGGAGAAGGGCACCCTGATCATTTAACTTGCAGTGGGCACATCTCACATTAAGAAGACAAGCATTAAGGTGAACATAAGAACAGGAGATATGCCATACTGGGTCAGACCAAGGTCCATCAAGCCCAGTATCCTGTTTCCAACAGTGGCCAATCTAGGTCATACATACCTAGCAGTTTCCCCAAAGGGTCAAGCATTGATATGCGCATAAGGTGCCGGGTTGAAGGCAGTTCAACCTAAGGTGCCAGAGTTTAAGGCACGCCAAGGGGTTAAGGTCCATGAAGTTAAAAAGTCCAGGGTTTGAAGGGGCTTCAACCTATGGCACCTGAGTTTAAGGCACCCTAGGGGTTCTAAGGTGCCTGCTCCTTGGCTGCCCAACAGTGTAATCAGTGAACCCACTGGGCGAGCATGCTGTTGGCACCATGCAAGTGCGTACCCGGGTCCCTTTAAGAGAGGACCCCTCCAGCTGCACCAAGCATGTAGATAGGAGTAGGAGGTGGTTGTCAGAAGTACTGTGTTAGGCAGCACCAGCAGTCTGGCTGAAGGAAGGGGCTAATGAATCCTGGCCAGTGGTAGTAGGAGGAGCACCTCAGAGTGATGGTGGTGCAATCCTCCACTCTACTCCTTTCATGCATTGGCTCAGTTTCGAGACATTGCTGTGTGCACCTGGAGGAGCTGAACTCGCAGCATGTTGTGCATCAATTGGCAGCGGTGTGATGTGCGCACCGGAGATATAGCCCCATCGGCGCCAGAAGGAATTGAGAGTCGACGGCATAGTATGCATGCTGGAGTGGTTCCCTCATCGGTGCCAGCATTGTTGTATGCTCCATGAGGGGCTGAATTGACAGCTTACTGAGTGTGGTATGTGGACTGGAAGAGATTCCCTCTGTCAGCGCCGAAGGAACTGAGAGGCAGCAGTGGCACAGTGTGCATGCTGAGATTCACCATCGGTGCCAGAAGGAACTGAGAGGCAGCAGTGGTGGCATGGTTGCGATTCAGCAGGGGGACTGCGGAGGCTCAGTTTGGGGTAGCGGAGCAGGTCTCTCTGGTGCTGCTGTGTCCCATCGGTGGTCAGCGGTCCACTGCATGCATGGATGATGGGCTGTGCCTCCCCTCATTTGAAGCTTCTCTGCGCCAATAAGGAGTTCCCACATCGGCATGGATAAGAGAATTCACCGGTTGCCAAGGCGCCAGCCAATGCCAATGTGGGGCCAGAGTTTGGCATGGCACCAACCAATTGCGCTGTGGGGCGAAGTTTATTTTATTTTATTTATTTATTTATTTTATTTATTTCTCTTATATACCGCGCTCTTCAATATCAGTGCGGTTTACATGGAACAATTATGTTTTACGGTGGGTTAACTGTAAAACTACAGTTAAACAGGTAATTCAACTTGGATGGTCAGAAAATTAAATTAACTATTTACACATATTTAAACATAGTATTATTTGAGATGCTGACTCCCCTCCTCGATTATGGGGGTGGGCAGGAATTCCGAGGGTAGGGAAAGCCGCAGTTGGCAGGATGGCGTCACGCAGAGTCTTTGCTGTTAGAGCTGGATTGGCCGTTGAGCTCGCACCTGGGGATGGAGGCCCTGAGGCACATCCCAAGCAGAGCGGCTGCAGCGACAGCATCAGAGGGTCTTCAATCATGCCCCTTAGTTCCATGTGGCAGTCTTCCAGCAGCGGCATCTGCCTGGGGAATCGTACCCATCTGCCGCAGGCTGTGAGCACGTGGCCAGTAGGCACGGGGCTTTGAGCCCAGAAGTACTGGAACCAATCTGAAAACAAGAAGCATAAGAGACACAGCATTAGAGACATGTTAAAGTAAGGAGTAATTCCTGTTTCTCTACAAATAAGTCAGTAATTGGTAATTCAGTTGGAGAGTGTCCATTTTGCTGGCAAGGCAGAAGAACTGAAACTGGGCCAGTTAGGGGCGGGCCAGTGGGTAGGGCTACTAGGCACATGCTCAGAAAGGCTTTGCTTTTCTGAGCTCTGTAGAGCACTTCTGTCTATGGTGCCGTCGGATGACGTCACCAGGTGTGGTTGACTCATCCTGCTTGTCCTCAGAGAACTGCATGTATCCCTGGCTTGAGAAAGGTTTAAAAAGGCTTGTATTTCTGAGTAGGGGGTCGCACCTTACTTAGGTCTTGGACGACCCTGTTACAACCTTGAAAAATAAACTTTATGCTTTTTTTTTTCCTTTAAAGGTTTTAACACAGGTACAGAAAAATATCAGTACAATCCGCTCCTGGAGGACTTGCACAATAACTAAACACAAAATCATCAATTGGGACAATTGAGCCTGTGTGGGTCCAGATGTTCATGCCCCAGGCTCCATTGGTCGAAACTAGCACTGATGGCTAACGTTGTAGGCACTACTGATTTCTCACCCCTTGCAGTGCAGTTCTTTAAAAGCTGCTGGGTGTGGGCCTCAGCACAAGGACTCTAGGTCCTGTGCCTTGCCACAGTCAGCAGCCAGAGGAACTGCCAATGCTCAGCGCAAAGGCTCCAGGGCCTGCGCTTTGCAACGGTCAGTAGCCAGAGGGACTGCTACAGCTCTGTGTGGACTCAGTTGGGCAGATGGAGGTGCCAGCCTCGCAGGACTGTGCCCTGTAGTTGAATCTTTTCCTGTGCCTCCTCATGTGCTTCTCCCATGTCATGGCACCAATGGTTGGTTGAGCTGGCCAAGAGAGAAAGTATGCCCCAAGGAGAATATGGACATGGTTGCAGTCTCCATGCCAGATATCAGGCTCAGCACTGTAGTATCTGCTTCTAAGTGTTGATTCCCAGGAGACACCGACAGTCAAGTAGCCTAAAGTCACTATACGAAGCAGATGAAGGCCTGATAGCTCCCTGTGCAAGAGATCTGCCTTCTAACCCAAAGGTCATGGGTTCAAAGCTGGGCCTTGGCTAAGAAAAAGGATTTGAGCTATTCTTCTCATGCCATTTAAGCCCATTGATGACACAGAGGGAAGTGTCTGCATGGAGAGGCTGATAGAAACCTCCTTGTGCTTCTGGTGGTCTTGGGCAAGCCACTTAACCCTCCATTGCCCATGTTCCCTGTAAAATAGTTACCTCCAAGTTATAATGCCCTGTTCAATGTAATTTCAGTTTGTTCAATGTAAACGCACTGATGCAGAATAGCGCGGTATGTAAGAGAATATAAATAAATAACCTGGCTGGTGTGGAAGAATCTGTAAGGAAATTTGCATCCATGCACCAAAGGCTGACACTGTAGCAGTCTAGAGGCAAGACAGTGGGGAGAGGAGGACTGGCCATGACTGTATTGGCACCATTGCCATCTATGCCATGACCCTGCTCCCTGAAGTTTGCACTGATCCATGTTGAATAGGCGCTGACCTCTCTGGGCTGTTGGGATCCATTGATCGTCAGCAGTCTGCTTTGGAGAAGCTGTAGATGCCAGGATGATTCTCTTCTGCACTGAGGGCAGTCAGAGTCAGACAGAGAGGCTGCTGTCCAATCACTGCAGAGGGGTGGAAGCTTGAGAGACCTCTGGCCAACTGCTGCAGAGGGGGCAGAGGCTTGAGTGTCTATGTCCAATTGCTGCAGAGGGGGGTGGTGGCTTATAAGGCAAGATGGCCACCCCTATGGTTCATACGTGTGTGTGGATGGTACTCAGGAGCATCTGAAGAAGCAGAGAGAACAGGAAGCACTGGCTGGGGACAGAGACCTCAGACATGTCCTGGGCTGCCACGAGGGTCACTGCTTGACTGGAATAATACCTCTTAAGCAGTATTTCAAGGTTGGACATGCACTGAAGGATCCACAGCCAGCATCCGAACCAGTGAGCCTCTGCTCTGCAGCGCATTGACTGTGTAGTGTACCCCAGTGATGCCACTGCTGGAACATACAGATTCTTTCCCCTACGCCCCCTCCTTCCCCTTGAGCAGTCAAAGGCTGGGAAAATAGTTGTGTCTTTGTACTTTGGCAAAAAGGAATTGGGTACAGGATGCCCTTTGTTATCTAGGGAGGTTTAGAAACCATTTAGGGTAAGACTGTATGTGTGATGTTTCCCCAGAGCCAGATTAGTTTTAAGATATTCTCCAGCCCACTTAAGTTCTGCATGTACCCCTGGCTTGAAAAATGTATAAAAAGGCTTGTATTTCTGAATAGGGAGTTACTCCTTAATTAGGTCTTGGACGACCCTGTTACAACTATGAAAAATAAACTTTATGCTTTTTTTTTTTTATTTAAAAGTTTTAACACAGTTACAGAAAAACATCAGTATAATCTGCTCCTGGAGGTCTTGCACAATAATTAAACACAAAATCATCAACTGGGACAATTGCCATAGCACCGCCTTATATTTTTTGACTTTTTATTTAAAGAACCCCATTATAACCAAGATTCCCCTCTCAACTACTACCCTCCCCCCTCCTCCGACCTCCTGCCTCCCTTCTCCCCTTCCCCTTTTACCCCTCCCCCACCCACCTTCCTTTCACCCTGCTACAAATTCAGTAAGATATGGGGCATCCCTCCATCATGATGGTATTAGGAAGGAGGGGGCGGTAAGCCTTCAAGCAAAGGAGCGGTCCTCATTATGTACCTCCAGTAAAGTTAGATATGGCGCAGGCGGTGAGCCATATTTTAATACAAAAGGCTCCCAGACCTGTTCAAACTGGGGCAGGCGCATTCTCCCAATCACTACCCCTCCCCCCCCCCCCCGTTCCATTGCATATAGTCCCCACATCCGTTCCAGCCAGCGTGATAGTGCCGGAGGCGATACCTGTTTCCAGGCGGTCGCCAGTGTCAGCCTAGCTGCATTCACACTATGACGATTCAGCTCTAACTGGGGGAGTCATCCTCGAGGGACCTTCCTCCCAAAAAGAAAAATACCTGGATCCCAGGGGATATTGAAACCAATCATTTGAGGCGATGTTGTATCCTCCTCCAAAAGCCCTGAATTCGGGGGCAGAACCACCACACATGCGCTATGGTGCCTTTCCCGCTGCAGTTCCGCCAGCATAAATCTGACGCCCCCGGGAAAGCTCAGGCCTCTCGTACTGGCATCATGTACCACCCATAAACTAATTTATAATTAGTTTCCCGGCTATTGATAGCCACTGAGCTTCTCCAGAGCCTGCTCTCAATCTGCTCCCACTGCTGTTCAGTATATGAGAGATGCAATTCTTGTGTCCACTGGGCTCTATGCCTGCCCTCCCCAAAGTGCTGTCTCTGCAACTCTGAATACAAGGCTGCAATAAGGCCTTTAGTGCTAGTGTGTTCCTGACATAGGCGTCAACGTGAGTCAAATCTCAGGCAACTTGCTGCTGGACATCCCAACTCCCTACCCAGTGTGTCAACTGCACGTAGTGATAAACATGGTGTTCTGATATATCAAATTCCTTCTGCAATTCACGAAAAGAGCAAAGAACACCATCCTCAAATAACTGGCCCACATGCGTTAGTCCCTTATGCTCCCACTGTTTAAAAGCCAGATCACTCACATCCAGAAGGAAAGCAATATTGTGAACTATGTGTGCTAATGCAATATCACCCCCTGTGGCCAAAAATAGCGATCCCAGCAGTGTAGGGTAAGGGTTATATATAGATGTACGCATACCTCTTCCCCCCCCCCCCCCCGGCACTTAGTGCAAAGCCACAATCGGTCACCCAACCCAGGTCCTCCCTCCAGGTCCATCTCCATTTTCACCCAGTACTTGGAGCTAGCACTCCACCAATGCATGACATTGCACTGCCGCATAGTACCAATGAAGATTAGGGACCACTATTCCCCCCTCCCCATATAGTATCCAGCTAGCGATTCGAGGGCTTTAAATTTCCATATGAATTTCATTATCAATGCTTGCCAGGACTCCAAGACCCCTCGAGGTAGCGGAATGGGGAGTACCTGAAAAAGATATAGGAACCATGGAACTACCACCATTTTTGTTACACAAATGCGTCCAAAACATGACAGCATCAAACCCATCCAGGTCTCCAAATCCCTTTTAACCAGCTGAATCAAGGATCCAAAGTTCGCCTGATACAGTGCAGCCCTATCTACCGTGAGATATACACCCAGACAGCGAAGGACTTCATCCACCCAATGAAAAGGAAGGAGAGCTTTCAGTTGTGTGCACACCGCTTCTTCAACACCCACATTTGAGGTTCCAAGATTAGTTAGGGACAGTATAATATTGTCCTCAAAAAGTGCTATCTTGTTCTCACGAGAACCCACCCTTACTCCAGTTACATCAAGGTGCTGACAAAAGCATCGTGCCAATGGTTCCATTACAATTGCTAACAAGAGTGGGGATAACGGACACCCCTATCGAGTACCCCTTTCCAATTCAAAACTCTTCGATTGACCCCCATTGACTTGGATGCTGGCTCAGGGCCCCTGATAAAGACTATGCACCCACCTCAAAAAATGGGGCCCAAACCTCATTTTATCCAAAATGTACTACAAGAAGCCCCAACTGACCCTATCAAACTCCTTCTCAGCATCGACTCCCACCAAGAGTGCTGGCTGGGAATCATGTCACGCAGCATGAATGACTTGCAGCATCTGTCTAATATTATCAGCTACCTGATGGCCGGGCACAAAAATGACCTGGTCAGGATGCACCACGCTAAGAAGAGCCTGATTTAGCCAAGCAGCCAGCACAGAGGCCAATATTTTAATGTCCATATTTAACAAGGAAATGGAGCGGTAGGAAGCTGCCTCTTGGGTTGGCTTACTCGGCTTAGGTATAACCGCGATGATAGCTTCTAGCTGTGTGGAGGGCAGCGACGACCCTCACAAAACCTCGTTAAAGAGCACTGCCAAAGTGGGTGCCAACTGAGCACTATATTTTTTATAACACTCCCAGGGGAACCTATCACCACCAGGAGCCCTCCCAGCAGTCAATCGATGGATAGCTCCGTCCACCTCCTGCACTGTAATTTCTGCCTCTAGCTGTTCCCTATCCAGGTCTGTCAGATGTGGCAAAGAGATGTGGCGAAGATAGCCATCCACTTGGGCAGAGTTGAAGGGCTCCACTTTATACAGGTGAACCAGGTATTCTGTGAACACTGTACGTATTTCCCGGGAATCTACCCGTAAGAACCTCAATGAGTCCTGAATCTCACGCACTACTCGCAAGGTTTGTTGCTTCCGAAGCCTAAAGGCAAGGTAACTCCCAACCTTTTTTGCCTGCTCATAACATGTTTGATGCAGTCTGAGTTGCATGTTATCTAAATCTTTTTGTGTGTAGGCATCTAATTCAGCTTGTGTCTCCCGCCACTGGCGCCAAACACGCTTAAAGCCAGTCCGCGCATCTCAGCTATGAGGCGTCCTTGGGCTGTGGTCTTAAAGGCATCCCAAACCACCGTCATTGCAACTTCTTTTGTGGCATTCAGCTCAAAGAACTCTTGTATAAACCATCCATGGTCCCGCACAGCAGGGGCCCAATGGAAAAATCTCCCGTCTAACCTCCATGTCCACCTCCTATCCCAACCAAGGTCACAAGGAAGGGTAACCCAGCAGGGAGCATAGTCTGACCATGTTAGAATGCCATGTCCTGCCTCCACTTCCCTATCCATCAGGCACTGGTCTAGCAAAAAATAGTTGCAATACATATGAACCAGATGGACTGGAAAGTAGTAGGTATAACTTTTTTCCCTTCAGTGGACATCCCTCCACACTTTATTTATTTACTTTATTTAGTATACATTTGTATACTGCTACTTCCAGCGATCAGTAGCAGTTTGATTACAGATTGGAAATTGTCAAATCATGACAGGAAATTTTTTTTTTTTTTTGAGGTATAATCACATTGATTAGACAGGAAAGCACAGCACACAGAGAACTATTTTACAGGGAACATGGGCTATGGAGGGTTAAGTGGCTTGCCCAAGACCACAAGGAGCACCTGTGGGACTAGAAACCCCAGTCCTTCTGGCCCAAGGTTGCTGTCCTCTAGTGGGATTTGAACCCCTGACCTTCTGGCCCAAGGTACCTTGCCCCAACCACTAGGCCACTCCTCCACTCCACCCTCCACCTTCCACACACCCCATAGACCCAAGTCAGTCATAAACGTCCAAAGTGCTCGACTTATTCCACTTCCCTCCTGGGTATTCTTCCCCGTGGAGTCCAAGTGTGGTATCATATGGGCATCGCAATCCCCACCTAAAAGAACAGGCCCTTTCGCAAACTCAGCTAACATAGTTTTCAGCCGAGGAAAAAATTGCACCTGGCCCCTATTAGGCGCATATATATTAGCCAAAGTGAGAAGAAGCCCTCCCAGGTGGACATTCATGAAGAGCCAGCACCCCATCTTATCCTTCCTCACTTCCTCTATCCTTATGGGCAAAGCCTGATGGAACAGTTTGGCCACTCCATACTTCTTTCAGCCCCTCTCATCTGATGCTACCCACACTTCAGAATAGGGCTTATGCCTCAGCCAGCCCTGATTGGCACTGCAAAGGTGTGTCTCTTGTAGGAACAAAACCTCACCATTCAAGATCCCCAACTCTTTAAATAGCAAAGAACATTTCTGAGGTGAGTTGAGGCCTTTTACATTAAAGGAGATGACCTTCAGCATAGTATAGCATCCTCTCTGCCTCTCTCCCCCCCCCCCCCCGAATCTCATGCCCCACGTGCTCTATAAAGGCTTCAGACCCATCCACAGGCACAACCAGAGCCCTCAATGATTGCCCCTTATTTGTCAAAAATTGATTCCACGAAGAAAACAATAAAAAGCAATTTATTTTTACAAATTGTCCTGTGTCCTCATCCACTCGTACTGCTTACAAAGCAGGCCTCAACTACACAATAAGAGTGATGACCGGCGCACCCCACTAGGCAGCCGCCTAAAAGGCAGGGGGCGCCGCCACAATATCTACCACTCTTTCCGTAAAGAAATAGTTCCGCATATTACTCCTGAGTCTATCCCCTTTCACCCTCATCCATCAGGCACTACAGGACTGCACCCTTGGACCCAGAGTCCCGATCAGCATCAGGAAAGAGAGCGGGTGACTGAAACCCCTCCCATTCTCCATCTCAAGGTGAATCAGGGCCCACCACAGCAAGTTTAAAAAAGAAGCGCCATCAGGCGCACCCGTGCCTGGTGGGCCTGTGCCAGAGAGCCCTTTGGCATGGCCCTTAGGCAGGGAACGCAGGCAGGTATGCAAAAATCAGCTCAGTCCAAACAAAAAGCTGCCAACACTAAGCCCAACAACCTCAAAAAACCTAAACAACCTCGAAGACCTCGCTGCTGACCTCATCCCTATCAGATCTATTCACAAGCAGACAACTCTCACCCCACACATCTCATAGACACCTTGGATTGTATCAGGACACAGTTTCAGCAAGAAAACTACAAACTGTAAGTACCACTCATCAGAAATGGAACTCACTGCTGAAAGAGCCCCACCCCTACCCTCCTATGATTCTACCAAAAAGCATAAAACTGCTATTGTATGCCCTTCTTCTCCTCTAGTTCCTACTCTGCCACTCATCAACAGCTACCTATACCATAAACATACCCACAAGAACCCTACAACCTCCCCTGCTACACATACCTTGCCACCCACACATATGGATGAACCCCCATAAACATGTCAACAGACGAACCCCCAGATTAGTAAGAATTCAAACCAACACTCACACAACTTGTTACCTCACCCTACACACACTAGTCACTCCAATTAACATTGGGCTAATCAATGCTAGGTCCATCAGATACAAGGCAAGCACCATCATAGACTATATTCAATATCATCCAGACTGACATCCTTTGCACCACCGAATCCTGGCTATAAAGCCCTGACCAGTTCATTCTATCTGAGATCACTCCACAAGCACATACTGCCTTCAACTGCCCGCGCACTCACAAGAGAGATGGTGGGGTACTTATCCTTATGCGAATTAACCTTAAATTTAAAATCCGACCCCTCCATCCGACCCCTCCTTAAAAACAACAAGCTTGACCCCAAAAAAGCGTAATCCTACCGTCCAATATCCAGCATTCCCCTACTGGCCAAGATAATAGAGAAGGACGTAAAATGACAAATCCAGCACCACACTGATACTACTGCCCCACTTGACCCATGTCAACATGGATTTAGAGAATCCCATGGCCTTGAGACCCTCCTCACCACTCTACTCAGCACCCTAATCACAGGTATTGATAACAGAAGTAAAGGATATGCATTAATCTTCATGGACATTGCTGCCGCTTCTGACTCAGTTAACCACGAGACGCTTCTGTCATGGCTCCAACAGAATGGAATCCATGGATCAGCCTTGAGATGGTGCAAGTCATACCTGACAGATAGATGGCAGCAGGTAAGAACTGACTCAGGGACCTCCAAGCTGTTTAAACAAATGCAAGGGGTCCCCCAAGGATCATCACTCTCAGCCCTCCTTTTCAACATATACATGCAAACCATTTGCTCAATCATCCATTCCTTCAAGGTCTACTGCCTAGTGTATGCTGACGATGTGCTACTCTTCTCTCCATTCTCAATCAACCAACCCGATTTCTCAACCCTGACAAAATGCTTTGAGGCTGTCACAGATTGGCTCCACACACAGAGCCTCAGAATTAATTTCAAGAAAACTGATATCCTCTTCATCACTAGGAGTTACTCCTTCACCCCACCAACATCAATAAGAGTAAGAGACGTGGAACTCTTGAGCAAGCCCACCATCTGCTACTTGGGGATCACCCTTGACCAGCATCTCAACATGAAAGCACACATAAGCAATACAGTCAGAGCAGTCGATCATAAGATACGAACGATCCGCCACCTGCAACCTTTATTGGAACCAGATGATTTCTGGAAAATTTCCAAGCATTTGTAACCCCGCACTTCGATTATGCCAACGCCATTCTGCAGGGACTCCCCAAGAACCCCCTGAACCACCTGCAGCTGGCAATGAACGCAGCCACCCGAGTCCTGCATGGAGCCTCCAGAAGGGACCACATAACCCCTGTCCTAAAACACCTCCACTGTTTGCCGATCTACTGCAGACTCACTTTCAAAGTTTTACTAATGACTTTCAAGGCCATCAACAACCTATCCTCCATTTTCCTAACAGATCTTATCCTCCCCATACCTGCAAACAGGGCCAGAAGATAATTCGCTGTAAACACCCTTGTAATCCCTAGAGCAATAACAAAATGCTCCCAGACAGCAAGGAACAGAGCATTTGTATTTTATGTACCTACGCTCTGAAATGCCCTCCCAACCCCCATCTGGGCAATAACTGACCTTGCCCAATTTCGGAAGCCGCTGAAGCAACATTTATTCCTCCTACATTACTCCCTGCCCAGTGAAACAACACAACCAAGTTTACCCCCCACCCACCACAATGATACCACCGATACACCCAGGGCATGATAACATACCCACAGTCTGAATACGACTGCCCAAACTGTATATAACCTAATATGAAAGTAGTTCAGAGTGTCATGTATTCTATAGCAGTAACTCTGGCATACCTGTTGACGAACAGCTCAGTTGTACATAGTGTATATAATTACCCCTGTTAAACCCAAGTTGTATAAACCTGTTCTCTGTAATGTACACTGCATGCTCCGCTGCTTTGTACAATTTGTTATTACATGTAAACTGCGCTGATTTTAAAGAGCGTGGTATAGAAATAATATAAATAAATAAAATATCCTAATCTGTAAGCCACAAACACTGTGACTTAATCATGATAAAAAACAGACATCTAGCCATTTATCTTACCTACAGAGCCCCAAAAGCTCCCACTGAAGAGACATCCAGCATCCTCGAAGCAATATGTTTGGCCAGCTCTCCTCATAAGCTGCTTATACTACTAGGCGACCTAAACCTGAGCTTCGCACCTAGTAGAGGAGAAGCTACTTTCACAAGGCAATGGAATCACGTAACTTCTTCCAAATCCTCAAGGTACCCTCTCACCGTTCAGGCTGTACTCTGGACCTCATCTTTGTCCCAAAGAACCTTCATTCACAGGACAGCATAATGACCCCTCTTGCCCTACCAATACCCTGGTCAGATCACCATGCTATACACTTCAAGATTGACCTTCCCCAACAAGGAAAATCACAGAGAATACCCAACTCTGAAAGAAGATTTAAAGGATATAAACAAGACCAATTCCTCAAAGATATCCTTCCCAGCCTCCCCCAGGACTTTGCAGATACAGATGAGGCAATTAAAACCTGGAACTCCACCATCAATGCAGCAGTGAAGCCTTCTTAGCACCCAAATCTTGGAAATAGAGAATAAAGAGCCAAATCTGTCCTGTGGCATTCTGACAAAATAAAAGGAAAGAAACAAAAACTTCTCCAGCTAGAGCATAAATGGAAACATGACTGGTCACAAGCAACCCTTCTTCAATACCAGAAAACACAAAGAGACTACAATGATCTGATCAACAAGCACAATCAAGAATACCACACCAACCTTATCTTAAGTCAGCAACAAGTCTCGAAAGCTATTTGAAATTGTCCACACCCTCACGAAGAATCCATCCCACAAAGAAGACACTATCCATCCCCAGATCTTTGCAGATTTCCTCATCAATGAGAACAAACCATCCTTAAGAACTTCACTGCTAAACACCTCCAACACCTCAACTGCAGAACCCAACATCAAACACAAATGGTACTGATCTATGGAGCAAATATTCCGCACCATCGCTGCCTTAAACACCAGTACAGTGCCCTCTGACCCGTGCCTGGTCATGTGGATCAAATCAGTCAAGGACCAAATTGTCAACTGTATCCACAACACCATAAGCTCATCCCTATCTCAAGGATGCATGCCCCCTGCTCTCAAACAAGTTAACATCTGACTCATCCGAAAAAACCAACTCTGATCCTGCAACTTTCCATCCTATTTCCAGCCTGCCCTTTCTATCCAAAATAATTGAAAAGGTGGTGGAAGGACAACTGCAAGACCATATTGACCTGTATGCTTCTCTGGATCCACACCAACATGAATTTTGTCCTAATCATAGTATTGAGACTCTCCTCATACATCTGTTCAAGATACTCCTAAGAGGAATCGACAACATAAAAACTGGATTCCTACTCATCTTTGTTGACATCTCTTTGGCCTTCGACATTGTATCACACAGCATCTTCTTAAACCAACTAACATTGGACTTCACAGCGCAACTTTCAAATGGTTCCAATCCTACCTCACTGACAGACAACAAAAGGTCAAAGTTGGTTCAAACACCTCCACTCCGTTCAACACAATATAAGGAATCCTGCAAGGGTCTTCCCTGCCTGCCCTTCCTACTTACAACCAGTTCGCAGCATCTTCAAACAGCACAAAATTAACTATGCCATTTATGCAGATGACATCATGGTCTATTCCCCTATTCATCTTGACATGCCAGAATATACAGCTACTGTATCACTAAATGCCTACAGGAGATGAGAAACTGACTGGCTTCCAACAGTCTCCAAGCCAACTTCAAAAAATCTGAGGCGCTATTCATAACACGGGACTCTTCTGTTACCCCCCCCCCCCCATCATCAGTCTCCATCATGGACACACTAATCCCATTAAAGAGGAAGTACGCTACCTTGGTAACACCCTCGATCACTTTCTAAACTTACAAGCCCACATCAACAGAACCTCCCAGGAATGCATTCCAAAAGCTCACTATTATCCGAAGACTAAAACCCCTCCTCAGTCTGGATCACTTCTGCACGGTCTGTCAAGCAGTTATAATCCCTATGCTAGATTATTGTAACGCCCTTTTCCCAGGTCTTGCAACTCAAACCACTCGTCCCTTGCAACTAGCCCAGAACAAGGCTGCCCACATCATCACAGGATCCGCCAAAGATGATCACATAACACCGCTCTTATATCAGCTTCACTGGCTACCAATTACCTCACATGCCAGATACAAAACTGCCTTGACTATCTTCAAGATAAGAAACAACACATCAGCCGGAATTGTACAGAAACTGATATGCACAAAACTAAACAGCAGACCTAAGAGACAGAGCACCAGAGACACCATTCAACTCCTAGTTCTTACACCAATGAAGAGGGCTCTTTCATTAGTGGCACTTGCCCTCTGGAATTCTCTCCTAGAGAAGGTCAGGACAACCAAGGACTTAAAGGACTTCAGAAAACATCTCAGAACCTTCCTTTTCACGGATCACTTCAGTGGCAACACCTAGTTCTTCCCCCTCATCTCACATACTTAAAACAATATCTAACCCTTGTACATATGTTGCACTGTATGTTTTGCCTCTGTGCAAACCCTGCCTGTCACCCCTTACTAAGTTTACATATTGAGTTCTCTGTAATGTTTATTTTAATGTAAACCGCTTTGATTGTATGAGAAGGCAGTATAAAAAACTTGCTAAATATATAAAATAAATTGTCCCCTCATTGCAGAGCTTGCTTTCAATCGAAAGAGGCTCTCCTCCTGAGTATTTATGCCACAGAGATATTTAAACATCTCTGTCATATCGCCTCTCTCCCATCTTTCCTCCAAAGTATTACTACTGCTACTCCTCGATACCTTGTCCTGGCTTGGTTTTAAGGGATCTGTACTCTCCTAGTTCTCCTCTTATCTATCTCATCGCTCTTTCAGTGTTTCTTCTAGTGGATCCTCCTCTGCTGCTATCCTGCTCTCAGTTGCTGTAGCCCAAGGATCTCTCTTGGGCACACTCCTTTTCCCTCTCTATACCCATTCCATTGGTGCACTCATCTCTTCCCAAGGCTTTCAGTACCATCATTACACTGATGACTCCTAGATCTACCTCTCTACACCTGTAATCTCTCCGGCAGTGCAAGCCCGGATCTCTGCCTGCCTTTCTGACATCGCTGCTTGGATGTCTCACCACCACTTGAAATTGGACATGGCGAAAACTGAGCTTCATATTTTCTCTCTAACCCTTGTCTCCCCTACCTCCTTTCTCAGTCTCTGTGGATAATAAAACACTTGTCATCTGCCATCTAGACTACTGTAACCTGCTCCTTGCTGGTCTCCCTCTGAATCATCTCTCTCCCCTTCAATCTCTTCAATACTGCTGCGTGGCTAATCTTCCACCAGCCTCGTCATGCTCATATTACCCCTCTTCTCAAGTCACTTCATTGCCAAACTACTACTCCTGCTGACTTATAAGTGCATTCACTCTGCAGCTCCTCACTACTTTTCCTCTATTTTTCTTTCCCTACACCCCTTCTTGGGATCTCTGCTCTTCTTGCAAACCTCTTCTATCTGTGCCCTTCTCTTCAACTGCTAACTCCAGACTTTGCTTCTTTCACCTTGCTACTCCTTATGACTCAAATAAAGTTCCTGAGTCTGTACATAAGACGCCTTCACTGGCCCTTCTCAAATTGAGGCTCAAAACTCACCTCTTCACTGCTGCTTTTGTATGTTGAGTTGCCTGATCTCCTTAGTGTTTCCTTACCATTTCCCCTAGCTGTATCCCATGTCTACAGCTACTATGTTGTGTCTTGACTAGATTTTAAGCTCTGATGAGCAGGGACTGTCTTTTACATGTGTCTGTGCAGCGCTGCGTATGTCTTGTAGCACTATACAAATCTTAAGTAGTACTGGATAAGGGTCTCAGTAGTGTGTGTAGAAAGGAAGGGACGGGTTTTAGCTATGTTTTCGATGCTGCAGAGAAGGAGAGAAAGGAGTCAAAGATGGTATGGGAGGGCAGAAGGGATGGGTGGTATGGTCTTTATCTGCCATCATATTTCTTTGTTTACATAAAGAAGGTGCCTTGAATACTGGCCAGTAATTTGTAATTATTTAATTTTAATGCAAATTGCTTTGCTCTTTTGTATGAAAGGGGGGACATCAAGAGATCATGAAATGAAATGAAATCATGTAAGAGATTAACTTTCTCTCTC
Organism: Ichthyophis bannanicus; assembly: GCA_033557465.1. Classification (NCBI taxonomy): domain Eukaryota; kingdom Metazoa; phylum Chordata; class Amphibia; order Gymnophiona; family Ichthyophiidae; genus Ichthyophis; species Ichthyophis bannanicus. The sequence goes on along the minus strand of CM066031.1, from coordinate 1,074,152,114 downwards.
TGTCACATTATTCACAACTGATTGATCAGAGATGTGGGATAATCTCAGAGCAGGGATTTTGGGATCAGGAGACCCAGAAATACCTCTGTAGTACCAACACGTGATTATTGCCTTCTTTTTATGTCCAAAATCAAAAAAACTCGCTCAACATATCACATTAATTCGATTTCATTTTTCTATTGTTATATGGATTATCTCATCTCGAGGTCTCAGACAACTTATAGCACTTCAGTTTGGACAAAAATATACATCCTAATCTTGTGCTTGTTGACATCAATGACCTCTATACTAGATAAAATTTGATTTTCATGCTAAAGACATTCTACCTAACAGTTCTTAACTCTGGAACTTCAAATGGAGTACTTAGCTTCATAGTAATCGCTCACAAAATTGACCACGAGACTTCTTTTTATGTCCAGCAGGTGACGGGGTGACACAGGAAAAGAAGAGAGAGGAGAAGAGAGAATGGGGAAACTCTTTCACACATGAGGTGCACCCAGCACTCCACCTAAAGTCTCTAACGCAAGAGAGACATTTTCCACGTACTGAGTGTGAGAGCGGTTTCAATCATAGCAATTGCATAAGAAGCCACCTGAAAACACACACAGCAAAGGGAACTACCCCAACAGAGAGGCCTTCTACATCTTTTAAAAGTCCTGAATGTGGAAGAAATTTCACTCTTATGAAATACGTAACAATGCACCAGAAAATCCACAGGAGTGAGAAAAGATTTCACTGCACTGTATTTGAGAAATCTTTCCTCAGAAACTCAGAACTTGTGGAGCATCTTAGAAACCACTCGGGGGAGAAACACTTTAGTTGTACTGATTGTGGGAAATATTTCTACAGAAAAGCAGAACTAGTAAGGCATCATAGAACCCACACAGGGGAGAAACCTTTTAGTTGTACTGAATGTGGGAAATGTTTCCTCACGAAAGCACATCTAGTGACGCATCATAGAACCCACAAAGGGGAGAAACCTTTTGTTGTACTGAATGTGGGAAATGTTTCCTCATGAAAGCACATCTAGTGACGCATCATAGAACCAACACAGGCGAGAAACCGTTTAGTTGTACTGATTGTGGGAAACGCTTCCCCAGAAAAGCACACCTAGTGCTGCATCATAGAACCCACACGGGGGAGAAACCTTTTAGTTGTAATGATTGTGGGAAATGCTTCCTCAGGAAAGCACATCTAGTACTGCATCATAGAACACACACAGGGGATAAACCTTTTCGTTGTACTGAATGTGGGAAATGTTTCCCCAGAAAAGCAGAACTAGTGCGGCATCATAGAACCCACACAGGCGAGAAACCTTTCAGTTGTACTGATTGTGGGAAATGTTTCCTCATGAAAGCAGAACTAGTGAGGCATCATAGAACCCACACTGGGGAGAAGCCTTTTAATTGTACTGAATGTGGGAAATGTCTCCTCATGAAAACACATCTAGTTACGCATCATAGAACCTACACAGGCGAGAAACCTTTTAGTTGTACTGAATGTGGGAAATGTTTCTCCAGAAAAGCACAACTAGTGCTGCATCATAGAAGCCATACAGGGGAGAAACCTTTTAGTTGTACTGAATGTGGGAAATGTTTCCTCTCAAGAAAACATCTAGTGCGGCATCATAGAACCCACACGGGGGAGCAACCAATTAGTTGTACTGATTGTGGAAATGTTTACCCAGAAAAACACAACTAGTGCTGCATCATAGAACCCACAAGGGGGAGAAACCTTTTAGTTGTACTGATTGTGGGAAATACATCCCCAGAAAAGTAGAACTAGTGAGGCATCATAGAACCCACACGGGGGAGAAACCTTTTAGATGTATGAATGTGGGAAATGTTTCCTCATGAAAGCAGAACTAGTGAGGCATCAAAGAAACCACACAGGGGAGAAACCTTTTAGTTGTACTGATTGTAGGAAATGCTTTCTCAGGAAAGCACAACTAGTGCTGCATCATTGAATCCACACAGGGGAGAAACCTTCTTGTTGTACTGAATATGGGAAATGTTTCTCAAGAAAATACTTCTATTGACGCCTCTTAGAACCCACACAGGCGAGAAACCATTTAGTTGTATTGATTGTGGGAAATGTTTCCCTAGAAAAGCACATCTAGTGCTGCATCATAGAACCCACACAGGTGAGAAACCTTTTAGTTGTACTGAATGTGGGAAATGTTTCCTCATGAAAGCTGACAGGTGAGAAACCTTTTAGTTGTACTGAATGTGGGAAATGTTTCCTCATGAAAGCTGAACTAGTGAAGCATCATAGAACCCACACAGAGGAGAAACCTTCTGGTTGTATTGAATGTGGGAAATCTTTCTTAACAAAAACACATCTAGTGACGCATCATAGAACCGACATAGGCGAGAAACCTTTTAGGTGTACTGATTGTGGGAAACGTTTCCCCAGAAAAGTACAACTAGTGCTGCATCATAGCACCCACACGGGGGTGAAACCTTTTAGTTGTACTGATTGTGGCAAAGGCTTCCCCAGAAAAGTAGAACTAGTGCGGCATCATAGAACCCACATGGGGGAGAAACCTTTTAGTTGTACTGAATGGGAAATGTTTCCACAGAAAAGCAGAACTTATGAACTCCAGCAGGAGGCTCTTTTTTGCATGATGTAAGTACTACATCAAGCATTAGCAATAAATTTGAGAGACTGAGATCTTATTCCACATACCCTGGCTTAGAAGTGAGGTTCACAGCTGTCATGTTAGGTGCAAAACTCACCGATTACAGCTCCCAGAATGCACTGTGACAATCCCACACAGTAGTCCCTCCTATGAAGGACTACAGCTCCCAGAATGCACTGTGACATGCCCACACTGTAATACATAGAAATATGATGGCCTATCTAGTCTGCCCTTCCATATCAACTACAATAGTCCCCTGTTTTCCTTTAGAGATTTTCTTATTTATTTATTAATGCTTATTTACCGTTTTTCATGAATCAAAGCGGTTTACAGAGAACTCAAGGATTGAAAATTACATTAAACAAAAAATATATGTAACATCTTAGCAGGGAGTGAAAGGGGAAAAGGGACAAATTTATCTTAAATCGGTAACAGCTGATTTAAATAATAACTATGTAAAGAGAACTAAGCATATATATAAATTAGTTACAATGAACTTGAAAGCATCTTGAAAAGTGTGAGGACTGTAGTTTTACATGTAGAATTGTCACTTGGTGACTGGTTCACCAAAGTGCGCCTTGAACAGAAATGTTTTTAGCAGTTTATGGAAAGCTTTAGGATGATTGAAGGAAGTGAGTTCCATAATAGAGGGGCATAAAGGGAGAAGGCTCTCTTGGATGTAGTTGCGTTGCAGTTTCTAAAGTCAGCATGTACCTCAAGAGAATTTCTATTGTTACTTCTACGTGGTCTGTTTTCCGGAGTGATTTGAATAAACTCTTTCAGGCAGATGACAGGTTCTGTTTGGAGGGATTTGAATTTAGTGTGGGATGCTTTGAATTTTATTTTGCTCTCAATTGGTAGCCAGTGTTCTGTGTTTGTCCTATGCTTCTTTGACTTCAGATACTGTCCTCGTCTCTATCACCTCCACTGGGAAACTATTCCACACATCTACCACTCTTTCCCTAAAGAAATGTTTCCGCATATTACTCCTGAGTCTATCCCCTTTTACCCTCATCCTATGTCCCCTCATAGTAGAGCTTGCCTTCAATTGAAAGAGACCCTCCTGTGCATTTATGCCATGGAGGTATTTAAATGTCTCTATCATATCTCTCACAACAACCAGGTTTGCTAACCATATCAACAACATATGTTACACTTAAGACAATAATTGACTCAAAGTACCTAGATATACTACTTGGTTAATCCTTCCCACATTTTATTGCTTACTGCTACCATTGTGGCATTGGATAACATATGGTTGCTAGTGGCTATATACACATAGCTAAAATTTGCTACATTGTGTTCAATACTATTACCTAAAAGTTTGTAACATTGTTATATGGTTACCTTGCTACATTTCTGCTAATACTACCTACCACATTGCTGCTGCTACTTGTCCAACGTCCAAATATTGTTAAAGTGTTACTCTGCTTAAATATCTCCTGCCTACCTCTACTATTATTTCTCCCCAAACGTACCTACAAAAGCTCTCCTCGCCCACAGTCTCAGCAACAATGACCGCACCAGTCATAACGGTAATTTGCCTACTATTCATTATACTATACGAAGCTAAATCACTATCACAAGATCACCACCATATTACTACACTACACAACACAAACAAAAAACACTTCCACGGCTTTCACCAATATCCACAAAATCCCTACCATAAGAGACATTCTCACCTTCTACATATAGCAATAGACCAAACATCCAGCACAAAACGAAGCCGACCTGTTCCTCAACAAGAAGGTCTCCGTTGTGCCCTTATAAACGCAAGATCTGCACGCAAGAAATGGCCAGCCATAGCAGACCTAATAATCAAAGGAAATCTTGACATTTTAATGGTCACAGAAACTTGGTTCTCAGACTCCGATGCAGTTATAATAAACCAAATTACACCACCTAATTACTCCACATACACATGTAACAGAGCAAATAAAAGAGGAGGTGGGGTTGCCATTATAGCAAAAACTGACCTCCAATATCGCACAATCACTACCAAGAGCACAGAACAATTAGATATTATCTCAATATACAACAACCACAATACCATCAACCTTATATATATGACACCGAACTCAACATCTGAAGAATTATCCAGTGTAATTGACTTAGCCTGCAACCCAGTACACCCAGAGAAACCTAACTGGCTAATGGGCGACTTCAACCTCCCTTCCATACAACCTGCCCTTTCTAATACATTCCTAGACGCAATGAAAAACCTCAACTACAACCAACTCATAAACCAACCTACCCATCTACATGGCAACGTGCTTGACCTTGTCTTCGCTCCACCCACATACATGTCCAATAATGATGATTTTGACATATCCATCACTCCGGTCCCTTGGACAGATCATAGCCTGATAACACTCACAATACCATCATATCAGGTCCTCTCACATTATAAAGCAAAACAGTCACCAACAAACTCTACGCGCTTCAAACATTTCAACGAAGAAGAAATCAAGAAACACATATTTCCAAGGCTCAATCAACCTTCTAACAACATCAATGAAATGGTCAACACATGGAATGAAACTATCAACCAATACGCTATACTACCACCAGCCCGTAAAAACACTACAACAAAGAACAATGTTGTGAAAAGACCATATGCACCATGGTTTTCACAAGATCTAAGGAAGTCTCTTACCATCCTGAGGAAGCTCGAAAGAAAGTGGCGTAAATCTCGAAACTCAACAGTTCAACAAACATACTTGACACACCTGCAGACCCATCGTGAAGCAATATGGAACACAAGAAAATCATACCACTCTGAACTCCTCAACCGCTCCCTAAACAAACCTCGGGAACTCTTCAATCTAGTAAAGTCACTAACTACAGAACCATCACCTCCTCAACAGGAACTCATTCACCCGCAGAAATACGCTAATTTTATACAATCTAAAGCTATAAGAACAACAATTTCTTCATCACCTAGTCCACCCCAACAACATGTACAAGTTTCCCCATTACTAAAGCTCTCACCGCCCTCAGCCAAATACATCGAAGACATTATAGCCCAAATGAATACCACCACAGCACCTAACGACCCCTGCCCAGCACACTGGATAAGAGCTCTGCGATCCGACTTTAGTCCAGTCATAGCAAACATAATAAAGATGTCCTTCTCAACAGGCATCTTCCCATCGGCTCTAAAACAGACTTCCATAAGACCGCTGCTAAAAAATAACCAACTAGACCCATCAAAGGAAGAATCGTACCGCCCGATTTCTAGTATACCGCTTCTATCCAAAATAATTGAGAAGGTAACCAACAATCAAATACAACAACACATAGACACCTCCTCACCACTCGACCCCAGTCAGCACGGATTCAGGGAAGCCCACGGAGTAGAGACATTGCTGACCACTTTAACCAACACACTCATCAGTGGATTAGACGACATCAAAAAAGGCTTTGCCCTAATATTCCTGGACATATCTGCAGCATTTGACTCTGTGGACCATGAAATACTTCTAACCCGCCTATTTGACAAGGGAATCCACGGGCTGGCATGGGAATGGTGCAAATCATACCTGGAAGATCGCCTGCAACATGTCAGGACTACTACAGGGACATCACAACCTTTCCAGTTAAAACAAGGAGTACCTCAGGGCTCCTCCCTATCAGCGCTGCTATTTAATATTTATATGCAGCCTATATGCAACATCACTCGTTCCTATGGCATATCCTCGTTGATCTATGCAGACGATGTACTAATATTTACACCAATCAACGTCAAGCTTCCAGACTTCACAACACTAATAGATTGCTTTAACGCAATAGCAGACTGGCTCCTCACCCAGAATATGCGCATAAACTACAAAAAAACCGAAGTACTCATAATCACGAAAAACAGAGCATTCTCACCCCCTGATATACTAAAAGTACGAGACGCAGACCTCCCAATCAAGCCGTCCATAAAATACCTTGGAGTAATACTCGACCAGCGACTGGATTTTAAAGAACATATCAACCGCACTGTAAAAACTATTTACTTCAAAATAAGGACTCTGCGTCATCTGAAAAACATGCTCGAACCAGACAGCTTCAGAACCATATTTCAAACCATAGTCACACCCCACTTCGACTATGCGAACATAATACTCCATGGTCTCCCTAAAAACACCCTAAATACATTACAACTAGCCATGAATGCCGCAGCCAGAGTTCTTTACGGTGCTGCAAAGTGCGAACACATAACACCCATCCTAATGGAGCTTCACTGGCTACCTATTTACTGCAGAATAGCATATAAAGCTCTCCTCATGACCTTTAAGGCGATAAATACTATAGCTCCTTCATCAATTTCAAAACTCATCCATCCGACTCCCAATATTAGATCCAGGAGGTCAGCAGCGGCAAATACCCTAGTTATTCCACAAGAGACCACAAAATGCAAACATTCAACATCAGACAGGGCCTTTGCATACTATGCACCCAGATGTTGGAACAACCTTCCCCACAACATAAGAGCTATTACGGACCTCAAGAATTTCAGAAAAGCTATAAAACACCATCTCTTCATTCTGCATTTCCAAAGCTCATCACCATCCCTCTAACATGCACAGTAAAATTGTATATACCTTATTTACTCAAGATGTAACTAAGAAATCCTATCCTCTGTATATATGTTATTTACAAATATGTACAAAGTTTCCCAAAGTTAAATTCCCAGTTGACTACTCCTGTTATATGTAAACTTATCACAATTTGTTGATTGTAATGAGTATTTCTGTTTAATGTAAACCGCGCTGATGAAAAAGAGTGCGGTATAAAAGAACAATAAATAAATAAATAAATAAAAAAAATCATATCGCCCCTATCCTGCCTTTTCTCTGAGTATACATAGTAACATTTTAAGTCTGTCCTTATATGCTTCATAATGAAGACCACTAACCATTTTAGTAGCCACCCTCTGCACTGACTCCAACCTATTTCTAGGTTAAGGTGCGGTCTCCAGAATTGCACACAATACTCCAAATGAGGTCGCACCAAAGACTTATACAGAGGCACTATCACCTCTTTTCTTCTGCTGGCCATTCCTCTCCCTATGCACCTAAGCATTCTTCTAGATTTTGCCATCGCCTTTTCTACCTGTTTAGCTATTTTAAGATCATCAGACACAATCACGCCTAGGTCCCGCTCGTCTTTAGTGGACAAAATACTTTACCCCTATACAATATTGCTCCCTTGGATTGCTGCAGCCCAAATGCATGACCTAGCACTTTTTAACATTAAATTTCAGCTGCCAAATTCTAGACTATTCTTCAAGCATAGTTAGATCCCTCCTCATGTTATCTACCCCTTCCTGGGTGTCTACTCTATTGCAGATTTTGATATCATCCGCAAAGAGGCAAACCTTACCCGACTTCCCTTCTGCTATATCACTAAAAAAAGATGTTAAAAAGAATCAGACCAAGGACAGATCCCTGGGACACACCACTAGTAACCTCCTTCTACTCAGAGTGAGCTCCATTTATCTGTACCCTTTGTCGCCACCCACTCAACCAATTTCTGACAGAAGCAGTAACTTTAGAGTTCATTCCTAGGGTGCTCAGTTTGTTTATAAGTCGCCTGTGAGGAACAGTGTCAAAGGCTTTACTGAAATCTAAATATACCACATCTAGGGCTCTCGGTCCAACTCCCTGATCACCCAGTCAAAGAAATCAATCAGATTTGTCTGACAAGACCTGCCTCTGGTGAATCCATGCTGCCTCGGATCCTGTAATCCGCTGGACTCCAGAAACCTCACTATTTTCTCTTTCAGCAGCGTTTCCAATAATTTACTCACCACCGAAGTTAAACTAAACGGCCTGTAGTTTTCAACCATATCCTTACTTCAGCTTTTGTGTAAAGGGACCACATGAGCCTCTCTCCAGTCCTTTGGCACCATTCCCGACTCCAACGAGGTATTAAAAAGGTCAGTCAGTGGAGCTGCTAGAACGTCCCCAAGTTCTCTCAGTATTCTTGGGTGTATCCCATCAGGTCCCATAGCTTTGCCTACTTTAAATTTAGCTAGTTTCTCACGAGCACAGTCTTCTGAAAATTGTTCAAGTTGCCCCTCACTTTTGTTCCTGTTTGTGGTTGTTTGCTGAGTTCCTGCTCCTGGTTCTTCATCTGTGAATATAGAACAGAAGTATTTGTTAAGCAATTCCTCATCAGCTTCTACATATTCCTCCCATTCACCCTTGAGTTTGACAATACCACTTTTGCCCTTCCTCTTCTCACTAACATATCTGAAAAATGTCTTATCCCCCCATTTTATTGCATTGGCTATTTCCTCATCTTTCTATATTTTTGCTTTCCTGACTACTTTACTAGCTTCTCTAAGTTTTTCCAAATATAGATGCCTGTCTTCCTCTCTCTGTGATCTCTTGTATTTTGTGAAGGCCTCCCTCTTTTTCTTCACTTTTTCAGCTACTTCTTTCGAAAATCCTAGTGGTTTCCTTTTCCTTTGACCTTTATTTATCATTTTAACTTAAAGGTTGGTTGCTCTTAAAATATCCCCTTTCAGTTTTGCCCACTGTTTTTCTACATCCCCAGCTGTTCCCCTCCTGCTAACGACTCCCTGAGATATTGGCCCATCTTGGCAAAGTTACATCATTAGTAGCCTTTCCAATAATTTACTATCAAGAGAGATTAGACTAACCGGCTTGTAATTATGTCCGCTTTGGTGTAAAGAGACAACATGTGTCTTTCTCTAATCCTTTGGCACCACTCCAAAGTGGCATTGAAAAAGTCAGACAGTGGAGCCACTAGAATGTACCGACAGGCCTTGCTATGGTCTGTATGAAGGAAAGCTTTTTTGAAGTCTATGGCCATCAAGAACTCTCTATTGCTTATTGCAGACGTTATTGCCAACAGTATCTCCATGTGAAGATGTGGAATAGGCAGCACTCGGTTCACCTCTTTGACATCCCGTATGGTTCAGAACCAACTTTCTTTTTTTGAGGGATGACAAACTAAATTGAGCACTAACCTGTTCCCCACTGCTCACTAGGTGTGGTGACCACTGTCCAGAAGTCCTTAAGGTTTGCACCACAGTTCCTTTGTCTGGCACTAGACAAGGGGAAATGATAACTCAGTGAGATGGCAGAAAAACTCCAACATACAACCTGTTCTCCCCATCATCAAGGGCCATTGGATGGATGTAATTTGGAGCCACTCCTTGAGAAAACTGGTCAGATGACCTCTTACTTGCTTGCTGATTGAAGGACATGCAGCTCCTCATGGAATCCTCCTTTTCTGTCAGTATGAAAGGAAGAGGTCCTATTCAGAAAACAGGCACACTAAGAGGAATGCCCCTCACTTGGTTGACAATGCTGGATTTCCCAGAGCTCAAATAAGATGTACTTCTAGGTTTATCCTCTGGCAACCTCTGGGGCTTAGACTGCCCTCGGTCTTTCACAAACTTCTTCTAATCCTCCCCAGACAGGAGCTTTCCTGGAAAGTCAACCTGCTAAGCCACGTCTTCGAGTCTGCATCCGCTGACCAGTTCCTTAGTCATACAAGGCATCTGCCACATGATTCATACATCATTCCTGTTTCCACTTGGACAGCCTCTCATGAGTTCTGCTGGTCATCCTCCAAAACCTCCTCAGGTGACTACTGTACCTGGTGCAAACAGACCCTAGACATGCAAGTACTGTAAACCACAGCTTGGAGGCCCAAAGCGGAAACCTCAAAATCCTTCATCAACCATCATTCAAGCTTCCAGAGCTATGCCTCCTCCAACAAGAATAGTCATCTTCTTTGTTAATGGCATAATAAAGGCATCTACTATAGGCAGCTTGAACTTCTCCTTTCCTTCCAGATGATACTTTCAAATATTTTATTTTACATTGTATGTGAGTGTCCGCTCGTCCTGCAGGTAAAAGATTGTTCTGAGGGCTCTTTGAGTTTGTCTGACTGCCAGGATCTAGTGTTTTCCTTTGACTGCTGCTGCTCTTTGCAGCCCCTCAAAATCTCCTGTCCTAGGTAACTGCCTTGTTTTGCCTAATGGTTGAGTCAGTCCCTCTTCTTCTAAAGCTGCAAAACAAGGACAAACTTGGGTGAAAAAAACTTCACCTACAGCCAACCCTTGCTGTGTTCTTCAGAACTTCTAGCCAGTTCAAGATGCCTCGGGCAAAGCCGTATCAGCAGATGGGTGGGGGTTGGGAACCAGAGAATTCAGATTCTGAGCTAAAATGGCCAACTCTCCTGTGCTTTTGTGACCAGTCATGCCCTCCTGAGGGGAACTCTCAGTCTGACCATTCTCACTAACAGGGAGCGTGCCTGAGTCCCCCAACATTGGCTCCAGGCTTCATGTGGCCCGATTCACCTCTCTGCAGCATGAACCACGATGGCCAGAGTGGGTTTTGAAGTGCCCATGCTAGCACACTCATGGCTTGCCACTCCTGCCCCCTCCAATGTTGGAGGGGGCAGGAGCGGCAGGAAACCATACCAAGGATAAATCTTAATATTCTTTGATGCCTCTGACACCGTCTGTCATAGCCTCCTGCATCAAAGAAAACAAAATGAAGTACTAAAATTGTTTCACTCCTATCTATTTAAGGGACAACAACAACTTAAAAATGGGCATCAACACCTCATCCTCCTTCCCTCAAGCCCAAGGCACCTCTCAAGGCACTTCTCTTCAGCCCTAAGCCCAATTATCCATGCCCATAACACATACTTCCACATCTATGCATATGATATAATGATTGATTGATTGATTTCACCATTTTTTATAACTTTTTTCATTTCAGTCAAAGCAGTTTACATTGTAATTTAAACTTGGTGACTTAATTAAACAGTGACATTGATAACTTGGATTTTTATGAGGCAATGGAGGTACGCACCTTTCAACACCAACAAAGCCATATACGAAGGAATATCAAGCTGCTTCACAGACATTACTCAATGACTGGCAAGAAACTCATTGACAGTTAACTATAAAAAATCCCCAAATACTCTGCATCACCAAGGATGACACGTTACACCCACCCCCATCCCTGACAATAAATGAAATTGATGTGAAAGTCCAGACAGAGGTTTAGTATCTAAGAAACAGCCTGAACCAACAGCTAATACTGAAACCACACATAATCAACACAATGAGGACAACCTACCACAAAATCTGAACCCTGCAACACCTGCACCCCCTACTGGAACCATTGGACTTCTGTACAAAATTCTAGGGCTAGGCCATCATCTAATCACACTTTGACTACTGTAACTCTATTTACCATGGCTCAAAAAATTCAACACTGCTCCCACTACACATTGCATTACATAGAACTGCATGCATCATTCAAGGTGCCCCAAAATACGATCACTCAATCCCTATCCTGAGACAAATCCACTAGCTTCCCCTGCAAAGCCACATCAGATACTAAATACTGTTCCTAACTTTCAAAATCATCAACAACCAATCCTCCTCCGATCTACAAACTCTACCAAACACAACCAAAACCAACAGACAAAGCACTAAAAGCATAGGGCCCAATATTCAAAAGGTATATACACAGTTAGTGCCGCTGAATATCCCGTCTTCACCCTTGCATGCTCTGATGCTAACCGCTTAGCATCAGGGAGTGTTGTGGGAGTTCCTGGTGACAGTCCCTATCTTTTAGCTGCAGGAGATAACTGGGAAGCATGCAATATCGCTGCTGCCTGGTTAACTATGGCAGCCGTGAGGTAGTACAGCGACCCCGGATATTCAATGATATTCTGAATGAAATAGAGACTGAATGAATATTTTGCTTAGGTCTCTACTGAGAAAGATGTATTGAAGTTACTCATGGCTTAAATGGTAATTAAAGCTGATGCAACTGGAGCAGATAGTATACATCCAAGGGTGTTGAAAGAGATGAACTATTAGTAATCTGTAAACTATCATTAAAATCATATGAAATAACTGAAGATTGGAGGATGGCCAATGTAACAACAATTTTTAAAAAGGTTTTCAGGGGTGATCTGAGAAACTACAGATGTCAGTATCAGGAATAATGGTAAAAACCATTATAAAGATCAAAATTACTGAACATGTAGATAGTCAGGGTTTAATGGGAGACAGCCAAATGGCTTTAGCCAAGGAAGGTCTTGTCTTACTAATCTGTAATATTTTTTTTAAATACGTAAATAAATAGTTAGACAAAGGTGGGTCAGAAAATGTAGTGTATCTGGATTTTCAGAAAGCCTTTGTCAAGGTTCCTCATAAGAGACTCTTGGTGGAATTAAAAAGTCATGGGATAGGAGGCAGTGTACTAGTGTGGATCAGGAACTGGTTAAAAGATAGAAATCAGAGGGTAGGGCTAAATGGCCAATTTTTCCAATGGAGAAAGGTGAATAGTGGGGTACCCCAAGGATATTTGGTTGGTCTGCTGCTTATTAACATATTCATAAATGACCTGCAAATGGGAATAATGAGCGAGATAATCAGATCTGCAGATGAAACAAAATTATTCAAAGTTGTTTAAAAAACCAGGAGGATTGTGCACAATAGCAAGAGGACCTTGATAAATAGGAAGACTGGATACTCAAATAGCAAATGAATTTTAATGTTTACAAGTGCAAAGTTTTGCATCTAGGAAAGAACAGCCTGAACTATGGTTACACGATGCAAGGTTCCACATTAGGAACCACCACCCAAGAAAAATATGTATGTGTCATCGTGGATAACATGTTAAAACCCTCCGCCCAGTGTGCAGCGGCAGCCAAGAGAGCAAATAGAATGCTAGGTATCATAAGGAAAGGAATGGAGAATAAAACAAAGGATATTATAATGCCTCTATAATGTTCCATTGTGAGACCGCACCTTGAATATTGTGTGCAATTTTGGTCTCTGTATGTTTAAAAAGGATATACGTTATTAGAAAAGGTACAGAGAAGAGCAACCAAAATGGTAAAGGGGATGGAAGGATACTCCAATGAGGAGAGGATAAAAAGGTTAGGGCTCTTCAACCTGGAAAAGAGACAGCTGAGGGGAGATATGATATAGGACTATAAATTAATGAATGTAGTGGAACAGGTAAATGTAGATTGATTATTTATGCCATCAAAATGTAGAAAGACTAAAGGACATAAAATGAAGCTACAGTGTAACCTATAGAAAACTAATAAGAGAAAATATTTCTTTCACTCAACATGTAACAAAACTCTGGAATTTATTACTAGAGGCTGTTATAAGAGCTGTTAGTGTAGCTGGGTTTAAAAAAAAGTTTGGAGAAGTTCCTGGAAGAAAGGTCCATAAACCATTCTTAAAGGGGACGGCAGATAAAGAGCAGTATGGTCCATCTAGTCTGCCCAGCAAGGTAGCAAAAGTAGGTGCACCTGTAGCTCCGTGCAGGTCACCTCTCCCCATGTCTTTGTTTAGAGGTGAATTCACCGCTCTGTGTAGGGCACCCTTGTTTGTTGAGAAATTAGATAGTTAAGTTTATTTTGATTTTATCCTGATCGTCATTTACTATGTTACCATCTGTATTCATCTAAATATTCATCTAATATCTATTTTACCATTTCTGCTGACTTTGGAAAACATAGTTAGATATTGTCTGTAAATAATGACATTTTATGGAGAAGTTCCTTAAAACTTGTAACCCAATTGAATAATGTAAATCTATTTATAAATAAATGTAAATCTATGTATAAATAAATAAGACATTTTTACTCTAGCTCTCAAATTTCAAATATGTGCTTGTCCTGGTTTACACTGAAAAAGCATCAAGGCTGATGATATGAGTTTAGGGTTGTTCCTTACAGCTCAGTCTGACACTGAAATGCAACAGATTTGCTCAGTGAACCCTATAATATCACAGAATTTAAGATACAGAAAGCAGCGGCCTGGACATTTTCAGTAAATTCATCGGAAGACATTTCTCTTGTCTCAGTACTGAGCAGCAGTCCATATATTTCTGCTGTACCTTTTCTGTTCATTGGCTGTTTCAAAACAGAAAGGTCTAAATTTTTATTTTCAATTATAGAAAGATAAAATATTCAGGAATTAATGATGTGATCTGAAATTCAAATATGATCTGCCTGTCAATTTTGTTATGTATTATTTCTTAATGTAAGCTCTTATTTCTGGAGGTTTACTCAAACACATTGCACAAAGAGGACAGAGAGAAAGCAAAAATTGAGAGTCATAAAGCTGGAAAAGCAACTGCTATGTGAGAGGAGGGGAACTAGGAAGAAGAGCCTGAGGGGCTGCAGGGAATAAAGGGCAGAACTTTCTTTTCTGGATTCAGCAGTGTGTCGGGCTCATTTCTTCTTCTGCTTGCCCCACGCACCGTGTGCAGGGGCGGCTCAAGGCAATCTGCTGCCTGAGGTAAAGGATGAGATGGCGTGCCCCCCTCCCCTCCCATAGAGGGGGCGGGGCTTTTTCAAAACTCCAGTCAAGGACTGAACCAAACCAAAAAGCTAATTAGATTATATGGAGGAAATGCAAGATGTTTGCACACCAAGGAACTGAAAGAGAGCGAGAACCACAGCACAGTTTATAAAACTAAACTATAACTCATTTTTATTTGGTTGTTATAAACTGCATTACTTGGTTTGCAGATTGTCGTGCTGCATCACTTGGTTTGCAGCTTGTCGTGCTGTGAGGGCTTGCGTGCATCAGTGATTTTGAGAGCTAAACTATCGGTAGTTTAACTACTGGCAGGGTCTCCCAAGATGGACAGGTCTCAGCTGAGGTGCCAGACCAAGACAAACCACCCATCTGGGCAGCAGCAGAATGGGATAGTGTTGACGGCGGAGGATCACATTTCTGTGACAATGGCAACAACACCAAACTTAAACTGCGCAGAAGAAAGGCCCGGCAATCTACTTCTGTATCTTGCCATGAAAACCCAATGGATAGTTACAACAAAACAAATTGTGCTGTAGTGCTGGAAGATGAGACCCCCAGGTCTGAAGGCACTCAACTAGCTACTGGGGAAGAGCTGAAGACTTTTCAGGGTAAAGTCAGCATTTATGATGTGGTTGGATCAAAGCCCTCGGGACGTCTAGCTGCTGATGTATTTATTTATTTATTTATTTAACAGTTCTTCTATACCGCTCTATTTTAGATCAGAGCGGTTTACATTTAACATCAACTATACAACACAGGCACTCTGAGTTGTATTTACAATAAACAGGGAGATCAACTTGGAAGTAACTGGGGGGGAAACTATTTACATTGTATTTACACTGGTACCTGTTTTCAGGCAGATCATATCTACATCTTATTTACACTGGGAGTCTGAATTCTATTTCAGGGAGTACTTCTGAGGGATCAGTATGAAATGAGAGTCAGAAGCTGTAAAGATGTTTTACACATTGGAACATGGAACATACGAAGCATGAACCAAGGGAAGTTGGAGGTGGTCAAGAATGAAATGGAACGTGTACAACTTGATCTGTTGGGTGTCAGCGAACTGAAATGGACTGGCATCGGCACTTTGCATCAGATGATCACATGGTCTACTATGAGGGAAATGAAAGACAAAGAAGAAATGGTGTTGCAATTATAATAAAGAAGAAACTTGCAAGAACTGTAATGAAATACAATGTACAAGCTGAAATTGACAGAACATGCAAACAGGATATCCTGATAGTCATGGGTAACTGGAACGCAAAGGTTGGCAACAAAGAAGAAGACAAAGTAGTTGGAAAATATGGACTTGGCAACAGAAATAAAGCTGGAGAAAGACTGATAGAATTCTGCAAGACCAACAATCTATTCATCTCAAACACATTCTTCCAGCAACACAAGCGGTGACTATACACATGGACTTCACCCAATGGATTGTATAAAAATCAAATTGACTACATCTGTGGAAGTCAACAATGGAAAAGCTCTATAACATCAACAAAGACAAAACCTGGAGCTGACTGTGGTACAGATCATCAACTACTAGTATGCAAACTCAAGCTAAAGTTGAAAAAGAGCAAACCACTCATGAATGCAGCAAAATATGACCTTGTGAATACACCACTGGAATATAAAGATTGCCTGCAAAATCGATTTGCTGTTTTAGATACAAATGACAGAGCTCCAGAAGAGTTATGGAAGGACATCAAGAAGGTTGTGTTGGAAGAAAGCGAGAAGTCTCTACAAAAGGTGAAAAAGAAAAAATGGCCAAAATGGATGACGGAAGAAACTCTGAAAACTGCCCAGAAACGCAGAGAAGCTAAAGCCAGAGGAGAAAGAAAGACAATCATAGAACTCAATAGAGATTTCCAATGTGCAGCAAGACAGGACAAGGAAAAGTACTACAATGACGCATGCAAGGAAATAGAAGCAGAAACTATTAGAGGATGAACAAGATCGGCTTTCCTAAAGCTACGAGAGTTAAAGAAAAAGTTCCAGCCTCGAATTGGAATGTTACAAGATGCTCAAGGTTCTATGCTGAATGATGCTGAGAAGATCAAGAAAAGTTGGAAGAAATATACAGAGTTTTTATATGATAAAGATCAAGTGGACCAACAGCCATTTCAACCTGTACCTTATGATCGGGAACCATTGGTGATGAAAGAAGAAGTTGAAGCAGCATTGAAAGCCTTATCAAAGAACAAAGCACCAGGCATTGATAGCATTCCCATAGAAGTATTACAGCAATCTGATGCAGCTGTTACCGTACTTACAAGGCTCTGCCAAGAAATATGGAAGACAACATCATGGCCAACTGACTGGAAAAGATCTGTGTTTATACCAATACTAAAGAAAGGTGATCCAACTGACTGTGGAAATTATCGCACAATCGCTCTGATCCCACATGCCAGCAAGATTCTACTGAAGATTATTCAAAAGAGACTACAACCATACCTGGAACAAGAACTACCTGAAGTGCAAGCAGGGTTCAGGAAAGGGCGAGGAACGAGAGACATCATTGTGGATGTGAGATGGATCCTTGAAAAGACTAAAGAATACCAAAAGGGTATCTATTTGTGCTTTATCAACTATAGCAAAGCTTTTGACTATGTAAACCTTGGGAAACTCTGGGCCACATTAAGAAACATTGGTATACCAGAACACCTGATCGTACTTTTGCACAATCTGTACATTGATCAAGAAGCAACAGTTCGAACGAAACAAGGAGAAACAGAATGGTTTAAAATAAGCAAAAGTGTAAGACAAGGCTGCATACTTTCCCCCTACCTGTTTAATTTATAAGCAGAACAAATCATCAGAGAAGTAGGATTGTATGAAGACAACAGAGGTGTGAAGATTGGTGGAAGACTAATCAACAACCTTCGCTATGCTGATGATACCATATTACTGGCTGAAAGTGAAGATGATCTGAAACATTTGCTTCTCACAATCAAAGAACATAGGGGTATGTTTACTAAATCGCGTTAGTGCAATTCGCGTTAGGAGCCGCGGTAATGACAAAAACCCCAAATAAGGACATGGGCGGTACATCGCCACCACTAACGCACGTTAAAATATTTAACGAGTGTTACCAGGCGCCGTGGCGCGTTACTGCGCGTTAATCGTAAGAAGACGTACAGACACAAAGCACTGAAACAGAGCTGTAGCACAATGGTTACGGTACTGACCGCTGTTACAGGCAGCATGGGTTCGAGTCCCCAGTGTGCCTAACGCAGAAGGCTGTCCCAGGCATCACCCTGTGCATTATAGAGGGAACGAGGAGGCATGTTTATCGTTACGTTTTGTATTGGTCAGAAACACCCTCGGAGTGTGCCTCACTAACAACAAATGGGTCTTGAGGATCATCAAGGAGGGATACAGTATAAGGTTCACATGCCTACCCTTACAGCGCAAGAAACCCTGCACCACTGTTCCACCATCATCACTCCTCGCCCTCACATCAGAGATACACTCGCTGCTGGTTAGGAGAGCGATAGAACCGGTACCCATCAATGAGGTCAACTCTGGATTCTATTCCAGACTCTTCTTAATACCCAAGAAATCAGGCGGAGTCCGCCCTATCCTCGACCTCCACAAGCTCAGCAAATTCATTCTGAAGGAAAAATTCAGAATGTACTCCCTGGGTACCATCCTTTTACTCCTACAACCAGGAGAGTGGCTTGCCTCTTTAGATCAAAAACCAACAAAGAAAACAGCACAAGCCACTCAGGGCTGAACAGAGACAAAAAACAGAAGAGTGGCCGGTTCACACACACATGGGTTTGGGCCACCGTTTATTTGGTCAATAAAAGTGTTGTGTGTGTGAACCGGCCACTCTTCTGTTTTTTGTCTCTGTTGCCTCTTTAGATCTACATGATGCCTACACACATGTCCCAATACATGTGGCTCACCGTAAATATCTCAGTTTTCAAGTCCAGAGCAACCACTATCAGTACAGAGTCATCCCCTTCAGGCTATCCCCAGCACCTCGGGTTTTCACCAAATGTGTTGCAGTAATAGCTGCACACCTGAGAAAACAGGACATCTGTGTGTTTCCATACCTGGACTACTGGCTGATCTCGAGCCGATCACCACATGAAACATGCTCCGCGGTCGAGAACACAATCAACCTGTTGACAACCCTGGGTTTTCGAGTGAACCTTCAAAAATCCAAACTATGTTCAACTCAACACCTGGATTTCATTGGGGCTTTGATAGATACTGTGCAGGCGAAAGCATTCCTACTGCCTCACTGGAGAGAAACACCAGCCTTGCCAGCGGCATCTCCACAACACAGCAGACATCTGCTCAATGCATATTTCAACTGCTAGGACACATGGCAGCAGCAACACAGGTGCTTCCCCTGGCAAAATTGCACATGCGACACCTACAGTGGCATCTACAGTCTCATTGGAACCAACACACTCAACCACTCTCATCTCGCATCCCCATGAACACGACAACAAAGCATTCTCTGGATTGGTGGACATAGGCCAAGAACCTCGCGGAAGGCCGCCCATTACAACAATGGCCCCACCAGCTAACGATCACATCAGATGTCTCGCTGATGGGCTGGGGAGCCCATTGTCTACACCTCCACGCACAAGGAGCCTGGACTGAGAAGGAACGCTCCCTATACATCAACCTACTGGAACTCAGAGCACTATTCTATGCCCTCAAGGCCTTCCAGAACTTAATTCGGGGAAAAACGGTCCTACTCCAGACAGACAATCAAGTAGTGATGTTCTATGTCAACAAGCAGGGAGGAACAGGTTCACGCTACCTATGCAAAGAAGCCCTCCAGCTTTGGACCTTTGCCCTTTCCAGGCACTGCCTTCTTCGGGCCTCCTACCTACCGGGAACGATGAACGAACTGGCGGACAAACTCAGTCGACAGATAGCCCCGCACGAATGGACTCTCAACCCCAGCATTACAGCCACCCTCTTCCAGAGGTGGGGACACCCACAGATCGATCTTTTTGCATCCGAGGACAACAGGAAATGCCCCCTCTTCTGCTCAAAACGGCCCTCCAGCCGCAGCATCACCTCGGATGCATTCGACGTATCATGGGGGGAGTGGTCTCTGGTATATGCCTCCCCCCTCCCCCCTCATCTCATTGACCATACAGCGCATCATTGCGGATAAAGCACATACCATCCTGATTGTACTTCACTGGCCGCGCCAAATATGGTTCCCATACCTGCGCCGTCTTGCGCTGGAACCTCTGCTGAAACTACCTCTGATCATGTCCAAGAAAGGGAACTGCCTTCATCCCAACCTAAGGACCCTGGCTCTTACAGCCTAGAAACTGAAAGGATGATATTGGCACCCTTCAACTTGTCTACAGAAGTACAGCAAGTGGATACTTGAGGCACGATGCCCGGCAACACGCAAATTGTATGGCCTAAAATGGAAACGTTTCAGCCTCTGGTGCAGGCAAAGCCACCTGAATCCTTTCTCGTGCCCATTGCCAGCAGTCCTACTGTACCTCACAAGCTTGTTTCACAGTGGCCTGAAGCTGTCATCCGTTCGTGTTCACCTTTCAGCGATCGCAGCTTTTCACGACCAGGAGGGGGGCAACATCATCTCTCAGAATCCACTAGTCGCCAGATTCATGAGAGGGCTGAATAACCTACGGCCCCCAATCTGAGATCCCGTACCCCACTGGGATCTCAATATTGTCCTGCAGGAATTAACACAACCTCCTTTTGAACCCCTGCTCTCAGCAGACTTGAAATACGCCACATGGAAAACCTTGTTCCTAATAGCCATCACTTCAGCCAGAAGGATCAGCAAACTGCAAGCCCTGGTGTTGCATCCCCTCTACACCCTTCTTACCGGGGACTGGGCCACACTATGAACACATCCAAAGTTCATGCCCAACGTCAACCAGACGATCGAGCTTCCCTGCTTCCATCCAGAACCACATTCCTCGGCCGAGGACCAACGACTGCACACCATGGACTGCATCAGGGCAATATGCACCTATCTCTTCCGGACCAGCGGTCTACGAAA
Source organism: Ichthyophis bannanicus (assembly GCA_033557465.1). Taxonomy (NCBI): domain Eukaryota; kingdom Metazoa; phylum Chordata; class Amphibia; order Gymnophiona; family Ichthyophiidae; genus Ichthyophis; species Ichthyophis bannanicus. Next base: position 1,074,131,111 of record CM066031.1, on the reverse strand, counting down.
AGGAACACAGCTATTTGTCTCCTATGATCCCAACAAACCAGGCTGGCTGGTTAGCAAGAGAACACTCTCAATATGGATCTCCACTTGCGTGGTGTTCTGCTTCCAACAAGCTGGATCACAGGACACAACCAAGATTCATGCGCACCAACTTAGGGCAATGGCAGCTTCCATCGCCAACCTTCACTAAATACCAGCGGTGGACATCTGCAAGGCCGCAACTTGGTCATCATTGCACACCTTTCAAAAGCATTACTGTCTCGACAAGATAGTCGGTGACGAATCCTCATTTGGTCAGACAATCCTAACCACCGTAGAGCTCCCTCAGCCACAGAACGTGCCACTCTGACTGTAGTATTTGCCTACACTAGGTTTGCCTTACTTACTGTTTGCATTGTGAGTTATACTGACATGGTTTGCACTGTTTTACTACCTGCACTATGAGTTACACTGGCACTGTTTGCACTGTTTGCACTGCTACACAACGTTATTATATGTAATTATCTACCTCTACACTGTGTTTCCTACCTCTACACAGTCATGGTTGTTCAATGGTTAAAAAATTTTCTTTGTTGCTCGTCCTTCAGACAAACCTGGGCAGACAACTTAATAAAAATGCAAAACAAGTTCCTGCTTCCACCTCAGTACTTAATCAACAGGGCCTCCCCTTCCACAGTTTTTCAATGCTCAGGAGGCACCAGGTGTGGCTGACTCATCCTGCTTATCCTAGGAGAAAGCAAGGTTACTTACCTGTAACAGGGGTTCTCTGTGGACAACAGGATAAGTCAGCCACACCATCCCGCCCACCTCCCCTATCAAGGGTCGCCCCTTTGGCCTATCTCAGTCCTGTGTCCTAACTGAAGTTCCGCGGCTAGTGACTCTTCGGCTAGCTAGGGGTGGGACCGGGGGTAGGGCTAGTTGGCTCTTGCTCAGAAGGGCAAAAAGCCCTTCTGAGCTATAGAGAGGACTTCCGTCTTGGCGCCGTCGGATGACGTCACCAGGTGTGGTTGACTTATCCTGCTGTTCACGGAGAACCTCTTTTACAGGTAAGTAACCTTGCTTTATCTCTAGCAAGCAGAGAGACAGAGGGGGTGTGTCATTTTAACACAGTGAAAGTTATCTTTAGCAAGCAGAGAGACAGAGGGGGTGTGTCGTTTTCACACAGTGAGGGGAGGGAAATGTTCAGTAACTTTAACCCTTTGGCTCTCAGCCCTGCCCTCATTTCTACTTCAATTATTCCTGTTATATTATTTTTCCTGATTTCTGTGGGAGAAACCTGAATGAGTGAGAGGTCCGAGTACGGACCAAGCGAGTGTGGACCTCCAAGTAGTGCATTTCCAGGCTGGGCGACCGCGCCCAGGTCACGAAAGGACGGAAGTGTTTTGCATTGCTGTTGAAGGGGAGTGAGAAAGAGAGAGGTTTCCAGTAGTAAGGGAGGGGGTGGAGGTACACTGAGCCCGCTGCAGTGTGCTGCAGTGTCTCCTTAAGAACTTTAAGAAGGGCTTCTCTGGTGATTAAGGAATCACAATGACCCCAGGTCGCTTGGAAGTTTTATGTGAGAGGGAATGGCCCCTTCTGTCTTTAACCTGGCCTCCCGAGGGATCCCTTGATTTAGACCTGATACTAGACGTGCATACCGTAGTCCGACAGAGTCACCCTGACCAGTTTCCCCATATTGATTCCTGGCTGGAAGTCTGTTCCAAGAGACCCCCATGGTTAATTAGGTGTCACGAATATCAGTGCCGTATTCTTTTGTCCCGGCTCATCAGTGAATGCCCCCGGGTCCCTAGGAGCCAGTCCCAACCACCCATTTATCGGGATCCTGACCCCCCCTGCACCCCTTGAACAGCCACGTAGTTACTTATATCCACACCTTCCCTCAGCTCCGGTTCCTCCGCCCCCTTAACTCAAAGCTCAGGGAGGTCTGTATCATCCTCTCCAGGACCCGCCTCTGACTCCACCCATGTCTCCATTCAGACAAGGCCCCACCCCTACCAGTTCCGGAGCCCTCCAGTCATCCTGAGGGATTTTCCGAGGGCTCGTCACCCGGCTCTGCCACCATGTCTGACGGCAGTTGGGTAGATGAGGACCTAGGATCACCAGACATTCAATCTCAGAGTTTCAAGGTCCAATTGCCTCTGTCTGGGCCTGCTACCAACTCCACCCCTTTTCAGAGGACCCTCCGATCATGGATCGCCCTCCCCGGGGGCGGGCTAGCTCCCACTCCAAGAGGTCCAGGGACTGCCCATTCTAGATGACAACCAACATGTGGTAGTCGGCCCGCCCAGTCTTATCTATGTGCCTTTCTCCACCACAGACCTCATGAACTGGAAAATGCATTATGCATCCTATACAAAAAAAAAACGCAGGCACTGACTGATCTTATGGCCACAATCATGCAGACCCATCAGCCCACCTGGTCAGACTGTCGGCAGCTCCTCATTCATCTTTTTAACTCCGAAGAAAGGTCCAGGATACAGAAGGCAGCCCTCTGGTGGCTGGAGGAGCATCCAGACCTTGCGATCCAGGGGGGAATGGACAACCGACAGGCAGCCACCAGAGATTTTCCTGATATGGACCCACGATGGGACCCGAACTCTGAGGAAGGCAGGGGAGCCTTAAGTCGGTTCCGCCTGGCCGTCATGGCAGGCCTAAAGAAGGGAGGCCAGAGAGCAGTTAACATCAGCAAGGTGGCGGAAGTACTGCAGAAACCAACTTCCTTCAACGACAGGAGTCTGTTCCTGGGGGCCATAGAGTTCGCCACCAGTTCCTCTACATGCTGGATTGTCCGATCCCATTTTTGGGCCACAACCTTCTTTCCAAGCTACAAGCTCAAATATCCTTCAACAACTCGGGGGACAGCACTCTGATAACAGAAGGAGAGACCCCCCAGCCTTCTGGTTCTCTCCGTCCCCCGCACTGAAGAATGGTGCCTATATGGACCACCAGCACCACACTCCACGCTAGGAATGTCCTTACCAACTCCAGGGGTGTGGGCTGAAGATAGCCCTCCTGGACTGGCTCAGAATATTCCACCAATGGTAGTCACTCTGAAACTCGGGGCTACCCCAGTGCATGTCAGCCAGTACCGATTATCCCGACCTGCCTTTGTGGGAATCCACCGTCATCTGCAGAGACTCATACATTACGGACTCTTGCAACCCTGCCAGTCCCCGTGGAACACCCCCCTGCTGCCAGTAAGAAAACCATAGTCCAATGACTACCATCCTGTTCAAGATTTGTGACGCGTCAACGATGCTGTTGTAACTATACACCCGGTGGTACCGAATCCCTACACTCTACTAGGCCTAATGCCAGTCGCAGCCACTCATTTTACTGTCCTGGATTTCTAAGATGCTTTCTTCTGCATTTGTCTTGCTGAGTCATCGCAGCCAATATTTGCCTTTGAATGGGAACACCCGAACACTGGAGTCCGTGGCCTACTGACTTGGACCCGGTTGCCACAGGGATTTAAGAACTCCCCCACGATTTTAGTACATGTCTGGTTCAGGATCTTGCTGCATACCCTTCAAAGCCAGGCCAGCGCATACTTATACAATACATAGACGATCTTATTTTGGCCTGTTCATCAGACCCAGAGTGCCAGGTTGCCACGGAAAAGCTTTTGCAGTTGCTGGGATCTGCCGGCTATCAGGCATCACGAGCCAAAGCCCAACTTTCACAGAAACATACACACATCACAATCACAGAAACATACCCACATCACACCATACCCCAACAATCACAGAAACATACCCACATGACTCAAGATATAACAAATGACTAACACCACCAGACCTCCCACTACTAACTCATTTATATTCCTGCAAAATGTCTTATGCAAACTGTTGTTGATGATCCTTGTTAATTGTTTCATGTAAACCGCCCTTGATCTCTGGAAGGGGCGGTATAGAAGAAACTGATAAATAAATAAATAAAATAAATAAATAAACTTTGCCAGTCTGAAGTGAAGTACCTGGGGTTCTACATCTCCCAGGGAGTCCGATGTCTGGGCCCTGAACGGAAAAGAGACAGTCCTCCGCCTCCGCCCCCCTGAGACACGCCGGGAACTTAGAGGTTTCCTTGGAACAGCTGGTTACTGCCATATCTGGATTCCTAACTTTGCTATCTTGTCGAAACCTCTGTATGATGCCACCCGAGGATCTGAGAGAACCCCATTGGAATGGGGTCCCGAGCAAGCCAAAGCCTTCCAGTCCATCAAAACTGCCTTGACCACCAGCCCAGCCTTGGGTCTCCTTAACCTGGACAAGCCTTTCTAGTTGTACGTACATGAGTTTGGGGGCCAGGCCACAGGAGTATTGGCCCAAAACTTAGGATCATGGAAGTGCCCTGTCGCGTATCTGTCAAAGCAACTCAATATGGTGGCCAAGGGATGGCCTCCATGCTTATGGGCCATTGCAGCAACAGCTCTGTTGGTGAAGGAAGCAGAGAAACTAACTCTGGGACAGGAACTCTACATTGTGGTTCCACATGCAGTTCTATCCTTACTAGAGCAAAAAGGAAACTCGAATGCCCGGATGCTTAAATACCAAGGCATGCTCTGTGAGAATCCATAGGTACACCTCTCAATCAGCCAAACTCTGAACCCTGCCACACTCCTACCTGTGGGCCCTGGTCCTCCAGACCACACCTGCCTGGAAGTGATGGACACAGTATTCTCCAGCCGGCCTGACCTCACAGATATTCCCTTAAAGGACCCTGATGTTACCTACTACACGGACGGAAGTAGCTTCATACATGACAACAGGAGATGGGCCGGGTATGCAGTTATGACAACGGACTCTGAGATTGAAGCCGGTTCCCTACCTCATGGTACCTCAGCCCAACGGGCTGAGCTTATTGATCTCATAAGGGTTCTCCAGCTTTTCAGCGGGCTAGCCGTTAACATCTATACAGATTCCAGGTATGCATTTGTCACCCTCCACACCCATGGGGCCCTGTATAAAGAAAGAGGTTTAATTACTTCGGGAGGGAAAGCTATCAAGAACACCCCAGACATAATCACTCTGCTAGATGCGGTCTGGGAACCCCCTAGGGAACCGGAGGGCAGACAGAGTAGTGAAGGAAGCGGCCCTCTGTCCGCTAGGGCCCGACCTGATTACAGTGGCCATAAAGGCCCCACTGTTCCCTATTCCCTTAATAACTGGGACCCCCGATATCAACCAGATGAGCTTGATTGTTTTTGCACTCAGGAGGGAGGGACATTGACAGAACAAGGGTGGATCCAGCTGCCACCCCTCTTGAAAACTGGACCTAGCCTGACTCCTTAGCTCCACATTTTGTCCAGACTTTCCACCAGGTCACTCACATGGGAAAAAGTGCTCGATGCTAGGAAACCTAACTGCTTCAGTTTCATGCCAATGCCTGACCTGCGCCCGGAACAATCCCCGACAAGGGAAACTACCCCCCCCCCCCCTGTCTGTAGGGACTGCTCCCATGGAAAATTTGCAGGTGGATTTCACCGAGATGCCCAGGATCGGGGGTTCTAAGTACCTCCGGGTGTTAGTCTGTACTTATTCAGGGTGGACTGAAGCTTTTCCTACCAGAACCGAGAGAGCCTGTGAGGTCACCCGAATCCTCATCACAGAAATCATACCCCGATTCGGACTACCATTAGTAAAAGGATCAGATAATGGCCCAGCTTTCATTTCCCAGGTCACCAGACACTTAGCCCAGGCCCTACAGATAGATTGGAAATTGCACACCACTTACCGCCCCCGGAGTTCAGGGAAAGTCGAACATATGAACAGGACCCTCAAATCCAAAAATAATTTCCAAACTTGCTCAGGAGACCCATCTCCGCTGGCCTTCTGTCCTCTTTATGGCCTGCTGTATTTCCGGTCCTCCCCCTCATCAGGGTTTGAATATGTCACCCTTTGAGATCCTGTATGGATGGTCCCTCCCCTGATTAAGGGGCGGCAGGGAGTCATGGGTCAGATCGGATCTCTGCTGACCCGCCAGGAGCTGGTAGCATTGGGTTCCATATTGCAAAATGTTCACTCCTGGGTTCAAGAATGACTGACTGCCAGTAACCCTTGTTGAACCCATTCACCCCCACAAACCAGGTTCCGCTGTTTGGATTAAGGAATGGAACTCTGACCTTTTGGCGCCCCACTGGCAGGGGTCATATATGGACCTACTGTCAACCCCCACAGCTGTGAAAGTCGCCGAAGTAGTGCCATGGATTCACCATAGCCAAGTCAAGCCAGCAACCCATCCGACTAACAATACAAGGACTGCCAGAACAGATCCTGACAACCAACTGAAGTTCACTCTGTCCAGAACAACACAACCAATCAGCGCATCGCCTTACCCCCGTCACCACCGGAAGCTGACGGCTGAAGACTGACAAAATTTCTTTGTCTTTTATTATTTCTGCAGCCTCTCTTTAGCACTTCTCATCTTACAAAACATGCCCTTAGCCGGCCTTGTTGGGGACCGGTTAAGGGGGAACTTATTATATACCAATCATGTTGTAACCAAACTGAGATAACAGAATGTTCGTTTGCATATGGCTAGGAAGACTCTCTCCAGCTCCTCTCCTCTCCGGGGATCTGTGATTCCATCTGCATAGCTGAGGCAGCAAACAGCCATCAGACCTGCTGCCCAATCAGAGCTCCAGCTTGCTTTTTAAATAGGAAGCGCCATCGGGCGCGCCTGCGCCTGAGGGCCTCGCCAGAGGGCCCTTTGGCGTGGCCCTTAGGCGGGGACCGGTAACCGGAGCCGGCACTCAATCCTTGTAATCCTGAATCATTGAACATGAGATCACCAAACACCATGATCCTCCAAGCAGCAATGCAGATATTCTAATAACAAGAGCCTTCCTCTTCTCAAAACTGTAAGCTGTTTCAATTACTTGTATTAATCTATATCAATTTGCTTAATTCTCCTCCACAACTTTCAATTTGTTCATGACTATGTACAACCATGTATAACTGTATCTACTGAATAACTATATTTACTAATAAGGCACTTTGCTTTATTGCTCTTCCACAACTTTCAATTTGTTTACAACTGTGTACAACTGTGTATAACTATATCTACTGTATAACTATATCTACTAATAAGCACTTTGCACCCTTACTCTTTTATTTACTTAGAAACAACCCTTCAAACCACAAAATGACATCCTCATTATTTACTATTACCCTAATCTACACGCTAACCTGTACTTTTCATGTCTCTGCTACTTTTACAGATCACTACAACCCGATTCATCTAATCCACAATGCAAGCAGGAAACACTCTATGAATTGAAACCACATATTTATTTATTTATTTATTTAGCTGTATTTATATCCTGCTTTTCACTGGGTCAAAGTGGTCAATTGGGGGATACATTTAACACGAGGGGGTATGAGACACACACACTAATACATACAGGGAACATGGGCAATGGAGGGTTAAGTGGCTTGCCCAAGACCACAAGGAGTGCCTATAGGACTAGAAATCCCAGTCCCTCCGGCCTGAGATTGCTGTCCCCAGGTGGGACTTGAACCCCCGGCCCTCCGGCCTGAAGTACCTTGTCCTAACCACTCGACCACTCCTCCCTTGTCTCCCAAACACTTATCATAAGAGACAATCATATCTTCTTTATGTATCTCTTGATCTTACAAACTCCACCAAAGACAAAAACAAAAAAGCGAAACATCAACCAGACCTAAAATGTGCACTTGTTAATGCACGCTCTACACGCAATAAATGGCCTGTAATCACAGACCTAATAACCAAATACAATTTAGATATACTTTTGGTTACTGAAACTTAGCTCTCCAATACAGACAACGTAATATTAAACCACCTTACTCCACCCAACTTCACAATCTACACCTGCAACAGAGAACATAGAAGAGGCGGTGGTGTCCTAATACTTGCAAAAACAGTGCTACAATATCGCATAAATTTAATCAAAAGTACACAACACTTGAAAACATTAACTATTACCAACAAAGCCAACTCCATTAACTTCATCTACAGAGCACCAAATGCTGTTTCTGATGAACTTTCAGACATCATTGACCTAGCCTGTAACCCAGAAGACCCCTCCAAACCAAACTGGTTATTAGGCGACTTTAATCTGGCTTCTACTCAACCTACCCTAGCCAAGTCTTTCTTAGAAGCGATGTCTGACCTCAACTACAAACAAGTAGTGGCTAATCCTACCCATCAAAGTGGGAATCTCTTGGATCTAGTCTTTATCCCTGTAAAATAGTTATCTCCAAGTTATAATGCCCTGTTCAATGTAATTTCAGTTTGTTCAATGTAAACCGCACTGATGCAGAAAAGCGCGGTATATGAGAGAATATAAATAAATAAATAAAATAAACAAGACATGATTATGATGAACAAAATTGATCTCTCTATTACCCCTGTCCCATGGTCTGACCATAACCTAATAACTTTTCAGATACCAGCATATCAATCCACAGACTACTGTCTAAACTCAACTGGATGCAAAAGATCTACAAGATTCAAGCAACTAGACAGTGATGACTTCAAAAGCCAAGCTCTCCCAAAGCTTGCCCAACTAACAGATAATCTCAATGATATTGTAAACAACTGGAACAATACCCTCTCCTCATACTCGCAACTCCCAGCCTTGATCAAAAAGCCAACACCTGACACCCGAATTACTAAAAAACAATCTGCCCCATTTATTTATTTATTTATTTTATTTATTTATTACAGTTTCTTATATACCGCACTATTCGGTATCAGCGCGGTTTACATTATAACACAACGACCATAACAACAAGCTGTTTGGTTTTACATCAAACAGGGGTACAAACTTGGATAACAGGGGTAAACTATATACATGAGATATTTACACAGCTAGAATTGAGTAACAATATCATAATGAAAGTAAGGGTCGTTTCCTAAGTGGGTCATTTCATGGTTCTCACATGAACTACGTACCTCTCTCCTCCACCTCAGAAAGCTTGAGAGAAAATGGAGAAATACACGTAATTCCTCTGACCAAACTACCTACTTAGAATGTAGCAGCAGAGCGTAGACAAACCAATAATACCAGGAGTCTGTTCAGAAGGTCCAAATCATTTATTTGTGCACAAGTCTCAAGCAAGACAAGTTCAAAATGGCTGAGCGATGTTTTCTGGCAATACAACAACTTTTATAAACTTTTGCTCCATTCTAGACATAGAAAAACATTTCATTGGTCCCGGTAACCTCCCATACCTCTTCTATTGGTCCCGGTACTGATATGATTATCCAATTATATCCCTCGAGTGGGCTAAGCACCTGCTCACCCTCCTTCTAGTCCCTAATACAATGGCTAGTTCACCAACTTGTTACTTCTCTACTGTCAAGGCCACTGAGCTAGTTGTACGTGCAGGGAAGCAGGGCCCTGTAACTTGTCTGTCAGCAGTTTTAAACTTATTTTTCTGTATTTTTACATGCTTATCTAAGCTAGTTCAATTATTCTACTGAGTTCTAGTTCTACAGCTGCATATTGGGGGATGTGCAATTCCTTTGGGCCTCTCCATATGCTTCATTTACAGGTCAAGCTTGTTAGGCCTGTCTGTATACTTCAGACATCATGAATCATAGGCCTTCGCCTACCACATTCCCCCCTTTGATTAATCTCACCCTATTACTTAATAAGGTGTGAGAATTAAATCACTTCAAAATGGTTATACCATGGTCGGAGGATTCCGACTATACACAGGTGGACTAGTTTGGTATAAAGCCATTATCTTAGTTGCGGTCTTCCGCTCTACTGTACTTTCAATAGTACTGTGCATACAGCGCATACAGCATGGGATTATACATGGCAATAGAAATATCACAACAACAATTAGTAATACTAGCATCAGGAAAGTCTTGAGACCCCCTAACCATGAGAAAAGATTAGCAAACCAGTTAGGTAATCTTAATGGGTGCCAAGTCTGTACTGGCACATAAGCATGTTTACGCATATCTTCAGCTAGCTCTTCAACTACTTGACCTTTATCATCTATTTTCAAACAACAATTGGTTAGATTTAGCTTACCACATACTCCTCCTTCAGCTGCCAATAAATAATTAAGTGCTAAACGATTCTGGTATATGGCAGTGTGCATTTGGGTGCTTTGTCTAGCTAGAAGTGTGAGAGCTTGGCTAGTTTCATTAGTTATTATTTCAACTACTGCTTGTAAGTGAATAATACGATTAATCATATAGACTGGGGTTCTATAGCCCCATGTGCCATCTTGCTCCCAAGTGGCAGGTCCATAATAAGAAATAATTCTTTCTGGTGGCCAATCATCACCTTTCCATGTTTCCCACTTGCCTATCTGTAGGGGTTCTCTTTTCTGTCTTATTGCTCGCTTGTGTCTGCGAGTAGTGTATACTGGGTATCCTAATTGTTCTCCATGTTCTGTGGGTAGGAGAAAGAAAGAAGGTCTGATGGTCCCTAAGACACATGCTCCTCCCCAGTGTGGTGGGAGTCTGGCATATGCTCGGTTTCCACAGATCCAATACATGCCAGGTGGGGCTTGCCAAGCATGGGATTTGGCAAGATTAGTCCATAGACTAGCAAGTTCAGGAAATCTGGCTAATGGATTTGGAGGTTCAGGTGTTTTATCTCCTGACCACCATGAGGTCTTTTTAGTGGTTGCATTATAGAACTTCTGGCTGAGACAGACCAGCTGTCCAACCTTTTGGGTGAACTGAGGTCCAGTTCTGGCATAATAAAGACGTCCAACAATTGAGTGCGCTAGCACCCATTCACTAGTAGTCTTGTGTAATTCAGTCTGATTATAATTCATTGAGTAATTCAATTCTTGGGCTTCCCATGGCCACTGGTCACCCATTTGTGTCCCCCCACAAAAATAACAATCTGAGATTTTGAGACTAGATACCACTGCTCCAGCTAATTCCAAAAATAAGTTTTGGGAAGGATAGGGAATCTCAAATTTATTCACATGCATGGCTTCATAAAAAGTATTATGAATATGGTATCTAGATGACTTATAAGTTTGGGTATTCAATCTTATATACACAATGGTTCCTGGATCTACTGCGGATCCTGCAATACGTAAACCAAACTTATATCCTGGCTTCCATACTTCAGGATTACGTATCCACAATTGTACTGGATTACATGCACCTTTCTGACACTTGTCATTTGGTTTTGGCTTAGTTAAAGTAGCCATTCGATTATCTCTACTACTGTCTACTATACCGGTATTCCATGTAGCATAGAAAACACATTCCCAATTTGGGCAATAGTAATCTGCTGCTGTTGCAGTACTATAAGCTGAACCCTTCTTACCTGTACATTTCCCCCATCCTGTGGCACCTTCTGGGCACATGTACTTATGATCATTACGGTATGCTTTTTCCCAGGTACCACATTTCGAGTGACTATCTCTGTTTATAACATCACATGCATCAAAACTCAAAACAGCAGGACTACTAGGGTCTTTAAGTGGTCGTGTGGCATTGATTATAGGTCCATCTGCATCCTTCCATCTTATTTCTAAAGTGTAATAGGATGGATTCTGATGCGGATTATAGCATACTTTAGATTTGCCTTTGATACAAATATTCAGTTCAGTTTTATTGTAAATACATCTAGTTACTATACCAGTACAGGTATAGTAAGAATGATAAAGCAAAGTCTGAGTTACTTTCATTCCAGTCCGAGTGGAAGTAATGCAAGCAGTGCATGGAGGTAAAGCATAAGTCAGTTCAAAATCTCCTAAGCAGGCAACCAGAGCAAAATAAAAGCAAAGAAACATGTTGATTGGAGTTCTTCTGTATCCTCAGCTTGAAATCTTGATCACGACGTTCTTTTCTTCGTCCCTGTCTGCTAATGAAGCAATTCAACGGGTGCTGAGTGTTGATTGAAGATCCTCAAGAATGTGTACAGTATATTAACCAACTTAGCAACTTTCAGTTGGTGTCAATGAAGCATCAAAGTATCAAAATGTTGGTGTGAGAAATCACACATGAGGTTCGTTTACAACAAACTCTTGCTGCATGGAAAACAGCAATCCTCTTCGAAAGACTTGGCTACTGCATGGCACTTGTGGTTTGCTGAGATGATCCTAGAAAGTATCTAGGAGGCTGGTTGCCGTCTCAGGGTGATTCGCAAAGGTACATCAGGATGCTGCTCTGCTGTCCACTGCTTGGGTTCTGGATCTGCTGCGGGCTTGACTCTGCTGTGGTGGATCCAGGAATCGATCTCCGCTACCTTTACTGCAGTTGGGGTAGACAGGATGACGGTGTATGGTCCCTTCCAATGGGGTTCCAGTGGTGTCTTCTTCCAATCTTTGATCCACACCGAGGTACCAGGCTGGTAGGGATGCAGGGGTTCCGTCAAGTTGATAGGCAACTGATCTTGGATCCACGTATGGAGAGTCTGCAGAACAAAACTAAGAGCTAGGAGTTCTTGCCTGGTTATTTCTGAACCAATTTGGGCTAGACTTCCTTTAATTCCCTGTACTATTGGTGGGGGTTTACCATACAGAACTTCAAAAGGGGAAAACCCTGTGGACCTTACAGGAGCTGAGCGTATTCTGAGTAAAGCTATTGGGAGTACTTGGGGCCATTTCAGGTGAGTCTCCTGACAAAGCTTAGACATTTGGGCTTTTAGAGTTCTATTCATTCGTTCAACTTTCCCTGAACTCTGGGGTCTATATGCAGTGTGGAGTTTCCACTGTATCTGTAAGGCTTTTGCTAACTGTTGAGTGATCTGGGAAACGAATGAGGGTCCATTGTCTGACCCTATTACTGCAGGAATTCCAAATCTGGGAATAATTTCCCTTAGCAAAACTTTGGTGACCTCTCTGGCTTTCTCAGTTCTGGTTGGGAAGGCTTCCACCCACCCAGAGAAAGTACAAACTAGCACTAACAAGTAGTGATATCCACTGGCTTTTGGCATTTCAGTAAAGTCAATTTGTAGGTGGTGCATGGGGGTTACACCTCCTGACTGAACTCTGGGTGGTGGTGTGGGACCTTGCTTGGCATTGTTTTTGGCACAGATTAAACATTGGCGTGCTACTGAAGCTGATAGGGCTGACAACATGGTGATGCAGAAATGTGGTCTGAGTGCTTTTTCTATAGCACTTTTCCCATAGTGTGTGGCTTCGTGGAAGGCTTTGACAAAAGCTGGACCTAACAATTCTGGAATTACTATTCGTCCTGGGGGTTGACTGCCCTCTGCTGGTGGCAGCTCAATCCACCCATCTTTCAGTACTCCATCTTCCTTATTACAGTAGTAATCTAATTCTTTGGTGGTATATCTTGGTGTCCATGAATTCAAGGGTACTGGAAACAATGCTGCCTGTTTTGGCATGGCTTGTGGTGCAATTTGTCCTGTCATAGCTGCTTGTCGTGCTGAGGCATCTGCAAACCTATTTCCTCGAGCAACTTCTCCTTTTCCTGCTTGATGTCCTCTACAATGCATGACAGCTACACGAGTTGGGGCCCATACTGCATCAAGTAACATCAATATCTCTGGGCCATATTTGACTGATTTTCCTCCAGATGTGATGAGCCCTCGTTCTTTATAAAGAGCTCCATGGGCATGTAGGGTGGTGAAGGCATACTTAGAATCTATATATACATTTAACACAAGTTTCACACCCAGCAGTAGTGCTCTGGTGAGTGCAATCAATTCTGCTTTCTGGGCTGATGTTCCTGAGGCTAAGGCTGATGATTCGACGACTTCATGTTGGGTGACTACTGCATATCCAGCACAGCGTCATCCATTGATGATGAGACTGCTTCCATCTACGTAGTAAATTTGGTCAGGATTGTCAATGGGTATATCTGTCAGGTCAGGTCGACTTGAGAACACTGTATCCATGACTTCTATACAGTCGTGTTCTGGGGGATCTTCACTGATAGGGATCAATGTAGCTGGGTTCAAGGCATGGCTCACTTCTAGTTGTATTCGTGGATTTTCACATAACATGCTCTGATATTTCAACATTCTGGAATTGGTGAGCCAATGATTTGCTTTTTGTTCCATAAGAGCAAGGACTGCATGTGGCACTGTGACTCGCAAATTCTGTCCTAAGGTGAGTTTGTCTGCTTCACTCACTAACAAAGCTGTAGCTGCAACTGCTCTCAGGCAGGGTGGCCATCCCTTGGCCACAGTGTCCAATTGTTTTGATAGGTAGGCTACAGGTCGCTCCCAATTTCCTAATTTCTGAGTCAACATGCCTAAGGCATTTCCTTGTGCTTCATGTACAAACAAGTGGAAGGGCTTGTGAACATCTGGTAGTCCAAGGGCTGGTGATGACATCAATTCTTCTTTCAATGTCTTAAAGGCTGTATTCTGCTCAGGTCCCCACTCCAGTGGTGACCTTTCTTCTCCTTTTGTGGCTTCATACAATGGTTTGGTGATTTGAGCAAAGTTGGGAATCCAGATTCGGCAATATCCTGCCGCTCCCAGAAAGGCTCTGACTTGCTTCCTGGTAGTTGGAGTTGGAATTCTGCATACTGTTTCCTTTCTCTCTCTGCCTAACCTTCGGCTTCCTTGGGTTATGCGAAAGCCCAAGTATTTCACTTCTTTCTGGCATAGTTGTGCTTTTGCTCTGGAAACTTTGTATCCAGCTTCATCTAGTAACTGTAAAAGGTCTCTGGTGGCTTGTATACATTCACTTTCTGATACAGCAGCTATCAGTAAATCGTCTACGTACTGGAGAAGTACTCTCTTTCCTGGGGCCACTGGATAGCTTGAAAGATCTTGATTCAGTGCTGCGCTAAAGACGGTAGGTGAATTCTTGAATCCTTGGGGTAATCGTGTCCAAGTGAGTTGCCCCCCCCCCCTTCCAGTGATGGGGTCTTGCCATTCAAATGCAAATAGTATCTGACTTGCAGGGGCCAATCTTATGCAAAAGAATGCATCTTTTAAATCTAGAACAGTGAAGTGGGTTGCTTCAGCAGGAATCAGTCCTAGAAGAGTGTAAGGATTTGGCACAACTGGATGTATTGTTTCAACTGCTTCATTCACTCTTCTTAGATCTTGTACTGGGCGGTAATCATCTGTTCCAGGTTTCTTCACTGGCAGGAGTGGAGTGTTCCATGGAGATTGACATACTTTTAGTAGGCCATGTTCTAGTAATCTCTGCAAGTGGCGATGAATGCCTTCAATTGCAGCTCTTGGGAGAGGATACTGTTTGACATGTACTGGTGTAGCACTAGGCTTGAGGGTTACAATCACTGGAGCTATGTGTTTGGCTAGGCCTGGAGGACTGCCTTCTGCCCATACTCCAGGTGGGGCATCAATGTTTTTCAAAGTTTGTTCGAAATAGGTATCTTGGACAGAATCATCACTGTAATATCTCCATTCTTCTTCTCGGGGAACTGTAAGCAGCATTATTCCTGCAGGTTTGGCTTGAGAATTCACAGTCATTTGCATGCTTCCTTTTTCAGTAAAGGATATTTGGGCTTGTAGCTTGGCTAACATATCTTGTCCCAGTAATGGCACCGGACATTCAGGCATGTAAAGGAATTGATGGGTTATTTGCTGTCCTCCTAGACTGCATATGCGATTCTGAAGAAAAGGTTTTGTAGCTTTGGCACCAGTTGCTCCCACAATGGTGACTGCTTTTGTAGAAAATGGGGCAATCTTCTTGTCTACTACTGAATGTTCTGCTCCAGTATCAACCATAAAGTTCATAATTTGGTCTCCTATTTGTATTCCGACCATAGGCTCCTGGAGACCTAAAGCAAAGTTGGAGCCCGGTCTGTCCTAATCCACGTCATCTTCATCACGGGCTGTGGCTGCCAATGCTTGTACTGCCTCTCCCCTTTCTCGCTGGTATTGCTCCCGATTGGGTCCTCCACGATTTCGGGGACGGCCTCGTCTTTCTTCTCTCCATTGATAATTGTCGTCGTCATCTTTGTGGGCATCTTCAAGTTGCGGGCATGCATCTCTCCAATGGCCTTCCTCTTTGCAGTAGGC
Source organism: Ichthyophis bannanicus (assembly GCA_033557465.1). Taxonomy (NCBI): domain Eukaryota; kingdom Metazoa; phylum Chordata; class Amphibia; order Gymnophiona; family Ichthyophiidae; genus Ichthyophis; species Ichthyophis bannanicus. Next base: position 1,074,115,174 of record CM066031.1, on the reverse strand, counting down.
GCATTGGTTCACGCCTAGCTGGGGGTGGCCTCTTCCTCGGCTTCTCCCCCTTCCTCTGCTCCGTCGATTTGGGATACCTCCCGTTTTCTGTTCAACTATGGCTGCAGCCAAAAAATCAGCTTTCTTTTTCATCATTCGATCACATTCTCTCTGCTTTTCATTATCACGATTCACATACACTTTATGAGCGACTTCCAGTAACTGAGTTGCATTCATGCCCGCAAACCCATCTAATTTCTGTAATTTACGTCTAATGTCTGGTTGAGACTGATTTACAAAAGCAGAATTCACCATGCATAAGCTTCCTGGTGCATCGGGATCATAGGGAGTATACATTCTGTATGCTTCAGTTAATCTTTCATAAAACTCTGCTGGGCTCTCATCTATACCTTGGATAACTCCAGCAACTTTGGAAAGGTTCATAGCTTTCTGTCCCCCCCCTTTTCAGGCCTTGTATAAACCCTTGGCGGAAACGGGCTAGGGCTCTGGATCCTCTCTCTGTATTTGGATCCCAGTGGGGGTCTTCATTCGGGAATTCTCTCTGGGCTGCTTCCCGATTATCTATTCTTCCCTGTCCTTCCTCTGGGGCTGCAGGGTTATCGGCTAGCCAGTCTACGGCTGCCTTTCTAATTCGTGTTCGTTCTTCTGTAGTGAATAAAGTAGACAGAAGCTGTCGGCAATCTGCCCATGTGGGTTGGTGGGTTTCCATAATGGTATTCACTAATTCTGTAAGTTCTTGGGGCTTGTTAGTATAGGAGGCATAGTGTGTCCTCCAATTTAACAAATCAGTAGTAGAGAAAGGAACATATACATAACTCAGGGGTCCCGCCACGACCTCATTATCTTCATTCCTCACGGGCACTCCCGGGACTTGCCGTAAAGGCATCATCTTGGCAGTAGATGTCTGCTTGGCTCTAAGGGTCATTTTTGTAATTTTTCTAGCAGAAACTGTCTTTTTCGCTATGTGCTTTGTTTTCGCATTACATTTGACTGCTGAACTAGCACTGGCACTCGCTTTTACACTTTCAGTATCACTCTGGGAAATTTCAGTTTCTTCTCCTGCTGTCTCTGTCTCTGATTCACCTTTCTCTTCAGTTTCAGTAGAATCTTCCTCTTCATTTGAAGGGAACTCATCTCCCTGCTCTTCGGGTGATGGCTCAGGGGTTGGGTCCCGCTCCCGCCTCCTCCGGGGCTCTTGGGCAGGGCGCGGGGCTACCTGGGCTATCTTCACCGGGCACTGAGCTTGGGGCAGTCGGATATCCATCTCGGGGGAATCCAGATTTACTAGGATAGGTTTCTTTCTGGATTTCTCACCTTTCCCTTTCTTTTTAGGCTGTTCTATTTTCTGACTGCAATCTGTCTTTGCTAACATTATTCTGCACTGTTCTTCATAACAGCGCTGCGCCCAGGAGGGCGGGTTTTCACAACCAGGAATCTATATAGGGGTACTGATCAGGATGCGCTATTCGCACTCTATGGTGTAGTAACTGAATAATTCCTACATTAAAGGTTCCCTCTCGGGGCCAGTTAGGGTCTAAGTCGGACCACTCCCTAGTACACAAAATCTGCAAACGAGCTGCTGTCATTTTAATACCATAATCTCCAGAATATCCTTCCTTAAAATGTGCGATCATACATTCTAACGGAGTGTTCCTAGTAGACCCCGCCCCTCCCATTTTGATGTGTGCACGCAACAACAAACAGAAGGGAAAAGGAGGGCGGACCGTGGGTAAGGGGTCCTCACGGTCCTAGAAACGTATAAGGGAAACAAATAAAAGGACAAGACGACAATCGCTTCCCCCTTTTTGCGACTTGAACGCGGTCGCCCGGTCAAGAAATGCGCTACTCAGGGGTCCGCCTTCACTTGGTCTGTGCTGCCAGACCTCTCATTCACACTTCGTTCACACAATCATGCTAGCAACATATCCCAAAATGCATTTCAATTCTGTCTATTCTGACTAGTCTCAAGCAAGTTTCAAAATACAAGAAAGCCAGGGGTTTCGCCTTGCTTCTCTTACGCAAGGGTACTCGGCCCGTCTTTGAGAGTTGATCAGGCTCTCTTACCAAGTTCCAAGTTCCAAGTACTGCTCTCTCTTTTCTGTCTAGACGTACAAAATCAAAATTCTACTCACCGGATCCGGTCCTCAAACTTCCCCAAGCAGGCGCATGAGTTGGACCACGGACTCCCCTCACTCGGGTTCGAGACGTTGGCTCCAGCCGGGCCCGACACTCGCCGAGGTCCGACCCGCTCCCTCCGATACAAGGGACCGGCGGTGCCTAGGAGCGAGCCCCCGTCGGAAGGGCGCGATCCCGGCAGGACCAAGCCTATAGAGGCGGAAGATCGTGGTATATTGCCCTATATACCCTCTGAATACCACACCTTCCCGGCCAACGCACCAAGAATATGTAGCAGCAGAGCGTAGACAAACCAATAATACCAGGAGTCTGTTCAGAAGGTCCAAATCATTTATTTGTGCACAAGTCTCAAGCAAGACAAGTTCAAAATGGCTGAGCGATGTTTTCTGGCAATACAACAACTTTTATAAACTTTTGCTCCATTCTAGACATAGAAAAACATTTCATTGGTCCCGGTAACCTCCCGTACCTCCTGTACCTCTTCTATTGGTCCCAGTACTGATATGATTATCCAATTATATCCCTCGAGTGGGCTAAGCACCTGCTCACCTTCCTTCTAGTCCCTAATACAATGGCTAGTTCACCAACTTGTTACTTCTCTACTGTCAAGGCCACTGAGCTAGTTTGTACGTGCAGGGAAGCAGGGCCCTGTAACTTGTCTGTCAGCAGTTTTAAACTTATTTTTCTGTATTTTTTCATGCTTATCTAAGCTAGTTCAATTATTCTACTGAGTTCTAGTTCTACAGCTGCATATTGGGGGATGTGCAATTCCTTTGGGCCTCTCCATATGCTTCATTTACAGGTCAAGCTTGTTAGGCCTGTCTGTATACTTCAGACATCATGAATCATAGGCCTTCGCCTACCACAAGAACATCTTAAACAACATTGTGAATCAATTTGGGCTAAGAGAAAAGAATACCATGCTGATATCCTCAGCCGCTCTCTGAATAAACCAAGGGACTTATTTAACCTAGTAAAGTCCTTTATCAATCAACCATCTCCGCCACAACAAGAAGGGATTCAGCCCCAAGCCTATTCGAACTACATCCAATCCAAAACAATAAAACCAAATACTATATCATTACATGAACCTATCCAAACTTCCCTTCCACAGTTTTCAATCACCAACCTCTCACCACCCTCTGTAAAAACCATAATTGAAGTTATTACCTCCATCAACATGACAACTTCACCAACTGACCCATGCCCAGCACACTGGATAAGATCTATGCGCACAGAACTCAGCCCTTTTATAGCTAACATAGCAAAGCTGTCATTTGAATCTGGTGTCTTCCCAGATGCTCTTAAATATACATCCATCCGACCACTGCTGAAAAACAACCAGCTTGACCCAAAGAAGGAGGACTCATACCGTCCAATCTCTAGTATCCCATTTCTAGCCAAAATTCTTGAGAAATTAACTCTCAGACAGATACAACAGCATATAGACTCATTTTCCCCTTTAGATCCATGTCAACATGGATTCAGGGAAGCCCATGGTGTAGAAACCCTCCTAACAACATTAATCAATACACTTATCAACGGCATTGACAACTTGAAAAATGGCTTTGCTCTAATATTTCTTGATATAACTGCTGCGTTCGATTCTGTGGATCACACACAACTACTAAAGCGACTTCATGAGAAGGGAATCAAGAACCGTGCTTGGGACTGGTGCAAATCCTACCTGGAAGGTAGATTACAACAAGTTCGTATTGGTAATGCTACTTCTACTCCCTTTCAGCAGAATCAAGGTGTACCACAAGGCTCCTCCTTGTCTGCGCTGCTGTTCAACATCTATATGCAGCCAATTTGTGACATTGCACGCTCTTTTGGTATATCCTGCCTTATGTATAAGGATGATGTGTTATTATTCTCACCGATATCTGTATCATACCCAAACTATACAGTGCTAATCAATAACTGATTGGCTTCTCTCTCAAAACCTCCACATTAACTTTAAAAAAACAGAGGTTCTAATAATCAGAAGGAATAAATCTTTCTCCCCTCCATCAATTCTAAAAGTCAGAGATGCTGATCTCCCAGTCAAATCAAATATTCGATATCTGGGAGTAATTCTGGATCAAAGGTTAAACTTCAAGGAACATATAAAATGCACCGTAAAGGCGGTTTACTTCAAGATAAAAACCCTTCGTCATCTGAGACCTATGATGGAGTCTGACGACTTCCACACCATCTTTCAACTCTAGTCACGCCGCACTTTGATTATGCTAACATAATACTCCATGGCTTACCAAATATAACTATTAATCCTCTTCAATTAGCCATGAACGCAGCAGCTCATGTCCTCTGTGGATCATCAAAGTGTGAGCATATTTCACTGTAATAACCAGATAAATGTTACTTGTCTGAAGTTTCTTGTTCCATGTAAACCGCGCTGATAACGAATAGTGCGGTAGATAAAAAATGTTAATAAATAAAATAAATAAATAAATTTCCCCCATTCTAGAGAAGCTTCATTGGCTACCAATAAGCTGCAGAATCCAATATAAGGCCATCCTTACCACCTTTAGGGCTTTCAATAATATTTCTCCAGATTCCATCTCTGATCTCATCATACACACAACAAATAACAGGTCCAGGAGATCTCCAGCTGTTGACACACTACTTATACCAAAAGTTTCATTAAAAGCTAATCAATCATCCATCAATAGGGCTTTTTCGAATTATGCTCCTAGATGTTGGAACAAACTTCCTCCTAATATCAGAGCAATTAAAGGCATCAAACAATTTTAAAAAGCCCTTAAACACCACCTTTTCATCGCACACTTCAAACACCTAAACACCCCTTCCCCTCCCTCATCCTTTTAACCTCATACCTACCCTAACTAACTAACTAACTAACTAAATGTATAGATTTTATATATCTATATATTTTATATATCAACATGTATTTCTAGAAATATAAATTATTTCCCTGTTTACTTCCTTGTTAATATTCCTGTTACTTGTAATAGGTCTGTTATAGCTGACCAAATGTTGTATTGTTTCAATGTAAACCGCACTGATGACAAATAGCGCGGTATATAAGAAAATTAAATAAATAAATAAATAAAGTGTAACAGAGAACCTTTGTTCTGGGAACTCAGGCTTTGGAAGTTATTACACTGAGTTCACGCCGGCTAATAAAACTGCTGATTACTTTCACGAAAACCTCAGGTGTCTTTTCTTGGTCTGGTAATCTACTACAACACTCCCACACAGTAATCCCTCATAGGAATGAACACAACTACCAAAGCGCACTGTGACACTTCCACACAGTAATCCCTCCTAGGAAGGACTACAGCTCACAGAGTGCATTGTGACACACCCACACAGTAATCTCCTCCTAGGGAGGACTACAGCTCACAGAGTGCATTGTGACACATCTAGGGTTGCCAACTTTTTCACAGAGAAAAACCCAACACCTTTGGCTCGCCATGCTCCACCCATTCTCCGCCCCTAGTCCCACCCCTGCCCCGCCCCCAGCCCCATCCACAAAAATTACCGAGGATACGTGTAGGCTAACTTCCTTGGTCAGATAATAATTAAACTGGGAACCCCAAAATCCAAACATGAAATGTACAACACTGGAGAAATAAAACTATAAAGTAATTTCCTCTTGCACTAAACAAAAACGCAAAGATGTTAGCAATACACACTTCCCAGACCAGACATATTCCAGTTAATAAATTCAAAATAAAAAGTATTTTTCTACCTTCTGTTTGGGCGTTTTATTTTTCAGTTGCAAAAATAATGGCGTTCTCTTTCACTGTTTCTTTTTCCTGCAGCCACCATTATTTGTATTGTAAACCGCCTTATATTTTATTAAAGGCGGTATATCAAATTTGGCAAATAAAGATAAAGATAAAGAATTGCTCCAGTCACTTTCTTCTGGTTTCTTCGTGTCTTCTGCGAGCTATCCATTTGTCCTTTCTTCTCTTTTAGATGTTTTCCATTCTCTCTCTATTTCTGCTTTAACATACTGATTGTTTCCCTTTTGCTCTTTCCCCCAATTCTTTCCTTATTCCTTTATCATCCGTTTAAATTTCACCCTTCCATTCTCAAGCCCCTCTTACTCTCCCAATATCGGCCCATCATAGACTTTTCTTCCACACAAAATATTTTTCCCCTCTCCATTCTCATTCCCCATCCATTCTAGTCCTCCCCCCAAATCAATTCCCTTATAGTTCTAGGCCCACCCAGCATCCACTCCCTTCTAGTCCCATTCTCCCATGCCCCACATCAGCCCATTTCCAGTCCTATTCCAGCTCTTCATCAGCCCATTTCCAGTGCTAGCCTTCACATCACAGGCCATTTCCAGTCCTAGCTCCCCCCCCCCAATCACAGCCCATTTCTAGTCCAAGTCCCCCATCACAGCCTATTTCCAGTCCTAGGCCCCCCCCCCACCATCGCAGCCCATTTGCAGTCCGAGTCCCCCCGCACCATCACAGCCCATTTGCAGTCCGAGTCCCCCCGCACCATCACAGCCCATTTGCAGTCCTAGCCCCCCTAATCACAGCCTATTTCCAGTCCAAGATCCCCCTTCCTCCACCATAGCCCATTTCCAGTCCAAGTCCCCCCCCCCCATAGCCCTTTTCCAGTCCAGATCCCCTCCACCCCCATCACAACCCATTTCCAGTCCATGTCCCCCCCCCCCTAACCCTTTTACAGTCCAGGTCCCCCCCGCATCACAGCCTATTTCCAGTCCAAGTTCCCCCCCCCCCCCCATAGCCCTTTTCTGGTCCAGGTCCCCTCCACCCCTATCACAACCCATTTCCAGTCCATGTCCCCCCCCCCCATAACCCTTTTACAGTCCAGGTCCCGTCCCCCCCATCACAGCCTATTTCCAGTCCAAGTCCCCCCCCTTAGCCCTTTTCCAGTCCAAGTCTCCCCCCCTTTAGCCCATTTCCAGTCCAAGTCCCCCCCCTTAGCCCTTTTCCAGTCCAAGTCCCCCCTTAGCCCATTTCCAGTCCAAGTCCCCCCCCCCTTAGCCCTTTTCCAGTCCAAGTCCCCCCCATAGCCCTTTTCCAGTCCAAGTCCCCCCCCCCTTAGCCCTTATCCAGTCCTAGTCCCCCCCCCTTAGCCCTTTTCCAGTCCAGGTCCCCCCCCCCCATCACAGCCAATGCAGTCCTTGCCCCCCCCCGACCAGCATCGCAGCGGTCTGAGGCTTCAGAGGGAGCCGGGGAAGCCCGCGCGAGGCCCCGGCTCCCTCTGAACAGCCACCAGCGTGAAGAGCCTTTTCCTTCACGCTGGCGGCTGTTCCTGTGAAGCCGCAAATGCTGGGAAAGGTTAAAGGGCAACCTTTAACCTTTCCCAGCATTCGCGGCTTCACAGGAACAGCTGCCAGCGTGAAGGTAAAGGCTCTTCATGCTGGTGGCTGTTCAGAGGGAGCCGGGGCCTCGCGCGGGCTTCCCTGGCTCCCTCTGAAGCGGAGAAAAGCCGGTTTTTTTGCTCTGGCCGCTCCTGATCTTGAGGCCAGAGCAAAAAAACCGGCTTTTAAAGGGCCGGTTTTGCCTCTGCGCCGGCAGCCGGCCTGGCCGTGGAAAAACCGGCCAGTTGGCAACCCTAGACACATCCACACAGTAATCCCTCCTAGGGAGGACTACAGCTCACAGAGTGCATTGTGACACACCCACACAGTAATCCCTCCTAGGAAGGACTACAGCCCCCAGAGAGCATTGTGACACATCCACACAGTAATCCCTCCTAGGAAGGACTACAGCCCCCAGAGTGCATTGTGACACATCCACACAGTAATCCCTCCTAGGAAGGACTACAGCCCCCAGAGAGCATTGTGACACTCCCACACAGTAATCCCCTCTTAGGAAGGACTACAGCTCCCAGAGAGCATTGTGACACTCCCACACAGTAATCCCCTCTTAGGAAGGACTACAGCTCCCAGAGTGCTCTGTGATACTCCCATCGAGAAACTAGTTTATTTATAGGGCTTTGTGTGTGGAACTTGTTCTGTGCATATAATATCTTTGTTTCTATAGATCAGACAGATGAAATCCTCCAGGGCATTCTGTTGTTAGTAACTCCTCTCTCCTTCCCTGCTTTTTTCTGCCTGAATATCTCAGGAAGTGGATCTGTGAGATGACCCAGCATTAGTCCAGCCCCTTTCACAGGCTTTGCAGGGCTGGGGCTGGGGGAGGGCACTTGTTCCCCAGCCTGCCTCTTTTTGTCTGTGTTCACACTTCCTCCCACTGAAGCCACCAGGAAAGACGCTCTCAAAATTCACACCACCAGCTTTGCAAAGAGGGAACCAAGTCGTGTTCCAGAGAAGGGCAGGAGAATGGCTGCAGGGTTTTCTGCTCAGGAGGTAGGAGACTGGCAGGAGATGGGCAGCAGGGGAGGCAGTGCCACAATCCAGCCTCGGAGACACACATACACTGCATGGGGCAAGCAGAAGGGGAAATGAGTCTGGCACTGCTCAGTCCAGGAAAGAAACTTCTGCTCTTTATTCCTTGCAAGCCTCTGAGGCTCTTCCTGTTCATTCCCCTCCCATGATGCTCTGAGTTTCTGTTTCCTGCAATGTCTTTGGATTCTCTTTTCCTCTCTCCCTCTTTCTTTTGCATAATTTCTTTTGTGTCAATTTGCAGAAAATAAGACCGAGATACACATGCACACAGGTGGACATTCAGACCTTTACACTTCATTCTCTGCACACATCCAACAGACAGCTAAATCCTGCCTCTTCTTTCTCTATAAGATTGGCAAAATTCGTCTATTCCTTTCTACACACACTACTAAGACATTTATCCACTCTTTAGTTCTCCTAGGACAGGGGTCTGCAACCTTTAAGGCATAAAGAGCCACTTGGACCCGTTTCCGAAGGGGTAAAAAAACTGGGAGCCGCAAAACCATTGCGACATTTAAAACAAATCTAGCACTGCATATATTGTTTCTTACCTTAATGCTATATACAGGACCGTGCAGTCAGTTGTCAATCTGAAGACAAAAAGGGGCATATTTACTAAAGTCTGCAGCAGTAGCATGCATGTGGGCTGAATTACCAGCATGGGGGATCCACACAACCCATTTCCAGTCCATGTCCCCCCCCCCCATAACCCTTTTACAGTCCAGGTCCCCCCCCCCCATCACAGCCTATTTCCAGTCCGTCCGTCCCCCCCCCTTAGCCCTTTTCCAGTCCAAGTCGTCCCCCCCCCTTAGCCCTTTTCCAGTCCAAGTCCCCCCCCCTTAGCCCTTTTCCAGTCCAGGTCCCCCACCCCCCTTAGCCCTTTTCCAGTCCCGGGCCCCCCCCCCCCCCCCCATGCAGTCCTTGGGCCCCCCCCCCCCCCCACCGACCAGCATCGCGGCTGTCTGAGGCTTCAGAGGGAGCTGGGGAAGCCCGCGCGAGGCCCCGGCTTCCTCTGTACAGCCGCCAGCGTGAAGAGCCTTTTCCTTCACGCTGGCGGCTGTTCCTGTGAAGCCGCGAATGCTGGGAAAGGTTAAAGGGCAACCTTTAACCTTTCCCAGCATTCGCGGCTTTACAGAAACAGCCGCCAGCGTGAAGGAAAAGGCTCTTCACGCCGGCGGCTGTACAGAGGGAGCCGGGGCCTCGCGCGGGCTTCCCCGGCTCCCTCTGAAGCCCTCCGGTGGGAAGAAAAGCCGGTCTTTTGCTCTGGCCGCTGCCGATCTTGCGGCCAGAGCGAAAAACCGGCTTTTTAAGGGCCTAGCTCTGGAGCCGCGGCAAAGGTGAAAAAGAGCCGCGGGTTGCCGACCCCTGTCTTAGGACAAGCAGGATGAATCAGCCACACCTGCTGATGTCATCAGACGGCTCCGAGATCGATATCTTTCCAATAGCCCAGAAGGGCGTTGCCCTTCTGAGCATGAGTCACTAGCCCAACCCTCCGATCCCACCCCTAGCTGGCCAGTTTTACTTCTTCCTCCTTGCCCACAAGATGGATTTCTTCTCTCCTCCTTACTTCCAGTCTGCTTAAACAAAAAAAAAGGAATATGCAAAGAAGATAAGAAGAAAGGAAAAGCATCACTCACCATGTCTGTTTTTAAGAAGTGTGCGTCCTGCTCCTGCAAGATGAGCAACTCGGACAACCACCGTGAATTCATCCGCTGCCTCGGTAAGGACCCCCAGTTCATGACTGTGCCGACTGTGCCCGCATGTCTCCAAGGGCCAGAAGAGCCCACGGCTATGCCTTGGAGGATTTTCTCTCTTCTACTCACAGCTCAGGCACGCTGGATCTCTGCATCATAAATGGCACCAAAAAGAGGACCTCTGCCTTTAAGCCCGCTCCCGCGGTGACCAACCGGCACAAGAATAAGTCGGCAGCATCTGCTTCCTCCCCAGCGGCAGCCTAAGACGCGGCTCAGAGGGCCTCCGTCTCCGGCCAGGCCCCCACACGGTCTTCCTCCCCCGATGCTCCGGAGATCTCATCAAGATGTGGGAACTCTGGGGGCAGCCATCTTGCCTCTGAACAAGTGGTGTTGCAGGCTGCCGCCCCCTCCTCTGTTGTTGAATGTCCTCTACGCTCCTAGCAGCAACTGGACCAACCCCATGAAGGCAGGGAATCCCTCTCTCCTCAGCATAGAGGATCCCCCGACAGCCCGGAAGCCAGCCAAAAATGGCACTGCTGCTCTGAAAGAACACTGGAGCATCACATACAAAGCCGGAGCACCTCGGGACAGCACAGGCACCACCAGAGCACCTTGGGACATCACATAGACACCACTGGAACACAGCAGACACACACATAAGGGGAAGCATGGAGGGAGAAGGAAACACCTTTCATCACAGGACAAAAGAGTCAGGTACTCCTCCAGTTCCCCCTCCTCTCCGGCCGCCTCCTTCTCGGGACACAGAAACCCTGAGCCTTCTCACGGCACTTCTGCTCAGTCTGAGACCCTGGTACCTCAACCCCTCTGGGCTCCAGAACTGGACATAGCCCATGTTCTCCACGCTCCTTCTCCTGCTCATCTACGTGCTTCGGGCCCCCTAGGGCCTACACAGCTTTTCCAGCTATTTTCAGATTTCTTCCAGGACTGGTCTTCCTCGCGGACTCCTGCTCCTACAGAAGCACAGCTACCCTCGGCTCGAAGGCCAGCAAGTCACACTAACCCTCCTGACCAGCCTGTCTCCCCCACTTCTACCTCCTCTATGGACTCCATAGCAGTCCTCTCCCCCCGGACTACATCTGATGCTCCCAGTGGGGATGGGGAGGCCCCGTCCACGAGAAACTACCTCAGCAGGGATGAGCTGCCTCCTCCTCTCGAGACCCTGTCTACTGGACCCAACCTGGACAGTAACTCCAACCCTAAGAACCTAACATACCCCAAGTTCCTGCAGAAGATCTCCTCGACTCTAGGGGTCCCAGCCCCTGACATAACACATCAACATCCGGAAACTCAAGCAGCCCTAAAGTTCCTTGAAACTCCCAAAATCTCCGCAATCATGCCACTGCACCCCTTAGTGAAGGAGAACCTTCTTAAAATATGGCAGAACTCGGCCATCGGGGCCACTTCTTCGCGGAAGGTGGACACCAAATACCTGATCTAACCATCGCCAGGGTTTGAAAAGCCTCAACTACCCCACAACTCACTCATCATAGAGTCCACCCTCAAGTGGGTCATATCTGCTCGCAATCACACCAACTGTCCACCAGGAAAGGACCTCAAACTTCTGGATGAGGTCAAAAAGAAAGTCTTCCAGTGCACAATGCTTTCTACTACTACTTCCCCTCCTCCCCTTCTTCACTTACAACTTTCCACCCTACCTCTGCTACCCTTTCTTCCTTTTCTATGACCTCTGAGGAGGAAACCACTCGCCTTCTCTCCTCATCCAAACTCACTACCTTCTCCTCTGATCCTATTCCCACCCATCTCCATAGCTCCATCTCTTCCACTATAGTCCCTTCCATCTCTTATATTCTCAACATATCCCTCTCCACTGCAACTTTCTCTGTAGCCTTCAAGTATGCTGTGGTCACTCCTCTCCTCAAGAAACTCTTACTAGATCTACCTGTCCTTCTATCGACCAATCTCCCTCCTTCCCTTCATTTCTAAGCTGATTGAATGTGCAGTTCACCATCATCACCTCAATTTTCTCTCAAGCCCTTCCGTATCCTCTACAATCTGGCTTTCGTCCTTTACTGCACATTCTACTGAAACGGCTCTTGCCAAAGTCTCCAGTGACCTGTTCCTGGCAAAATCCAAGGACATTTACTCAGTCATCATCCTTCTTGACCTTTCTGCTCACTTTTGAAACTATTGTCATAACCTTCTCCTTGATACCTTGTCTTTGCTTGCTTTTAAGGTCTTTGTGCTCTCTTGGTTCTTTTCTTATTTCTCCGATCGTTCTTTCAGTGTTTGTTCTGGTGGATCCCTTGTTAAATCGAATTGCAGTAATCCAAGAGTGAGGTGATAATGGCTTGGCATACTGTCCTGAAGTGGTTGTGGTCCGGTAGTGGATGGAGGTTGTGAAGGATCTTCATTTTGTAGTTTGCAGTGGTTGTGATTTTCTTAATGTGCACTTGCAGATTCAGTCGCTAGTCTAATGTGACTCCAAGGTATTTCATTTCCTGTTTTGTCCCTTTTATTGCCACCTTTAGTTTAGCCCAATGTAATTCCACTTCCCTTATCCATCTGTCCAAGAAAGGTCAACGTGTCTTCGGTAGTAGACTGGCTAATCTACCGAAGAGGGCTTTAAACTAGATTCGTTGGGGATGGGTGAAGAAAGCCCCCAGGTAGGTGATACATTAAATACCCTTATGGAAATGGGTAACAGGGGTAACATATGGAAAGCAGTGTGTATAAATGCCCGAAGCATGGGAAATAAGATCCTTGATGTTGAAGCTTTGGTGGGAGTGGCTGACTTGGATTTAGTGGCAGTTATAGAAATATGGTTCACAGAAAACCATGATTGGGATGTAACTATAGCTGGCTGTACTTTATTCAGGACGGACAGGGTAGGAAGAAGGGGAGGAGGAGTGGCACTATATGTAAAAACTTTGGAATTACAGAGCTTAAAAGGGAGAGAGAAGGCATTGTGGGTTAAACTAGAAAGAGGGAAAGAGAAATCTATTTGTATTGGTGTGATATACAGACCTCCCTCACAAGAGGAAGAGGTGGACAGAGTTAATTGAAGACATACGCAGTATTGCTAGGAAAGGGGAAGTGCTACTGATAGGATATTTCAATATGCCAGATTGGCACATTCCTGCTGCAGTATCATCTAGAAGTAAGGAGATCCTGGATTCTCTACAGGGAGAGCTATTCAGGCAATTGGTAACAGATCCCACACGTGAAGGGGCCATACTGGACTTGGTGCTTACCAATGGTGAAAGTGTTTCTGATGTAGTGGGAGATCATTTTCCATCCAGTGATCACTAGATGGTGTGGTTCAGTATTAGGAGGACTAGGGATGTTAGAATCCATTCAAAGGTGATGATCTTAGACTTTAGGAAGACTAAGGGGTATGTTTACTAAACTGCGTTAATGTCCGCGTTGCGTTAGGGTGCAGGATGCCATATAAGGAGTGGGCGGTCTGGGCAAAAGAAGGAAAACGGGAATACCGCGTGCTACTGGGTGCCGCGCACTAACGCGAGCGCCACTGCGCATGCGCGTGCCCGGTGCACAGTAGCGTGCGGGAAACCTAAGAAGGTGCACAGACCTGCAAATACAGCCGTAGAGCTGTAGCACACTGGTTAAGACGGTGACAGATGGTACAGGGGTCATGGGTTCGATTCCCCAGTGTGCCTAAGGAATAAGGCTGGCTGAAGCATTATGTTTAACCCTTTGAAGACCTACTTTATAAATGTAAGCCACATTCTGCAGCCGGGTTAATGTTTGCATATATCAGGAAAATGGTACCCGTCGTATGCAATATGTGCTAATAGTGATTTGCCATCTGATATGGCCATGTATTATATACCATTTGATAGGAGTATTTAGGCAGAAGTGTGGATCCCGGGAGTTGTGGGCATGGCCTGGAAAGGGTTAGGTAGTAGTTGTGAGGATGTTTAGTGCTACGGCAAGTAGTGCTGCCAGCAAACACACTCTCACAGTGACGTAACCTAAGGTGCCGCAGAAGGCACCCTAGAAGGCACTCCATAGGGCACATTAGATAGGGCCAACCCACCCGTACCCAGGATGCACAGCACATGCAAATCAGCAGTGTACAGATGATCACAAGATGGGGTATGCACCCCTCAGCACGGTAGGGGGTGCCGACGGTGTGTGTTAGTGGCACAGAGTAGCTACAGACCATCACAGTGTGTGGGTCCTGTGCCACCCTGAGGGTGAGGTGGGGTGCCCAGCACCATTTTCTCAGCACCCATCAGTGCCAATGTGTGATAGGTAGTCCTTGCAAACACCCCTAGGAGATGCCTGTGTCCATCTGTATGTCACATCTAGCCCTTGTGGACTATGATGCACCCAGAAACGTGCCTACCCTGTGTGTGTGCCATGGTCACATGGTTTAGGTGAAGAGGGGTGTTTGGACCCACAGGCAGATTACATACCGCCACCCAACCCTCTTTGGCTCAGGGTGGGGGACAGGATCTGCCACCAACAGATCCACATTCTACCCCCCCTGCAATGGTGGCAGTAGAGGGGACCATCACCCCAGTCCTGCTGGGGAACAGACACCCTACAAGGTAGACAATGCCAAGCTGCACACATCCATACAGTAATAGCAGACAGACAGTAGGCCTGGAAATGCACAGCTGCCCCCCCACCACCATCTGACATTCTCCAGCAGCAAGCCTCCAGCTGCTGCACCCTGCAAGGTGTTCCAGCAAGACGCACACTAGCTGCAGACAGTCTGCTAGCTAGTCCATAGTCCTGGAGGAGATGCGTGTACCCTGAACTGGGATGTCAGCATACACACCAAGCAGATAAATCAGTGATTGGGCCCCAAAAAGGAACCCATAAACATCACATGAGAAAAACACTATATAACACTATGGGGGAACCTAGTCATGCCGTGGTCACTGCAGTCAGGGTGAGAGTGACCTCCCAGCAGGACGTGCTGTGGCCACCCTGTCTGTGCAGGTGGTGGCCGGGCACTACAATGCCCAAGCCATTGCCCTATGCCCTGTGCAGATGCACCCTGGCTAGGCCACCCTGTCCGGGCCATACCCATGGTACCTTGCTCCTCATTATGTACATTGGCAGGCCAATACTGGCAATGTGTATAGACTACTGTATATAGTTACATAATGTACATAGTTTCCCTTTATTACCAAGTTCAAATTCCTGTTACTTGTAAAATGCACTACAGTTTTTCTGTATGTATATGTTTGGTTCCATGTAAACCGCGGTGATGATAATAGTGCGGTATATAAGAGATGTTAAATAAATAAATAAATAACAGTGCTGGCAGTGTGGGCTGTGGGGGGTGTTTGCAGCCACCACACGCTGGATAGACAGATACACACTCCCACACCTATGCCAGCATCGTACAACTATAGGGGTGTTTGGCAGCCCTGGCCACCGCTCCAGTCCTGGGCACAGTGCAGGCATGGCTATGGTACGCAATACTGTTGGGGTCACTCCCCAGGGTGATAAACACTGTCAGACACAAAACCTGTAAAACACTCCACAGACATCAGAAAGGTTGCCATGATGCAGCTCAATCAGAACATTGTACTTAACTGTGGAATTGCTATCTGCCAGTAATCATAGCAACCTTTTGATAGCTGTGTAATGTATTCCCAGGTTTAGGGTGGCATTGCTAAGGTATGCAAGTGCTAGTATTGGGAGATGCATGCAGGGCCCAATGCCCTGCCTCTCCAGGAGGCATTGGATAATGGAGCCTGTGGGGGCGGGTTTGTCTGCCCCTGTTGGCTGCTGCTTTACGGCAGAGGTTCCCAACTCCGGTCCTGGTGTGCGAAACACTGTTCGGGTTTTCGTGCTGTCCCTCGTGAATATGCATGAGCTACATCTGCATACCATGGGGGCGGCACATAGAAATGCAGCACAGGCATCTTTATTAGAGGCAGCATGGAACCTAAATGGTGTTTGGCCCTCCAGGGCTGCATTTGGGTGACTCTGCTCAAAGTACTGCGCCTGTGTATGGTGTCAGTGCTCTGTAGGGTAAAATGTAGATGTGTTGGGCATGTTTAGGTTATCTGCACTAAAGGTCCTGTCTGTATTACCACAGTTTTGTGGCGGGTAAAATGTGGGGACTGGTTTGGTAGGAGGCACAGCTGGGATTTGAACCTGTGACCTTCTGCTCCTGAAGGCAGTAGCTGTGTGTGCTGCACCACCGTCTTGGCATGGAAACAGTGCATTCTCTGTGGTGTCCATGGCTGTTTGTCAGACAGAGCCTGTCTGTTGGAGTGCACTGCACCCACGTGAAGGGGGCTGGCCACCGTCTGCTCTGGGCAGCTGCCACTGCCGCCCTCCAACACCAGTACCGCTCTGCCAACATGCTGACCATGCCCTTCTGCTGGTGGGGCTGGTAGCGTGCAGTTTCAAGCCATCCAGTGCGCAGGTAGGCAGCTGCCTATGGTGCGTGTTCTGGGGTAGGGGTGCCTGCATAGATGTCCCCGCTTCCCCCCCAACACCGCCTGCCAATGTTCTGTGCCCTTTGAGGTACCTGCTGGGTACTATCCCCTGTGCCACTGTGATAAACACTCTCATGCCCATGTTGGGCCCACAGCAGTTGCTGTCTGGCTGCTGTACAGTTTCAGCATTCCTACAAGCCACCTCGGCATCTGCCTAGTCCGCACTGTGCCCCAGCTGCACCACAGCATGTGCCGCCTGCAGCCCTCTGTATCCCCTTTCCCAGAATCTGTCCAGTTGCCCTTTCCGACATGCCCGCCCTGCTGTTGTGGAACATGTGCATGCCATAGGGAGGCTATCCATTGGAGAGGGAAACCCTGATGTTTGCTATTTCACTGTGGGATCATTCACCTTGTATGGGGACGGAGCATGGACCCTTCCGACATTCATATCCTTTTTTTGGGGCTTTCTGGGGGGGGGGGGATGTTTCCCAGTACTATCACTATTGGCCGGCTTGGTTGTGTGTTTTTTCCAGTTTGTTGGGGTCATTTTCACTGTTTCTGTGCCCTTTTGTTCTGTGCACATGTATCACACTTATCACTTTTTTTAGGTTTCCCTGCCTGGGCTGTACATTGCTGACACTGAAATTGTTTCTCTTTGCATTTAACGGCAGGTTTTCATTCACGTTGGAATTCAGCTCTGAAAATCAGCGCGTTAGTGTGAGGGGAGCCTCTCCCTGCCCACTCTCCGCCCATTGACCCCTTCTCTCCGCCCTCTCTCCACCTTTTGCGGTGTTTTACCACGCGGCGGGACTTAACGAGCGTTCGGGCGCTATAGCGCGCGGCATTACATGCTAACGCAGTTTAGTAAACATACCCCTAAGTTTGCCAAGATGGGCCAATACCTCAGGGAGTCGTTAGTGGAATGGGAACAGCTGGGGGATGTTGAAAAACAGTGGACAAAACTGAAAGGGGATATTTAAAAGGCAACCAACCTTTTTGTTAAAATGGTAAATAAAGGTAAAAGGAAAAGGAGACTGCTATGGCTTTTGAAAGAAGTAGCTGAAAAAGTGAAGAAAAAGAGGGAGGCCTTCATGAAATACAAGAGATCACAGAGAGAGGAAGACAGACATTTATATTTGGAAAAACTTAGAGAAGCTAGCAAAGTAGTCAGGAAGGCAAAGATTCAAAAGGAGGAGGAAATAGCCAATGCAATAAAATGGGGAGATAAGACATTTTTCAGATATGATAGTGAGAAGAAGGGCAAAAGTGGTATTGTCAGACTCAAGGGTGCAGGAGAGAAATATATAGAAGCTGATAAGGATAAAGTGGAATTGCTTAACAGATATTTCTGTTAATTCTGGAGACCGCACCTTCAAAAGGATGTGAACAGGATGGAGTCTGTGCAGAGGGTGGCTACTAAAATGATTAGTGGTCTTTATTATAAAGCATATGAGGACAGACTTAAGGATCTTAATATGTACACCTTAGAGGAAAGGCGGGATAGAGGTGATATGATTGAGATTTTAAATACCTCAGTGGAATAAATGTTCAGGGAGAGAGCCTCTTTCAGTTGAAAGCAAGTTCTGCTACGAGGGGACATGGGACGAGGGTGAAGGGAGATAGATTCAGGAGTGATATGCGGAAGTATTTCTTTACGGAAAGAGTAGTGGATCCGTGGAATAGTCTCCCAGTGTAGGTGGTAGAGATGAGGAAAGTAACTGAATTCAAAAAAGCATGGGACAAACACAGAGGATCTCTAAAGGTAAAAAGGGGACTGTTGTAGTTGTTCATGTGGAAGGACAAAAAATATTCTACATGCTCTCTCATTCACCAGGTGAAACGAATTGATCTTCAAATCAACATATTGCTATTAATCTGTTTGAAGGTCTCAGACAAAAAATTCACAGCCTTTTACTTCGGGCTAAAATTCTGCCCTTGCGATAAGCTGTTATTGGCATCAATGACCTTTTTCTCAATTTTTTTTCTTTTCTTTTCTTTCAATAATTCCTTCACACATTAAACTTAAAAAAACTTGAAAAACTAGTACTTAGCTTCGCTATGAAAATTTTAATTTTGCAAACGGCTTGCTGAGTGAATCCCAAGTGAAGTGGGGGCAAATACTGTGGCAGAATTCAAAATGACATGGGACAGACACAGTGGATCCCTTTATAGCAACAGGATAAAATCAAATAAACATAACTATCTCTTATATCTCAACAAATATGGGGTTACTTACATGGAGCAGTTAGGTATGGGGAGGGGTGACCTACATGGCGCGCAGGTTCACCGACTCTTGCCACCTTGCAGGGCAGACTAGATGAACCATACTGGTCGTTATCTGTCGTCATATACTATGTTAAACACAGGCAGTAAGTAAAGAAGTGCAATTACAGTAATTCCCAAAGGCAGACGAGGTACAGACAGCTACAACTAGTCAAAGCATGCAAAAGAAAAATAATAAAAACTTAGCCAGAGAGATCCACTCAATATGCTTTCACCCCCGGTGCTCTGGAGACCAGTAATAGCTTCTATGTCTGTTCCTACAAGTTTTTAATGCAGAGTTCCCTTGGATTTCCAGGGTAGAAGAATAAAGCCAGCCGGCATCTAATGTACTCTGAGCACCTCCACGTGTCCCTGAGTGTGTTTCTGGTTTGTGTTTCAGATGCGGGTGACGTTTGAGGACATCGCTGTCTCTTTCTCCCAGGAGGAGTGGGAGTATTTAGATGAAGGGCAGAAGGAGCTTTACAGGGAGGTGATGAAGGAGAATTATGAGACTCTGATCTCCCTGGGTAAGGACTGTATGACTGTATCTGCATTTCTAGCAGATGGTGGGGTTGATCTATTATACTGTATTTACCATTCTTCCAGGTTCCAGAGATAGGACACGTCCAGAAAATGTGCTCACATAACAATTTCCAGACAGATTAACAGTATCCACCAGGTACAATGAGCAGTATTTTACAAATAATCAATATATAATTCAACTCTAGATACAGAACCTGCAGAGCGGAGTGGGGGATGAGTCGGTAAACCCTGGGGTACTGGGTTCAAGGCTCCCACAGGGAGTGTCCTACCTTACCCCATACATATATAGATGGTTCCTATAACTTCATCCCTTCAGGAATATCCTTCTACAGTGCTTAACAAATAAAATAGTCCATCATATCCTAAGTCAGTCTCACTGTACATTGCTTCCTGTTGTGCTCATGTATATTTTTCTCAGCAGCACATCTGTGTTTGTCCCCTGCTTTCTTGAATCCAGATACTGACCTAATCTCTATTATATCCACTGTAAGACTATTCCACGCATCTACCACTCTTTCCATAAAGAAATATTAACGTATATTTCTCCTGAGTGTATCCTCTTTCACCCTCATCCATCAGGCGCTGCAGGACTGCACCCTTGGACCCAGAGCCCCGTTCGTCATAAGAAAAGAGAGAGGGAAGCTGAAACCCCTCCTGCTCTCCATCTCAAAGCCAATCAGGGCCCACCACAGCAACTTTAAAAAAGAAGCGCCATCAGGCGCAGCCATGCCTGGTGGGCGTGTGCCAGAAAGCCGTTTGGCATGGCCCTTAGGCGGGGAACGCAGGCAGGTATACAAAAATCAGCTCAACCCAAAGAAAAAGCTGCCAACACTAAGCCCAACAACCTCGAAAACCTCAACAACCTCGAAGACCTCGCTGCTGACCTCACCCCTATCAGGACTACTCACAAGCAGACAACTCTCACCCCACACATCTCCTAGACACTTCGGATTGTATCAGGCACACTTTCAGCAAGAAAATGGCAAACTGTAAATACCACTCGTCAGAAATGGAACCCACTGCTGAAAGAGCTCCACCCCTACCCCCCTATGATTCTACCAAAAAGCATAAAACTGCTATAATGCCACAGAATCCAAAGTTGCCAGCCAACCAAGTATTGTATGCTCTTCTTATTTATTTATTTATTTTCTTCTATACCGCCCCTTCCAGAGATCAAGGGCGGTTTACATGGAACAGAAAACATTTTTGTATACTTCTGTATACTTTACATAGAACGGTAGTCATAACTATATACACGTAACATTGCAAAGAATAGCTTTACAACTATTTACATGGAACTATTTACAAGGGTAATAAACAGTATGTTACAGAAGACAATAGACATTAAACACATTTTTTCAATTGAAATTGAAATGGCTCCCTGGGGGGGGTGGTTCTCTGGAGGTAGGGGATTTCGAAATGTTCAGAAATGTTCTTCTCATCTGGATCCTACTCTGCCACTTGTCTACAGCTACCTATACCATAAACATACCCACCACAGCCCTACAAACTCCCCTACTACACATACCTTGCCACCCACACATATGGAGGAATCCCCATAAGCATGTCAACAGATGAACCCCCAGATTAGTAAGAATTCAAACCAACACTCACAACTTATTACCACACCTGCACATTCTAATCACTCCTATTAACATTGGGATAATCAATGCTAGGCCCATCAGATACAAGACAAACACCATCATAGGCTATATTCCATATCACCCAGACTGCATCCTCTGCATCACCAAATCGTGGCTATAAAGCCATGACCAGGTCATTCTATCTGAGATCACTCCACAATCTCATACTGCCTTCAACTGCCCACACACCCACAAGAGAGATGGTGGGGTACTTATCCTTGTGTGAATTGACCTTAAATTTAAAATATCCTAATCTGTAATCCACAAACACTGTGAATTAATCACGATAGAAAACAGACATCTAGCCATTTTCCTTACCTACAGAGCCCGAAACGCTCCCGCTGATGAGACATCCAACATCCTCAAAGCCATATGTTTTGCCAGCTCTCCTCATAAGCTGCTTATACTACTAGGCAACCTAAACCTGAGCTTCACACCTAGCAGAGGAGAAGCTACTTTCACAAGGCAATGGAATCACATAGCTTCTGCCAAATCCTCAAGGTACCCTCTCGCCGTTCAGGCTGTACTCTGTTCCTCATCTTTGTCCTAAAGAACTTTCATTCACAGTACAGCATAATGACCCCTCTTGCCCTACCAATACCCTGGTCAGATCACCATACTATTTATTTATTTTTATTTTATTTGGCGTACACTTGTATCCCGCTACTTCCAGCGATCAGCAGCGGTTTTCTATACATAAGGGAGAGGCTGTACAGGCCAGAATTAGAACATACAGTATGATTGCAGGGATGGGTAATTAGCATAGCAAACGGTTACAAGTTTACATTTGATTTGTTTGAGAGGAATCTTACATATATACATTTGATTGCACTTCAAGACTGACCTCCCCCAACAAGGAAAATCACAGAGAATACCCCACTCTGAAAGAAGATTTAAAGGATATAACCAAGACCAGTTCCTCAAAGATATCCTTCCCAGCCTCCCCCAGGACTTTTCAGACATGGATGAGGCAATTAAAACCTGGAACTCCATGATCAATGCAGCAGTGAAGCCTCCTTACACCCAAATCTTGGAAATAGAGAATAAAGATCCAAATCTGCCCCGTGGTATTCTTGCACCTTGAATATTGTGTGCAATTCTGGTCGCCGTATCTTAAAAAGGATATAGCGTTATTAGAAAAGGTTCAGAGAAGAGCCACCCAAATGGTAAAGGGGATGGAAGGATATTCCTATGAAGAAAGGCTAAAAAGGTTAGGGCTCTTCAACCTGGAAAAGAGACGGCTGAGGGGAGACATGATAGAAGTCTATAAATTAATGAACGGAGTGGAACGAGTAAACGTAGATCCATTATTTACGTTATCAGAATATAGAAAGACTAGGGAACATGCAATGAAGCTACAGGGTAAACTATTTAAAACTAATAAAAGAAAATATTTCTTCACTCAACGTGTAATCAAACTCTGGAATTTGTTACCGGAGGATGTAGTAAAGGCTGTTAGTGTAGCTGGGTTTAAAAAATGTTTGGAGAAGTTCCTGGAGGAAAGGTCCATAAACCATTATTAAGAAGGGACCCAGGATATCAATGCTTGACCCAGTACAAGCATTGCGGAACCTGTGTCTTTTGGGGAAACTGCTAGGTACGTATGACCTAGATTGGCCACTGTTGGAAACAGGATACTGGGCTTGATGGACCTTAGTCTGACCCAGTATGGCATATCTTATGTTCTTATGTTCTTATTCTGACTCAATAAGAGAAAAGAAAACAAAACATTTTCAGCTAGAGCATACTATCCATCCCCAGATTCAACACCTCAACTGCAGAACCCAATGTCAAACACAAATTGTACTGATCTATGGAGCAAATATTCCACACCATCGCTGCCTTAAACACCACTACAGTGCCCTCTGACCCCTGCCCAGTCATGTGGATCAAATCATTCAAGGACACAGTTGTAAACTGTATCCACAACACCATAAGCTCATCCCTATCTCAAGGATACATGCCCCTGCTCTCAAACAAGTTAACATCTGACTCATCCAAAAATACAACTCAACAACAGCTCTGATCCTCCAACTTTCCACCCTATTTCCAGCCTGCCATTTCTATCCAAAATAATTGAAAAGGTGGTGCAGAGACAACTGCAAGACCATATTGACCTGTATGCTCCTCTGGATCCACACCAACATGAATTTTGTCCTAACCATAGTGTTTAGACCCTCCTCATATATCTGTTCAACATACTCCTAAGAAGAATACACAACATAAAAACTGGATTCCTACTCGTCTTTATTGCCATCTCCTTGGCTTTCGACATTGTATCACACAGCATCTTCTTAAACCAACTAACATTGGACTTCACAGCACAACCTTCAACTGGTTGCAATCCTACCTCACTGACAGACACCAAAATGTCAGTTTATTCAAACACCTCAACTCCATTCAACACAACATAGGGAGTCCTGCAAGGGTCTTCCCTGCCTGCCCTTCCTACTTACAACCAGTGTGTAGCATCTTCGAACAGCACAAAATTAACTATGCCATTTATGCAGATGACATCATGGTCTATTCCCCTATCCATCTTGACTATACAGCTATCACTAAATGCCTACAGGAGATGCACAACTGGCTGGCTTCCAACAACTTCCAAGTCAACTTCAAAAAATCTGAGGTGCTATTCATAACACGGGACTCTTCTGTTACCCCCCATCATCAGTCTCCATCATGGACACTCTAATCCCAGTAAAAGAGGAAGTACACTACCTTGGTATCACCCTTGATCTCTTTCTAAACTTACAAGCTCACATCAACAGAACCTCCAGGAATGCATTCAAAAAGCTCGCTTTTATCCCAAGACTAAAACCCCTCCTCAGTCTGGATCACTTCTGCACGGTCTGTCAAGCAGTTATAATCCCTATGCTAGATTATTGTAACTCCCTTTTTCAAGGTCTTCCAACTCAAAGAACTCAATCCTTGCAATTAGCCCAGAACAAGGTTGCCCACATCATCACAGGATCCCGCCAAACATGATCACATAGCACTGCTCTTATATCAGCTTCACTGGCTACCAATTACCTCAGGTGCCAGATACTAAACTGCCTTGACTATCTTTAAGATAAGAAACAACACATCAGCTGGAATTCTACAGGAAATGATATGCACAAAACTAAACAGCAGACCTAAGAGACAGAGCACCAGAAACACCATTTCAACTCCTAGTTCTTACGCCAACGAAGAGGACTCTTTCATTAGCGGCACTCGCCCTATGGAATTCTCTCCTAGAGAAGGTCAGGACAACCAAGGACTTAAAGGACTTCAGAAAACATCTCAAAACCTTCCTTTTCACTGATCACTTCAGAGACAATACCTAGTTCTTGCCCCTTATCTCACCTGCCTAAAAGAATATCTAACTCTTGTACATATATTGCAATGTATATGTTTTGCTTCTTTGCAAACCCTGCACGTCTCCCCTTCCTAAGTTTACACATTGAGTTCTCTGTAATGTTTATTTTAATGTAAACTGCTTTGATTGTATGAGAAGGCGGTATAACAAGCTTGTTAAATAAATTGTCCCCTCATTGCAGAGCTTGCTTTCAATTGAAAGAGGCTCTCCTCCTGAGCATTTATGCCGCGGAGATATTTACACATCTCTGTCATATCTCCTCTCTCCCATTTTTCCTCCAAAGTATTACTACTGCGACTCCTCGATACCTTGTCCTCGCTTGGTTTTAAGGGATCTGTATTGTCCTGGTTCTCCTCTTATCTCTCCCATCGCTCTTTCAGTGTTTGTTCTGGTGGATCCTCCTCTGCTGCTATTCTGCTCTCAGTTGATATACCCCAAGAATCTGTCTTGGGCACACTCCTTTCCTCTCTCTATACCCATTCCTTTGGTGCACTCATCTCTTCCCAAGGCTTTCAGTACCATCTTTATGCTGATGACTCCCAGATCTACCTCTCTACAACTGAAATCTCTCTGGCAATCCAGGCCTGGATCTCTGCCTGCCTTTCTGACATTGCTGCTTAAATGTCTCACCGCCACTTGAAATTGGACATGGCCAAAACTGAGCTTCATATTTTCCCTCTAACCCTCATCTCCCCTACCTCTTTTCTCAGTCTCTGAGGATAATAAAACACTTGTCATCTGCCATTTAGAGTACTGTAACCTGCTCCTTGCTGGTCTCCCTCTGAATCATCTCTCTCCCCTTCAATCTCTTCAACACTCTGCTGCGTGGCTAATCTTCCACCTGCCTCATCATGCTCATATTACCCCTGTTCTCCTGCTGACCTATAAGTGCATTCATTCTGCAGCTCCTCACTACCTTTCCTCTATTTTTCATTCCCTACACCCCTCCTCGGGAACTCCGCTCTACTTGCAAACCTCTTCTATCTGTGCCCTTCTCTTCAAAATTGCTAACTCCAGACTTTGCCTCTTTTGCCTTGCTACTCCTTATGCCTGGAATAAACTACCTAAGTCTATATGTCAGATGCCTTCACTGGCCCTTCTCAAATTAAGGCTCAAAACTCACTTCTTCTCTGCCGCTTTTGTAGGTTGAGTCGCCTGATCTCCTTTGGGTTTCCTTACCATTCCCCTTAGCTGTATCCCATGTCTACAGCTACTGTGTTGTTTGTCTTGACTAGACTTAAGCTCTGAAGAGCAGAGACTGTCTTTTACATATGTCTGTGCAGCGCTGCGTATGTCTTATAGCGCTATACAAAAGTTCAGTAGTAGTGGATGAGGGTCTCGGTAGTGTGTGTAAAAAGGAAGGGACAAATGTTTCTGATGTTATAGAGAAAGAAGCTACAGGTTTTAGCTAGCTTTAGGATGCTGCAAAGAAAGAAAGAGTAGAGTCAAAGATGGTATGGAAGGGCAGAAGGGAGAGGCCATATGGTCTTTACCTGCCAACATATTTTTTTGTTTACATATAGAAGGTGACTTGAATACTGGCCAGTCAATTGTAATTATTTAATGCAAATTGCTTTGCTACTTTATATGAAAGATGGGTCATCAAGAGATCATGAAAAGAACTGAAATCATTTAAGAGATTAACTTTCTTCCCCTGTCACAATAATCACAGCTAATTCGTCAGAGATGTGGGAAAAGTCCAGAGCAGGGATATTGGGATCAGGAGACACACAAATACCTTTGTAGTCCCAATGTGTGATTAGTGCATTCTTTTTATGTCCAGCAGGTGGCGGGGGCACACAGGAAAAGAAGAGAGAGGAGAAGAGAGAAGAATGGGGAAACTCTTTCACACACGAGGTGCACCCAGCAATCCACCTAAACTCTCACATGCAAGAGAGACATTTTCCACGTACAGAGTGTGAGAGTGTTTTCACTCATAGTGATCTCGTAAGAAGTCACCTGAAAACTCACACAACAGAGGAAAGTACCACAACAGAGAGGCCTTCTACATCTTTTAAAAACCCTGAATGTGGAAGAAATTTCACTCTTAAGAAATCTGTAACAATGCACCAGAAAATCCTCAGGAGTGAGAAAAGATTTCACTGCACAGAGTGTGAGAAATCTTTCCTCATAAACTCACAACTTGTGGAGCATCTTAGAACCCACAGGGGGGAGAAACCGTATAGTTGTAGTGAATGTGGGAAATGCTTCTCCAGAAAAGGAGAACTAGTGAGTCATCATAGAACCCACTCAGGGGAGAAACCTTTTAGTTGTACTGAATGTGGGAAATGTTTCCCCAGAAAAGCACATCTAGTACAGCATCATAGAACCCACACAGGGGAGAAACCTTTTAGTTGTACTGAATGTGGGAAATGTTTCCTCACAAAAGCAGAACTAGTACAGCATCATAGAACCCACACAGGGGAGAAACCCTTTAGTTGTACTGAATGTGGGAAATGTTTCCCCAGAAAAGCACATCTAGTACAGCATCATAGAACCCACACAGGGGAGAAACCTTTTAGTTGTACTGAATGTGGGAAATGTTTCCTCACAAAAGCAGAACTAGTACAGCATCATAGAACCCACACAGGGGAGAAACCTTTTAGTTGTACTGAATGTGGGAAATGTTTCCTCAAGAAAGCACATCTAGTGCGGCATCATAGAACCCACACAGGGGAGAAACCTTTTAGTTGTACTGAATGTGGGAAATGTTTCCCCAGAAAAGCACATCTAGTACAGCATCATAGAACCCACACAGGGGAGAAACCTTTTAGTTGTACTGAATGTGGGAAATGTTTCCTCAAGAAAGAACATCTAGTGCAGCATCATAGAACCCACACAGGGGAGAAACCTTTTAGTTGTACTGAATGTGGGAAATGTTTCCTCATGCAAAAAAATCTGGTACAGCATCATAGAATCCACTCAGGGGAGAAACCTTTTAGTTGTACTGAATGTGGGAAATGTTGCCTCACAAAAGCACAACTAGTGCGGCATCATAGAACCCACACAGGGGAGAAACCTTTTAGTTGTACTGAATGTGGGAAATGTTTCCTCACAAAAGCAGAACTAGTGCAGCATCATAGAACCCACACAGGGGAGAAACCTTTTAGTTGTACTGAATGTGGGAAATGTTTCCCCAGCAAAGCAAATCTAGTGCAGCATCATAGAACCCACACAGGGGAGAAACCTTTTAGTTGTAATGAATGTGGGAAATGTTTCCTCATGAAAGCACATCTAGTGCGGCATCATAGAACCCACACAGGGGAGAAACCTTTTAGTTGTACTGAATGTGGGAAATGTTTCCTCACAAAAGGAGAACTAGTGCAGCATCATAGAACCCACACAGGGGAGAAACCTTTTAGTTGTACTGAATGTGGGAAATGTTTCCTCATGAAAAAAAATCTAGTACAGCATCATAGAACCCACACAGGGGAGAAACCTTTCAGTTGTACGGAATGTGGGAAATGCTTCTCCAGAAAAAGAGAATTAGTGAGTCATCATAGAACCCACTCAGGGGAGAAACCTTTTAGTTGTACTTAATGTCGGAAATGCTTCTCCAGAAAAGGCGATCTAGTGAATCATCATAGAACCCACACAGGGGAGAAACCTTTTAGTTGTACTGAATGCGGGAAATGTTTCCTCATGAAAAAAATCTAGTACAGCATCATGGAACCCACACAGGGGAGAAACCTTTTAGTTGTACTGAATGTGTGAAATGTTTCCTCACGAAAGCACATCTAGTGACGCATGATACAACCCACTCAGGGGAGAAACCTTTTAGTTGTACTGAATGTGGGAAATGTTTCCTTATGAAAACACTTCTAGTGCGGCATCATAGAACCCACACAGGGGAGAAACATTTTAGTTATACTGATTGTGGGAAATGTTTCACCAGAAAAGATAAACTAGTGCTGCATCATAGATCCCACACTGGGGAGAAAACATTTAGTTGTATTGAAAGTGGGAAATGTTTCCATGGAACTCAGAGCTAGTGACACATCATAAATCCCACAATGGGGAGAGACCTTTAGTTGTATGGAATGTGGGAGATATTTCTGCACAAAATGAAGACTAGTGAGGCATCTTGGAGCTCACACTGGGTAGAATATCTCTTTATCTCCATTTCCATTAAAACAAGGAGTACCTCAAGGATCCTCCTTATCCGCCCTACTCTTTAACCTCTACGTCCAACCCATCTGTGAAGTCATAACGCAACACGGCATCCAATACGCACTATATGCCAATGACATCATGATCTTCCCCCAAATTGACTTAGACAATCGTGACTATGCACCTATAACTATCTGTCTCCATGGTTTATCCCGATGGCTATCCAAAAACAACCTCAGGATCAACTACAAGAAAACCGAAGCTCTGTTCGTCACACACAACACAACTTCACTCCTCCTCAGCACATTGACCTTATCATTGAGACCATTACTGTCAAAGAGGAGATAAGGTACCTGGGAATAATTCTAGATAAGAACCTGAACTTCCACTCCCACATTGCCAAAACTACAAAGAACGCATACCACAAACTGGCAATCATTTGAAGCCTAAAACCCATACTAAGCCAACACCATTTCAGAACAGTATGTCAAGCAATAATAACACCCATACTAGATTACTGCAACTCCATTTTCCTTGGATTACCTGCATCAACTATTCACCCCCTACAGATGGTACAAAATACAGCTGCACGTATCCTCACAGGCTCTGTAAGACACCTACACATCACCCCTGTCCTGAGCCAACTACACTGGCTACCTATCATGCTCAGAATCAAATTCAAAACAGCCTTCATCCTTTTCAAAATCCAGTGTAATCTGGCACCGAACACCCTCAGGGACTTGATCAAGACAAAAACTGACACTAGGCCAAGACAGACCAATGATGGACATCATCCAGACACTGGTCTCATACTGCAAATCAATGAACTCGACATCCAAGAGGGCTCTTATCTCTTGCAGCACCCTCCCTATGAACTCACTCCCCCAGGACTACTACCGAAGTGAAGGCTGAAGACCTTCCCTTTCACTGATTATTAAGGGACCATCACATAGTCCATGCTCTCTTCAGTAAAGCCCATACACTAGCTTTCTCCCTTGCTATATATAACTCTCCCATTTGTAAATAAGCACCCTTGAACCCCTCTCCCCCCTCCCTACATTCCCCCTCCCTCACAAATACCTCTCAATGTAAATAGCTCCCTCCCTCCCTCCCTGAAATATCCCAGTGTCCCCTCCCTCCCTCCAAGTACACCTTATATCTCCTTTCAATCCAATGTACACTGAAATTAAGTGTTAGATATACTGTTGTGTAGATATAAGACAACCTATTTTATTTTGTAAACCGCTCTGATTGAAGGATAGAGTGGTATAGAAAACCTGATAAATAAATAAATACTGGTAGTCTTGAATAATATCTAAATGGCATTGATAATAGAGGTGTCTGTTCTAAGTGATTCTTTGAATTGTGTGGAGAGGCAGAAG
The DNA here is from genome assembly GCA_033557465.1 of Ichthyophis bannanicus. Taxonomy (NCBI): domain Eukaryota; kingdom Metazoa; phylum Chordata; class Amphibia; order Gymnophiona; family Ichthyophiidae; genus Ichthyophis; species Ichthyophis bannanicus. Next base: position 1,074,085,269 of record CM066031.1, on the reverse strand, counting down.
ATCCTGAAGTACCAAGAAAAGTGCAGTTAGAGACCAAAAAAATGTGGCGGAAAGATACAGTAATATTTCCCTTTGTACTAGGCATAACAAGCTTGATAAACTACTCTTGCCTGTTATATCTTACTACTACTACTACTCCTCCTCAACATTTATATAGCGCTACCAGTCGTATGCAGCGCTGTACAGAAGACATGTAAGAGACAATCCCTGCTCATCAGAGCTTACAATCTAGTCAAGGCAAGACATACAAACATGGAAGGTGTGGGCAAGGGTAGAACAAGGGAGAGAAAAGGAGATGAGGTGAGTCAAGCTCCAAAGGCAGTAGCAAAGAGGTGAGTTTTCAACCGGGACTTGAAGAGGGCTAGAGAGGGTGCCTGGCGTACAGACAAAGGTAGTTTGTTCCAAGCGTAAGGTGCAGCCAGGTGAAAGGAGTGACGTCTGGAGTTAGCAGTAAGAGCGGGGTATAGATAAAAGCAGTTTACCAGAGGAGCAGAATTCCTGAGGGGGGTTATAAGGAGAGAGAAGAGATGAAAGGTACTGAGGAGCCGCAGAGTGAATGCATTTATAGGTCAGCAAGAAAAGTTTGAACTGAATGCGGAAGTGGATAGGGAGCCAGTGAAGTGACTTGAGAAGAGGAATAATATGGGCATGACGAGGGTGGCGGAAGATTAGTTGCACAGCAGAGTGTTGAACAGATTGAAGGGGAGAAAGATGACTCAAAGGCAGACCAGCAAGGAGTTGGTTACAGTAGTCATGGTGGGAGGTGATTAAGGAGTGGATAAGGGTTTTAGTAGTGTGTTCAGAAACGAAAGGGCAGATTTTGCTAATGTTGTAGAGAAAGAAACGGCAGGTCTTAGCTACAAAGATGGATGTGTGTGGAGAAGGAGAGAGAGGAGTCAGATGACCCCCAGATTACGGGCCGAGGAAGCAGGAAAGAATACAAAGCTATCTGTAGAGACTGAGAAAGGAGGAAGAGCAGAGGAGGTTTTGGGGGTAAAGATGAGAAGTTCAGTCTTGGCCATGTTCAATTTCAAGTGGCGGTGAGACATCCAGGCAGCAATGTCGGAAAGGCAGGCAGAGATCCGGGACTGGATTGCCGGAGAGAGTTCGGGTCTAGAGAGGTAGATTTGGGAGTCATCAGCATAGAGGTGGTATTGAAAGACATGGGAAGAGATAAGGGCACCAAGGGATTGGGTATAGAGAGAGAAAAGGAGTGGACCCAAGACAGATCCCTGGGGTACACCAACTGAGAGTGGGGTAGCGGAGGAGGAGGAGCCACTAGAACACACACTGAAGGAGCGATGGGAGAGATAGGAGGAGAACCAGGATAGTACAGAGCCCTTGAAGCCAAGCGAGGACAGTGTATCGAGGAGAAGGTTCTATGTATGTATTGAAAGCATGTATATTGGTACAGGGTACCATACACTATTAGACTGAATAAATCTGAGAAAGAGTTAATTCTGTTCAGAACCTTGCTTAGAAATAAAACTTCATATATTAGCTTACTAGGTGAAGGTTTACATAAATAAAGAAAAGGGCAGGTTGTACTTCTAGCCTCTCTGTCTCAGGGTTATTAGCTAAAATACTCTCAGGGTTAGTAATTAGTAGATATCAAGAAGTATTCAGGGTTAGACATCAAGTTAGCAGCAGTAAACAATTATGTCATTCTATATCTTTGAATCCTGTATGTGGCCATTATAAGGAGACATACAGGATTCCAAGATATAGAATGACATAATTGTTTACTGCTGCTAACTTGATATCTAACCCTGAATACTTCTTGATATCTACTAATTACTAACCCTGAGAGTTTATGTCTCCACATTGACCCACACTGAATAAGTTGACCTACAATATGATAAACATACATGACGTATAATGATAAAGTAAAATTATGCTGTATCATCTAAAAAAGCCTTATAACTAAAGGGAACCATGGCTAGTAAGTTACAGTAAACAGGGAGAACGTGTGTCTCTCAGTTTCTCTCCACTGAAGCTTTGGTTTATTTTTCTATAGAACTGTGTGTATTTTATTGCTGTCTTGATAACCTTCCCATTGCTTTTGAATGTAGTTTTCTGTAGCTTCAAGAACCCAGTGAGGTTACTGGTGAGGAGAGGGTTAAGTAAGCTCTTCATGTATGTATCTTATGAACTCCAGCAGGAAGCTCTTTTGCATGAAGCAGGTACTACAACAGGCATTAGCAGTAAGTTTGAGAGACTGAGGTCATATTCCACATACCCTGGCTTAGAAGTGAGGTTCATGGCTGTCATGTTAGGTGCAAAACTCACACTTACAGCTCCCAGAGTGCACTGTAACAATCTCACACAGTAGTCCCTACTGTGAAGGACTACAGCTCCCAGAATGCACTGTGACACTCCCACGCTATAATACCTATGATGGCCTATCTAGTCTGCCTTTCCATATCTACAATAGTCCCCTCTTTTCCTTTAGAGATTTTCTGTTTGTCACATGTTTCTTTGACTTCAGATACTGTCCTCGTCTCTATCACCTCCACTGGGAGACTATTCCACTCATCTACCACTCTTTCTGTAAAGAAATATTTCTGCATATTACTCCTGAGTCTATCCCCTTTTACCCTCATCCTATATCCCCTCATAGTAGTGCTTGCCTTCAATTGAAAGAGACCCTCCTGTGCATTTATGCCATGGAGGTATTTAAATGTCTCTGTCATATCGCCCTATCCTGCCTTTACTCTGAGTATACATAGTAACAATTTAAGTCTGTCCTTATATGCTTCATAATGAAGACCACTAACCATTTTAGTAGCCATCCTTTGCACTGACTCCAACCTATTTCTAGGTTAAAGTGCAGTCTCCAAAATTGCACACAATACTCCCAATGAGGTCGCACCAAAGACTTAAACAGAGGCACTATCACCTTTTTTCTTCTGCTGGCCATTCCTCTCCCTATGCACCCAAGCATTCTTCTGACTTTTGCCATCACATTTTCTACCTGTTTAGCTATTTTAAGATCATCAGACACAATCATGCCTAGGTCCCGCTCTTCTTTAGTGGACAAAATACTTTACCCCCTATACTATATTGCTCCCTTGTATTGCTGCAGCCCAAATGCATGACCTTGCATTTTTTAACATTACATTTCAGCTGCCAAATTCTAGACTATTCTTCAAGCTTAGTTAGATTCCTCCTCATGTTATCTACTCCTTCCTGGGTGTCTACTCTATTGCAAATTTTGGTTCATCCACAAAGAGGAAAACCTTACCCGACAGCCCTTCCACTATATTACTAACAAAGATGTTAAAAAGAATTGGACCAAGGACAGATCCCTGGGGCACACCACTGGTAACATCCTTCTCCACAGAGTGAGCTTCATTTACCTGTACCCTTTGTCGCCTCCCACTCAACCAATTTCTAATGCAAGCAGTAACTTTAGAGTTCATCCCTAGGATGCTCAGTTTGTTTATAAGTCGCCTGTGAGGAACGGTATCAAAGGCTTTATTGAAATATAAATACACCACATCTAGGGCTCTCCCTCGGTCGAACTCCCTGATCACCCAGTCAAAGAAATCAATCAGATTTGTCTGACAAGACCTGCCTCTGTTAAATCCATGCTGCTTTGGATCCTGTAATCTGCTGGACTCTAGAAACCTCACTATTTTCTCTTTCAGCAGCGTTTCCAATAATTTACTCACCACCAAAGTTAAACTAACCAGCCTGTAGTTTTCAACCACATCCTTACTTCCGCTTTTGTGTAAAGGCACCACATGGGCCTCTCTCCAGTCCTTTGGCACCACTCCCAACTCCAACAAGGCATTGGAAAGGTCAGTCAGTGGAGCTGATAGAAGGTCCCCAAGTTCTCTCAGTATTCTTGGGTGTATTCTATCTGGTGCCATTGCTTTGCCTACTTTAAGTTTATCTAGTTTCTCATGAGCACAGTCTTCTGAAAATTCTTCAAGATTCCCCTTGCTTCTGCTCCTGTTTATGGTTGTTTGCTGAGGTCCTGCCCCTGGTTCTTCATCTGTGAACACAGAACAGAAATATCTGTTAAGCAATTCCGCTTTATCCTTATCAGCTTCTACATATTCCTCCCAATCATCTTTCAGTCTGACAATACCACTTTTGCCCTTCCTCTTCTCACTAACATATCTGAAAAATGTCTTATCCCCCCATTTTATTACATTGCTTATTTCCTCCTCTTTCTGAATTTTTGCTTTCCTGACTACTTTGCTAGCTTCCCTAAGTTTTCCAAAATATAGATGCCTGTCTTCCTCTCTATGTGATTTCTTGTATTTCATGAAGGCCTCCATCTTTTTTTCACTTTTTCAGCTGCTTCTTTCAAAAACCATAGTGTTCTCCTTTTGCTTTTAACTTTATTTATCATTTTAACGTAAAGGTTGGTTGCCCTTAAAATATTCCCCTTTCAGTTTTGCCAACTATTTTTCTACAACCCCAGCTGTCCCCCTCCCGCTAATGACTCCGGTGGGGCCCTGTTACCCACAAAATAGACCACAATCTAATTATTACTAATTGCCTGTAATGATCAGAACCAAAAGTAAGTACAGGTGCAATCAGAGTCTCTGTTTATTAGATTACTGATGACCAATACAGGCAGATGGGGAAAGAGAGTTCTATTGAGCACTAGGCATCTCCAGAATATCTCCCTCCCCCGAGTACAATAATCATGTTACATATATACATTTTCTGCTTCCGTGTATGCATACAGTTTCCAAATCCATTCCTCTTTGGGTCCTCTCCCCTCCCTCCTGTTTCCTGTCATTGACCTTTCTGTCCCCTCTATGTTCCTGTTTCAACATTCCCCCAGGCCTCTCTGTCTTGCTTATACTCACCAACTGTCAAAACCATCTACTTTCTTCAGGACTAACGGCTCAGCTTATACTTTTTTGCATGGTTTCCTGTGTACATGCCCTTTGCACAAAGCCTCTGCATGGACTTTTCAGTCCAGGCATACACTTTGCTAAGGCTTATGATATATGATATTTCCTTATATGGTTCCTTATGCTGGCCTAAGGTTTTTCTTTGTCCACAATATAGTAGTTTGGTTGACATATATTTTATTAGAGCAGACATTTATAAAGGCCATTGAGTGATTATGAACCAGAAACATATCTCTAACCCCTACAACTCTCCCATTTTTTTTTTATTGAGGGGATAAGACCAAATCAGAGAAATCAGAAGTGGGGATGGCAGCATAGGAAACATTCACATGTGTATGGCATGTTTGAACAGGCATAAGGGAGGTGGACACTTTGGTACACTGTTTCTTACAACAGGAGATGACAAGAGAAACAATACAACAAAAGGACAAGGCAAAAATTAAAAAGATGCCAGCAGAAATTAAAAGGCCTTTTAGGCCAGCACCTAGCGAGTGAAACCAGGAGGTAAGGGATGAGAACCAATTACCTACATTCAGCCCTCCCTTAAAGTCATCCATATGTAAATCTGACAGGTGCCATATTTTATCCATAGCATTAAGCACAAACACTGAATGATTCGCTATGACCGTACAACAATTAGTGGCATTAATAAAAGATCACAGGCCTCCTTCAGATGCAAGGAGCAAATCTAGTGCCTGTCTATTTTGTAGAGTCATTTGTGTATTTTGCTCTAATGACTCTGACAACTTACTAATAGAATCAATAACAGCTCTCATTTGAACATACTGTAAGCATTGCAGATGGCGTATAGCCATACCAAGTTCAGCAGTTATGGCAGGGGTCTGAAAGGTACCAAGGAAGTCCAGCATCTAACCTACGTTTAATAGCAATGGAGAACACAAGGGTATCAAAAGGTTCAGCAGAATGTCCCGATAAGAGTTCAGTTCAAGGCAGGGTTGAAGTGAGAACTTCTTTGAAGATGTGGGTTGTATTGTGAACACGCAGAAGTAAAACTAGTTGTCCATCAGGATGAAGGAAACATATGGTGTCCCAAGGAGCAGGTTTGGCAGCAATCATCTTGGTCAACAACAGTTCATACAGGAAGGAAGTAGATCAAACAGAGGTGACAGTTGGAGAAACCTTCAACTGACTGACATGAGTCCAAGTGCAGTGACAATGTGAGGTCCTGAGAAAGTAGAGCAATCTCAGGATACACAGACACAGTTTTTTTTTTATATACAGTAGTCCCTATGAAAAATAAAGTTGACAATGGCGAGCTGGATACAGACTGTGCAGTAGCCACCCGATCAGCAATTTCTTGGAACGCGATCCGAAGCCCTGCAAGAGAAATCACAGAGGCTCTGGTCGAACCTCTCTAATGTAATTAGCCAAATCAAATAGACAATGTGGGAATCACTTATTCAAAAGTAGCCTTAAAGAGGTAAGCTTAAAGCATGGCTTAGAGAGCCAAAGAGCAGAAATAGAGCCTGATACACTAGCTTCCAGGCATAAAAAGGATTAAGTACAACAGCAGTGAAACCCTGATATTCCTGGATACATGATAGCATTTAAAACATAATGCAGCAGACACTTGCCACTCTCCAGAGAGAGAGCAGAAGGAGAGAACACACAATACTGTTTATACCATTCTACATAAATTGCAAACAAGCTTGAACCAGTTCAAAAGGTCACACAAAAGTCAGCATTATGTAGTTGCAGTAGGGGTTGCTGTTGTCCACAGGTGTGCTGCATTAGATCTGAAATAACTTCTTATCAGAATGTCCTTCACTCGCTCCACCAATTCAGTTGCCTGAAATTCTACAAGTACAAACAAAAGAATGCTATTTCCCCTCCCCCCTTCTTCTTCTTGGATTGCGTTCTGGGATTGCTGCTCGCACACAACAGCTAATCCTGCTTCTAAAACAATTGTTAAAAGTAGTATTGTGGCTATCCATTGATTAAATAAAGAAAACAAAAATATAGAAACTAAGTCAAATCATTTTGACCATATACTAGGAGGAAACATCTACACTGCGTGACCCGCTTAAACCCTGTCTATCAAGCAAAAATCTTTCCAAGTGCGATACCTCAAGAAAAACATAAGCGCCCTCAAAAGTAATCAGGCATTTACACGGAAATTTTAAGAAGAAAGTAGCACCCAGCTCGACTACACGCGACTTTAAAGATAGAAATTGTCTGCGCCGCAGCTGGGTGCTACGAGACACATCTGGAAAGATATTTACTTTTTGTCCACAAAACAACGCTGACTTCACCTTAAAGAAAGCCTTCAAAATCCTTTGTTTATCCATAACAGACGCTAGGGTAACCAGCAAAGTAGAGCGGGTATTTATAGTATCTAAGGAATCCTCCAAGAACTCAGTAAGATTTGCTACATTAGGAACAATTTCATCCATTTCACCATCTATGGGGTTAAGCTTTTTAGTAGCCAGGGGAATATACTAAATCTGCAACACATTCAAAACATCAGATAAAGCAAGTATTTCCTTTACATATTAATCAAAAAGAATTTTGGGAGCCAATAAAGAGGTACAGGGAAAATTCAGGAATCTTAAATTACACATTTGTATGGAGTTCTCAAGGGATTCAATCTTTGAATGCAAAAACAAGGAATCTTTGATTTCCATCACATTTGTAGCTTGTAACGAATGCACCTGAGACTCCACCTTAACAACTGCTTTATCTATCAAAGACACTTTCTCGTCAAGTTGCTCCACAGCAGCTGCAGCGTCTTGTGAGAAAAGAGTAAAAGAACTAATAACTGTGGATACTTTAGCATCTATGCACTGAAAAGCCCCCCACAGGTCCTTTAAAGTAACTTCGGAATCAGAAGGGAGGGCTGGAAGTTCAGAAGAAGTATCCAGCACTGCCGACTGAACCGGGACAGGCAACTTAATAACAATTTTATCCCTCACTGAAGCCCCTGCTGAGACTCCAAAACTAGAAGCAGCGCTGATGAGAGGACAGGGTGGGGGGATCTCCCTCCGGGGCTCAAAGACGCCCCTTCTGGGGAAGACTGCGCTAGGGGGAGGGGAGCAAAATTATTTGACTTAGGGGCATGTTTACTAAAAACCGCAAAAGTGCGCGCCACACAATAGCGCACGGAAAAGCGGCACTCAAACGCTCAGAAACGTGTTTAAACGCCCCGCACACGTGCGATGAACCCCCGCGCATGTGCGCGACACACTAACAGGCCCCGCACAAGTACGGGCCCGCAAATGTACGATAGAGGCGTGGAACGGCTAACGGAGGGCGGAGGAAGGCTCCCGAGGGCGGAGAGATGGGGTCAATGGGCGGGGAAGGGGAGGGGAGAGGCTCCCCGCACATTATCGGGCCCGAATTTACAAGTAAAACATAGTGCGAGTGAAACACTCGCGGTAGAGGGCATTTAAAGGAAAGAGAAACCATTTCCGTCAGCAATGTACAGGAAAACCGGGGAAACCTGCAAAACGTAAGCAGTGTGATACATGTGCACAGCACAAAAGTGAAAATAAAAATAGAAAATGACCACAATAAAAATATTAAAAATAGTAATTCAGCTGGGGAAAAGTTATAGTAATGGGCAAATATAAAAACAACACCCAGGAAAGCTCCAGAAAAAAGAAATAAATTTTTGAAGGGTCTATGGAGCGGAGACTCCACCAAAACTAATTGCCATCTTTGGAGCTTTCCTGGGAGTGTTCCCTATGGTTGCCCATTAATAGCACTGTTGCCCAGCTTGGTTAAAAGTATAGCCCCTGTTTTTGTGGTCATTTCCGGGGTTTATCTGCACGTATGTCACCAGACAAGGTGAATGAGCCCACAGTAAACATGTGCAGAGCAGGGTTTGCGACCCCATCCTGCCAGGTTTACCATCTCCAGGGACTGCACTGTCTCTGTGGCCACAGTGTGGTGCAGTGGACAGAGCCAGTACCTCTAAGACCAGAGGGTCACAGGTTCAAAGCCCAGCTGCCACTACTGCCAACCACATATTTTTCCCACAACTACACCATGATAGTAAGGACAAACCTTTATTGCTGAGAACATAGGCATGGTTAATACGCCTATATTTTACCACACCAAACACAGACACCATAAACAGGCACATTATCTAGAGCAGAGTCTCCCAAATGCAGTTCTGGAGGGCCAAACACCATTCAGGTTTCCATGCTTCCCCTAAGAAAGATGCCTGTGCTGCATATGTCTGCACCACCGCCATGGTATGCAGATGTAGCTCATGCATATTCATAGGGGACAGCATGAAGACCTGAACAGTGTCTGGAACACCAGGACTGGAGTAGGAAACCTCTGCCATAAAGCAGCAGACAACAGGCCCAGACACACCCACACCCACAGGCCCCATTGGCCAATGCTGCCTGGAGAGGCAGGACATTGGGCCCTGCATGCATCTCCCAGATCTAGCACCTACGTACCTTAGCAATGCCACCCTATACCTGGGTACATGGTACACAGCCCTCAAACGTTTGATGTGGGTACTGGCAGATAGACAGTCCTACGTTCAGCACTGTGCTTCTTGAGCTCCATCAGAACAAGCTGTCTGATGCCTGCGGTGCGTGCTCCAGGTCTGGCCCCTGACAGTGTTTACCACCCTGGGGAGTGACCCCCAGCAGTACTGTGTACCATATCCATGGCTGTACCGTGCCCAGGACTGGTGTGGTGGGCAGGGCTACTAACCTCCTCTATAGTAGCACATTGCTGGCATAGGTGTGGGGGTGTGTGTCTGTCTATACAGTGTGTGGTGGCTGCAAACACCTTCCACAGCCCACACTGCCAGCACTGTTGCCAGTATTGGCCTGCCAATGTGCATAATGAGCAGCAAGGTACCATGGGTATAGCTCAGACAGGGTGGGCTGGCCAGGATGCATCTGCACAGGGCATTGGGCACTGGCTGGGACATTGTAATGGCCGGCCACCACCTACACAGACAGGGTGACCTCTGTATGTGCTGCTGGGGGATCACTCCACCCTGACTGTGCAGTGACCACAGCATGGCTAGGCACACCCATAGTGCTATATAGTATTCTTCTCATGTGATATATATGGGTGTCCTTCTGGGGCCAGTCACTGATGTAACTGCTTGTGTGTGCTGCCATCCCAGTTCTGGGTGCATGCATTTCCACCAGGACTAACTAGCAGACTGTATTCAGCTGGTCTGTGTCTTGAGGGGGTGCCATGTAGTGTGTGGTGGCTGATGGCTTGCTGCAAGAGAATATCTGATAGTGGTGGGGTGCAGCTTAGCATATCCAGGCCTAATGTCTGTCTGATATTGTGTTCTGGGGGTGTATAGAGCTGCTGTGACTGCCCTGTGGGGTGTCTGTTCCCCAGTAGGGCTGGGGTTGATGGTCTATGCTACTGCCATCATTGCAGGGGGGGGGGGGGGGTAGAATGTGGATCTGTTGATGGGTGGCCCTGTTTGCTGCCCCGTGGGGGGGGGGGGGGGTGTTTGGTGGTGCATGGCCCACCTGGGGGTTTCCCCTGACTGAGACAGATATATCCAGGATGTTTCTGCAGAAACAACCTATCTCACAGCTTACCACTGCTTTGGAGCTCTGACATGGCCTCTCTCAGCCATGGAGGGTGTTGTGGACCTGGTCCTGGGCGCCTCATCGCACCCTCAGTGTGAGCACAGTACCCGCACAATGCGACGGGGTGTAGCTACTCTGTGCCAGTGGAACACCTGCTCAGTACACCCTACCAGGCCGGGGTGCTGTGTGGGTGAACATGGACACTTCCTCTTGCCTGTTGAGGTGCATTCCCCATCTTGTGTGCATCTGTGGACAGCTGATTTGCATGTGCAGTGTATCATGGGTATGGGTGGCCTAACCCTATCCTGTCTACAACAGCAGACTTTCTGTGGGGTGACGTGCAGGCTCTCTGCAGCCAGCCAGCGGCTTGCTGTCAGCTATAGAGCTGTAGCCCAATGGTTATGTCACTGCCTGTGCAGCCAGAGGTCATGGGTTCAAACCCACAGTGGGGCCCTTTGATAGAGCTGTCCACAGCTTTATTTTTATTTACTGTACATATGTCTATGCCGGCAAAACCACCCTCAGCTTACTATACCCATTAGGTGCCTCTGAGGGTGCTTTATAGGGCGCCCTATAGGCCACCTTATTGTTGCCATCCATATAGGGTGCACTATACATTATCCTATGTCGCAACATACATGGTGCCCTATAGGGGACATTCAAGGGTGCCTTGGCGAACAGTGCACTGTAACATGTGCCTTATGGGCCGCCATATGTTAACATGCTGGGAGAGTGCGTTTGCTAGTAGTGATGACAAAATAAAATTAAAAAGCCTCCTACAGCACTCCACAACATAATACATACTGCCTCAGCTAGCATTTTTCACTGGGCATTGTGAGGGATTGAACCCCTGATCACTGCACCATTGGTCAGTGTTTTAACCATTGTGCTGTGGCTCTGTTTCTGTGCTTGTGCATCAGCGCGCCGCCTTGTGCCCATCAGCGCGCCCCCTTCTGCCGCCCAAGAGGACCAGTGCGCCGCCTTATGCCACCCAAAATGTACAGTGCGCCGCCTTATGCCGCCAAAAGGAACTGTGCGCCGCCTTATGCCGCCCAAAAAGAACTGTGCGCCGCCTTATGCCGCCCAAAATGTACAGTGCGCCGCCTTATGCCGTTCAAAATTAATTTGCCTCCTAAACCACTTTTACCCATTACAGCTGCTGCCTCAGCTGGCCTTTTTTGTTGCGCACAATGGGGGATTGAACCCCTGGCTCCTGCACCATTGGTCAGTGTCTTCACTGTTGTACTACGGCTCTGTTGTTTTGTATACCCAGCAGCGCGCCACTTTGCCTTCCCACGCGCTAATGTCGACCCCCGCACATTAGCGTGACGCGCACAGGTCCGGTTGCTTACTCCCGGTTTTTTGCTATTTTCTGCCTGAACCGCCCACTCCTTATATGGCACAGGCACACTACCGCGGCCCCGCACAATTTCGGAGTTTAGTAAACATACCCCTTAGTTTCTATATTTTTGTTTTCTTTATTTAATCAATGGATAGCTCCCGTGATGTGGACTGTGCTTCTGGTGTTGTAATACCTTTTTTACTTTGAATGTGGAATTATGACTTTGTTTTGCTTAACATCAGTGATATGTCCTTTTCTTTTTTGGTTACTGTATATGACTTAAAACCTCAATAAATAAAAAAAAGAAAAAAAAAAGTAGTATTGTGGCAAACAAATGGGAGGCAGAAAATATTAATTTAGATTCTTCAACAGTCTCCCAGTCCCACTAACTTAATTGGTGTAGTTTTGAATGGATATATGTGCTCATTCTAAACAGCAACTAAAGACTGAACTCCTGGAACTGAAATTTAAAAGACTTCCAAAACAAAGTACACTTTTGCTCTGGACACTAACACATAATTTTAAAAACAGGTGACTTTATCCTAAAATCCAATATCGTAGCAAATAAAACTGGGAAGATGAGTGAACGCCCATGGTGTCACTGGCCTGTTCATTAGTCATCAGTGCAGAGCTTAACACACAGTAATTTACCCTGAATCTTACAGTTCGGGGAAGCAGACATTTAAAACTGATACTTTTTCATGAAAAGACTGGTGGACATCTGGAATGCAAACACTTCCCTTTGAAGTAATTTCAAAGCAAATCACTGAGAGTTACAGCCAACCTCGACCTCCATGAGGTGCTTGCCATAATATATAAAATCCCTGTTTAACTTTTAATTTTGCTTAATAGCATAACAATCAGAACAAAATCCAAACATGATTAACTTCTTATTCACTCAGGATTTAAACCATTCCCAAGTTTGTAAACGGGGGCGCTGGGTGAGAATGTCCACAGTCTTGGCAAAGGCAAATATTAATATGACTTGTGAAGGATTGTGGGAAATGTAGTCCATTCATACCAGAATCAGCCGTTCACACTAAATTAGTTGTGCTTGCTCGAGTGTAAAGCAAAGAAAAGATATTTTATTTATGGGGTTATTTCTCCCAACACAGATGTACTTGGTAGCACAAAAAGGATACTTGCTTTCAGTATTATACTTAGAAAAACAAATCAGGAAAAACAACAACTGAACTTCTTAAGCCATCAAATCAATCAATAAAGACCTTGATGGGAACAGAGAGGTCTTTCTGTAGGCTCCTGCTAATATCTTTTTAGCAGTGCTTCAAAAACAAACCAAAACCCACAAAGTAAAGAAAAACTTCTTTTTTCAAGGATAACCTCTTGTATTTTCACACACACCCAGAAGTGTCCCTTCAGAGCTCACAAGTAATTAGGCAAGGCTCAATTGCAAACAATTAACCAGCTGCAAACCTCTTGGCTGGTTTTCTTCCTATACGTGGCTCAAATCATGCTCAAAAGCTTTTCTGAGTAGATCAAAGAACAAGTTTATATTTCTTTGTGATGGTTGTTGTATTTTGTGAAAGAATATTACCACAGATGTTTAGACAGAGAGCAATCCATGTATTCACACTGTTCATTTACAATGTCTCCTTCTTCAACTATCATAGAATCCATATCATGGATTGGCACAGAGGAATTTCTTAATGGAGCACTCTCAGAACAATACTTGTTTCCCTGCTGACTTCCAAGTGAAAAGCTAGGGCATAGATCAGTGTTCATACCTGAGCTTCTATTGCTGTTAGGGTTCCTCTCCCAATATCCTGGCCAGTATGTAGTCCAGTTTTTTATGTCCAGCCTTCCAATCAAGATCCCTGGACACTGGGTCTCTCTTCACATACCTTCTTGTACTGGTCTTAGGGTCCCTTCCAAATGCAGCCGTCACCCTCACAGGTGCCGTCCGGGGATTCCTGGCTCTGTAACCCCACTCCTCTGGTTTCCTCCAGTCCAATGGAGTATGCCTGCCTCTGGAATTACTCCCAGCACATGTACTGCTCTGGACTCCTTTAGACCTCCAAGATGCCTTTCTCTTCTTTCTTCCAAAGTGTTTCTTGCTCTCTCTGTCCTTCAGCTCTGGCTTCTGCTGATGATGATCATGAAGATGATGAAGCTGATTCTCTGTAGAATAAGCTTTGCTTTTAACCTGCTTTGAGGGATGCTCCACCCTAGCACAGCGCAGCTGTGCTGAATCAAGCCCTGCCCTTGGAGATGAGTGCTTGGGGATTACCTCATAGCTCTCCTGATTGAACACACGTTTCCCCACTTCAGCTCTTCTAGTGGCTGTTGGAAACCTGGTGCATTCTGGGACTGGTAGTCTTTTATGGAAACATTCTGTTTTATTATTTCTACCAGAAAAGACAGGTTGCTTGTTCAGAGCCAATTCACCTCTATTATAGCTCCTTCCTGAACTATGATAAGCTTCCTTATCACAAGTTGCAATCTCGCAACCACTGGCCCAGAATACCACATTATCCTGCAGGGCTCTTAACTCTACTTTGAAGGTCAAAGGAAAAACGGAAACAGTTTTCTTTTGTTGTATCAGTAGCAAAGAATTCTAAGCAGTTCAATTCCAGAGATCATAAAATCTAATTAAGAAAGCATTGATTGTGTGAGTGTTATACAGAACTAAACTAGGCACTTCCAGAAGGGAAACGGCTGCACTGGTAATTCTGCTTCAAAAGCAAAGTAACTTTTGAATCACACTCTGCAGTTATCATAGCTGTTATTGTTCCTCTATTACCAATTTTGTTTCCAGAATATATATTACCACAAAACAATAATCATATATCAAAGCATGGAAGATCTTCCCATTCATTCATTCATTCATAACAATTTATAACTAAAAATACATCACACATAGAATGGAATCAGGTCCCTAAGTTTTCTAAACAGTTTTTTCTTTCTCTCGTCATTTCCGTACCTAGAAAGCTAGCAAGCTAATTACAGAGGAAAAATACTTCACCGAAAGAGTTCTGAACTTCATCTCCTGTCACACTTTGATTGAATGAATTCTTTATTTTAAACAAACAAGTGAGACTGCTCAATCGGGAGTTTCCTCTAGGTAATGCGTCCATTCCCAGAAGAAATCCCTTAGCAGTCTTTCTCCCTCTCTCTAGCTGAAACAGGCAACCATCAAACAACCAGCCACTGCGCAGATGATTAGCTATCTTTCATCAGGTGACATATAGGAGCAGGTATCCATTAAACACAGCCAAGACACTGGCCAGGTATCTGACAATGTTCAAGGAAAAATACCTCGAAGTTCAGAACTCCATAATTACAATTGATGTGTATCTTGTTTACATTGTTATGTAACTAGACTGGTTCTTTTCAATTGATCTAATTGTCACCCTCTCTGGTCTGATCCCAGATAAGGAGATTTCTTCCATTTTTTTTTTTTAGAACAATCTTTGTATTGAGGACTCCAACAGGGGATTTTGTTTAATGAAGCAATCTATGGGGTTAGGGCCGGTCTTAGCCCATTTCTTACTGTCTATCCCCTCATTGGATTTTGTTTTTCTTTTCTAAAACATTCTCCTTAACTGTCCCTCTTCCTTTAATATGTAAACCTGGTGTTTTCACTGTTTGGGGACACTTTAATTACAGGAAAGATCCTGCTAATGATTTCGTTTTTACTGATTGAAATCGAACCCCTTTATTTGCAGAGGAGCTGGTAAATTCGCTGGTAATTTCGCCTTTTACAAAAACCTCTTTATTTACAGAGGAAGGAAGTGTACGGAATGTCCAGGACACCTTTCAGACAAGAATTCGCTTCGTTCAAGCCCAGCCAATCTCCTCGCTGAGGTATGGAACCGTGAGCAAGAACACACACACGCTTCGTGTCAGACGACACGTACAGTCTCAAACACTTATCATTCAGTCCCAGTTTATAACAGCAAATTTTTCTTACACTTTATTCATATAACAAAACAAAACTTAAACAACACTTACCAAGCTTGGTTAAAAATAGTTATACTCACGACGCCGTCTTCACAGCCGCCGTCATCCTAGGGAATCTGTCACTCACTTTTTTTCCTCCGGTCTCTACTACTCACCGGGAATGTACCTCCCTCTTCTTTCTTGAGGGGAATCCAAATCTTTAAATTTGTATCTTGGTCATAAAGACCCACCCATACCCCAAAATTAAGGGGTAATCCCGGGTGTTCGGCACAAATTGTTGGGCCCTGTTACCCACAAAATAGACCACAACCTAATTAAGGTTTAAGGTTTAATCGTTTGATAAAAACCGCCTTTCTATATCAATATTAAACCTTAACCTTACAGTATTTAACTTGTTTGACATAATTGCGCCTTGGCTCTTGAGACTTTGTATCCAGCCTCATTAAAGAGGTGCAAAGGTTCACTGGTGGCTTGTAGACATTCACTTTCTAAGTTGGTGGCTATAAGCAAGTTGTCCACATACTGGAGGAGAACCCTTTCTCCTGGGTTCACATAGTAGCTGGAAAGATCTTGATTTAAAATGGCACTGAAGAGAGTAGGTGAATTCTTGAATCCTTGAAGTAATCTAGTCCAGGTGAGTTGACCCCACCTTCCTGTTGTGTTGTCTTGCCATTCAAAAACAAACAAAAGTTGACTGGTGGGGGCTAGGCGCACACAGAAAAAGGCATCTTTCAGGTCCAAAACGGTAAAGTGAGCAGCCTCAGCGGGGATCAGTCCCAAGAGAATATAAGGATTTTGGTACCACTGGGTGTATAGTTTCAGCTGCATCATTCAGCTGCATCATTCATGCTCGCCTCAGATCTTGTACTGGGCGGTAATTCCTGGTCCCAGGTTTCTTGACTGGGAGAAGGGGGGTGTTCCAAGGTGACTGACATTCCTTGAGAAGTCCATACTTCAGCAGTTTCATCAAATGGCAGTGGATTCTTTCAATGGCTGGTCGAGGGAAAGGATACTGTTTCACATGCACTGGTTCCACTCCCAGCTTGAGGGTGACAATGACAGGGGCTATGTTCTTCACTAGGCCAGGTGGATTATCTTCTGCCCATACTTCAGGTGGGGCTATGAGGTTGGCGGGTATACAGGAACTTGTTCACTTGACTGGAGGTGTGCTATAGAACCGCCACTCTTCTTTTCGGGGAACAGTCAGTACCATCAATCCAGCAGGCTTTGGGTTCACAGTCATTTGCATTTCTCCCCCTTCAGCAAAGGATATCTGTGCCTGGAGCTTTGCAAGCAGATCTCGGCCCAAAAGTGGAATAGGGCACTCAGGCATATACAGGAACTGGTGCATTATTTTCTGCCCCCCTAGTTCACACATGCGGTTCTGCAGGAGAGGCTTTGTGGCCTTAGCCCCAGTAGCTCTGACAATGGTGATGCATCAAGAAAACAAAGGGGCTACTGGCTTTAGTATTCTGCTCCTGTATCCCCCATAAAGTCCATATATTGGTCCCCTATTTTCAGACTGACCATAGGTTCCTGGGGACCCAGGAAAACTTGGAGTCCGGTCTGGCCTAGTCTTCATCCATGCTGTAGCCCTCTTCGGCTGCCACTCACTCTATAGCTGCTTCCCTCTCTTGCTGGAACACTGTGCTCGGTTTATTATTATTTTTTTAAATCAAGTACTCCCTCCTCCCCTCCTGGGGGTGGAGTCAAGATACGGGCATTCACTTCTCTAATGACCTTCTTCTCTGCAATGGGCGCACTGACTCGCACCCTGTGGGGCCGATCATTTTCACAACCCCTTTCACTTCCTCTGCTCTTTCGATTAGGAAAACCTCCTCCACATCATTCAACTAAAGTATCAGCAAGAAGATCTGTTCTCTTCCTTATCTTACATTCACTTTCTCTGTCACATTTATTTCCACAATTCACAAACTTTCTGAACAACTTCCATCTATACTGTATTCATGCCCATAAATCCATCCAGTTTCTGCAATTTCAGTTTTATATCTCTCTGGGACTGACTGACAAAAATGCAAATTCTCCTGGGTTGCTGGATTGCATGGGGTATATAGTGAGGGCTGCCTGCACTATTTGGATTGGGTCTGCATAATACTGTTCATTAGTTCAATCAAATCCTATGGTTTCTCAGCGTAGGAGGCATAATGCAGCTTTCAGTCCCTGCTTGTAGTGTCATCGGTGGACTGTGGCCTATTCTGAGTACTTTAAACTGTGCCGGGGCTTTTTTTTTTTAAAAGAATTAACCAGGAATCCTATGTAGGGGAAGTGATCAGGGAACATTCTCTGTACAATCTAATAAACACGGGAAACTACGGGGCCATGAAGTAACTAACACTAGCCACCCCCCTTTCACAGAGCATTTCTAATAGGGACAGAGACAGCTTATGTCTGTAGTCTTCAGCAAAGTCCTTGCTAAAATTCAACAAAATTGGCCCCCTCCCCCACATGTGCTTGGCTACAGACAGAGGGGCAGGCTGCATTTCCCTGTGCACTAAGCATAATAGATGTGTGTGCTCATTCTAAATAAGAACAATTTAGATAAAGTCCTTAAAATATAAAACTATTATTTTGCAACATGTTATAACAACAATCCCAACAGAAAGCACTATAGCTCCTAACATGACGGCCACATATCTGTTACGTATGGCTGGAATAAAATTACTTTGCATGAAAACTAACTGCTAGCCGTAATCAGCATGTCTCTGCAAAAGAAATTACTTTAAATCTTATAGTTTTAGGAAGCAGATATTCAAAAGACATTCCAAATACTTTTTCCATAAAGTGGGTGGATATCGGGGGGTGGAGCCTGATGTTGAGCCAGACGGACGGCTAATGCCGGAGCTCCAGCGTGGCGAGATCAAAAATCCTGAATAGTGCAGGTTGATTTGTATTTCTGTATCTTCAATTATTGCGGGGTGCACAAAGAGAGATGTCTGGCCCTAAACCAGCGAAATTGGACTTTACTGTGACGCAAAGCAACAGCGCAAAGCGGACGAAGACGGAGCCTCCCTCCCCGCAAAAAATGGCGGCCGCTCAGGAGCACCCGCAACCGGAGGCCTTGCAGGAGATCCTAGCGGAGCTGCGAGGAATGAAAGAAATAATGCAGGCCAACGGGGAGTCCCTAGCGCTGATGCGCGCGGAAATTGGGGAGGTGAGAAGCTCACTTGAAAGTCTTTCAGTGCGCCAGGAGAGGGTGGAACACACTGTAGCAGTGCACGAGGAGCGGCTCCGCATGGTGGATAAACAAGCAAAGCAAATTCGCTCCCTGCAAAGAGAACTTGAGGATGGCAATAACCGGGCCCGTAGAAACAATATACGGATCGTGGGAGTGCCGGAGGGGGCAGAAGGGAAGAACACGGTGGCGTTTTTGCAAAAAATGATCCCCACGGTACTGAAACTCTCCTTTGACCTGCCCTTCGAAATCGACAGGGCCCATAGAGTGCCGGCAGCGGTCCAGCCTAACATTAAGAAGCCTAGACCGATCATTATGAGGGCACTACGATATCAACAGGTGATGGACATAATGGAGGCGGCAAGATCTTGTTCTCCAGTGGAGTTTGAGAGGCATCGATTGTTTTTCTTCCCAGACTATGCAAAGAGTACGGTGGATAGACGTAAGAGATTCCTGGCGCTGCGAGCCCGACTACAGGGCCTACAGGCCAGATTCGGACTGCTGTATCCTGCCAGGATGCGTGTGACACTCCATAACCAGACAAGAACCTTTGAGGAGCCTGAAGCCCTGCATCTCTATTTAGAAGAGCAAGAAGCCGCGGTAATGAGATAGAGGCCTCTGTTTCTGATAGCCGACCGGGTGGCCGGTGTGTAACAGCTCGAGATAAAGTGGAGAGAAGATATCTCAAGTCTACTGAGACATCAGAGACATTAGAAGATGTTGCTTCTTCTGTTAATACTAGCTTGTTATAATTTGGATGTGGGGGGGCTCCGATATAGTACAGAGGGTTGTGTTAACGAATGTATGGATCTGTGGCTGGGGGCTGTTAATTTCTCGCATAGCGCTAATGATGCTGCACAGCACTCAGCTGTGCTGAGATGAGACTTCCTCGCCCGCTCACTATGGGCTCACCAAGCAGTTTTTCAGTAATGGGGATATCTCCGGGGCTTGCTAGCATGGAATGTAGACTTTGGAGGCATGGATGTTTCTTTTGGGGCATGGGGACACGAGGGCTGACAACAATGAGATATGGATATGTGTGTGGCTGGGTTACTATGGCATGGGGACACGAGGGCTGACAACAATGAGATATGGATATGTGTGTGGCTGGGTTACTATGGGCTGGGCTGAGGGGTGGTGGGGCTGTGGGCATACCAGATGGTTCCATGATGATAGACGAAAAGGCTTTAGTTGATGATTAGAGTATAGAATGGCTCCTTTAAAGATTCTTTCGTTAAATGTCAAAGGTATAAACAGCCCCTGTAAAAGAAAGAAAATAATTACTTATAGTAAGCGTGAAAAAGCTGACATATTACTTCTTCAGGAGACCCACTTGAACAGAAATGAATCTTTGAAACTCAGCATCAGGCCCTATACGTTAGTGGCGCTCTCAGCTGCAGTATGTAAGCGTAACGGGGTAGCGGTCCTAGTACGGAGTGCTCTTGCTCCCCAAGTCTTGCAGAACCGTTCGGATGCGGAGGGGAGGTGGGTGAAGACGCATTTTAAACTGGGCCTCTTTGGCCTGACCGTTATGAACGTTTATGCCCCTAGTAGTGATAGCCCAGAGTTTTTCAACTTTTTAGCCAAGGAGGTACATCTGGTCCAGGATCCGCATTTGCTCGTAGGAGGGGATTTCAATCAGGCCCTCGATCCTTTGATTGATCGAAAGCCGCCCAGAACCGCCAAGGCCTCGAAGGCATTTACAATACTCACGTCCCTGATCTGAGACAGAGGCTTGGTTGATGTATGGCGCTTACAACATCCCAAAGAGATGGAGTTCACCTTTTTCTCCCCACCGCACCAGTCCCTGTCTCGAATCGATTTCTTTCTCGTTTCCAAGAACTTAATGCCCTGCATAGTAGATACAGATATACATCCGGCGCACATCTCAGACCATGCGGCAATCTCTCTGTTGTTAGAGACTGATCACACTGTCACTAATTCCCCTAGATGGTCCTTTGATAGGTCCTTAGTGGCAAATGAGGAGTTCTGTGTACAAATTCGGAAGGCGATTGCCGAATATTTTCAGTTTAACTTACCGCAGGACACTCCCGTATGGGCGTGGTGGGAAGGCTTTAAAGCTTCCATTAAAGCCACCATCACGAGTTTCGGTATAGCCCAAGCACGGTCCGAGAAGGAGCAGCGCAGGGCTTTGGAGGCACAAATTAAAGCTGGGGAACGGGTTTTGGCGGCAAGAACCGACCCTTGTGTGCTCCTGCATCTGCAGCGTTTAAGGTATCAATATAATACGCTCCTGTCTGATGAAGTTGCGCGGAATTTAAAGGCGCAGAATAGTGCTTATTATTGGGAGAGCAATAGGGCTGGAAGATTGTTGGCTAGTTCCCTTAAGGCGCGTAGAGAGGCTAATCGAGTGGTGGCGCTTAAGTGCCCAGTGCGAGATCAACTTGTAACCTCGGATGAAGGAATAGCTAAACTTTTTAGAGTGTTTTATGCGCAGCTATACTCGTCTGAAACTAAATTTTCTCAGGAGGGCTTTGATAAGTTTGTGCATGAGCTGCAGCGGCCTACTTTGGACGGAGATACCTCGGGTATGCTGGATGGCCCAATCTCTCAGGAGGAGATTCAGCAGGCTATCCGTTCGTTGGCCTCAGGGAAGGCCGCAGGCCCAGATGGGCTTCCAGCTGAGTTTTTTAAGGCCTTTGACAAGGACCTCGTTCCTCATTTGCAGCAATATTTTCTGCAGCTGGGGGAGGGGCCTACGACAGTGGGTGCTTTCGCGCGGGCTAATGTGATAGTTCTGGAAAAACCGGGACGTGACCCACAATTAGTGGGGAATTATCGACCTATATCCCTATTAAATATAGACTATAAGATATTTGCAACTGTACTAGCTCAGAGACTAAACGACGTATTACCCCAGCTAATCCACCCAGACCAATGTGGTTTTGTTACAGGGTGCTCGACGGCCGATAATGCGAGATTATTGTGCCATATCCTAGCTGGTGCAGAGAATAGCAGTCGCCCCTCCGTGGGACTGTCATTAGATGCAGAAAAAGCTTTCGACCGTTTAGAATGGCCCTTTCTTTTTGCAGCTCTCCGATGGTTCGGTATAGGTGAAGGTTTTCTTGCTTTACTTCAGGTCCTATATACTCATCCAGTTGCGAATGTGTGTGTGAACACTACTCAGTCGCGGGATATCTGTTTGGGAAGAGGCACCCGGCAGGGCTGCCCTTTATCTCCGCTGCTTTTTAACTTGGTCCTTGAGCCCTTAGTCCTGTGTCTCAGACAGACCTCCCAAATCACAGGGGTCCAGCTAGGGGCTCGAGAAATTAAAGTGTCGGCTTATGCTGATGACCTTTTACTATTCACGGAACCTGAATCAGTGCCGCATATCCTTGCTCAAATGGAAAGGTATTCCGAGCTCTCTGGATATAAGATCAATTGGGCAAAGTCGGTCGCCTTCCCGTTAAATTCATATGTCCATAAGGAAGACATGGGTCAGTTTCCTTTTGTTTGGGAGGGGAAAATGGTAAAATATTTGGGAGTGTATTGTCATCCGCTGGAGGAAACAGTGACACACAATGCCAACACTCTTATTACGAAAGTGCGGACACTGGTCGCTAAATGGTCCCCTTTAAATCTGTCTTGGTGGGGTAGAATGGAAACGATTAAAATGGCTATTGTCCCTAAAGTCAATTATATTTTGGAAATGTTGCCATGTTACCTACCGTACTATGTATACCAGCAGATAGAGAGGCTGTTAACGCAGTTTCTGTGGAAGAACAAAACCCCCAGAATTGCTCTTCAAAAACTCAAAGGTAGTAAGGAACTGGGTGGGGTGAAATTCCCTGACTTTCGCCTATACCATAAAGCTTTCTTGTTAAAACAGGGTTCTCGTTGGCTGTGGGACGGATCTGGACAACGGCCGGTATGGTTGGAAGTTGAGGAGACTCTCCTGGCACCGTTTCCCCTTAAATATCTTCCTGGTATGGTGTTTCCTGAGGGGAAGCAATGCCCTCCCATGGTAGTGGACACTCAGTTGGCTTTTCGAGCGTTGGGCAGGGCCCTCGGGTTGGGGGACGAAGAGCCTTGTGACCTTATCCCCTTGTGGTATAACCTTTTATTTAAAATTCAGAACAAAACGTTTGCTTGGCATAACTGGTACTCCAGAGGGGTTTGGGTTTTGGGGCAGCTGTTGGTGCAAGGAGCCTGGAAGCCGTTTGAAAGATTGCGAGTGGAGTTTGGTCTCCTGGGCTCTCTGTACTTCCAGTGGTTGCAACTTAAACACTGTGTCTGCAAGACTGGGGTCAAGATTGCTGGCCCACAAGATGGAGTGGGGATAATTGGTACGATCCTTCGGGTACGGGAGGACATGGTTGGGAAAGGTGTGGCTTCGTACTATTATGACCTATTGTGCCAGCAGAAACGACTGCAGGTTGGAGGAACGCAGCGGGGTTGGGAGCTTGATGCTGAGTTTTCACTTCCACCACAAAGTTGGCGGAGATTCTGGTCTCAACAGACGTGGGTTTCCAAATCAAGTGTTGTTCTTCTTTGCCCATAGAGCTTACTATACCCCCGTTAGGATTAGTAGGTGGAGCGGGGGCGCAGGAAATTGCTGTTGGTCTTGTCAGGGGGGAATGGGGACGCTTGTTCATATTGTATATGAATGCTCTTGTCTACAAGCCTTTTGGTCCAAAGTGTGGGAGCGGATACAGATGGTCTTGAGTTTTAGTGCTCCTCCGTCATGGAGGGTCATCTGTTTCCGTTCTCTCGCCAGAATCCCGACATTACGTAAAGAATGCTTTTTCCTGTTAGATTTTATGTTGGGTATTGCTTTATATTTGATTGTGAATAACTGGAAGCATACGTATGATGTAAACTGGGTCGCATGGTGGAATTACGTTTGCTTATATAGTAAATATGAGCAACTGCCTCGTAAAGGGGCCCCTTGGATGCTGGTTACTACATCACGATGGGCAGCTTTGCGTGACTTTGTGGAGGGCGTGGGTGCCCGTGCAGCCTACTGAGAGGGCTGAATGTTTGGAACAGTCGAGGCCCTTGCCCTGTCTGAGCCCTGTGGATGATAGTTTCACGCGCCTGTGCCGTGATCTGCGAATCCTAGCTGCTAGCAAGCCTTGGGGGGGGAGGGGGGAGAGGGGGTGGGGAGGGGGAGAGGGGGGAGGGGAGGTGTGTTTGCTAAGGGGTCTGTTTTCGTTTTCAAGTATGAGGGGGTTTTGTTTTCTTTGTGTGGCGGGGGGGGGGGGGGTTATTGTGTTTTTCTGTGACGTTGTATTTTAGCTGTGTTATGTATGTTTTGTTTGTATTAAGCAATAAATAAAGATATTAAAAAAAAAGTGGGTGGATATCTAGAATACATATACATTTCCCTATTTTATTTTTACATAAGAACATAAGAACATAAGAAATGCCATACTGGGTCAGACCGAGGTCCATCAAGCCCAGTATCCTGTTTCCAACAGTGGCCAATCTAGGTCATACGTACCTAGCAGTTTCCCCAAAAGACACAGGTTCTGCAGTGCTTGTACTAGGTCAAGCATTGATATCCTGGGTCCCTTTTTAATAGTGGTTTATGGACCTTTCCTCCAGGAACTCGTCCAAACCTTTTTTAAACCCAGCTATACTAACAGCCCTTACTACATCCTCCGGTAACAGATTCCAGAGTTTGATTACACGTTGAGTGAAGAAATATTTTCTCTTATTTGTCTTAAATAGTTTACCCTGTAGCTTCATTACATGTCCCCTAGTCCTTCTATATTCTGATAGCGTAAACAATTGATCCACGTTTATCCGTTCCACTCCATTCATTAATTTATAGACCTCTTTCATATCTCCTCTCAGCCGTCTCTTTTCCAGGTTAAAGAGCCCTAACCTTTTTAGCCTCTCTTCATAGGAGTAGCCTTCCATCCCCTTCACCAATTTGGTGGCTCTTCTCTGTACTTTTTCTAATAACTCTATGTCCTTTTTAAGATACGGTGACCAGAATTGCACACAATATTCAAGGTGCGGTCGTACCATGGAGCGATACAGAGGCATTATAATATCCTTTGTTTTATTCTCCATCCCTTTCCTTATGATACCTAGCATTCTATTTGCTTTCTTGGCCGCCGCTGCACACTGGGCGGAGGGTTTTAACATGTTATCCACGATGACTCCTAAATCTTTTTCCTGGGTGGTGGTTTCTAATGTGGAGCCTTGCATCATGTAACTATAGTGTGGGTTGTTCTTTCCTAGGTGCATAACTTTGCACTTGTCCACATTAAAATTCATCTGCCATTTGGATGCCCAGTCTTCCAATTTATCAAGATCCTCCTGCAGTTTTCCACAATCCTCTTGGGTTTTAACAACTTTAAACAGTTTTGTGTCATCTGCAAATTTGATAACCTCACTAGTTATTCCTTTTTCCAGGTCATTTATGAATATGTCAAAAAGTAGCGGACCCAGTACAGATCCCTGGGGTACTCCACTATTCACCTTTTTCCATTGGGAATATTGGCCATTTAGCCCTACCCTCTGCTTTCTATCTTTTAACCAGTTCCCGATCCACAATAGTACACTGCCTCCTATCCCATGACTTTTTAGCTTTGCCAAAAGTCTCTGATGGGGGACCTTGTCAAAAGCTTTCTGAAAGTCCAGATACACTATATCAACTGACTCACCTTTGTCTACCTGTTTATGCACACCTTCAAAAAAACAGATCAGATTAGTAAGACAAGATCTTCCTTGTCTAAAGCCATGTTGGCTGTCTCCCATTAGGCCATGACTGTCTACATGCTGTGTAATTTTGTTCTTTATGATGGTTTCTACCATTTTCCCTGGTACTGACGTCAGGCTCACCGGTCTGTAATTTCCCGGGTCACCCCTGGAACCCTTTTTAAAAATTGGTGTTACGTTGGCGACCCTCCAATCTTCAGGTATTACAGATGATTTTAATGAAAGTTCATCCGGTCCAGGTGATTTGCTACTATTCAGTTTATCAAATAGTTGTAATATATCTTCCCGGTGTAGCGATATTTCTCTCAATTCCTCTGCAGTATCACCTTTAAATACCACTTCAGTCTTGGGTAACATCCCTACATCTTCCTCAGTAAAGACCGAAGCAAAGAATTCATTCAGTCTCTCTGCTATAGCCTTGTCTCCTCTTACTGCCCCTTTTACCCCTCTATCATCTAATGGTCCAATTGACTCTCTCACAGGCCTTTTGCTTCGAATGTACTTGAAAAAGTCTTTATTTCGTGTTTTTGCTTCCGTAGCAAGTTTCTTCTCAAATTCCCGCTTTGCCTGCCTTATCAATGCTTTGCATTTAACTTGCCAGTGCTTGTGCTGTTTCCAGTTTTCATCATTTGGCTCTTTTTTCCATTTCCTGAAGTTGCTCTTTTGGCAGCAACAGCCTCTCTGACCTCACCTTTAAACCATGCTGGCAGTTTTTTGGACTTTCTTCCACTCTTCTTAATGCGTGGAATACAGCTGGTCTGGGCTTCGAGGATAGTATTTTTAAATAACACCCAAGCTTGCTGTAAGTCTTTAACCTTTGGAACCGCTCCTTTTAGTTTTTTTCCGAACTATATTCCTCATTCTATCATAGTCTCCCTTTTGAAAGTTAAAAGGTAGTACTGAGGATTCCTTTACTATCTGTCCTCCACTGATTAAATCAAACATGATCATACTATGATCACTATTGCCAAGTGGTCCCAACACCCTTATTTCTTGCACCAGATCTGGCGTTCCACTAAGGACTAGGTCCAGTATGGCTTCCCCTCTGGTTGGTTCATGAATCAGCTGCTCCAAGAAGCAGTCATTTATTTCATCTAGAAACTTTATCTCTTTAGCTTGTCCTGCCGTGACACTGTCCCAGTCGATACCAGGGTAATTGAAATCACCCATTATTACTACTCTATTGTGGCTTTTGTTAGCTTCCTTGATTTCTTTGAGCATTTCATCATCCATTTGTTCATTCTGGCCAGGCGGTCGACAGTATACTCCCACTGCCATCACCTTCCCCTTCATAAATGGAATTTCAATCCATAGAGATTCTACAGCAAATTTTGTTCCCTGCAAAACTTTAATCCTTTCTGACTCAATGCCCTCTCTAACATAGAGCGCAACCCCTCCACCAATTTGTTCAGCTCTATCATTACGATATAGTTTGTATCCAGGTATCACAGTGTCCTACTGGTTATCCTCCTTCCACCATGTCTCTGAGAGTGCAATCATATCTAACCTCTCATTTAGTGCTATATATTCTAATTCTCCCATCTTATTGTTTAGACTTCTAGCATTGGCATACAAGCATTTTAGAGACTGTATTTTATTAATATTAATCTGGCTATTGGTAGGCATGGGTAATTGGGAATCTTTATGCTCTGTCTGCTCCTTACTCAAGGGCATTTGGGCTACTATACTCCCTTTTGGAACCTCACTGCTTTTGGTAGTATCCTTCAAGGATACCTTTGTCCGAACCATGCGCTCCTGGGTGACTGTCGGCTTTCCCCTATTTTCTAGTTTAAAAGCTTCTCTATCTCTTTTTTAAAGGTTAATGCCAGCAGTCTGGTCCCATCCTGATTAAGGTGAAGCCCATCCCTTCGGAAGAGCCCCCCCTTTCCCCAGAATGTTCCCCAGTTCCTAACAAATCCAAAACCCTCATCCTTGCACCATTGTCTCATCCACGCATTGAGACTCCGGAGCTCTGCCTGTCTTTTGGGTCCTGCACGTGGAACAGGAAGCATTTCGGAAAACGCTATCCTGGAAGTTCTGAATTTCAACTTCCTACCTAAAAGCTTAAATTTAGCCTCCAGAACTTCCCTACCACATTTTCCTATGTCATTGGTACCAACATGTACCAAGACAGCAGACTCCCCCCCAGCACTATCTATGATCCTATCTAGGCGGTGCGTGAGATCTGCTACCTTCGCACCAGGCAAGCATGTTACCAGGCGATCCTCACGTCCACCAGCCACCCAGCTATCTACATTTCACCAGCCACCCAGCTATCTACATTTTATTAACAATGAGTATGTCTTCTATGAGGTGCTTGCCGCAGTATATCAGGAACTAGAATTCAAGCACGATGAACTCCTTATTCACTCAGGATTTAAATCACTTTCAAGTCGCAATCTGGTACTACTGGCTCAGAATGCTTTATAGTCCTGTCAGGGTTCTTAACCTCTATTGCGTAGGACAAAGGGGAAACAAAAGCAGTTTCCTGACTTTCTCTATCATTTCCTATTTAAACCATTACAGTACTTACTAAAGGTTTGAACATAAATAACACAAAACAAAGCTAAGCCCACAAATGCATTATACCTATAGCCCTACAAAAATTCTTCTCACTTGGTCCCTACAAGTACAGGAACTCGAAAGGGGTTAATAAGAACTTAACCCTTTCCAGGTTAACCCAAAACTATCGGGATTCAAAATTCTGACTAAACATTCTTTTAAAATGATATATAATACATGACCATAGCAGAAGGAACATTACTATTAAAACACATTGAATAAAACAGGTACAATTTTCCTGAAATAATAACCCAGCTACAGAACGCTGAAATTAAGCCTTCACAGGGTTAACAGATACTGAACATTCCTTTGTACAGACACACGCCCCTTCTTTCTCCGCTAGCCAATTTCATGCTGTGCTGAAGGAACAAAAAAAAACTTAAACATGGAAGAAGTTCCCTTAATTTTCCTTCTCTTGTTTGTGTCGATCAGCTTCAGGAATGAACTCTAGGCAGGGCAGTTTCAGGGACCATAAAGACTAATTTAAAAAAACATAAATTGTGCAAGTGTTATGCAGAGCTAAACCAGGCACTTCCAGAAAGGAAAAGGCAACAATGGTACACTTCAAAAACAAAGGAACTCCTGAATCACTGCAGTTATCACAGCTGTTAACGTTCTTCTGTCTCTAATAGTTTTATGAAATAATTCACTTGTTTGAATGTAATTGTATCATTTACGTTCTTCCAAAACTTACTGGACTTAACATGGCAAGCAATTCAATTTTGTTTTGTGTCGTTAAAACATGGAAGATCTTCCCATTCATAACAATTTAGACATCACTCCTAGAATGAATCCTTTATTTTAAACAAACAAGAGACTTCTCAATCAGGAGTTTCTTCTCGGCAATGCCTCCATCCCCAGAAGAAATCCCTTGGCAGCCTCTCTCTGACTGTCTCTCAAAACATTCCTTTTGCAGGCTGTGTGAAAGCCACACCCCTTCTGCTTGCTAGAGCCTGCCGTGCTGGGGAAATCTGAAACAGCTCAAAAGCTGCACTTAAAAGAGACTCCCAAATTACCCAACAGAATATTCTTACATTATACAGAAGGGAAACTCGCGGTTCTAACAGATAAAATCAGAGACAAACAACAAACAGTAAGAACAGACAAACAGGAACTGCACTTCTCAGATGTCCCTCTCACTCACACAAGCAATCATATTTTAACAAGAAATCATTTTTCTATATTTCAAGTGCCCAGGTTTTCTGACTAACTGACTATTCCAAACAAACAAGAAGGGTCGATGGCTTCAGCTGCCGCTTTCTCTTACGCAGAGCTTACTAGGACCGCCCTTATAGGAGGTGATCAGGCTCCTTTGTCTCGCCCATACTTATGCGAGATTTTTCCCAGTTAGTCTATACCAAATATACCAAATTAGTCCTGCGCATACTCATGCAAGACTGTTTCCCCAGGCTGCACTGACTTTTAAATCACAAAAATGTCCACTTACCGGATCCAGTTCCTGATACCAAACCAGTTCGTGGGTTGGACCCTGGACTCCCCTGGGTCGGAGGTGTTAGCCAGCTGGACCCTCTCCGATACAAAGTGATCGGCGGCGCCTGAGAGGTTCCCCTGCAGTCAGACAGACATGGTTCCAACCGAACCAAACCTCAAGGTCAATTACGTGGATTATTCACTTGGATACCATTTACCACTCGCACTTCCCGGCCCAACGCACCAAGAATATGTTGTAGCAAACTGCAGTCAATGAATAAACCCAGGAGTCAATTTACAGGGTCCAAGCCAGTTTAATGTGCACAGGCCAGTCAGTCAAAGCTGCAAAAGTAACTGAGCGAAAGCTTATACAGAGACATTTATACCTCTTTTCCAGTTTGATACATGAAAGCTTTCTATTGGTTCTAACTTGATACATGCAAACTTCTCATTGGTCTTACATTCCCTGCATCTGTCCAATTAGAAATCCCTCCAGAGCCTAGCAACCTGCCCCCTCCTTTAGGATTGCTTGAACAATGGTATAGTCTTAACTTGGTAACTTTTCTACTGCAAGGTTAACTTCGGCTGCTGGAATGCATATACTGTTACTTTTACTGTTACTTTCTGGTTCTTTCACATACAAGAGAAGAATAATAGAAGACTTATGTATTCATAAAAACTTCTTATTAAGCATTTTAAAACATCTTTCTCATTTTTCACAGATTTATAATTCTTTTCTAGCTGTAATGGAAATTAGGATCCAGGCCTAACTTACAGGCCTTTCATAGTAGCAGGCTATGCTAGGCCATAGCCTACCTCAGCAGCACCCGAGGAAGTGATGTCATAGGGGGCAAGCTCCTCACAGGTTGTCTTTCCTTTTCAAATTAACTTTAGCTGCAATAAAGTTAATTTGAAAAGGAAAGACAACCAGTGAGGAGCCCACCCCCAATGACATCACTTCCTCGGGCGCTGCAATAACCGGAAGGCTCCTCACAGGTTGTCTTTACTTTTCAAAGTAAGTGTATTGCAGCCGCTGCTCTGTACAAAGCAGAAGCTGTGGCTTGGGTGGGGGGGGGGGTGTGTGTGAGTGAACCAGCAGTGGAGGGGTTGGTGGTGTGAATGAACCAGCAGGGGAGGGGAGGTTGGTGTGAGTGACCCAGCAGGGGAGGGGGTGAGTGAGTGACCCAGCAGGAGGGGGTGAGTGAACAAGCAGGGAGGGGGGATGGTGTGAGTGAACCAGCAGTGGAGGGGGGTGGTGTGAGTGAACCAGCAGAGGAGGGGGTTGGTGTGAGTGAACCAGCAGGGGAGGGGGGGATAGTGAGTGACCCAGCAGGAGGGGGTGAGTGAGTGACAGGGGGGTTGGGGAGTGAACTAGCAGGGAGAGGAGGGGGCGAGTGAGTGACCCAGCAGGGGAGGGGGGCGAGTGAACCAGCAGGGAGGGGCTGGCGAGTGAACCAGCAGGGAGGGGGGGGCGAGTGAGTGAACCAGCACTGAGGGGAGGGGGGGTGAGTGAATCCTCGGTAATTTTTGTGGGTGGGGTGGGGTGGGGTGGGGTGGGGCAGGGGTGGGACTTGGGGCGGAGAATGGGTAGAGCATGGCGAGCCACAGGTGTCGGGTTTTTCTCTGTGAAAAAGTTGGCAACCCTATGAGGGACTGAACCAAAACAAAAAGCCAATTAGATAATGTGAAGGAAATGCAAAATGTTCACACACTAAGGGGTATGTTTACTAAACCGCGCACACGTGCGCTGCGCACCTTAGCGCACGACAATGATGCACTTAAGTGCGCTTAAGTGCCATGCACGCATACGCGTCACACTAACGGGCCCCGCTCATGTGCAACGAACACGCGCACGTGTGCGGTGCGCTGACGTGCGACAGAGGCGGGGAAAGGCGAACGGAGGGCGGAGGAAGGGCCCCGAGGGGTGGAGAGATGGGGTCAATGGGCGGAATGTGGGAGGGGAGAGGCTCCCCGCACAGGAGCGGGACCGAATATTCAAGTGAAAACTACCGCGAGTGAAACACTCGCGGTAGAGCGCATATAAAGGGAGGTGAAACCATTTCCGTCAGCAATATACAGCAAAACCGGGGAAACCTAAAAAACGTGAGCAGTGTGATACATGTGCACAGAACAAAATAGCAAATATAATATGAAAATGACGACCACAAATTCTAAGAAAAGTATAATCCAGCTGGGAAACAGTGATATTAATGGGCAACAATAAAAAACACTCCCACGAAAGCCCCCAAAAAAAGAAATGAGGTCTGGATGGGTCTATGCTCCGTAGACTCTTCCAAAAGCACTGCATTGTAATGGAGCGTTCCTGGGAGTGTATGTCAGTTTGCTCATTGATAGCACTGTTGCGCAGCTTGGTTTTTTATTTTTCTCCCCTTTTGTGGAGGGCATATTAGATGTTTGTGGTGCACCTCTGTCCCCATACAAGGTAAATGAGGCCACAGTAAAATTGTGCAGAGCAGGGTGTCTGACCCGTGCGGCCAGGTGTCCTATCTCCAGAGACTGCACTGTCTCTGTGGCCACAGTGTGGTGCAGCAGACACAGCCAGTGCCTGTAGGACTAGAGGGTCACAGGTTCAAATCCCAGTTGGGGCACCTGCCAACCCAGTCCCCATAGTTTTACCCACCACTAAACAGTGAGAGTACAGACACTCCTATATTGCAGAGAACATAAGCATGGTCCTAACACCTATATTTTACCCTACACCACACTCAAACCATAAAAATGGCCATTACCTACAGCCGAGTCCTCCAAAGTCAGTCCTGGAGTGCTACAACTCACTCCAGTCATATGTTTTACCCAGATAGGGACATGTCTGCATGTTGGCGGAAGGGTAAAGGTGGTGGAGGGGGCAGTGGCTGCAAACCACAGCAGACAGTGGCCTAGGCCTGTGCAGGCTGGCAAAATCCACCACCACAGACAGGCTCTAAGAACATAAGAACATAAGAACATAAGATATGCCATACTGGGTCAGACCAAGGTCCATCAAGCCCAGTATTCTGTTTCCAACAGTGGCCAATCTAGGTCATACGTACCTAGCAGTTTCCCCAAGGGACACAGGTTCCACAATGCTTGTATTGGTTCAAGCATTGATATCCTGGGTCCCTTCTTAATAATGGTTTATGGACCTTTCCTCCAGGAACTTGTCCAAACCTTTTTTAAACCCAGCTACACTAACAGCCTTTACTACATCCTCCGGTAACAAATTCCAGAGTTTGATTACACGTTGAGTGAAAAAATATTTTCTTTTATTAGTCTTAAATAGTTTACCCTGTAGCTTCATTGCATGTCCCCTAGTCTTTCTATATTCTGATAAGGTAAACAATCGATCTACGTTTACCCGTTCCACTCCGTTCATTAATTTATAGACTTCTATCATATCTCCCCTCAGCCGTCTCTTTTCCAGGTTAAAGAGCCCCAACCTTTTTAGCCTTTCTTCATAGGAGTAGCCTTCCATCCCCTTTACCATTTTGGTGGCTCTTCTCTGAACCTTTTCTAAAATTGCTATATCCTTTTTAAGATATGGCGACCAGAATTGCACACAATATTCAAGGTGCGGTCTCACCATGGAACGATATAGAGGCATTATAATATCTTTTGTTTTATTTTCCATTCCTTTCCTTATCATACCTAGCATTCTATTTGCTCTCTTGGCCGCCGCTGCACACTGGGCCGAGGGTTTTAACATGGTATCCACAAGGACGCCTAAATCTTTTTCTTGGGTGGTGGTTCCTAATGTGGAACCTTGCATCGTGTAACCATAGTTTGGGTTGTTCTTCCCTAGGTGCATAACCTTGCACTTCTCCACATTAAATTTCATCTGCCATTTTGATGCCCAGTCTTCCAATTTATCAAGATCCTCTTGCAATTTTCCACAATCCTCCTGGGTTTTAACAACTTTAAATAGTTTTGTGTCATCAGCAAATTTGATAACCTCACTCGTTATTCCACTTTCCAGGTCATTTATGAATATGTCAAAAAGCAGCGGACCCAGCACAGATCCCTGGGGTACACCACTATTCACCTTTCTCCATTGGGAAAATTGGCCATTTAGCCCTACCCTCTGCTTTCTATCTTTTAACCAGTTCCTGATCCACAGTAGTACACTGCCTCCTATCCCATGACTCTTTAGTTTTGCCAAAAGTCTCTCATGAGGGACCTTGTCAAAGGCTTTCTGAAAGTCCAGATACACAATATCAACCGACTCACCTTTGTCCACCTGTTTATTCACTCCTTCAAAAAAACATAACAGATTAGTAAGACAAGATCTTCCTTGTCTAAAGCCATGTTGGCTGTCTCCCATTAGGTCATGACTATCTATATGCTGAGTAATTTTATTCTTTATGATGGTTTCTACCATTTTTCCCGGTACTGATGTCAGGCTCACCGGTCTGTAGTTTCCCGGATCACCCCTCGAACCCTTTTTAAAAATTGGTGTTACATTGGCGATCCTCCAATCCTCAGGTATTAGAGATGATTTTAATGATAGTTCACAGATTACTGATAGCAGGTCTGCAATCTCAAATTTCAGTTCTTTCAACACCCTTGGATGTATACCATCCGGCCCAGGTGATTTGCTACTCTTCAGTTTATCTAATAGTTGTAGGACATCTTCCCGATGTATCGATATTTCCTTCAATTCTTCCACACCTTTAAATACCACTTCAGTCGTGGGTAACATCCCTACATCTTCCTCAGTAAAGACCGAAGCAAAGAATTCATTCAGTCTCTCCGCTATCGCCTTGTCGCCTCTTAGTGCTCCTTTAACCCCTTTATCATCTAATGGACCAACTGACTCTCTCACGGGTTTTTTGCTACGAATGTACTTGAAAAGGTCTTTATTTCGCGTTTTTGCTTCCGCAGCAAGCTTCTTCTCAAATTCTCTCTTTGCCTGCCTTATCAATGCCTTGCATTTGACTTGCCAGTGCTTGTGCTGTTTCCAGGTTTCATCATTTGGCTCTTTTTTCCATTTCTTGAAAGATGCTTTTTTGGCAACAACAGCCTCTCTGACCTCAGCTTTAAACCATGCTGGCAATTTTTTGGACTTCCTTCCACTTTTCTTAAAGCGTGGAATACAGCTGGTCTGGGCTTCCAAGATAGTATTTTTCAACAACACCCAAGCTTGATGTACGTCTTTAACCTTTGCAACTGCTCCTTTTAGTTTTTTCTTAACTGTTTTCCTCATTCTATCATAGTCTCCCTTTCGAAAGTTAAAGGGTAGTACTGTGGATTTCCTTACTATCCCTCCTCCACTAATTAAATCAAAGGCGATCATGCTATGATCACTATTGCCAAGTGGCCCCAACACCCTTATCTCTTGCACTACATCTGGTGTTCCACTAAGGACTAGGTCTAATATTGCTTCCCCTCTGGTCGGTTCATGAACCAGCTGCTCCAAGAAGCAGTCATTTATTTCATCTAGGAACTTTATCTCCCTAGCATGTCCTGTTGTGACACTGACCCAGTCGATGCCGGGGTAATTGAAATCACCCATTATTATTACTGCACTGTAACGTTTGCTAGCTTCCTTGATTTCTTTGAGCATTTCATCATCCATTTGTTCATTCTGGCCAGGCGGACGATAGTACACCCCCACTGCCATCGCCTTCCCCTTTTTACATGGAATTTCAATCCATAGAGATTCTACAGCAAATTTTGTTTCTTGCAAAACTTTAATCCTTTCTGACTCAATGCCCTCTCTAACATAGAGCGCAACCCCTCCACCAATTTGATCAGCTCTATCATTTCGATATAGTTTGTACCCAGGTATCACAGTGTCCCACTGGTTGTCCTCCTTCCACCATGTCTCTGATATTCCAATCATATCTAACCTCTCGTTTAGTGCTATATATTCTAACTCTCCCATCTTGTTTTGTAGACTTCTAGCATTTGCATACAAGCATTTTAGAGACTGTATTTTATTCATATTAATTTGGCTATTGGTAGACATGGGTAATTTGGGATCTTTAAGTTCTGTCTGCTCCATACTCGAGGGCATTTGGGCTACTTTACTCTTTTTTGGAACCTCTCTGCTTTTTGTAGTATCCTTCAAGGATACATTCTTCCGAACCATGCGCTCTTGGGCGACTGTCGGCTTTCCCCTATTATCTAGTTTAAAAGCTGCTCTATCTCCTTTTTAAAGGTTAATGCCAGCAGCCTGGTTCCATCCCGGTTAAGGTGAAGCCCATCCCTTCGGAAGAGCCCCTCCTTTCCCCAGAATGTTCCCCAGTTCCTAACAAATCCGAACCCCTCATCTCTGCACCATTGTCTCATCCACGCATTGAGAGTCCGGAGCTCTGCCTGCCTATTGGGTCCTGCGCGTGGAACGGGAAGCATTTCGGAGAATGCTACCCTGGAAGTTCTGGATTTCAACTTCCTACCTAAAAGCCTAAATTTAGCTTCCAGAACCTCCCTACCACATTTT
Source organism: Ichthyophis bannanicus (assembly GCA_033557465.1). NCBI lineage: Eukaryota > Metazoa > Chordata > Amphibia > Gymnophiona > Ichthyophiidae > Ichthyophis > Ichthyophis bannanicus. Next base: position 1,074,049,268 of record CM066031.1, on the reverse strand, counting down.
CCTATGTCATTGGTACCAACATGTACCAAGACAGCAGACTCCTCCCCAGCACTATCTAAGACCTTATCTAGGTGGCGTGTGAGGTCCGCTACCTTCGCACCAGGCAGGCATGTTACCAGGCGATCCTCACGTCCACCAGCCACCCAGCTATCTACATGCCTAATGATCGAATCACCAACTATAACTGCTGTCCTAACCCTTCCCGCATGGGCACTTGGCCCTGGAGAAACCTCCTCGGTGCAAGAGGGGTTTACATCACCTGGAGGACAGGTCCTAGTTACAGGATCACTTCCTGCCACACCAGGGTGATGCTCTCCTGTCACGTGACCTCTCTCCTCCATGGCAACAGGGATGCTGCCAGACTGGAGGTGGGACTTCAGGACTATATCCCTGTAGGTCTCGTCTATGTACCTCTCTGTCTGTCTTATGTTTTCCAAGTCTGCTACTCTAGCCTCTAGAGAACGGACTTGTTCCCTGAGAGCAGAGAGCTCCTTGCACCTAGTGCACACGTAAGACCTCTCACCAGCTGGGAGAAAATCATACATGTGACACTCAATGCAAAAGACTGGAAAGCCCACATCCCGCTGCTGGACTGCTGTCTGCATCTTAGTTTTAAGTTTGTGTTTAGATCTTTAAGTTCTATATGTACTAAAGGGTGCAATGGATATTTATACCACTAAAACTGTACCTAAGAAGTTTAATATACCTTGTTCACCTGAAGCTTAATTAATCTCAGGTCCTTGGTGTATGACTGATTTGGGTAATGAGCTTCACCTGAGAGCACCTCCTGTCTTTTAAGTTGTGCAAGTACCTATAAAGCTGTGAAATTCCCAGGGGAGGGTGGGTGTGGGGAGGGAGGGAGGGATATAACACTTATTAAAAAAGGGCTGCTACACAGTACCTTGTCCTGTGCTGCTGAGGAAAACTATATTCTGATTTGATTTAAATTATAGCTCTTTGCTGCTACTAGGCTCTAACCTATTATGAAATTTAAACTACAAGCTCTCTGCTGGATTCTAAATTTAACCAGAAAGCTCTCTTCTGTGTTTTAATTTGAAACTAAAAGTACTTTGCTGATGCTAGGCCCTGAGTGACTATGAAATTTAAACTACAGCTGTCTACTGGGTATGAAAGGTAACCAGAAAGTTCTCTTCTGTGTTTTTTAAATTGAATCTTAAACTGTTGCTACTAGGCCCTGACTGATTTAACAAAAAAAATAGTGGGTTCACAGATTAATTAGCTTTAAAAGAAAAACAATTCCTTTCAGAAAAATTCCCAGAAGTATATACTCACAATTTCAGATTTCTCTCCAGAAGTAACAGCCCCCCTTTCCAGTCGGATGTACAGTCATGGACTCCCCAAGGAACACAGCATATCTGTGGCAACACAGTGGTGCAGTGCACACAGACAGTGTGTGTTGGAACAGAGGGTCAGACGTTCAAATCCTAGCTGTGTCAGCTACCAACCCAATCCCCTTATTTTACACATGAAGAAAACATGGTAGTAAAGACTGGCAGTTTTTCCGGGGAACAGAAACATGCCTCAAATGCATATATTCTACCCCATTGAACACAAACACCATAAAAAGGCGGTACCTAGAGCAGAGTCTGCCAAAGGCAGCCCTGGAGGGCCAAACACCAGTCAGGTTCCATGCTGCCCCTAATGAAGATGGCTGTGCAATGTAAACAGCAATGGTGCAGAATAGCATGTTGCCAGAGGGGTACCGGTGGTGGAGGGGGGCAGTGGCAGCTGGCCCCAGCAGACGGTGGCTGAGCCCCCTTCACGTGGGTGCAGTGCACCCCAACACACAGGTGCTGTCTTTCAAACAGCCATGGTATCTCCAGGTACTACATCTTCCCTGTGGCCACAGCGTGGTGCAGTGAACACAGCCAGCATGTTCAGAAGCAGAAGGTCACCGGTGAAAAGCCCAGCTGGTGCTGCTGCCAACCCAGTCCCCATATAATACCCACAATGAAAACGTGATAGTGAAGACAAACCGATATTGGAGAGAACATAAGCATGGTTCAAACACACTTTTGTTACCATAAAGAGCACACACACCAGAAACATGCGCAACACACAGAGCAGAGCCCCCCAAATGCAGTCCTGGAGGGCCACATATCATTCAGCTGTGATGCTGTCTCCAATATAAGGCAATGTCAGCATGGTGGCAGAGGTCTACCGGTGGCAGAGGGGGCAGTGTGTGCTGCTCACAGCAGGTGGTGGCCCAGCCCCCTCACGTGGGTTTAGTGCACCCCAAAAGACAGTCCCTGTGTGACAAGCAGCCATGGACACACCAGGGAATGCACTGTTTCTGTGCTAAGATGGTGGTGCAGCGGATGCAGCCAGTGCCTTTCAGACCAGAAGGTCACTGGTTCAAAGCCCAGCTGGGGCACCTGCCATAATAGTGCCCATATTTTACACATGGAAGAAAACATGATAGTAAAGACAGAACCCTTAATGCGGAGGACATATGCGTGGGTGAAACACTTATATCTTTCCTTAAATAACATACACCACATAAACATATGCATTGCCTACAGCAGAGTCCTGCAAATGCAGTCCTGGAGGCTTAAAAATACCTCAGGTTGGATGCAGTCTCCAATAAAGATGCCTGTGCTGCAAGTCCAGGTCCCGGGCCCATGGTATGCAGAGGTACCATAGGCATATTCATCAGGGACATCATGAAATCCTGAACAGTGTTTGGGACTCCAGGACTGTAGTTGGGAACCTCTGCCCTAAAGCAGCGGCCAACACGGGCAGAAACACCTGCACCTGCAGGCCCAATCATCCTAAGTCAAATGCAGAGGCAGGATTGTGGGCCCTGTGTGCATCTCCCAATACTAGCATGTGCATACATTAGCAATGCCACAGTAAACACGGGTATACGGTACATAGATATCAAAAGGCTGCTATGAATCGTGGCACACAGAAGTGCCAAAGTTAAGCACAATCAACTCATTGAGCTGTATCATACCAACCTCTCTGATGTCTGTGGAATGTGCGAAAGGTCATGTGTCTGACAGAGACCACCACCCTGGAGAATGACTCCAACGGTTCCGCCTAACATAGCCATGCCTGCACTGTGCCCAGTAATGGCGCGTTTGCCAGGGCTGCCAAATACCTCTACAGGTGCTCAATGCTGCCATAGGTGTGGCGAGTGTCTGTCTGTCTATCCAGTGTATGGTGGTTGACCAAACCCTCCGCAGCCCAAGCTGATAGCACTGTTCCATTATTGGCCTGCCATTGTGCATAATGAGGAGCAAGGCACTGTGGGAATATCCCTGACAGGGTGGCATGAGCAGGATGCAACTGCACAGGGCATAGGGCAATGGCTGGGACATTGCAGTGCCTGGCCACCACCTGCACAGACATGGTGTCCATAGCATGTCCTGCTGTGAGGTCACTCTCACCCTGACCGAGCAGTGACCACGGCATGGCTAGGTTCCGCCATTGTGGCATATAGTAGGTCTCTCATGTGATGTATATGGTTTCTGTAGTTCTGGGGCACAATCACTGAGTTGACTGTCTGGTGGGTGTGCTCACATCCCAGTTATGGGTGCACACATGTCCTGTGGTAGCATGCACAATGGACTGGCTAGCGGACTGTCTGCAGTTAGTGTGTGTATGGCTGGAACACCTCACAGGGTTCAGCAGTTGGTGACTCACTGTGCTTGCTGATGGAAAATGTCAGATGGTGGTGTGGCGTGGGGTGTTTCAAGGCCTAGCATCTGTCTGCGCTTGAAGTATGGATGCGTACAGAACTGTAGAAGGTGCTCTGTGCATTCCTCAAACTGCAGCTGGACTGAGGTTGATGGCCCTGTCTGCTGCTGGCACCATTGCAGGGGTATAAAATGTGGATCTGTTGTTGGGGGATCCTGGGTTCCAGAGGGCAGTTTTGGTGGGCTGACACACTCTGCCTAGGTGTCCATAGAGCTCCCTTTCTCGCACATACAACGCACATATATCATGTGGCCATGGCACTCACACAGGATATGCACTATTCCATGGGCATCGTAGTCCACAAGGCCCAGATGTGACTGGGATACATAGATGGACAGAGGTGTACCATAGGTGTGTCTGACAGAACAACCTATCAAACATCGGCACAAATGGGACCTGAAGTATAGGCCATCTCAGCCAGGACAGGTGATGTGCGCCCCACCTCACCCTCAGGGTGAGCACAGGCCCCCCATACTGAGATGGTCTGTAGCCACTCTGTTGCAGCAACACAGGTCTGTACCCACCACTAGGCCTAGGTGCTGTGTGGGTGCACACACCATCCTCGGAAAATCTGTAGACTTCTGCTTTGCATGTGCAGTGCATCATGGGTGCGAGTGGAGTACCCCTACCCTGATAAGCGCAACACATAGTCTGCAGACGTCATATTGTAGCCAGCCAGACCTCTCCTCACACATATAGAGCTGTAGCCCAGTGGTGAATGCAATGCCTGTGAAGCGACAGAGTGTTGGTTCAAATCCCTATTGCGGTTATCCAGCAAACCTTTTTAGATAGGCACATTACTGCATATACTGTGCCAGTCAGCATCAGTGCTGTACACTTTGCACAAACTGGACATACATTTAACAGGTCATTGTAACATGGAGATAACTATTCTACAGGGTACATGGGGTCTGCCTTGGGCAGTATGTGTGTAATGTCAAGTAGTACTGCCAACAGAAAAACCATCACAGTGCTGTAACCCTAGGCTGCACTATAAGGTGGCTTTTGGGACACCTGAGGCTTATAGCACTGTCAGGATCCTAGAGCTGGCACCCCAAATTTCCATTTACAAACCTGTCACTGGCTGCACCCACAAATAACCCCACTGTGGACGGAAACACACATCCCCTTGCTTCACAGGCAGCGAGGTGAGCTGTGGGACACAGCTCTATAGCTGAGAACAGATGCCTGGCTGGCTAAAGAGACAATCCTGCAGCCTGTGTGTCATCAGGGGTGAGTCCATGCAGTATGAATAATGCTTCACTGCACATGACGTGTATAGCACTGTAAGGGTGTTGCCCCTGCCAGTACATATGTAATGTAGAAAGGAGACTGCCGCATTTTACACAGTTGCAACGTAAGAAGATATATGCCGCACGCAGTACCAATGTACATTAAAAGCACTATGCCTAAGTTGGCACTGCTATATAATAATGTGTGCTGCTTGAGACACGTAATCCCAAGCCCCACTGGATAACTGAACCCATGACCCCTGGTTTATCAGTCAATGTAACAACCATTGTGCCACACCTCAGCCACCAGGACTGTATGCCAGCACACATAGTAAAGGATAAAGTGCAGTAAGGTGGCATGCCGACCTACATCACCTCATAATGGTCAGCACGCAACCTATTGTGCATGTGCAATGTTGAAATATGTTGGTTCCCCCACCCCCCTATGGCTACCTCCACATCCTTGCAGGGCACACATGGAGATGCACCAATGAACATACTCCAGTGGCACACACAACCCAAGATTACCAGGGTGTCTGTTTGCCGACGTTGAGGGTTTGTCAGCACCCCTTGTTATAAGTGTCCTGGCAGTACCTGCTATGTGACACACATAGCACACCTCATCAGACAATGCACTAGCAATCAGTGGATATGTATTGTCAGACGGCTGCCTGGGTGAGAATGTTCACAGTCTTGGCAAGTGCATATGTCAATATGATTTGCAAGGGATTGTGGGCAATGCAGATCATTCACACCAGACACAGCTGCTCACAATAATTAGTTGTGCTTGAGGGTAAAGCCAATAAGATATTTATTTATGGAGTTATTTCTCCCAACACAGATATGCTTGGTAGCACATAAAACAGGATACTTGCTTGCAGTGTTAAACTTGGAAAAACAAAATCAGGAAAACAACATTTGAACTTGTCAGGCAATCAAAGCAAAAGATTAAAGACCTGGTTGGTAACAAACTGGTCTTTTCTGTAGGCTTTAGCTAATATTTTCTTAGCAGAATCAAACAACAAACAAAATCCACAAAGAAAGAAAAAAAAACTGTTCTTTTCAGGTTAACTTCTTATATCTTCCCACATAGATTCAGAAGTGATTCTCACAGAGCTCACAAGCAATTAGGTAAGGCTCAATTGCTAGCAGTTACCCAGCTGAAACCCCTTAGCTGGTTTGCTTTCTACTGCGTGGCTAGAAATCCTACTCAGGAACTTTTCTGAGTAGATTAAAGAACAAGTTTGTATTTCTTTGTGATGGTTGCTGTACTTTGTAACAGAAAAATACCAAAGGAGTTTAGACAGAGAGCAGTCCATATAAACACAGCCTTCATCTGCAATATCTCCCCCTTCTTCAACAATCATGGGTTCAATATCAGGGATTGGCACAGAGGAATTTCTCAATGGAGCACTTTCAGGACAATACTTGCTTCCCTGCTGTCTTTCAAGGTTATAGCTAGGGCATAGATCAGTGTTCATACCTGAGCTTCCATTACTGTTAGAGTTCCTCTCTATGTAGCCTGGCCAGTATGTAGTCCAGTTCTTATGTCCAGCCTTCCAATCCAGATCCCTGGACACTGGATCTCTCTTCACATACCTTCTGGCACGGGTCTTAGGGTCCCTTCCACGTGCAGCCGTCTCCCTCACAGGTACCGTCTGGAGATTCCTAGCTCTGCAGCACCATTCCTCTGGCTTTCCCCAGTCCAATGGTGTATGCTGGCCCTTGGAATGCCTCCCAGTATACGTACTGCTCCAGACTCCTCTAGACCTCCCAAAGTCTTTTCTCTTCTTTCTTCCAAAGGGTTTCTTGCCCTCTCTGTCCATCCGGTTTGGCTTCTGCTTCTGATGATTCTCCAGATGAAACTGAGGATAATTCTGAAGATGAGAATGAGGATAAGGATAATTCTCTGTAGAATAAACTCTACCTTTATTCTGCCTAGATGAGTGCTCCTCCCTAATACAGCGCAGCTGTGCTGAATCAGTCCCTGCCCTTTGAGATGAGTGCTTAGGGATTACCTCATAGCCCTCCTGATTGAACACACGTTTCCCCACTTCAGCTCCTCTAATGGCTGTTGGAAACCTGGTGCATTCTGGGACTGGTAGTCTTTTATGGGAAAATTCTGTTTTCTTATTTCTACCAGAACTGACAGGTTGCTTGTTCAGAGTCACGCAGCCATGCGGAACGCCATAGCGTGCCGCTCTCTGTCGCGTAGCCATGCGGAGCGCATGTGCGCGAGCCGCTATGCGCAAATGCGGAAGTTGCATTGCGTGCGTCCCCGCGTCTACACATGCAGATAGGAAAATGGCGTCCCGTATGAGGAAGCCGGCATTCAGCCATGGAGAGCTGCGCCACCTGGCGACATTAATAGAGCCCAAGCTGCACAAGCTGTTCCCTGGGGCCTCCAGGGGAAGGGACATAGGGAAGGTACGGAGGGCCTGGGAGCTCATCACCAGGCGTTTTAACCATGTTGCAGAAAACCAAAGGGAGGTAAGTGTATAGCCACACGTCATAAGAAACATATACACCGACAGAGTTGCTTGCAGCTGTCCATGCTGCTGTGTGTAGGTAGTCTACATCAATAAAGTGCAGCAGGTTAAACCACATGTAGAAATCCTTATGTAGCACATCTGAGTGGTTTGCTATGTACCCAGGTGTTGACTGACGTGGTCACAGAGGGCATGATGCCATCCTGGAGTCATGGCATCTGCTGCTGTTGATGTGCTACAACACACTGTAACACAGCTAGCCCATAGATCTGCCTAAGGAGGGTCTGGAAACATCATGTGCTTATGGTGGGATCTGCGTCTGCAGGGTAACATATATGGCCAATCCGCAGGGGCTGTGAAACGTGCATCACATGGTCTGTCAGACACCCTGGAGCTATGCGGTTGTTTGCCAATGTTGTTCAAGGCAACCCCCCTATCCCCAGGAGTACAGGGAGCCCATCAGAGTGGGCCCCCAGTCACCCTGGAGATATGGGGATGTTTGCCAATGTTGCTTAACACATCCCCCCTATCCCCAGGAGTACAGAGAGCCCAACAAAGTAGGCCCTCAGTCACCCTGGAGATATAGGGATGTTTGCCAAAGTTGTCTAACACATCCCCCCTATCCACAGGAGTACAGAAAGCCCATCAAAGTAGGCCCTAAGTCACCCTGGAGATATGGGGATGTTTGCCAATGTTGCTTAACACATCCCCCCTATCCCCAGGAGTACAGAAAGCACATCAAAGTAGGCCCTGAGTCACCCTGGAGATATGGGGATGTTTGCCAAAGTTGTCTAACACATCCCCCCTATCCCCAGGAGTACAGAAAGGCCATCAAAGTAGGCTCTCAGTCACCCTGGAGATATGGGGTTGTTAGACAATGTTGTGTAACACATCCCCCCTATCCACAGGAGTACAGAAAGCCCATCAAAGTAGGCTCTCAGTCACCCTGGAGATATGGGGATGTTTGCCAATGTTGTTTAACACATACCCCCTATCCCCAGGAGTACAGGGAGCCCATCAGAGTGGACCCCCAGTCACCCTGGTGCTATGGGGTCGTTTGCCAATGTTGTTTAATACCTCCCCCCTATCCCCAGGAGTACAGGGAGCCCATCAGAGTGGGCCCCAGGTCACCCTGGTGCTATGGGCTCGTTTGCCAATGGTTTTTAATACCTCCCCCCTATCCCCAGGAGTACAGGGAGCTCATCAGAGTGGGCCCCCAGTCACCCTGGTGCTATGGGGTCATTTGCAAATGTTGTTTAATACCTCCCCCCTATCCCCAGGAGTATAGGGAGCCCATCAGAGTGGGGCCCAAGTCACCCTGGTGCTATGGGCTCCTTTGCCAATGTTGTTTAATACCTACCCCCTATCCCCAGGAGTACAGGGAGCCCATCAGAGTGGGCCCCAAGTCACCCTGGTGCTATGGGGTCGTTTGCCAATGTTCTTTTACACATCCCCCCTATCCCCAGGAGTACAGGGATCCCATTAGAGTGGGCCCCCAGTCACCCTGGTGCTATGGGGTCGTTTGCCAATGTTGTTTAATACCTTCCCCCTATCCCCAGGAGTACAGGGAGCCCATCAGAGTGGGCCCCAAGTCACCCTGGTGCTATCAGGTCATTTTCCAATGTTCTTTTACACATCCCCCCTATCCCCAGGAGTACAGGGAGCCCATCAGAGTGGGCCCCCAGTCACCCTGGTGCTATGGGCTCGTTTGCCAATGTTGTTTAATACCTCCCCCCTATCCCCAGGAGTACAGGGAGCCCATCAGAGTGGGCCCCCAGTCACCTTGGTGCTATGGGGTTGTTTGCAAATGTTGTTTAATACCTCCCCCCTATCCCCAGGAGTACAGGCAGCTCATCAGAGTTGGCCCCCAGTCACCCTGGTGCTATGGGGTCGTTTGCAAATGTTGTTTAATACCTCCCCCCTATCCCCAGGAGTACAGGGAGCCCATCAGAGTGGGCCCCAAGTCACCCTGGTGTTATGGGCTCCTTTGCCAATGTTGTTTAATACCTACCCCCTATCCCCAGGAGTAACGGGAGCCCATCAGAGTGGGCCCCAAGTCACCCTGGTGCTATGGGGTCGTTTGCCAATGTTCTTTTACACAGCCCCCCTATCCCCAGGAGTACAGGGAGCCCATCAGAGTGGGCCCCCAGTCACCCTGGTGCTATGTGGTCGTTTGCCAATGTTGTTTAATACCTCCCCCCTATCCCCAGGAGTACAGGGAGCCCATCAGAGTGGGCCCCAAGTCACCCTGGTGCTATGGGCTCCTTTGCCAATGTTGTTAAATACCTCCCCCCATCCCCAGGAGTACAGGGAGCCCATCAGATTGGGCCCCAAGTAACCCTGGTGCTATGGGGTCGTTTGCCAATGTTCTTTTACACATCCCCCCTATCCCCAGGAGTATAGGCAGCCCATCAGAGTGGGCCCCAAGTCACCCTGGTGCTATGGGCTCCTTTGCCAATGTTGTTTAATACCTCCCCCCTATCCCCAGGAGTACAGGGAGCCCATCAGAGTGGGCCCCAAGTAACCCTGGTGCTATGGGGTTGTTTGCCAATGTTCTTTTACACATCCCCCCTATCCCCAGGAGTACAGGCAGCCCATCAGAGTGGGCTCTCTCTCACCCTGGTGATAATGGTGCAGTGTGCCTATGCTGTTGAATCCATTCTCCCCATCTCCAGGAGCCATGATACCTGCGTATGCTTTCCGTGGAAACACCTTGCTGCTATGTTGTATGTTGCTGCTGAGGTGCTGTAGGACACCCATGACCCAGGGGGCACGAGAGCTGACTGTAACGGAGGGTATGTCAATCAGATATGTTCCTAGCCTATGGTGGGTAGGTTGCACATTTCGCACAGTCCATGGGCTCTTCAGCTCGGCACACACAACGTAGATGTACCCAGATGATTATTTAGATGCAGATGTGGATGTGCATGAATAAAACCACACCCACATTAACTAAGAGATCCAATTGAGAAGGTCTGTAACAGAGACATGTCCCCAGCAATGCATGGTTAGTCAGGTCACACATCTGCCCAGCCCCCAGGCAGCACACACCTGTTTGCAGATGAATAACACAGATGTTGTTTGAAGGATACATGCACCTGTTCATGTTGCACACCACAGACTGAAACCCACACATGAGCAGAGGTGGCAACAGGTCATAGCTGCTGCAAAGGCCTCTGGCCTGTAGTTTTTGCAGTCACACCTGCCATAACCAACGAGGGCCCAGGACAGAGGAACATAGCAACATCCGATAGGCCTAGATGTGAAAGATGCACGTCCACCATGAGCAGTATGCTGCGTGCAACAGCGGCCAAATAGGTACGAGGTACCTAACATTATTCCCACGACACACAGGTCACACAGCGCCTGTAGTGTTTCAAACATTGCTATCCATGGACTTGTAGAAAGACACATGTCATGGCCGTGGCACCTGGTAAGGTGTATAGGGCCACCCACCGAATGTCCCCTGTATGGTCACATAACCCATGTGTGCTGGGATAACATTTTGCCACTGGGTGTGTGTTGGATGACATGTCTAGATAATGTCACCACAAATGTGTACAAAATACCACATACAGGGTTAGGGGTTGAGAAGGATGGACATCATGTTTGACAACCATAACATGGCAGGGCTAACCCATGTCAGTCAAGGGGGCCACAGGGAAATGGACTGGTGTGGACAGGGTGCCATGGCCAAAACACATAGGTGTCACTGCACACATGCCCTTACCCACAGCTATGCATGCAGGTGGCACTGGGGACAGCTAATCCCTAGGGACAAACAGCTAACAGTTATCACATGTCGGTAGTGTCTGCCCTGTGGCAGGCTGTGTGTGACCGCTCCACAGCGGCCAATGGGGAAACATATGGGAACATCACACAGCGCCTGAGTGCTGCCCTGATGCCTCTCCCAAATGGTGCTCCCCAGCTCATCCTGTTAGTGCAAACCAGCAGGTCACTGTTCCTGTGAGTGCAAAAAACCTCAATGGTATTGCCACTCCTGTGACTGCGGCTGCCGACATCCTCCCTACCGGTAACAATGGTGTATGTTAACTCACATTCCTAGGAGTTGTGTTGACCCCACCCAAACAAAATACCAGGGGTAGAGTGAAAACCTCCTTTGCACGTCTCCCCTCAATTTGTGCATAGGCCGTAAATCCATTGTGAGCATGGGAAATCAATCCATGTGTCTGAAGACATGTGCAAAATGTGCCGGTAGCTCCTCTGTCACTGACAACCATGTTTGCTGTCCCAGATGCCTAGGGCCCACTCACTCCATGTCTGATTGTTTGACTTGTGGTATTGCATACAAGAGTGGTTGGCCAAACTGAGCAGAGAAGCTCAATACCCACGGCCACACTGACATGGCTGTGGTGGCAGCCATGTCACCAGGGAAGTGACCTCCCCCCTGTGCATGCCATGGAGCCAAACCAACAGCTGGCCAGTTAAGAGAGGGTCCTACCCCATCCAAACATCGTGATGGGCCGACGTTGCCCCTGCGGAACACACTATGGCCAAAAAGCCCTGGAGGGATCCCAAGTCTCCACAGGCCATTTTGTGGCCACATCAAGGTCTGTAGGCCGTAACCTCGTATGAACCCCCTTGGCCGATGCTCCTGGGTACTGGCTGGGGCCGGTAACAAAACACAGGCATAGGCAGTGTCACTGGAGCAGAAGATGCTGGCCACCAAACGCTGTCCTGCGCCTATCCTGGGGCATCGAAGTCCCCATTACCACCACAGACCACACACATTGTGTCACCGGAACCCACACATATTTGGGTAACAGCATGGGCCAACGGACCATCAGCGCTGATGGGTGCAGTCTGTGATACACTGGTACCATGTCACCCATGTACCCTTGTCTCTCAGTACCAGAAGCGCACTAAGCCTGAGCGCACAGCGACAATATATGTCCAATCCTCTGAGGGGCCTGATGACTGTGACAGCTCTGAGGGCACTAATGTGAGTCTCCAGGAGGGGCCTGCATGTCCCATGAGTCTATTGCCATCGCCTGAGGATATGTCCCACCAGGATTTGCACAGACATGTGGTCAGGGTCCACACCGGTCCTGTGGCAACAGAATCAGAGCACAAGGCACAGGATCCAGACAATCACCAATCTCCCCTGACACAAAGGGTGGCGTCAACCCCGACAGGGCATCAGAACGTAATGGATAATTTACTGAGAATGGATGGGATACACCTCTCAGAACCTACCCATATGGCCACTAACTGGATAATATCTACCCTGAGACCTGCGTCACCAGCCTCCCAAACAACATAGCCCCCTCAGCACTCTATTGTGGTGGGGTACGCTATGATGAGAATATACTGTCACAGATGACATTCCGTCAACCCCTCTGGCAGGGACACACTAACGTAGATGCCATGGGTTGCCATGCCTGCCATCCATCCCTGCTATCAGGCAGGATATTGTCCAAAATCACGTACATGGGTACGGTTCTGATGGAGTTCGCACCACATCTATACCTCCTACGTCCGCCCCTCCAGTATGACAGAGGAAGGGTATATGTAGCAGCTGTCAGGCATAGCCACACAAAGCCAACTGTTGCCAACGGTTTACCATTGGACCGATGTGAGGGCATAGGTTGAGTCTTCGCCATTGCCATTGTGTCATGGACACATGCCTGGCTGGCAGCCACCGTACTGGAACACTGTATACAGGAATAAACTTGCTATACCCCCTGTACTCATTGCAACCTGTCAGGGACATGGTGGCAGCAAACATCCAAAGAGGTGGATGCTGACAGGCCCACCCTGAACAGGCTGTCCAAGATCTGCAATCTTGCAAAGGGGAAAGGCGACAAAGACACCTCCATGTCCACAACCAACGGATGCTAGCAGTCATATGCCCAGCATGGACCACCCTCTGCCCAATCTGATGAAAAGGGTCACTAATCTACATAGTCACCACATTTGCGAGCCATCCTGATGTAGCAGACACAGCAGCGTCAGCCTCCACAGGGCCTCAGAGTCCTTGATAAGGTACATGTCCCCACCCGGCCATCCACGTAAAACATATGTCCACAATCCCATGAGGTCAATGTGACTGCATGCACGGATGGTGAGACAGACAATCGGAACCATAGACGCTGTCCATCATAGGATGTGCCACAGGCCACTTTTCTGAAGTCACACCTTCCCACAACAGAACGGAAGGTCTGTTCCCACAAACGCACCCCAAATGGTCCCAGAGGTACAGCGTCACCTAGTTCAGGAGGGCTACAAGTGAAAAAAACCTCCACAACAGGGTTGTGTGTTTCACAGCCCCTATCTCCACATAACTGAGACAACAGGAGGACACATACACATCTGCGATCCCACAGAACTGGGCAGGTTATGCCTCATAGAGATTTACACATGTCATGAAATAGAATACCTATCCCCATACACCCACAGCCCTGACTGGCCCCCATCCACAGTTCACAAGGATGCCTACACCCATGTGCACAGCCACCAAATACCCCATAAGTATACTGGGTTTCAGCTTTCACGTGGGGCACTATCACTACAAAGCACACCCCCTGGTGCCAGACGCAGCACCCAGAGTATGCACAAGGTGCATGGCTGGGGGAGCTGCCCTTGCACGTACAAGGGAGAGATGTGTATAGCCACACCTGGACGAGTGGCCCATCTGGCCAGAGCCAAAGACTGAGGGCCGGTCCACTCTCCCTCTCACACACCACGTGAATGGGAAGAGGTATGCCGTCACAGAGATTGCAGGGCATCCCTCCAGGCTCACAACCAATCGCTGGAGGTCAGATGAGCACAGGTAGGTAGAAGACTGACACCACCCATCTGCTGCAGCCTCGCCATAGTTTCATTGTGCAACTGTGATCCATGGCCACTACAAGCAACGCGCCTGTCGGACCGATAGATGCTCCAGCAGCTGGGGCACATGGCAGCTACGTGGCATGTGTCCCCCTATGCATGTCAGCACTGGGAGCAACCCAACGTTCACGCCCCTCCCAGTGGACCCATGCAACAGGCTGTCACTCTGACTGGAGAGTGATTGCAGACAACCCCACACAGCCCCTGGACTGGGGGCGTTAAGCAGCACAAAGGTGGAAGGCGGCACCTGTCCCGCAAACAACACCGCTGCACACCCTCACAACATATGCTGTCAAGGTGGGGTGGGCTGCTCATCTATTGAACACCTCACCCACAGCCACATGGAGGTCCAGGAGAGTCATCCCAGGACAGACATTTGTGGGCTTGGAGCAATGAGCCTGTCCCACCAGACATTCAACCCGCCCTGATAAGGCAATACACGAGTATTTCACGCAGACAATCAGGTAGCCATGTCCCAGGTGGCGAAATGAAGTTTCACCGGCTCTCTGTCAGAATGCATCAAGGCACGTAAACTGGGGGTGGTTGACACAGAGCAACATACCCATCTCCTGGCGGTCAACTCCATGGCAATTGTAAATATCTTTCCAACAGAATCAGTAGTGCTGTGCTCCGGCACACATGGACCCTACACATGTACCACCTCAGCAGATAATCGTAACTCTATGGATATGCAGATATAGACCGCTCTACAGGTGTGTCACATGCCACAGGTACACAGTTAGGTTCCCTCATTCCGGCTCCTGGATGACATGCGAGGGTTGCCCTCTCCACAGTTGGGGGCATGACCCGCTATATGTCCCCAAGGACATTCTGTGGATTGCAAGGACACCCTGCAAGCCCCAGGGGTACAGAGACAACATGATCCACATAACCCCATGCTTCAACCACTAGGTGTGTTACCCTCTCCACCCACGTCTGTAACAGGTCCCCCGCAGGGACATGTTCCCTGTCTCAGACCCAGTGTCGCAGGGTGATGGGACAGTATGGCATCCAAACCCACAGTCTGTAATCCCCTGAACCTGGTTAGGGATGGCTGAATGCTTTATGCCACACCCTCACCCTGGATGTGTGACCTGGCCGTTTTGCACCCATGGAACCAGCCAGAAGGCATGCCCAAGCGTTCAGGTGGGAGGGGGTATCCAGCTGGTGGGCACAAATGTGTGTACCACACTGTGCCGTCACACGCAACACAGTGTGGGGCAAACCACGTCACCTCTCACACACTGGTATTCAAATGAGGTAAGTCATAAACCATTGCAATGCCAGTGCTGCAGCATCACCACCCATTGATGGACAAACAGGTGCCTCGCATACGCTCAGAGGGTGCGTTGTGGAGTGCCTGCCCCTACTGCACCCTCCCCTGGAAACACCCCCAGTGGCATGGGGCTGCAATCTTGTTATGAGCCAAGTTATGCAGGGCCTGTCAGATGCCCTGGATACTACGTCCATAATGTTTCTGTCCTGATGGTGCTACACATTAGTGCAATCACATCATCAGGGCGTATCAGTGGGGTGCAAGCTGAAGTGGCAGGTCCACCCTACACAGGGATCCAACATTATATGGTTCCCCTACGGACACGGACACAAGTCATAGCTATGGTGGATGTGTACATTTATTCGCTCAAGCAGCATCATCTACCTTTCTCCGTCCCATAGCCCCATGGCGCAGATGCAGGGAAGGGACATTATACTGTGAAATGTGGGGGAGCCGTGATTCTCTATTTCCAGGGGACCCAGCAACACATAGGGTCCCCTCAGTTATCCCCACACTCTTATCCATCCCATGTGGGTACAGCGATCTCACAGAGAGATGTCCCCTATTATTCTGTAAAGTGTCTCACATACCTCTATCATGGCACACCATCCGCTGTGCATGTCCATGTCACCACTCACTATGTGAGAACCATGGCAGCCTCCAGTGCTCCACGCCATCCTGCCTGTGTGAACGACAGTTGACGGGCAGTTACATGGTGCGCAGCGCACACCTTCATGGGACATTACTGCTCTGGTGGAGGCCCATACAGGGATGCAATGTCTGATCAGGCTGCAGTACAACACCTATCCCATACATACCTGACTCTGAAGCGCCCCCCATAGGGGATGGCGGGGATCCATGGTTGGTAGTGGAACCCCTCCACAGGGCCCCACCACTCCGGGGACACTTCCCTGGCAACCACGACTCGGGGCCCCCACCAGTGGGAACTATGTCCCTCTCTGTTCCGGGAACCGCATACCTACACATCTGTACCAGATGATGTCACGGAAACTAAGGGGTTGATCCGCACACACACAACATTGCCTCTAGGGGATGTGTCGCCCTCTATCACCCTCCCTGTCTCTCCCCCTCTCGCTCACTCCCCCTCTCTCTCCCCCTCAGTCTGTCTGTATCTCTCACGCCATTCCACCAATGTGTTGTCTGGAGGGGGTGATATGGGGGCTAGCTGGTGTCCTATATGACGGTGATTGTCGACCACAGACAGACCCCATTGTTTCTGACTCAACACACATGTGCAGCCCTATTCACACATTTCCCAGTCACCAACTGTTACAGGTGTGGAACTATGCTGTATATTGTCAGACGGGTGCCTGGGTGAGAATGTTCACAGTCTTGGCAAAGGCATATATTAATATGTTTTGCAAGGGATTGTGGGAAATGTAGTCCATTCACACCAGACACAGCCGTTCACAATAATTAGTTGTGCTTGCTTGAGTGTAAAGCCAATAAGATATTTATTTATGGGGTTATTTCTCCCAACACAGATATGCTTGGTAGCACATAAAACAGGATACTTGCTTTCAGTGTTAAACTTAGAAAAACCAAAATCAGGAAAACAACAGCTGAACTTGTCAGGCAATCAAAGCAAAAGAATAAAGACCTGGTTGGTAACAAACTGGTCTTTTCTGTAGGCTCTAGCTAATATTTTCTTAGCAGTGCTTTAATCAATAAACAAAACCCACAAAGAAGGGAAAAACTGTTCTTTTCAGGTTAACTTCTTATATCTTCACACATAGACTCAGAAGTGATTCCCTCAGAGCTCACAAGCAATTAGGTAAGGCTCAATTGCTAGCAGTTATCCGGCTGAAACCCCTTAGCTGGCTTACTTTCTACTGCCTGGCTCAAATCCTACTCAGGAGCTTTTCTGAGTAGATTTAAAGAACAAGTTTGTATTTCTTTGTGATGGCTGTTGTATTTTGTAACAGAAAATCACCAAAGGAGTTTAGACAGAGAGCAATCCATGTACTCACAGCCTGCATCTATAACCTCTCCTCCTTCTTCAACAATCATTGGTTCAGTATCATGGATTGGCACAGAGGAACTTCTCAATGAAGCATTTTCAGGAGAATACTTGTTTCCCTGCTGTCTTTCAAGGGTATAGCTAGGGCATAGATCAGTGTTCATACCTGAGCTTCCATTGCTGTTAGAGTTCCTCTCTAAATAGCCTGGCCAGTGCATAGTCCAGTTCTTATGTCCAGCCTTCCAATCCAGATCCCTGGACACTGGATCTTTCTTCACATACCTTCTGGCACGGGTCTTAGGGTCCCTTCCAAGTGCAGCCGTCTCCCTCACAGGTACCGTTTGGAGGTTCCTAGCTCTGCAGCACCACTCCTCTGGTTTCCCCCAGTCCAATGGTGTATGCTGGCCTTTGGAATGCCTCCCAGTATACGTACTGCTCTGAACTCCTTCAGACCTCCCAAATGCTTTTCTCTTCTTTCTTCCAAAGGGTTTCTTGCCCTCTCTGTCCGTCCGCTTTGGCTTCTGCTTCTGATGATCCTTCAGATGATGAAGATGTCCAAGTTCATGAAGATTATACTGAGGATGATTCTCTGTAGAATAAACTCTACCTTTATTCTGCTTAGATGTGTGCTCCACCCTAGCACAGCTGAATCAGGCCCTGCCCTTTGAGATGAGTGCTTGGGGATTACCTCATAGCCCTCCTGATTGAACACACGTTTCCCCACTTCAGCCCCTCTAATGGCTGTTGGAAACCTGGTGCATTCTGGGACTGGTAGTCTTTTATGGAAAAATTCTGTTTTCTTATTTCTACCAGAACTGACAGGTTGCTTGTTCAGAGTCACTTCACCTTTACTATAGCTCCTTCCTGAGCTATGATAAGCTTCCTTATCACAATATGCAAAGCAGACAGAGGGGGAGAGGGAGCAGGAAGATGCTGCCCTCACAGGGGTTTCTCTATGTTGTCCAAACACCTGTGGAAACCGGAAAGTGACAACCCCAACCTATGTTTGCATCTCCACAGGTGGAGGACCTGCGGAAGAAGGGGCGGGAACTCCGCCTTTACCACCCTGAGTTCCTGGCACGTTTCAGCAGAGGTGCGGAGCAACAGCATGATGGTGAGTATTGCCAGGGATGACTCCCAGCTTCAAATGTCACATTGGCCCACCAGTCTGGGTGTTGCCTGCATATGTACATGTGCTATGTGCCACACATGGACGTGTCGTAATGTATGTCATCCTTCACAGAGGGAGAGGACAGCAGCGCGGACCAACAGCCCTCGGCCTATGCACTCCGGCGGCCCACCACCCATCGTGCAAGGGAGAGGCCGGTGGTGGTGGTGGAGGGGGAGATGGAGTCGGAGGAGGAGGGTGAAGAGGAGGAGGCAGAGGAGGCGGAGGAGAACGAGGAGGTGGAGGAACAGGAATCGGTGGAGGCGGAGGAGGAGGAGGAGGAGGTGGAGGTCGAGGAGGTTGAGGATGACGAGTCAGCAGTGGAGGAGGAAGAGAGGATAGAGGAGGATGAGCCCCTCCAGGACATACCGGAGGGGGGTGATGCTGGGTGGAGGGGGGATGCGGGGGAGGGGGGGTCAGGGGGGGTGGGACATGTACAACATGTGAGGGTGGGGGTGATTGCATGGGCTGAGAGGATGGTGGGAGGGGGTTTGGGGAGGGGAGCAGGTTGGGTTGAGGGTGCGGGGGAACACAGCACAGCACAGGTCACTGTGGGCCCCCGTCAGACACAGCAGGCGGCAGCACGGGACGGGCGTCAGCGTGTCACCGCGCCATCCACAGCCTCCAACATATCACATGCACATGCCAGCACACAGACCACAGAAAGTGTGTGTCTATGTGCTGGCAGGTGCATGCATGATGTTTTGGGGGCAGTGGATGACGTGCGGCGCGACGTCCGTCTCGTGTACCACGCACTACAGTGTCTGACGGGGGCTGTTCAGCAGGTGTCCGCCGATGTGGCACAGCTGGCATCTAGACGGGCATCTGCTGAAGGGTGTCACAGACGTCATTGACGGCACCTGTGATGTCCACATGTGCCCTGTGCTGTGCTGTGTTCTGCCTGTAGACATGGGGCAGGGTACCTGTGGCCTGTTGCCAATGGTTTTGTGATTTGTAAATAAACGTTTGCTGTTGTTAGTTGACACAGTGGTCACGTATTTCCCTTACCCACTCACTATGGATGCAAGAATGGGATATGTGTGTGGACCCTGATCGGCAGTGGGGGTAGACATGGGTTGCATACGTGGAACGGCTCCACATGCAGTCATGGGGCCTTAACGTGTGTAGGGGCGACGGACGAGGGAAGGCGCATGGGATATTGCAATGTAAGGGGGGCCTTGGAACATCAGTGTCGCAGGGTGTGGCGTGTTGTAACCCAATGTGTTAGCTCAATGTAACAGCCGACATATGCATGCCACCCATGTCTGCCTGTGCCACATGCATACCTCAGGAGGGCCAGGCATGTGTTCACTGTTATTGGCAGGGGCGATGGACACACATAAGAACCCAATGTTAAGGTTAGGGGGGTGTGGACACGGTGAAAGCTCTGATTACTGACCATGCAACCCTGGAAAGGTCCACCTGTCGCTACAGGGGTGTGTGAGTGAGGCGGACCGCTGCAGCCAAGGGGCAGTGAGAATACCTTGTTCCGGACAACCATTGCATGTGCTGGGATCTGTGCATTACTATCTGGAGGTGGAGAAAATGCACTAGCGACGGCCCTGGGTTCAGTTCATATGATTAGGGACACGACATGCATGTGCACACTACAAAGGGGACCACAGGGACACACATTGGACACACACGTCGCATGTGCTGTGTAAGGGGGTATCAGGCGGTCGATGTCCCACCATCCTGTCAAGGTCACAACATGCACAGACGTGTGGCTATTGCAGTCCACACACTCCTCACCAGCCACGCACACACATACGTTAGTTCCAGTAGTACTAGACAAAATGGACGTGAAATAAGTTGTGGTTTATTTCACACACAGGTATGCTTGTTTACAGCAAAAGGATATTCATTCCCAGGTCACAGCACATATGGTACACTGAAAATGATCGACCCCAGCAACACAGACCTTATGTGCAACATAGACAAAGATCATTCACAGTTGGCAAATGACCCCTTAACATAGCATTGGAGAAACAACAAACAAGGGGTCACACAGCTTCTCTTACATTGCTACCCTCCTGCCTTCGCCCTGGAGTGTACAGGCAGGAGTGCCCTTATTGATGTAGGTTATTATAGGTTACAATGTCACCTATGAATGATGGGAACTGAGGTCCACCTCAATATCTGCCCAGGTAGGCAACTGTAGTAGCGGCCACAGATGGTGAGGCATGCAGGATTATCTCATTGGTATTGTGGATGATCCCCAGCAGAACAGACATTCATGGGTACAAATGTTAAGGGGCAACATTTAACATGAGCATGGAAGCTCACACCCTCACAAACTACTGAGATAGAATCAGCTTCCAGAAAGCTCTTCACATCTAGAAGGGCTTCATATCAGCATTCCCCAAGTGTTTAGTCAAGAATATGTCATCCTCACAGTGACAGCTGTTCAGGGCAAAGCATGCCTTTACAACACAGGGGCAAACTGTTATGAAGTCTCACGGCAATGACGGCAGAGATGGCAAACGTTTGGTATGCCCTCCATACAAAGCTACCAAGCGTCTCTATATTGATGTTCTCTAAGACATATTGAGAGGTCCATGCTACAAGGATAGGTGGTTACGGTAGCCAGATCATTTTCTACCTGCATGTACTCCTCTGAACTGATGGATCTACAGTCTGCATACGGTGTTTGATGTTTCCCTGATATCAGCTCAGAGAACTGCTGAGTGTATTCTAGGGGCAATTAGGCCTGCTTTTTATCAGGTTGGCCGTTCTCTGTGTGGATTATGCCCTCCTCATGCTCACCAACTGTGTCCATTGCAGAGCTTGGCTGCTACAGCTCAGGGCAGTGAAAAGGTTTCCACAACACGGCACACAAACATGGGATATGTGCTTGACCTTCTCCAGCATTGTTTGTATCAGAACAAACATCCTTCGGCAAGACACCTGTCCTGTTGGGAGGCTCATAATCTTTGTGGTCACCTCGTCTGTCAGGTGACGTTGCCTCAGGAGGGTCCTCCCCCTGTTGTAGCTCTCTGTAGCACTGCCTGCCAGTATGGGTCAAACCATGTCCCCAGCTATGTTTGTTTTGCCTTCCCAGGTCATGGCTCTCTTTGGTGGGATGACTTTCCTTCATAGTGTGGCTGCCTATGGGGCCCTATGCTACAGGTTTCTGTCTCCTCACATGATCCCACAACATAGCTTCGTCCAATCCTCATAGGACTCCTCTCAGCAGCATCTTTGGAGATCCCTGCAGTTTCGTTTCCAGCACTTTGAACTCTGCCTCTGCGAACCTTTCCGGCTCTCCGACCGCCTGAAAACTCTTCAGTCCCGGTGACTCCACTGATTCCCTCATTATTTCTGCTCAAGGATTTCAAAAGGGCTTTTTCTGCCGGCACACCTTGTCCAGCCCCTGGTTGTTTCCTATCAGAGCCAATGCCTGGCCCCTCCCCTGGGCTGGTGTCTGTGTTCAGCTCGGCAGAGCTGTGTGGTGTCCTCTGGTCACAATTGACGATTATGTGTGATTCCTCTCTCTTCTGAGAACGTTCCGCAATCTCCATACCCTCGGGAGGGCAGTCATCACCACACTATCCACACACAGCTTTCACGTCTACACACAAAGTATACGTCCACTTAGCTCCACGTGTGCAGTTGATGCCCTCCATTTAACCCAGATGCTATCAAGGCCAGATGTGTTAGTTCATTTGTGCCACGTGGATAAGCCGACGTTCCTTCCTGTCTCGGGGACATCATCATGGGTTTGCTCATGAACACCACAAGATCCCTTTGTTGCTTGAGGCTTTTCTTTGCAAAAACGCAGAACAACATTTCGGACAGAGAGCAATCCATGCATAGATCCTATACATCTGATAATTGGCCCTGTTGCTGCAATATCATGTGCTCATTCCCATGTGACAGCTCATGTGACCCGCAACTGGTTTTCAAAGGAGCACTCATTATGTCCCAGCTGTACCTCTGGTGTGATGGTATGGTAAACGCCAGAGATCATACCTGTGGGCGCTTCGCCCTTGGGTTTCTGTGCAGATATGTTGGCCAGCAGGAGGTGTAACCCCTGTGACCTGTTCTCCAGTCAGGGCTACTGGTCCTCCAGTCCCTTTTTTCCA
The DNA here is from genome assembly GCA_033557465.1 of Ichthyophis bannanicus. Taxonomy (NCBI): domain Eukaryota; kingdom Metazoa; phylum Chordata; class Amphibia; order Gymnophiona; family Ichthyophiidae; genus Ichthyophis; species Ichthyophis bannanicus. The sequence continues at coordinate 1,074,026,462 of CM066031.1, read as the reverse complement.
GACCGTCATGCACAGGTTATAGGGCCCTTATCCATATGCAGCCATCTATCTCATATGTACCGTCTGGAACCCCCTGGCTGTACATCTCCAGGCCCCTGCCTCCCCCATTCCAATGAAGATGTGTGGCCACTGGAACAGGCCTCCACAGACATACCGCGTAGGCCTCCACTCTTGGACCTCCCAGCCACTCTGTTGGCATTTCCTTTCCCCCAGAGCAATCTCTTAGGCTCCTGCTCTCTCTGTTGGCCACGCTGTTCAACCTGTTGATGCTCACATAGCTGTCTTTGTACCCCATCCTTTTTGAGCAGCTCGCCACGCTGTCTGTAGGGTACCCATCATTTATCTAGGTTGTGTCCTTGGGGCCACTACACCCAAAGGACAATCCAGGTGCTCTGAGACAGGCCCTTCCCTAGTAGATTGGTGATCAGCGATTACCTCATCTGTTCCTGGATTGCACCTAGGTACCCCTGTTTCTATTCCCCTAGAGGCCCTCTGTACAGCAAGGCACTCTGGGCCTGGCTGTCAGTTGGGGTAATATGCAGGTATAGTGCTCTTACCAGCCATCACTGGCTGCCTGTTGACAACTACGGCATCTCTTGTACTCTCTCTCCCTGGACAGTGATAGGCTTCATCATCACAGGTGTAGGTGCTTTGTCGCTAGACGCAGGAATTAGTGACGGCGTGGCCTCCCTCGCCTACCACGTGCCAAACCCCTCCCCCGTGGTGGCCGACCCTCTTCTGGTGGTGGTGCCGGTGGTGGTGGTGTCGGTGGTGGTGGTGGTGGTGCCAGTGGCGCTACTGGTACTGTCCGCCGCATGACTTCCAGCATGCCCTGCAGGGCCCCGCACATCTCGAGGAATGGGATGTCCCTGACCTGCTCTCGGTACGCATACATCTCCTCATGGATCTGACCCAGCTGCCTTGAGATGGCCAGCATCATGTTGTTTAGCCGCTCGAGAGCCTGACGATTGCCTGTGGGTGGGACACAAGGTTATTTGTGAGATACCTGTCCAGTAATCATACGTCATACACAAACATGTCAGGCATATTCCACCAGATCGTATATGTGATAGGTTAGGGCCACGTTGACACATGGCTTGGGTGTGGAGACATATATCTCACCGTAGCATAGGTGATGGACACGCACAGGACACGTCCTAGTACGTTGATAGAAACATAGAAACATAGAAATATGACGACAGAAAAAGACCACATGGCCTATCTAGTCTGTCCTTCCATAACAACTACAACAGCCCACTTTTTGCCTTTAGAGATCCTCTGTGTTGGTCCCATGCTTTCTTGAATTCAGTTACGGTCCTCATCTCTACCACCTCCACTGGGAGACTATTCCACGGATCCACTACTCTTTCCGTAAAGAAATATTTCCGCATATCACTCCTGAATTTATCTCCCTTCACCCTCATCCCATGTCTCCTCGTAGCAGAACTTGCTTTCAATTGAAAGAGGCTCTCTCCCTGAACATTTATGCCACGGAGGTATTTAAACATCTCAATCATATCACCTCTATCCCGCCTTTCCTCTAAGGTGTACATATTAAGATCCTTAAGTCTGTCCTCATATGCTTTATAATGAAGCCCATTAATCATTTTGGTAGCAACCCTCTGCACCGACTCCATCCTGTTCACATCCTTTTGAAGGTGCGGTCTCCATAATTGCACACCATACTCCAAATGAGGTCGCACCAAAGACTTATACAGAGGCATTATCACCTCCTTTTTTCTGCTAGCCATTCCTCTCCGTATGCACCCAAGCATCCTTCTAGCTTTTGCCGTCGCCTTTTCTACCTGTTTAGCTACTTTAAGATCATCAGACACAACCACGCCTAGGTCCCGCTCTTCTTTAGTGGACAAAAGTACTTCACCTCCTATACTGTATTGCTCCCTTGGATTGCTGCAGCCCAAATGCATGACCTTACATTTTTTAACATTAAATCCCAGCTGCCAAATTCTAGACCATTCTTCAAGCTTAGCTAGATCCCTCCTCATGTTATCTACCCCTTCCTGGGTGTCTACTCTATTGCAGATTTTGGTATCATCCGCAAAGAGGCAAACCTTACCCGACAGCCCTTCCGCTATATCACTAACAAAGATGTTAAAAAGAATCAGACCAAGGACAGATCCCTGGGGCACACCACTGGTAACATCCTTCTCCTCAGAGTGAGCTCCATTTATTTGTACTCTTTGTCGCCTCCCACCCAACCAATTTCTAACCCAAGCAGTAACTTTAGGGTCCATTCCTAGGGTGCTCAGTTTGTTTATAAGTCGCCTGTGAGGAACAGTGTCAAAGGCTTTACGGAAATCTAAATACACCACATCTAGAGCTCTCCCTCGGTCCAACTCCCTGGTCACCCAGTCAAAAAAATCAATCAGATTTGTCTGACAAGACCTGCCTCTGGTGAATCCATGCTGCCTCGGATCCTGTAATCCGCTGGACTCCAGAAACCTCACTATTTTCTCTTTCAGCAGCGTTTCCAATAATTTACTCACCACCGAAGTTAAACTAACCGGCCTGTAGTTTTCAACCACATCCTTACTTCCGCTTTTGTGTAAAGGCACCACATGAGCCTCTCTCCAGTCCTTTGGCACCACTCCTGACTCCAACGAGGCATTGAAAAGGTCAGTCAGTGGAGCTGCTAGAACGTCCCCAAGTTCCCTCAGTATTCTAGGGTGTATCCCATCCGGTCCCATCGCTTTGTCTACTTTAAGTTGAGCTAGTTTCTCACGAACACAGTCTTCTGAAAATAGTTCAAGATGTCCCTCGCTTCTGTTCTTATTTGTGGGTGTTTTCTGAGGTCCTGCTCCTGGTTCTTCATCTGTGAACACAGAACAAAAATATTTGTTAAGCAATTCCGCTTTATCCTTATCATCTTCTACATATTCCCCCCCTGAACCTTGAGTCTGACAATACCACTTTTGCCCTTCCTGTTCTCACTAATATATCTGAAAAATGTCTTATCCCCCCATTTTATTGCATTGGCTATTTCCTCCTCCTTTTGAATCTTTGCCTTCTTGACTACTTTGCTAGCTTCTCTAAGTTTTTCCAAATACAGATGCCTGTCTTCCTCTCTCTGTGATCTCTTGTATTTCATGAAGGCCTCCCTCTTTTTCTTCACTTTTTCAGCTACTTCCTTCGAAAACCATAGCGGTCTCCTGTTCCTTTTGCCTTTATTTACCATTTTAACAAAAAGGTTGGTTGCCCTTAAAATACCCCCTTTCAGTTTTGCCCACTGTTTTTCTACATCCCCCAGCTGTTCCCATCCCACTAACGACTCCCTGAGGTATTGGCCCATCTTCGCAAAGTTAGTCTTCCTAAAGTCTAAGATCCTCACCTTGGAATGGATTCTAACAGCCCTAGTCCTAATACTGAACCACACCATCTGGTGATCACTGGATGCAAAATGATCTCCCACTACAACATCAGAAACACTTTCACCATTGGTAAGCACCAAGTCCAGTATGGCCCCTTCACGTGTGGGGTCTGTTACCAATTGCCTGAATAGTTCTCCCTGTAGAGAATCCAGGATCTCCTTACTTCTAGATGATACTGCAGCAGGAATGTGCCAATCAACATCTGGCATATTGAAATCTCCTATCAGTAGCACTTCCCCTTTCCTAGCAATGCTGCGTATGTCTTCAATTAACTCTCTGTCCACCTCTTCCTCTTGTGAGGGAGGTCTGTATATCACTCCAATGCAAATAGATTTCTCTTTCTCTCTTTCTAGTTTAACCTACAATGCCTCCTCTCTCCCTTTTAAGCTCTGTAATTCCAAAGCTTTAGTAGTAGTTTTTACATATAGTGCCACTCCTCCTCCTCTTCTTCCTACCCTATCCGTCCTGAATAAAGTATAGCCAGGTATAGTTACATCCCAGTCATTGTTTTCTGTGAACCATGTTTCTGTAACTGCCACTAAATCCAAGTCAGCCACTCCCACCAAAGCTTCAACCTCAGATATCTGATGAGGCGTTAGCAGCTTCTAAAGCTGAGGAGGTCACTGGAGTCAGCAACCTACTGTGCTCAATTAAAGTTCCCCTAAAACAGCAAAAATGAAGTAACCTTGCTTTTAAAAATATACACAAAACCCTTTTAAGAGCTCCCAGTCAGAGAGCTAGCAATGTAATAAAAAAAAAAAACCCAAACAAAGAAACCCTCAAATCCTTACTTACTGTTTGATGTGTGGAGCCCTGGTTAGAAAAGCCTCAAAGGGGAAGGGCACAGGAGCCTTTTTATGCAGGCTTCAACTGCACTCAGGAAACAGGCCCACTAACTCCTGATGAGGCGTTAGCAGCTTCTAAAGCTGAGGAGGTCACTGGAGTCAGCAACCTACTGTGCTCAATTAAAGTTCCCCTAAAACAGCAAAAATGAAGTAACCTTGCTTTTAAAAATATACACAAAACCCTTTTAAGAGCTCCCAGTCAGAGAGCTAGCAATGTAATAAAAAAAAAACCAAACAAAGAAACCCTCAAATCCTTACTTACTGTTTGATGTGTGGAGCCCTGGTTAGAAAAGCCTCTGTTGGAGGCAAACACAAAGTTACGCAGGCTGCGCTGATAGAACAACGTACTGCTGCCGAAGCAAAAGGCTTTGCTACAGATAGCTAACACAGGTCCATCGTGTAGGTGAGGTGGAGCATCAACCAGGGACAAACACAGCTGGTGGGAAGCAGTGGTTATGGGGGTGGGCGAGGGGCCAAGCCTAAGTGTGGGCAGTCAGAGGGGTAGCCTAAGCTTTGACATGTTACAGATGGTGCTCTAATGACCTCAAGGGATGGTGTGGTAGCACAAGGATATCAGCCCCTACATGCGCATGTGCACTGCAGCTTCACGTGTCGGACAGCAGAGGGGTTGACATACACCTTGTGTAAAACAGAGGTGGGGTTGGCTACCATTGCGTGTACACCTTAAGAAACATGTGGTGGGTATGGACAGGGCAGAGGGAGCAAAGGGGGGTGCACCAGAGATGGGCAGACCCCAGGAACACACGGACAGGGTTATGTTTGGGGTTCCACAGCAGGTGGTACCCCCTGGGGGAGCGCTGGGATAACCAGAGCTGGGGCAGTGTTTCTCTAATTCAGTTTTGCAGCAGGGGTGGCAGCTGGGGTTTGGCAAGAACACCAACTCACAACATGGGTTGTTAGGTGACCCTGGGGTAGTGTGTGTGGGTCCGGAACCATGCATTTGGGGGACTCATAGTCAGAGCTACAGGTAGGGGACATGTTGTTGGCCTTGTCTGTGTGCCATGCAGTCTATCCAAATTGTTGTCATACAGAAAGCCTTGTGGGACAGGTGTGCCCCGCATAACATCTTTACTTAACCTATGATCCTGTGACCTCTGTAAGTCCCTGTATTTGTGTATGCTACCATTTTCTGACTTCAAAATGTATATGTAGTGATTGTTTTCCCCCTGGAGATGCAGACAGGGGGGAATGTGGGCTGTGTGTCGTTACATGACAGAAGCTACTTATCTTTGTTTCTGTCTCATCTGATTGTCAAGGGACAATGGGATATAGGGCAACCTATTTTCAGCGAGAGAGCTTGCCGTCTGCGAGGAGGCAGACTGCAGAAAGGGCAATGCTTGTTTATGTGTCATGTCTGACAACGTGATGGACCTTAGACAACATCCCTCATCTGTCTGCATCTGTAGGTGGTAACTGGCCCACGGTTGGTCTGCTGTGTGTGACATTTACATCATCTATCATACACATGACCCTTTGGTTTGCTACACTAACCCCCATCTGCGTGACCCTTACATGTGACAGCTGTGGAAGGAATGTTGCCACATCCACCACACCCACACCACCCAGAGCCCACTGGGTTGGGCATTGTGGATGTGACAGTCTGTTATGACCCACCTTCTGCCTCACACGCTGCTGCTTCCCTCTGTGACCTCAGCTCTGACATCATGATGGCCATGTCGTGTAGATATGCGGCTTCCATATGCCTGGCCCCCATTGCTGGAATGGCTGCAGCCACCACTGTAGGGCCGGGGGCGATGGGTGCCTCCATCATCAGTGCCACAGCATTGTTGCTGGTCCCAGACAAAGCAGCCTCGGCAACCTCCACATTCAGAGGTATGGCTAGGTCAACCTCCTCCTCCTCCTCCCCCTCCTTGCCCTGTGCCTCCATTGTACTGTAGTCACCTGCATTGTAAACAATCAGAGACAGCACACATATGTTTATACACTCCACCTATGTATATGTGTGTGCTACAGGAACCACTGAGATGATGGGGGGGGGGGCCTGCATGTGGCATGCATACAGGGCCCACTACACCCTCCCATTCATGTCTGCACCCATCATTTCTGTGTTTACTTTCCTATTTAGCTGTACATCTTTTCTATAACAGCACTTTCTGAGATCAGTGGCGGATTACAGAACACCAACGTAATTGCTAGAGTACCATTATTTACTTACATAGAACAGATGTAGAACATAGACCAATCAACTATTATATATAACTCTGGTACAATGAGATAATAGGCATGGTAGGAACATTTCAACCTGCCTATGCATGGTACGTGTCTCATACCCAGGATGCCAACATTAAAGGGACATAGCTCCATTAATTATAATATTTTACATTAGCCACAGGCAATCGCATTCATGAGTGATAATAATATTGGTGAGCAATGTGAATGTGTGGGAAAGGTTTTATGGTTTGTCTATGTGGGGTCAATGAATGACAGATGTACAGTGCTCCTCTCTGAGGTTGCATGATCTTCCATTTGTAGGTTGTTGTGGAACTGATTCTATAGTTTGGTTTGTAGATTTTGGATGGATAATGGGATGTTTTCGATTCCTCTGATGTCAATTGGGAGGTTGATACATGTTGTAGGGGCAAGGAATGAAATGGCTGTGTTATTTGTCTGCTGACATGTCTTTACAATAGAATCAGGGACCTGTATCGTGTGATGGTTTATTTGTCCTCGTGATTGACTTTCATGTGAGATGTTGATGAGCGTAGATAACAGGGATGGAGCTATATTTGTGGTGACGGTAAACGTATTAATTAGGGACATATAGATGAGTCTATATGGACTCGAGGAGTGGCCTAGTGGTCAGGGCAAGGTACGTCAGGCCAGAAGGTCGGGGGGTTCACATCCCACTAGAGGACAGCAACCTTGGGCTGGAAGGACTGGGGTTTCTAGTCACACAGGTGCCCCTTGTGGTCTTGGGCAAGCCACTTAACCCTCCATAGCCCATGTTCCCTATAAAATAGTTATTAGCAAGTTTTAATGCCCTGTTCAATGTAAGCTCAGTTTGCTCAATGTCAACCACACTGATGCAGACTAGCGCGGTATATAAGAGAATGTAAATTAATCAAACAAATACATGAATCTGCATGAGACAGCCAGCCAATGTAGAGCGTAGATACTCAGGGATATATGATCTTATAGGTATCCTTCAAAGATAATCCTTGCAGTGACTATTTGAGGCTACCTGAGGTGTGTGTAACTATCTCATAGCGGTCCCTTGGGAATTAACATTACAGTACTCTAACCGTGGTGTTATAATGTTTGCGGCACAGATCTGGTGTCATTGGTATCTGTCAGTGGACCACGTTGTTGTGTTGTCCTTGAATTGCAGTATATTGTTTTTACGGGTTGTTTGATATGTTTGGTGCAGGAGAGGTGTCTCTGTGGTGTGACTCCAAAGTATACTCCCATGTACCTATCCCGGGGGCATATGTGGGTGATGTGCCCCTGCACACCTGATTTTGTGGCCATGTTCCTGCTCCTTGTGCCATGCCACATGCGGTCTCCATCCCATCCCTTTCTCCAACTGGCACAAACATGTCCTCACACTCCTGCTCATGGACCACCCTTCCACATGGTTTTGCCATCCCCTGTATGACTGCGGGTGCCTTTGAGCAGGGCATGGTTTCATCAAACATACTATCCTCTCAGTGCTAGCTGTGGTTGCCTGTGACCCACTGTGCAGCGGACTACGACTAACCATCACTTCTGGGCCACTGCCACACACATGCAGCACTGTGCAGATAGTATGTCACCACAACATGCCTTTATCAGTGGCCATCACAATCTGACCGGGGATGACAATCACAGGTGTGGGTGTAGGCTGCTGTCTGGTGTGCGTGGACTTTTTCGGGGCAGCTAGTGAGAGGTGTGGGATGAAGGACTCATATAGAATGTGTCCCCAGAACATGCTAACAGAACACGGTGTGCATGGGTATGTCACACACATGTGCCACCTGAATAGGTACATGGTGGGTCTGGGGTGACACGTATGGGAGGCTCTTAGAAAATGGCTGAGGTATGCACAATGTGAGGTTCAGGCATTGACTGTGAGCTGAAAGTTAACATACATACCAGCCTGCGGATGTGCAGAGTCGAGGGTCTCAGGTAGACCACGGAGGTAGATAGTCCCCAATCTCTCAGCCAGCTCCTGTTCCAGGAGCGTGAGGGATGGTATGAAGGGGCCACTGCCACCTGTACCCAGAGCATGTTTATTTATTTATTTATTTATTTAACATCTCTTATATACCGCACTATTATCATCAGCGCGGTTTACATGGAACCAAACATATACATACAGAAAAACTGTAGTGCATTTTACAAGTAACAGGAATTTGAACTTGGTAATAAAGGGAAACTATGTACATTATGTAACTATATACGGTAGCCTATACACATTAGTCACAGTTGAAGTTGTCTTGACCTGAGTATGGATGTAGTATTTCTCTGAGTATGGATGTAGTATTTCTCCACACACCCCCTCACCAACCCTCACCCCAACACAGAACACAGAACAAAGACCACTCTACAAACCACAAAATACAGGACACACTACACACCAAAGTACCAAATGCACAATACAATTTACAAATCACAAACCTACAGAACACGCCTCTCCTTCCAACTCTCTCTCTATACCTCTCTTTGTAACTCTCTCCACCTCTCTCCACCTAAAACTCCTCAAACAACCCTCGACGTGTGCCAGGTGTGGAGGCATATTTATAGGTTTTTTACTTTGTGTACCTCGCGCATGCGCAGTTGTGTGGGCGTGGTGACTGTGCGCAGCGCTCATGCGCAACCTTGCGCATGTGAGTTTGTGTGTGGCTACACGCTCGTGCAACACAAGGTGTACATGCGCGTTACGCAAGGACTACTGCCCATGCGCAAACATTTGCACAGGCTGTAGGGCGAATGGGCACGTCCAGCGCATGTGCAATTCACCACGCAAGTACGTGTTGCCACGCACAGACAGCCCATGCGCAGGAACACGACACACAGGCACCGCGCATGCACAGCAGCAAATGTTGTCTCTCGGAAGACATGTGCTGCCTCACCCCTCTTTTGATGTCTGAGAACCTCTTTTTGAGGCTTTCCACGTCTCGGGGGGTGCCCCCTGCCTCAACCACTGCAACACGTATCTCCTCCCAAACTGCCATCCTGCTAGCCACAGTTGTGCGACTACTGAGCCGCCCAAAAAGTATGTCATAGTTCTCTATGACCCCTGCAAGGAGGACGTGGTTCTCCTGTTCGGAGAACCTTACAGCCCTTCTCCTCTGTGGGGCAGCCACTAGAACCCTCTTCCTCTTAGCAGTGTGGCTGTACTGTGCAGCCTGTTCCACACCAGATGGCCCTGCCTCTGCCCCCATAGGCAGGCCAGTCCCTGCCCTGGGTGTGTCAGCAGCAGCAGCAGCAGCAGTGGAAGGGCTCACATCCCCACCCTACCCCACCCCCTCCACCTCCCTCTCCCTCTCCTACTCCCTCTCCATCACCCTCCCCCCTCACCACACACCCCCTCACCAACCCTCACCCCAACACAGAACACAGAACAAAGACCACTCTACAAACCACAAAATACAGGACACACTACACACCAAAGTACCAAATGCACAATACAATTTACAAATCACAAACCTACAGAACACGCCTCTCCTTCCAACTCTCTCTCTATACCTCTCTTTGTAACTCTCTCCACCTAAAACTCCTCAAACAACCCTCGACGTGTGCCAGGTGTGGAGGCATATTTATAGGTTTTTTACTTTGTGTACCTCGCGCATGCGCAGTTGTGTGGGCGTGGTGACTGTGCGAAGCGCTCATGCGCAACCTTGCGCATGTGAGTTTGTGTGTGGCTACACGCTCGTGCAACACAAGGTGTACATGCGCGTTACGCAAGGACTACTGCCCATGCGCAAACATTTGCACAGGCTGTAGGGCGAATGGGCACGTCCAGCGCATGTGCAATTCACCACGCAAGTACGTGTTGCCACGCACAGACAGCCCATGCGCAGGAACACGACACACAGGCACCGCGCATGCACAGCAGCAAATGTTGTCTCTCGGAAGACATGTGCTGCCTCACCCCTCTTTTGATGTCTGAGAACCTCTTTTTGAGGCTTTCCACGTCTCGGGGGGTGCCCCCTGCCTCAACCACTGCAACACGTATCTCCTCCCAAACTGCCATCCTGCTAGCCACAGTTGTGCGACTACTGAGCCGCCCAAAAAGTATGTCATAGTTCTCTATGACCCCTGCAAGGAGGACGTGGTTCTCCTGTTCGGAGAACCTTACAGCCCTTCTCCTCTGTGGGGCAGCCACTAGTACCCTCTTCCTCTTAGCAGTGTGGCTGTACTGTGCAGCCTGTTCCACACCAGATGGCCCTGCCTCTGCCCCCATAGGCCGGCCAGTCCCTGCCCTGGGTGTGTCAGCAGCAGCAGCAGCAGCAGTGGAAGGGCTCACATCCCCACCCTCCCCCACCCCCTCCACCTCCCTCTCCCTCTCCTACTCCCTCTCCATCACCCTCCCCCCTCACCACACACCCCCTCACCAACCCTCACCCCAACACAGAACACAGAACAAAGACCACTCTACAAACCACAAAATACAGGACACACTACACACCAAAGTACCAAATGCACAATACAATTTACAAATCACAAACCTACAGAACACGCCTCTCCTTCCAACTCTCTCTCTATACCTCTCTTTGTAACTCTCTCCACCTCTCTCCACCTAAATCTCCTCAAACAAACCTCGACGTGTGCCAGGTGTGGAGGCATATTTATAGGTTTTTTACTTTGTGTACCTCGCGCATGCGCAGTTGTGTGGGCGTGGTGACTGTGCGCAGCGCTCATGCGCAACCTTGCGCATGTGAGTTTGTGTGTGGCTACACGCTCGTGCAACACAAGGTGTACATGCGCGTTACGCAAGGACTACTGCCCATGCGCAAACATTTGCACAGGCTGTAGGGCGAATGGGCACGTCCAGCGCATGTGCAATTCACCACGCAAGTACGTGTTGCCACGCACAGACAGCCCATGCGCAGGAACACGACACACAGGCACCGCGCATGCACAGCAGCAAATGTTGTCTCTCGGAAGACATGTGCTGCCTCACCCCTCTTTTGATGTCTGAGAACCTCTTTTTGAGGCTTTCCACGTCTCGGGGGGTGCCCCCTGCCTCAACCACTGCAACACGTATCTCCTCCCAAACTGCCATCCTGCTAGCCACAGTTGTGCGACTACTGAGCCGCCCAAAAAGTATGTCATAGTTCTCTATGACCCCTGCAAGGAGGACGTGGTTCTCCTGTTCGGAGAACCTTACAGCCCTTCTCCTCTGTGGGGCAGCCACTAGTACCCTCTTCCTCTTAGCAGTGTGGCTGTACTGTGCAGCCTGTTCCACACCAGATGGCCCTGCCTCTGCCCCCATAGGCCGGCCAGTCCCTGCCCTGGGTGTGTCAGCAGCAGCAGCAGCAGCAGTGGAAGGGCTCACATCCCCACCCTCCCCCACCCCCTCCACCTCCACCTCCCTCTCCCTCTCCTACTCCCTCTCCATCACCCTCCCCCCTCACCACACACCCCCTCACCAACCCTCACCCCAACACAGAACACAGAACAAAGACCACTCTACAAACCACAAAATACAGGACACACTACACACCAAAGTACCAAATGCACAATACAATTTACAAATCACAAACCTATAGAACACGCCTCTCCTTCCAACTCTCTCTCTATACCTCTCTTTGTAACTCTCTCCACCTAAAACTCCTCAAACAACCCTCGACGTGTGCCAGGTGTGGAGGCATATTTATAGGTTTTTTACTTTGTGTACCTCGCGCATGCGCAGTTGTGTGGGCGTGGTGACTGTGCGCAGCGCTCATGCGCAGCCTTGCGCATGTGAGTTTGTGTGTGGCTACACGCTCGTGCAACACAAGGTGTACATGCGCGTTACGCAAGGACTACTGCCCATGCGCAAACATTTGCACAGGCTGTAGGGCGAATGGGCACGTCCAGCGCATGTGCAATTCACCACGCAAGTACGTGTTGCCACGCACAGACAGCCCATGCGCAGGAACACGACACACAGGCACCGCGCATGCACAGCAGCAAATGCGCAAGGTACACATTAGCCAGAGAGGAACTATATATACCGGCCTGCATACCTGGTCCACGGTGAGGGGTTTAGGCGGCGGAGAGTAGGTGTGTGGTTGCATAGAGAGACTGAGAGAGTCAGAGCAAGTGTTGCTGTCAGTGTTGGTTGTTTTGTGTGTGTGGTGCTTTGTGTGGTTTGTGAGGTGTTCACTGTTTAGCGAGGTCCGTGTGTGTGTCTGAGTGTGTTTGTGTGGCTGGGCGGGAGGGGTCTATGTCGTCTATGTATGTTGCTGCATGTGCCCTGAGACGTGGGCAGATGCTGCGGTGGCAGGACAGGGGAGATGGTGACCATGGTGCTGAGGCACAGGGCATGGGTGTAGTCCCGCAGCAACTCAGACCTGCAGCTGTGGGGGCGGTCCAGGCAGGTGCTGTGCGTGCACAGCGCAGAAGGCGTACCGAGGTGCAGGCTCAGCAGCCTCACCTCTACAGGCCCAGAGCCCAGCTCCAGGCCATGCGTGAGGACCAGGTCATCTCCCTGTACTGACTGAGCACTAGGGCTATTAGGGAGCTCTATGAGGATCTCAGACCTGACCTCGAGCCCCTGACTGATCGGTCCCATGCCATACCAGGTTTAGTCAAGCTCCTTGCTGCCTTACATTTCTTTGCCTCTGGCTGTTTCCAGTCATCTGTGGCCGCAGTGGGTGGCATGAGCCGCCCCACCTTCTCACGCTGTCTCCACCAAGTACTGCGTGCCATGGTCAGCCGGATGGGGAATTACATAGCCCTTCCCCACACTAGGCAACAGTGGGGGACCCTGAACCAGGCCTTTGAGGCGTTAGCCGGGATACCACACGTGATGGGAGCTATTGATTGCACACATTTTGCCCTGGTCCCGCCTAGAGACAGGGAGGTAGCGTAGCGTACCGCAACCGCAAACACTACCATTCCCTGAATGTTCAGGTTGTATGTGATGCTAATCTGCGTATTCTGAATGTGGTCCCTAGGTTTCCAGGGTCCACCCATGACTCCCATATCCTGCATCACTCGGCACTATTCACACAATTTGAGGAGGGATGGTATGCGGACTGTATATTGCTGGGTAAGTATCTGGGGATTATCACTTTCTTTAGGTTTTTCCATATTTTTTTGGGTAACATCTCCTCTGTAGCACCCTGTGTCTATAACTGCATTTTTGAGATAGTAGTTTTTGGACAGACAGTGGTCTGTTCTGAGTTCACATTGGTACAGGAGTATAAACGTGGGGTAACAGGGAAACTACTTGACATGAGCCATCAGGATTCTAACATGTTATGATCATGACCTGCGCATGGTGTTCATGTTACTACGCACGTGTGTGCAGGTCTGTCCTGGTGGTGGATCCATCCTAGTGAGTGTGTGTGTCCAACTGGCCTCATGTGAGGGGGGGGGGGTATTGGTGCCCTTCATATGCAGCTGTGATGTCAGTTCATTGTCTGCTAGCATTTGACTGTTATGTAACATTGATGTTATTGCACAACCATACCAATACCCCATGTCATGTTTGTCTGAGATTCACACACTCTCCCATTATTGAGGTACTCACCCAGGAGCCACTACATAAGCTGAGGAGGGTCTCGATACATCTGATGGATGTTCAGGACCTTTGCAAATGGGGGGACATGTTTGCATATGTCTGGTCACATTTTTTGCCTGTGTCAAACCATGGCAGCAACACAGTATAGGGGGTGCATTACCTTTGGCCACTCTAGATGAGCAGGACCAAGGCAGCATTATGCCCTCTGATCCTCTTGTGGATAACATTATGCATTGGTGACATCAAAAGCTAGGGGACTACTTAGGTGCATACAGAGAGGTATTGGGAGCAGATACACAGGAAGATAGTCAGCCTCTGAATATGGTAGTGGTGCAAACCCATGTGGGCTACAGTGTGCGATTCTGTAGACCGCACCTTCAAAGGGCTATGATCAGAATGGACACAGTGCAGAGACTGGCTACTTTGACAATTGGTGCTCAACAGTATGTAGCATGTGGTGACTGTCTGCTCCATCCTGATATGTGGGCCTTAGTGCACAGGGTGTGCAAGGGTGATATGGAGTACAGTCTGCCAGACCTCCATGGTAAACATGTTCTGGGTGTGGGCCTCTGTCAAATATCAGCACGTCGCTTAGTGGCTACTATGCTGACATGTACATTGGACCTATGATCAGTGGATCAGCGGAATAGTCTCACAGTGGAGGGGCTAGAGATGGGGACACTAATTGCATTACAATACACATGTGCCACACACAGAGTACCTCTAAAGGTAAATAACAGACTGTTGTAGTCTTTGCCATTGGTGTCTAGCCTTGATAGGCCATGTCTTCCTTTTCCGTCATCATATGTCTATTGTTCATAATTGCATAGTTGTGCTCTGATATGTTTCTGTCAGGATGTGTTGTGCGTTTGTTTCTCACATCTACACATTTGTCAGTTGCGGTGAACATGAGCCCCTGCATTCACATGTAACTTTATTTCCCGCAGGTGATGCAGGATATGGGTGTCGCCCCTGGCTGCTGACCCCTGTGCGTCAGCCACGCACACGTGCAGAGCGGAGGTACAATGAGGCCCATGCCTCCAGCCGCTCTGTCATAGAGCGCACCTTTGGCATTTTGAAGAGTCGCTTCAGGTGCCTGGATAGGACAGGCGGGGCCGTACACTATAGGCCAATGACTGTTGCAGAGATAATCATCGCCTGTTGCATCCTGCACAACATTGCTCTCAGGCACGATATCCCTGCAGAGATTAATGAGGATCTGGATGAGGATCCAACGTGCCTCCCTGTACGTGCCAGTGGTGACACACGGGAGGGCACAGCAGGCAGGTGGAGGTTGATAGCAGAGATCTTCGCATGTACGTATTGCCTATCTTTCCACCTTCATGTTCCTCTGCTGTGTGTGTATTGGTTATAGTGATTGTTGTTTCTGTGGAGATATAATTCGGATGCCACCCTGCATTAACATTTTACTGACAATCCCAACGTCACATATAGGCATGAGTGTGCGACAAACAATGTGAGCAGTGCACACCAGCAGTTGGTGGCAGATGACGTGGGTGGATGCTTATACGCCTGCGGGAGGTTTTGAGGGACACAATCCCAGTTAGTGGCTGCATGTGATATGTCACCCCTCGCCAGTCAACCCCAGTATGGAGGCTGTAGGAGAGTGGGGCACATTTAAAGTCACTCTGTTTATGCTGTTGCCTGGTATGCCTGTGTAGTTGTAGCCCAGTGATGACAGCCAAAGTTAGGTTAAGGGTAAACAATATATTTATTGTTTGCACAGGGTTTCTTCCCCCAGAACAGAGATCAAAAAGATGGTATAAACGTAACAGATAAAGTCCAGAATGAACAGCTCTCCTGATATTTCTCAGGGCACAATATGCAAATCAAAATCAGCTTCTCTTACTTCTTTCAGCTTTCCAAAACATCCTTGTTATCAATACCAGCAATAGTTTTCCAATACAAGGTTTTTAATAAAGGAACTTTCAGTGTTGTGGTATTTCTTTTCCACGTGTGCTTAAGTTACTTCTTCTAGCCTCTAGGTATAACAGATGCTTCTTTCTTAAGCCTGATCCTTCTTCTACACAAACCTCTCACAGAAGAATTCTATCTGTTCTTGCAACCTATCCTTTAGAGCTAGGTATATGGCTTGGGTTGGCAGTGAGAAAAAACTCCTGTCTGCATGCAATTCCAATCTCCAAATTAGACTTTCACAACAGCCTTAAAAATATTGGATATGCTTAAGCTGTAGTTTAAAACTCTTTCTGACAGATGCCACATTCCATTTCTGAGTCACTGCTAGAAGACAATGGATTATCTGTCTGCATCGGTTCACATTCACTATCTTGAATCTCCTGTATATAAGGCTCACAAGAGTCTAGAGATCTCAAGTGTTTGAGGAGAGTCTGTAACTGCTTCTCTCCACTCTCTTTACGTCTCCTAGGCTCTTGCAGGGTTACCGGCTTATTAAGCTTCTTAAACAGCTGAGAGTAGGGATTTCTCTCTTCCCTGTCTTGCCTGGATCTTACTTTCTGGTTGGGAGGAATATATCTCTTCTGATAGTATTTTACAGGTTCTCTTAATACAGCCTGGTCATCAGAATCTGACTCTAACTTCGTGTCCCGTTGCTGCCAATTAGCAACCTGCTGAGGTGCAGCTGAGCTACACTCTGAACTGCAGCTTCTGACACGGTCTCTGCTATTAGGCAACGCTTGTTTTTCATAAGCTGGGATTTCCCTTCTACCCAGTTTCTCTCTTATCAGTCTGGTCCTAGGGAAAATATCTGAAGAATTACTTCTATCCCTTTCAGACAAGGATTCCAAACTTTGCTTAAAAGGTTTATAAGAGTTTCTAACCTGTTTTGGCTTTGGCTGAGGGCTATTCCTTCCTGGCAGCACTTTCAACTGCCTTCCCCGAGACGTGGCTTTCTCTGAGCAAGGTGGCTGGCAACCGTCCAAGTACTCGGTTCCCACCTGGTTCCACTTGCTTCCAGCTCTGCCTCCTTGGGATTTCAAGTCTCCGCCTGGACCTGATTTCTTTGTCCCTCTGGAAAGAGTGTCTGACTCTAAGGCTGCGTCTAATTCCCTGGAGTCACCTTCTCCCGGCTGTGCCAAAGGTAAGCCTTTGCGTTGCTTTCTTCTCTTTACTCCTTCTCCTACCCCTTCCACTTCTGAAACTACCACTGCCTGGTTATGAGGACTGCTTTGTCCAATCGGGCGTGAGTCCACCCCTTTCCCTGATAGGCTAGCTCTCCCTGTCAGCCTAGGGCTAGGGTGTGGCTCCCTTTCCAGTCTCTCATGCACTGAAACTTTGTGTGCTGAGCTTTTAACCCTTTCTTGACCTGTATATCTGGCAGGTTCAGAGGATAAAGTGTGTTTAAAAGCTTTTTCCTTATGCTCTGCAAGCTCTGCCTTGTCACAGATAGCAGCTTCTTTTGTGTGAACTCACTTATTTGTTTAGATGGTATGGGTGGAGCACAGTGTCAGCCATATGGTGCGATGTTCACAGTGGGAGGGCAGTCGATATTTTGGGACCGTTGTCCAGTGGGATATGCTTATATGATACATGTTTGCGCTGCCTTTGTGGTTGTTGAGCTTCTGCCAGCTGCCTGTGTGTGTGTGTTTGTTATGTGTGTCGCAACATGTCATATGTCGCACAATAGTCATGCTTAGTACTGGTATGTCAGCATGGTATTACCTATATGTGAGGGGTGTTCACGTCATCCTCAGGAGTGTATGAATGTATAGGTCAACACGTAGCCCTGACATGGATATGTTGACGGATGGGGACCTGTGCAGTGTCCAGCCAGGGGGGGTAGCATTGATCCCTATTTCTTTGGAGATTAGCCCATCAGTGCAGTGTTGCATATGTACACACATACAGAGGTGATCTGACCGTGATCAGCAAGGGGTGGGTTACAGTAGGCACGTGGAGCAATGAATCTGTGTGTGGCTTGTGGTTTACAAGGTTTCCGGGGAGGCGATGCCATATGTAGCTGATGCTACCTCAGCATATGCCATCATGCCTCAGCTACAGACTGTGTATGTGTGTAGACCAGGAGAGTACAGTCCACATCATCAACTACATTGCACACCCTAGTACGGAAGGGTTATGTCGTCATACACACACTGACGTAGGTGTGTTTTTTTTTCCTAAGGGGCACATATAGGCTTTCCATGCTTTGACATGTTCAATGACACACAGTAGGATATCATGCGGACATCCCGGTTTGGTCACAAGCAGACATGGGTGGTGTGTTTTTACAGACATGACGCAGACTATTTGTGCACATCATCAGCACACAGCTATCAATATTATTGAAGGTATGAGATGTACACACCATGATATGTATTTGGACAGTGGCTACAGGAGATGCGCCTGCATATTTCCATGTGTTTCAGCAATTGACAGTGGGTTAACATACAACATTGGACCACACTAAACAAGGAGAGGGGTAATTTTTTGCACTATGGTGTTTGTGCCCTAATATTGATACCTTGGTGTGATGTGGAAACATGGAGGGAGCAGACACCTCTCTTGACCTGTGTGTACAACAACAGAGTGGTAAGGTAGGGGACAGGGAGATTACATACACCTGTAGATAGCCTCATACACCTCCGTGCTGCCTCTCACATGTGAGGGATCTGTACATTGATATAGGGAGTAGTCAGTCATTATGTGATGTTGTGGGGTTTGACAGCTGGGGAGAGGAAGATGCTGTGTGTGATGCACAGCTGGAACATGACATATGTTTGTGTCTCTTTTGTTTCCCACTGCACAGGACATACTTCTTGAGGATGCTGTTGCCGTAGTGTGTTGGCACGTGACTGTACATTATCCAAGATGGTAATTTGGGGTAGGTGCATCTACAGCGATATTGTGTGTGCCTGCAGTCAGGGGAAAAACATGTCCTCAATGATCTGTCATATTGTGCTGATGTGTTGATTTCCTTGTTTCAAGTATGCATCCTTAACCCATCTCTTGCTGTTGTCACATATATCCCATGTATTTTTATTCAGTATGTCCTCTGCCACACTGTCTATGGGATAGGTACAACAGAACGGCATGTGTGTGTAGGTTATTTCATTTTGGTGGTGGCCTACACTTGCTCCCTACCCCAACATTGTACCATCAGCCAACAACAGGGGATCACTGCATGTTCACTGGGCCTTTATGTCTACAACTCTCCACTTGTGCACATAAAGGCCATGTGTTACATGTGGCATGCTGAACTTTGCATACTGTGTGGGTGCGTGTTTATTGGTTGCCTGTGTGATGAGGCTGTGTTCTGGCATAGTACATTATTATGTGATGTGAGGTGTTTGTGCACCTGGGGTGTCGTTAGGACTCTGCAACCTCTTCCGTAGTGCTGTTTACCTTGTGGACATTATTAACGTGTTGTGTGCTGTGATCAGAGATGTGTCTTGTGTTGTGAGGGTCCACTGTTGACCACCTTTCTTTTATCTCAGATATGGACATGATGTCAACATGAATCAACAGTGACTTGACATGGTGATTCAACATA
This sequence comes from Ichthyophis bannanicus, assembly GCA_033557465.1. Taxonomy (NCBI): domain Eukaryota; kingdom Metazoa; phylum Chordata; class Amphibia; order Gymnophiona; family Ichthyophiidae; genus Ichthyophis; species Ichthyophis bannanicus. The sequence goes on along the minus strand of CM066031.1, from coordinate 1,074,007,043 downwards.
TTTTGCTGACATTGTATCCCTTCACTGTGACCTGATATTGCTGTTTAGTGGCTCAAGGGATTGTTGACGTACACCTGATGCATACACAAGGTGGGTTGCACCTTTGTTATTTGGGGGATTACATCTGGCTTTAAGTATTGATGATGAAATAATTCTCTCATGTGCATGTAATGTTGCCTCTCCAGCCACATAAACAGATGCATATAGGGTGTAGCTGTGAGACGCCTGTGTGACATGAGCATTTACATGACCATATCCATGTGACACCCAGGTTTGCGTTTAACACTCATAATGTCATCAGAATGTGGGTTTGTTTGTATTGCTGTCATGTCATATTTGCCTTTGCATCCCTTTCTTCTGTATTTCCTAAGTTGTAACGGTATGCAATTTGTGCAGTCTTTCCAAGGTGTCTAACATTACAATACTTATCATCTCCTGACACAGGGCAGAGGACATACTGGACGCATCTCTTACAATGCATCTGGTGTCACCATGATCCACCTGTTTGGGGGAAAAACACCATGGAACGTTTTCAGGAGAATTAACCCATTGCATGTTTGACCTCTGAGAGTGGGACACATGACTTGGATGCACAGTATTACTCTTGGACTGCTGCTTTCCCCATGACAGAGGTGTCCGACACACTGTTGCTGCGATGCTTTTGCTGGGGGTTCAGCTCATTGTAGAGGACACACATGAGGTTTCAGAGACTGTGGCATATTGGTATGTGACACTTGACTATGCATGCCCAGAGTTGCAAGAACACTTTTAACCGGACCTGTTGGATTCAAGATACACTTTGGACTTTGGACTCTGTGTACTGATCCCCACGTGTGCAGCAGCGACTGACATGGACACTGTATGTGGTACATATGTACACAGATTTTTTTTTTTTGGTTTTGGCCATGGGTGTGACATGTCACACAGGATACGCTCATCTATTTCATTCTATACATGCATACAGCCATGTTTTGGGCATGGGCCAACGATGTGGCGATCCTATTGTCTATGTCCACCTGCTTTCCACCTAGACATGATACAGGTTTTGCCTCAGCAATGTTTTCAAGCACACCACCATCTTGGATTGATGTTTACATTGGCCAAGGGTGTTTACGTGCATGTGTGGCATCACTGTATCATGTTGGTATGTGGATGGTGCTTGTGCATATGACTGACTACGTTTGTGAGACACAACATGTGGACCTATGGCCTCTGTGTGGTTCCCTGTAAGATGTTTGGCCATCATTACGCTCTTCACATGCTGGTTCTTGTGTTTGTTTACTGTGCGGACGTGACAGTCTGCATGTATGTACCCACCTTGCATTGCACATCTGCACAGTCCTGCTTATGCCCTGTGGTACGGACACTCACATTGCCACGTTATGTTTTGAGTGTGGCAGTGTGAGTGACCGTTGTGCTTCTTCAATTGTGCATTCCATGTATCATGCTATATGTGGGCACACACTGTCTACCCAAAAAACAGTGCAGGGGGACCTCCTTCATGGTGTTATCTCTGCAGGTTTCTGCAGGTATTTTGGTTTGTATTCTGTCTGTGTTCCTGTGCCTGTGCTACCTGTTAGCATATGCTCATTGTGATTTGGATGATTGTTTGGGTCTAAATTGTTGCAGTTTTGATTTCTAGATCAAGCATTAAGTGAGAGCAGAAACATTACTTTCAGAGCATGTTTTTAACATTAAAACATTGTGACAACATATGCTGTTTTCATTTGTGTGCCCCCTGTGTTGCCAGATGGATATGTTTTGAGGGACAGATGATGTGTGTTGGGTCCTCAGTATACAGCGCCAAATGTCTACATGCACTCATATGTGCGTTACACATTTGAGGCATGCAGCAGCAGGTGGGGGCTGGGGGTCTGCTAGCCAATGCATAGCATGCACGTGATGCACATCATATCTCCGGCCTTTCATTTGTGGTCAAGCAGGTAACCGTTCTGAGGAAGGTGGTTTTGTGCCCTGCTAAAGTGTTTCCATCTTTCACCAGGGATGTGCTCACCTTGATATTATGATGGCAATGTCTACACTATCTGTGATGTGGAACCCAAATAAAGATATGTATTTGACAGACATTTGACTCTTTTGCTGATTGATCATGGTGACAAACATGCAATGGAATGTGTGCCTTTGAATCAGTCCTGACACCTTGTGACCCAGGAACTCCATTGTTTTCTTGTCAATGTCACTGGATGTAGATTGTCAGGTCTTTCTTCCAGGGTAATGGAGGGTTACGTGACTTGTCGAGGGCCACATGGAGTGCTAGTGTGAATTGAGCCCTGGATGCTTGGTGGCCAAGCCAGTTTTCTAACCACTAGGTTAGTCCTCCAGTCTTTGAGCACATTGACACTTGTATGTAGTCATTTGCTGGTCATGTACATGGGCCACCTGTGCTCACATCCTTGTACAGTAGCAGCTGTGTATCTGCCAGCCATATGCCACATCACTGGATATTAAAGGTTCCCATACACATCCTCCCTTTGGGGTATTTGTGTAACAGTGTGCTCAGAGTGCTGTTTCGGGGAGTAGTTACAGGCATGTGTTCTAACTCTGTAGTTTTCAGGTTTGATCCCCACATGTGGTTTATGTTTTTATTTTCTGTTGTGCTAAATGGTCCATAAGGTACCACCAGGTTCCTCACCTCTACACACACCCTTCCCTCTCTTCACTGTACACCAAGGTGCATCCTGTGTGCTGCCTAGCCATAAGATATTCTCTGTTACATAGGTCTCTCACTTTATGGTGCTTACATGGCAGTGCACCTGTGTGTTTGGTATTGCTGTGGTTCAGCTGGTGTGTGGTACACTTGATTGCATGTTGAGCTCTCTCCTGTCCTGATCCAGATTATTAACCTGCTCCACAGAGCATCCTCTGCTGCCCATGGGGTTTAGTTTTCTCCTCTTTTGCATGCTGTATCCACTGCAAACCATTTCATTGTGTGTGTGCATGTGTCGCTGGTCCCAAAGACAGACTGATATTTGATCTGTACACAGCAGATCTGCATGTGCATTTGGTCATTATTACTGTTAGGGGTTTGCTTGTCCTGACACCCAGTAGGCATCTTGTGTGATGCCCTACACTCTTTTTGTATGCAGCCTTTGCTAATGAGCTCACGTTGGTGGTGTGGCCTACCGGTTTATGCATTGCCATTTGTGGTAGTGGTTGTAGGTGTGCTTTCTCTCTGACCTCTTGGATTTGTATGCTTGTCCTGCAGAAGTGGTTTTCATTCGTATGACAGTCATATCTGTGGTGATCTGTGTTGTGAGCACATTGTACCCTCATCTGATTTGTGAACCATCCTTCTGTCCATCTTCTGTCTGCCAGCTGTGTGCCATCCTACCCTGATGTGCATGCTGTTAACCCACGTCCTGCACTCCTACACATTCCTGCATTGCAGCTCTCCCTGCTTGCCTCTCCTGTGTGTGCTCTGCATAGCACCTCTACTCCACAGTCATCCTGATATTTCACTTATCCTGCCATTTCAGCCTCCTCTGCTGCCCACATCTTCCCATCCTCTGTCACACACTGTCATTATAACATGGTACATTACCATCACTCTGTGCATGGCTCTAGCTGGCCACGATATGTTTGTCCATTTTTATGGCTGACACATGGGCTGGAGCTAATTTCTGCGGTCCATCAACTGATCTACGTCCTTCTTTTACTTTTTTCTTGCCTTTCTTTTCTGCTCTGTGCAGTGTTTGGGTTACGTGTGTGTTTGGCACATACCTCTCTTGCCATTCAATTTGGGGGATGTTACTGCTCTTGGCTAACATTTATGAGTTCACCTATACATCCTTGGGGCATCCTCTGGCAAACCTTCGATTCAGGCAGCTTATGGTGTGCCGACTATGGTCCCTTGGGAGTTGACAACCTTTCAACATGGCCTCTGGTGAAATAAAACTTCGCCTTTGCTGACGAGGTATGTTTAGGATGTGCCTTCTGATGCACCATAAAGGGTGCATTAATATATGCCACTGGGGTGTGGTTCTTTTTATATAGCAGCACAGATTGCTGTACAGTTGGACACAGAAAAAGGACATACCTCTGCCAACCTTATTCACTGGAGATTTCAACCCATGACCCCTGCACCATCATTCAGTGTCTTAACCAGTTGTCAGCATACATGTCATAGGAGTTACGGCTTTTTCCCCAGACCTTGTATTTCATGCAGCTATGTTACTCTGGTGATGTCAGTCTCCAAAGGTAATAGGGCAGTTTACAAGATGAGATTAACTCTGACACCCTGTTGATATCAGTCTCCAGGGCCTGTCTCCAGCCCCTCCTTGCTAAATCTAGAATGGCAGACCTGCCATTCTTGATTTAGCAAGGAGGGGCTGCAGACAGGCCCTGGAGACTGATATCAACAGGGTGTCAGAGTTAATCTCATCTTGTAAACTGCCCTATTACGCTTGGGGACTGACATCACCAAAGTAACACAGCTGCATGAAATACATGGTCTGGGGAGAAAGCCGTGACTCCTATGTCATGTATGCTGACACCAGTGTACTACACTGCTGTTCCACCTTACATGTCAGCCCACCTACTTACGATTTCCATACGTTATAATGCACAGTGCTGCCATCTGAAACAGTGCTCTGACCTTTCCCTGCCTCATAGGGCACCCAATATGGCGCCTTATCGGCCTCACCTTCAGCAACATTGTACGGTGCCGTGGCAGACACTGCATTTAAAGATGTGCCCTCTGGGGCTACTTGTAGGGCACCTTATGTTACACTGCTTTGAGAGTACATTTCCTAGCAGTAATAATTCCCAAAAAATATGATAAAGGCTTCCTAAAGCAATATTACCCCTAACAGGTAATGCTTCAGCCAGCCTTGTTCATTGGGCAATGTGGGGGATTGAACCCCTGATCCCTGCACCATTGGTCAGTGCCTTAACCATTGTGCTGTGGTTCTGATCCTGTGCTTTTACATCAGCGCGCCGCCATATGCCTCCCAATATTAAAAAGCCTCCAAAAAGATTAGCACGCTGCCTTATGCCAACCATTATTTATCTGCCTCTTAGGATAACGCTTCAGCCAGCTGTCTTCATTGGGAAATGTGGGGGATTGAACCCCTGATCCCTGCACCATTGGTCAGTGCCGTAACCATTGTGCTGTGGTTCTGTTCCTGTGCTTTTACATCAGCGTGCCGCCATATGCATGCCGACATTACAATGCCCCCAACAACATTAGCGCACCACCTTATGGCCATCAGCGCGCCGCCTTCTGCCGCCCATTATTTATATGCCTCCTAAAATGATGCCAGCCAGCCATCTTCAATGGGCACTGTGTAGGATTGCACCCTTGATCCCTGCACCATTGGTCAGTGTATTAACCATTGTGCTGTGATTCTGTTCCTGTGATTGCACATCAGCGCACCGCCTTATGCCACCCATCATTTAAATGGCTCCTAAAATAGTGCCTCAGCCAGCTGTCTCCATTGGGCACTGTGGGGGTTGAACCCCTGATCCGTGCACTGTTGGTCAGTGTCTTAACCATTGTGCTGTGGCTCTGCTCGTTCTCTTGCACTTGTCAGACGGATGCCTGGGTGAGAATGTTCACAGTCTTGGCAAAGGCATATATCAATATGATTTGCAAGGGATTGTGGGAAATGCAGTCCATTCACACCAGACACAGCCACTCACAATAATTAGTTGTGCTTGAGTGTAAAGCCAATAAGATATTTATTTATGGGGTTATTTCTCCCAACACAGATATGCTTGGTAGCACATAAAACAGGATACTTGCTTTCAGTGTTAAACTTAGAAAAACAAAATCAGGAAAACAACAGCTGAACTTGTCAGGCAATCAAATCAAAAGAATAAAGACCTGGTTGGTAACAAACTGGTCTTTTCTGTAGGCTCTAGCTAATATTTTCTTAGCATTGCTTTAATCAACAAACAAAACCCACAAAGTAGGGAAAAACTGTTCTTTTCAGGTTAACTTCTTATATCTTCACACATAGACTCAGAAGTGATTTCCTCAGAGCTCACAAGCAATTAGGTAAGGCTCAATTGCTAGCAGTTACCCAGCCGAAACCCCTTAGCTGGCTTGCTTTCTACTGCATGGCTCAAATCCTACTCAGGAGCTTTTCTGAGTAGATTAAAGAACAAGTTTGTATTTCTTTGTGATGGTTGTTGTACTTTGTAACAGTAAATTACCAAAGGAGTTTAGACAGAGAGCAATCCATGTATTCACAGCCTGTATCTAAGACCTCTCCCCCTTCTTCAACAATCATGGGTTCAATATCATGGATTGGCACAGAGGAATTTCTCAATGGAGCACTCTCAGGAGAATACTTGTTTCCCTGCTGTCTTTCAAGGTTATAGCTAGGGCATAGATCAGTGTTCATACATGAGCTTCTATTGCTGTTAGAGTTCCTCTCTAAATAGCCTGGCCAGTATGTAGTCCAGTTCTTATGTCCAGCCTTCCAATCCAGATCCCTGGACACTGGATCTCTCTTCACATACCTTCTGGCACGGGTCCTAGGGTCCCTTCCAAGTGCAGCCGTCTCCCTCACAGGTACCGTCTGGAGATGCCTAGCTCTGCAGCACCACTCCTCTGGTTTTCCCCAGTCCAATGGTGTATGCTGGCCTTTTGAATGTCTCCCAGTATACGTACTGCTCTGGACTCCTTTAGACCTCCCAAATGCTTTTCTCTTTTTTCTTCCAAAGGGTTTCTTGCCCTCTCTGTCCATCCGCACTGGCTTCTTCTTCTGATGATCCTCCAGATGATGAAGCTGCCAAGATACTAAGAATCTCCAAGCTGAATCTGAGGATCTCCCAGATGAAACTGAGGATGAGGATGATGTCCCAGATGAATCTGAGGATGATTCTCTGTAGAATAAACTCTACCTTTATTCTGCTTAGATGAGTGCTCCACCCTAGCACAGCGCAGCTGTGCTGAATCAGGCCCTGCCCTTTGAGATGAGTGCTTGGGGATTACCTCATAGCCCTCCTGATTGAACACACGTTTCCCCACTTCAGTTCCTCTAATGGCTGTTGGAAACCTGGTGCATTCTGGGACTGGTAGTCTTTTATGGGAAAATTCTGTTTTCTTATTTATACCAGAACTGACAGGTTGCTTGTTCAGAGTCACTTCACCTTTACTATTGCTCCTTCCTGAGCTATGATAAGCTTCCTTATCACACACTTCAGCGCACCACTTATACCGCCCAGTATTATACTGCCTCCATAAACATCAGCGCGTCGCCTTATGCCGCCCAGTATTAATATGCCGCCAAAAACATTAGCGTGCCGCCTTATGATGCCCAGTATTTCTGTGCCTCATAAATTAATGCCTCAGCCAGCTGTCTTTGATAGGCACTGTGGGGGATTGAACCCCTGATCCCTGCACTGGTGGTCAGTGTCTTAACCATTGTGCTGTGGCTCTGCTCTTTTTCTTGCACTTCAGCGCGGCACTTATGCCTCCCACGCAGCTATCTCATGCGCTAAGGTGCGGGGCGCACATGGGCGCCACGCACCTTAGCGCATATGTAAATTCTGGATTTTCTTCTTTAGTGGGGAACGCCCACTCCTTATATGGCACCTGCACACTACCGCGGCCCGAACTTCACCGGGGTTTTAGTAAACATACCCCTTAGTGCTCCTTTAACCCCTTTATCATCTAATGGACCAACTGACTCTCTCACAGGTTTTTTGCTACGAAGCACGGACTTAAAACTTGCTTAGCTTATGTATATATTGCTGACCATCAGATTTACAGTGCTATATATTTTTTTACATAACTCGGACAACCCCTTTAAGGTTTTTTGGCATTTTATATCTTAAATGCACTTATGTGAATTAATTAATAGTAATTTGAATTAATTAATAGTAATTTGAAAAAATTTGATAAATTTGAAGACAAATTTGCATGTTGTGGCAAATCATGACGTCTAGGAGTTTTTTCAATATTTTATTTGTTTTCAGCATACCAAAATACATGGAAATTTGATGAAAATAATCAAACAGTTTTTTAGTCGCAGACCTGTGTAATTCAACAAATGATTACAGCGACAATGCGTTAACGATAAAGGAAGAGAGATGCATTTGATTTTATCATTGGGGGTCACCACAAGTTGACCAATGGTAAAAGGGGTCACAGTACAAAAAAGGTTGAGAACTACTGCTTATACGGTGCCTTGTAATGCACGTTAGTCTAAGGTGCCTTGTAACATGCGTTAGCTGATACAGCTTGCTGTAACGATGCACCACCCATGCCTTTATATGGGCATCTGTACCTTTACCGCAGAACCTAATGCGAGTGACATTACCACAGTTTATTAAACATACCCCATGATCTTTAAATGCATAATCTGCTTAACTTCTTGTCTAAAGCCATGAGACACCATTGTTACTAAAAAGGCAGCGCAATACAGGTTAGAACATAACATAAGATATGCTATTCTGGGTTAGACCAAGGTCCATCAAGCCCAGTATCCTGTTTCCAACAGTGGCCAATCTAGGCCACAAGTACCTAGCAGTTTCCCCAAAAGACACAGGTTCCACAATGCTTGTACTGGGGCAAGCAGTGGATATCCCGGGTCCCCTTTAATAATGGTTTATGGACCTTTCCTCCAGGAACTTGTCCAAACCTTTTTTAAACCTGGCTACACTAACAGCTTTTATTACACCCTCCGGTACGTAATTCCAGAGTTTGATTACTTGTTGAGTGAAAAAGTATGTTCTCTTATTAGTCTTAAATAGGTTACCTTGTAACTTCATTGCATGTCCCCTAGTCTTTCTATATTTTGATGGTGTAAACAATCGATCTATGTTTACCCGTTCCACTCCATTCATTAATTTATAGACCTCTATCATATCTCCCCTCAGTCATCTCTTTTCCATGTTGAAGAGCCCTAACCTTTTTAGCCTCTCTTCATAGGGGTATCCTTCCATCTTCTTTACCATTTTGGTGGCTCTTCTCTGTACCTTTTCTAATAATGCTATATCCTTTTTAAGATATGGTGACCAGAATTGCACACAATATTCAAGGTGAGGTCACACCATGGAATGATACAGAGACATTATAATAGCCTTTATTTTATTCTACATTCCTTTCCTTATGATACCTAGCATTCTATTTGCTCTCTTGGCCGCCGCTGCACACTAGGCAGAGGGTTTTAACATCTTATCCACAATGGCTCCTAAATCATTTTCTTGGGTGGTGGTTCCTAATGTGGAACCTTGCAACCTTGCAAGTTTGGGTTGTTCTTTCCTAGGTGCATAACCTTGCTCTTGTCCACATTAAATTTCATCTGCCATTTAGATGCCCAGTCTTCCAATTTATCAAGGTGCTCTTGCAATTTTTCACAATCCTCATGGGTTTTAACAACTTTGAATAATTTTGTGTCATCTGCAAATTTGATTACCTCACTCATTGTTCCCATTTCCAGGTCATTTACAAATATGTTAAAAAGCAGCTGACCCAGCACAGATCGCTGAGGTACTCTACTATTCACCTTTCTCCATTGGGAAAATTGGCCATTTAGCCCTACCCTCTGCTTTCTATCTTTTAACCAGTTCCTGATCCACAATAGTGCACTGCCTCCTATCCCATGACTTTTTAATTTCACCAAGAGTCTCTCATGAGGGACCTTGACAAAGGCTTTCTGAGATCTAGATACACTATATCAACCGACTCACCTTTGTCTATCTGCTTATTCCTACCTTCAAAAAAACATAACAGATTAGTTCAGTTTAACAAATAGTTGTAATACATCTTTCTGGTGTAATGATATTTCTTTCAATTCTTCTGTGGCATCAGCTTTAAATACCATTTCAGTCAGGGTAACATCCCTACATCTTCCTCAAGGCCTTTCTATCGGGATATCAAAAATTTGTTGCATCAAATCTGTCATCTCCTGATAATTCAATTTGAGCACATATATTAATAAAACTGGCAACCTTAACTTCCCCGCTGTTTCCAATAACAGAACCTCACACTGACAAATGGAGTAGTGAGACCTTTTTTGGTGCAAAAGTAGTCCGCACAACTATACAAAAGCCTCCTCAACAGGGCTGAAGAAAATCTGATATCATTGGGGGCTTAACTAGTTAAAATGACAAAATCATTAACTTACAGCTAACTTTCAATCACATGTAGTATCCAAAGCAGAATATCTAATCAACTCAGTGTAGTTTTCACCTTACCAACAATCGCACATTTATTAAGCCACTGTTCAGCTCAGTTAAATTCCTTCCCCTACCTTCACCCACCTTGACCTGCAATAAAATTGTTGTGGACCTAGTGTAACTCTACCTTTTGTTTCCTAAAGCAGAGGGCATTACAGCTTCTCCCTGAGAGACCAAAGGAATCAGTAACTCCACACCACTCTCTGACATGTCTTTCACTTGCCTTCCCCTCTCCCAACCTTCCTCCACACAGAATCCCTAAGAGCAAAAACCATAAAACAACTTATACCTGTTTGCTATCACATACATATATGCACCTAAAAATCTTCACAATTTAACCCCCTCCCCCGATACTGTATCCAAAGTTATACAAAATACATAGATGTACAACAAGAGGTGTTTGAAAATTCACTAGATTTGTCAGAAAATTTGTCTAGCTAATGTGAATAACTATCTAAGGGACATATTTACTGAAGATTGTGCCAGTAAAGCGTGTTTGGGCCTCAAAATCTGTGTGGACGCCTGCACCAACTTCAAGGGGTATGTGCGTCTCTTCCTCTGCTGTTGGCATGGAATGAATGCAGTGGCACTGTGGTAACCCAGTACAAGGATGCAACTAACTCCACTCAATGAGGTTGCATTAGGTGTGCCCATTCTAATAGCGACAATCACAGTTAGCATGTGCCCATTATGCCTGCACTAACCACAATGCACCATCAATGCCCACTTTCTGCCCCAGCCTGCTCTGTCTCCACTCATCATGCACTAACTACTAGTGTGGGATTTTCAGCAAACTGCACCTTCTGCATGCTAAACCCCATGCTAACGCTTAGCGCGGTTTAGTAAACACGCCCCTAAGCACCTATTTTAGATGCCTGCTTTCCTTGTGACCTTTTGAAAATGTAACCCAATGGTGTCAGTCCTGGAGGTCACAAACCAGTCAGGTTTTTAGGATAGCCCTAATAAATATGCATGTATATATTTGCATGCACTGCCCCATTGTATGCAAATATATGTCATTAGGGACATCCTGCCCTCCAGGACTGGAGTTTGACACACCTGAAGTAACCTTGAAATTCATCTTGTACCTTCATGAAGAGTCACACACTACTCACTGTGAAAACCCAATGCATTGGCACCGCCTTACTTGCTCGGGTGTATTCATCGAGTTGATTAGACTACAGCCCTGAGTCATCATCATCCTTTCTCTCCACTGCCCCGCCTGGGATGTTGTGCCAGGATGCTGTATAGGGATCACGTTCCTTCACAATCATCACATTGTGCTCTGCTGATCTTCACTGCTTTTGCAAAGAGAAGCAATAAAATTTGCAATCTTGTTCATCTAGTTAAACCAGCAGAACATTTTTTTCAACCAATGGACACTCTGCCAGCAAGTGTATTTAATGTGTAAATAAATTCAATACACCGTACAGAACTTAAAATAAATAATACTAAGGTTTCAGAAATACTAAGGAGACCACAAAATGCAATATGGGGGAATTTGTCAAGTAATGTGGAGATAATGACAACTTGGCAATGACTTGGGATGTTCAAAACTATGATAGGATTAAGGGTGTGTTGGGTTGAATACATCATGTTACAATGGACAAAATACACATGTCTAGTTAAAGTGAATTAAATAACACTAAATCAAATTTAATTAATATGTGCTTTATAATGAATTATGAAAATTAATTTTAGCACTTTAAGTGAATTAGAATTGATTCACGCTAAGGAGCATGTTCACCAAGGTGTAAGTCGGTAGCATGTGACTGTGCTACCAAATTAGCACATAGGCCTGTGAGAAATTTTGAGGGTGTGTGTATCCGTCTCCCATGCCGATAGCGCAATGCTAACACACAGCGCTGTGCTAACCAGCACACAGGGGCACTTAACATCACCCACTGAGCTTGTATTAGGTGCACCCACACTAATGGCAACAGATGTGGCTGATGTGCACTAATCGCAACATGCCATCAATGCCCATATTATGCTCCTAACCCGCCCAGTCCCCGTCAAATCATGCATTAACCGGTTAGTGTGGGATGTTATCACGCATCAAACCCTGCACTAATGGTTAATGCATTTAAGGTAAATCAGACCAAATCAAATGAGATTTTTCTACTTCAAAACCCATGCTAAATAGTTACACAATACAGAAGGATTCAACTATGATTCAAATTAGAAAATGTCCCTAACACTCCGTATCAATCATGTATTTTCAGCAACGAAATTTGATAATCCCATTCAGTTTAAAAGCTGCTACTTCCACGGTTATTTTTAAAAATAAATCTTAATGTCTGAGCTGCCCTTATATTGCTCTAACCATTATACTGCTCCTCCAGGGAATTGCCAAATATACATATAGAGTGGACACGGCTGTTGGATAAGAGGGTTATTTTAGATGCCTTATTCGCGATTTGCATGTGTATCACAGGCATATACATGTCTAAATTTCATCCATATGTGTCAAAGGCCTGCATGAAAAGGATCTAAACTGTCCAAAGCTATAAATGATAGAAAACCCTACAGGGTCAGCTACCAGGAGCTTCAGAGGGAAATCAACATCTGCTAAGTTAAGAAGAGCAGTTTATGAGATTCTCCTAAAAATTGGTGAATAATAGCTCTTCTACTTTTATTGCAGGTATATCGTAGCCCTGGAGCACTGATTGAGCCAGTTGGATGGCTAACCGGTATTGGCTGCTTTACCTGAATAAGTTCTATGTGTATCATACAAATAGTCAATATTGTAAGTGAATTCACAGTTATTATTAAACAAGTCCTTTTTTAATAAGCATGGTAGTGATTAATAAAAATTGGGTGGACGGAGGAGTTTTTTAGATGATGATGCAGTATCAAACAATTCCCCTATGGTAGTTGTCTGCCACATCGAGGGATACTCTTTCATCATGAGGTCCTTTCTCCTCCTCTTTGAGCTATAAGTATATTGGCTGATTCCCTGGAGCCGACCCTGGAGGGTTTTCTATAATTTATAGCTTTGAGCACTTTGGATGCTTTTGAATGTAATTAGAGAAATATTATTTAAAAGATGGGGCCTGTTTAATTAACTGTTGGCTGAGGGTTGTTTTATGTTATTGACAGTTAGTCACTCTCAGCGTGGTGATTGTTGTTTACTTCATAGAAAAAGGCCAATTTAGATATGAATGCCCTTGGTACAGTATGGGAAAGTTTTGAGGAGACGTGTTGGGGACCTAGGTGGGTTAAAAATCTACATGTGTATCCCCATTTCATATAGGGAATGTACATGCAAGGCCAACGTTCTCCATGTCGGGGTTTACACTTATGCCCTGGCACATGCAGATTTCCAAAAAGTGTGCTTTCCGGCCAGCCCTTCACAGGGGGACTACGGGGGGACTCATTTCCCTCAAGCTGGCATCCTCTGTAATTAACTAGCACCAGCTACATGTCCAAGGGCCCTGTCTACTAAGCATTATAAATGATATCGTAAATAGTAGTAGTAGTAATAGAATTCTATCATTGCTTCTACTTTTCGTCTCCCAAATCAAACATGCCTTGTTTTCCCTGTGGGTAAAAGTATACAGTGGAGTGGAGGAGTAGCCTAGTGGTTAGAGCACTGGCTTGGTAACCAAGCAACCAGGGTTTGATTCCCACTAGCACTCCTTGTGGCCTTGGGCAAGTCACTTAACTCTCCATTGCCTCAGAAGAAAGGCCTGGCAATCTACTTCCAGTGACACTGCCAAGAAAACCCAGGAGCTTCTGGGTCACCAGGAGTCAGGACTGACTCAAAGGCACACATTGCATTTGCAAAGCTATACATACAGTGAAATACCCACATGCTCAGGAACAGTGCAAGGGTATTAGGCCCCCTAGGTGAAACATCAGCCTTGTGCCCCTTTTCAATTAGCTTTTAGACCTCCTGGGACCCCCATGATTTTCATTATTAAACTCAATTGCAATCATCTCAAAACCATCCCTCCTAGATCAATTCTATAAAAATGCATATATGGACATCGTGCTATTATTAAAGTAGTATTAAACTTTCAAAAAATCCCAAAGATCAGTGGACTATTTGTATGTTGCCCGTTCTTCTTAACATAGAAACAAAAAAAAATGACGACAGAAAAAGACCACATGGCCTATCTAGTCTGTCCTTCCATACCAACAACTACAACAGTTCCCTTTTTTTTCCTTTAGAGATCCTCTGTGTTTGTCCCATGCTTTTTTAAATTCAGATACTGTCCTCATCTCTACCACCTCCACTGGGAGACTATTCCACGGATCCACCACTCTTTCCGTAAAGAAATATTTCTGCATATCACTCCTGAATCTATCCCCTTTCACCCTCATCCCATGTCCCCTCATAGGTGAAAGTGCTCCCTGATGCCTCTGAGTTTGTGTCACTGTTAAAACCCATTGACTATAGATGCTCTTTGCTGCTCCAAGAAGCTGATGCCCTAGGTGACCATCTAATTTGCCGAGTGACTTGGCCAGCTCTGAACATGCTTCTAACCGCACCAGAAGGGAAATGTTTCTTTTTATGCAGCTAAACATATTTGTCATGTAAAAAAAAATCATTGATTATTGTTTTTAAAAAGACCTTTCTAGCTATGCTGTTTAATTTCTGTTATACTAATAAAAAATAAGTGGACAAAAGACCTTTTCGCATTTTTAATTGGACAGACTTTGAGAACTGCTTCAGGTAATATTATTACACTCCATTGAGCTGCTTGAGACAATATCCTGTAGAAGGCTTTCCATTAAAAATCTGTGAGATCACACCATGGTGTATCATTTCCAGCCAGGCCGCAGAGGTGGAAATAAAATATTGTAAGAAAGGTAAATTGCTGCTTAGTGGATGCCACTACTGTTTTCTGGGGTGCAGAGCTCTGCTGTTTACCGGCCAGCAGTATGTTCCTGTTTTATCACTGAGGAGCATATACAGGACGTATGATGGTAATAGGCACAAAGAGAGATTGTAATTGTGCAATTTGTGGTAATTCTATCCCTGAGTGTACATGCCACTGATGAAGACATTCATTTCTCTGCAGAACCATTCTCAGACTTGAGGTGGAGCTCCCAGTCAAACAGAAGCTACCCTAACTTGAGCAGCTGCCTATCAATTCATGGCAAAGTCCTTTCCCAAACAATGGAAGCTCAACAATACCATCACAGAGCAGAAATTTTACTGGACAATTTGTAATTTTTTAATAGGATAGAAGTCCTTTGTTTTGTTGATTCAAACAAGCCATACTACAATAGAGAGATTATGACCTATAACTAGACTTTTGAGGGTTAACACGACCTGATGGAAGCAGCACTTGAAACAGGGAGAGGATCCCGAAACGTGCATGTCGTGCCTGATTTTGGATGCCGCATTGAGGACTGTTTAAATTCAGTCTCCTTCTAAAATAAGTTAAGTTGGTCTAATTACTTAAAATGATTAAAATGGAGGGTGCCGTCTGGTGGGGATAGATTATAAATTCTTACCTCCCTCGGCATAATCCAACAAAAAGTAACTTGCATTGGTTTTTTGAGGATTTGTTTGGTGATTTTGTTTGTTTGGCTGAAACTAGATATGGCAGGGCTTTCCAGACCTGTCCTGGAGACCCCCACAATTGAGTTCAGGAAATCCACAATGAATATTCCTGAGATAAATTTGCATAAATTGGAGAGCTAGTGCATGCAAACCCATCTCATGAGCACTCGCTGTGGATGTTCTGAAAACCCACTGGATTGTAGGGTCTCCATCACGGGTTTTGAAAGCCCTGAAATATGAATTCTATCAATTACAAAAATAAAACTCAAACTCTTCTTTGGTCTAGGGTATTTTGGAGGACTGTGATCTCTCACATCCTCAGTGTCCTCACACGACCCCAGACCAGGTCCCAGATGTGGCTTGGGGGCTCAAAATTTGCCCATGCCTATGTGGAAATAAGGGTTAACACATAAGGCACATAAGTTTTGGATAAAATCTTTTAATTGAACTATCTTAATGTATCTTTGACAAGCTTTCAAAATGTATCCCTTTTTTTCAGCAGGTGAATGAAGAAACACTGGGTTTAAATAGTACAAACTCATCTAGGTCTTAGGCTATCTACATGTCATTATAGTTCAATGAAAGGGGGTTGGGGGATAGACAGGGGTGATAAGACATTGACACCTTACAGTTACTTTTCTCCACTTATCATATGACAAATAGTGGCAAATTAATGAGGTATTATTATTATTATTATTATTACTAAGCATTTATAAAGCGCTGCAACATACAAAGCGCTGTACAAACATAAAAAGAGACAGTCCCTGCCCGTTAGAGCTCACAATCTAGTCAAGACAAAATATGAAATAAATTAGATAATACAAATAACAATTAACAAGACAAGAATAAATGTTTATGGAGAGAACAAGAAAGGACAAGTTAGAAACAAAAAGCAATAGTGAAGAAATGGGATTTCAATTTGGATTTGAAGATGGCCAGGGAGGAGGCTTGGCGGACAGAGACAAGTAGAGAATTCCAGGAAAAGGGTGCAGCCAGTTAAAAGGAGCGAAGTCTCGAATTAGCAGTATGAGTAAAAGGCATAGATAAACGAAGACAATTAGATGAGCGGAGTAGGCGAGAGGGGGTGTAGGTAGAGATGAGGGATGAAAGGTAATGAGGGGCAGAAGAATGAATACATTTATAGGTTAGAAGGAGAAGTTTGAACTGGATATGGAAGCGGATGGGGAGCCAGTGAAGTGACATGAGAAGAGGAGTAATGTGTGAAAAACGAGACTGACGGAAAATCAGATGAGCTGCAGAATATTGAATAGACTGGAGAGGAAAGAGGTGGTTAGCAGGTACCCATCAAAATATTTCTGTGGAGTTGTCTTATGTTCTTTTTAAACCTCTGATATATAATTAGAAATGTACACACTATTGGCCCAATATTTAAACAAAAATATGTTCATCAGTGCTTGGTAATATAATTTTACTATTCATGTATTTTCAGAGGCTATATAGGTAGGATCAGGCCAAAACTATGATTCAATGGCTCGATGTAATCTCAGATAAGCCAAGCGTGGACCATCCCAACGAGCGAGATTTACCACTCCAATGAATGAGACTGCAGGCTAATGAGTTATGTTTTCGCAGTATAAATTTGGAAAGATCCAGAACTGTTTTGATGTCTGACCAATTCATTTTTCTAATCATGTTGGTCCCAGTCTCTGGTTTCTGTTTTCCTCTGTCTTCTCTTAACTGTCTATCCAGGATCTCCAGACCAATTGCATGCTTCTCTTTCCTCCTGCATTCTTCACGTTCTCCCCTACATCCATCTCTAACACTGATCTTTTCCTTTCAGCTTTTTTGTCTCTATCCATCTATATTTCATTCCTTCTTACTATCCATTCTTCAATCTCCCTGTTTTTTTTACTTCTTCCCATCTCTTTTCCTTATCCCGGCCCATTTCCCATCCTTTATTCTCCAGTATCTCCCTGCTATCCAGCATCTCCTCTCTCTCCCCTTCCTTCCAGCATCTCTCTGCTCTGTCCCCCCCCTCTCTACCTAACATCTCCCGTCTGTCTTCCTATATCCCCCTATGTCTAGCATTACTCTTCTGTCTTCCTACTCACCCTCCCATGTTCAGCATCTCCCTGTATCCCTATTTCCCCATGCCCAGCATCCCTCCTCTATGTTCCTATCTCCTGTTTATGCCCAGCATCTCCCCTCTGTCTCCCTACTTCCCCTTGTGTCCAGCATCTCCCTGTCACCTTATTTCCTCCCCCAGATGTTCAGCATTCTCTTTCTGTGTGTCTATCAGCCTCCTATATCCAGCATATCCCTTCTTTATCCCTACTCCTCCCCTCCCCCCATGTCCAGCATCTCCTCTATCACCCTATTTACCCTCTGCCCAGCATCCCCTCCCCCCATGTCCAGCATCTCCTCTATCACCCTATTTACCCTCTGCCCAGCATCCACTCCCCCCATGTCCAGCATCTCCTCTATCACCCTATTTACCCTCTGCCCAGCATCCCCTCCCCCCATGTCCAGCATCTCCTCTGTCACCCTATTTACCCTCTGCCCAGCATCCTCTCCCCCCCATGTCCAGCATCTCCTCTGTCACCCTATTTACCCTCTGCCCAGCATCCCCTCCCCCCCATGTCCAGCATCTCCTCTGTCATCCTATTTACCCTCTGCCCAGCATCCCCTCCCCCCATGTCCAGCATCTCCTCTGTCACTCTATTTACCCTCTGCCCAGCATCCCCTCTCCCCATGTCCAGCATCTCCTCTATCTACCTATTTACCCTCTGCCCAGCATCCTCTCCCCCCCTGCCCAGCATCTCCTCTATCACCCTATTTACCCTCTGCCCAGCATCCCCTCCCCCCATGTCCAGCATCTCCTCTGTCACTCTATTTACCCTCTGCCCAGCATCCCCTCCCCCCATGTCCAGCATCTCTTCTGTCACTCTATTTACCCTCTGCCCAGCATCCCCTCCCCCCATGTCCAGCATCTCCTCTGTCACCCTATTTACCCTCTGCCCAGCATCCCCTCTCCCATGTCCAGCATCTCCTCTGTCATCCTACTTACCCTCTGCCCAGCATCCCCTCCCCCCATGTCCAGCATCTCCTCTGTCACCCTATTTACCCTCTGCCCAGCATCCCCTCTCCCCATGTCCAGCATCTCCTCTATCACCCTATTTACCCTCTGCCCAGCATCCCCTCTCCCCATGTCCAGCATCTCCTCTGTCATCCTACTTACCCTCTGCCCAGCATCCCCTCTCCCCATGTCCAGCATCTCCTCTGTCATCCTACTTACCCTCTGCCCAGCATCCCCTCCCCCCATGTCCAGCATCTCCTCTGTCACTCTATTTACCCTCTGCCCAGCATCCCCTCCCCCCATGTCCAGCATCTCCTCTGTCACTCTATTTACCCTCTGCCCAGCATCCCCTCCCCCCATGTCCAGCATCTCCTCTGTCATCCAACTTACCCTCTGCCCAGCATCCCCTCCCCCCATGTCCAGCATCTCCTCTGTCACTCTATTTACCTTCTGCCCAGCATCCCCTCCCCCCATGTCCAGCATCTCCTCTGTCACCCTATTTACCCTCTGCCCAGCATCCCCTCTCCCCATGTCCAGCATCTCCTCTATCACCCTATTTACCCTCTGCCCAGCATCATCCACTCTCCCCATGTCCAGCATCTCCTCTGTCATCCTACTTACCCTCTGCCCAGCATCCCCTCCCCCCATGTCCAGCATCTCCTCTGTCACCCTATTTACCCTCTGCCCAGCATCCCCTCCCCCTCATGTCCAGCATCATCTGCTTTGTGTTTCTATTTTTCCTCTGTCCCACTAGTCCAAGTCAAAATATCCCCAATTCACTTTAATTGCCCTCTCCTGTGCCCACCCTCCCCTCTATGATCCAGCATGACTTTTCCCTATTCAGCATCTCTCTCCCATCTGCCATTTCCTGCTGCCGCCGCTTGCCCAGACCCGCAGCACCAGCAATAGAACAGGAAAAAGTAGCAGGCCTGCAAGTCGATGCATATTGATGACAGCTCTGCCGGTCGGGCCTCCTTCCTTCAAAACAGGAAGTCTGTGTCGGAGGGGGCGGGACCTGTAGAGCCATTGGCATGCACCGACTTGCAGCCTCTGCTTTTTTTCCTGTCCTATTGCTGCTGCTGTAGATCTGGGCAAGCAGCAGCGGAAGAGGAGGTTTATGCTAAACGGAGAAACTTTTGAAGACTGCAGTGGTGAGCAGAGCCCAATGTCAGCACTGAACAGCTTGGCAGAATGTGTGAGAGAAGAAGGACACAGCATGTTAGCATGAGAGCGGGGCTAAAAGCATGTGCCACACGCCTAATGCGTGTGACTTGGCATGTCTGTTAAGTGTATAAAAAGGGGCCAGGTTTGAGGAAGGTAATATTCAGCCACTAACCAGATAACACATACAATTACTTTAGGTTTGGCATGGTGACTGTGCTATCCATATAGTCAATACCAGAACCAATACGGATGATGGGTGCCAGCGACAGAGCTTAAATACGATCACCGTGCAGGCTGCAGATCTGCTTGGGATTTCTGTCTCACTCTCACTCTTTTCTTCTACTTGTTTGTTTTCCTTCTTCTGTTTTTGTTTCTTTTTATTCTCCTTCCCACATTTTGAACTCCTCACCACTATCTGGTTCTTCTGACCTTATACTTTTCGTGCTTATGTTGTTAAATCTTTTCCTGCTTGAGTGTTTCTCCTTGATGTGGGGCATATTTACTGCGCCTCTTTTCCCCCTCCCAACCACTTCTCCTCCAAGGCCAGATCACAATGAAAATGCTGAGATGCTAAGACATGAAGATGTCCTATATCAAGCAAGGGAATAGAGCTGCTCAGGGTTGGTGCTATCATTAGGCAAACTAGGCAGTCACCTAGAGCACCGGCCCTCTGGGGGCACCCATTGCCATCACTGCTGTCCCTCTCTGGGAAGTCTGAATCAGAGAGGGGCAGAAACAGCAGATAGTAGGAGAAAAACTCTGCGACACAGTGTCAGATTGTGTAAGGAAGTGATGCGTTGCGATTTGGGAGCCATTGCCACCGTTGCGTGCCCCAGAGAGGGGCAGCCGTGGTGGAATGGGAGCAGGGGCCATGGGGGGTGGTAGGATGGAGGCCCCACCTAGAGCACCTCCAGTCCTTGCACTGGCCCTGCCCTCACTGGTCTGCAGATCGTGCACGAGGGGGATAATTTTATAAACTTTTCACATGCGTTAAAAACTATTTTCTGCACATAAAATGCTTATAAAATGACCCCATGGGGTAGGTGGCAAGAAAGTGCATACTCTCATATAACCTACAGGTAGGCATGCTCTGGGCAGAGCCACAAAGCATGCAAATAGGTTATAAAACATGCACCTGTATGTGTACTTCACCCAAGGAGGCACAAATGTTGGTAGGCGCTGCCACCCCCATGCAAACAGGAAGTGGAACTGGAGGGGGCAGAAGTAGGAACAGCACAGCAGCATGGCAGGTGACAGTAAGCGCTCTGGTGCCATTTTAAAACCGTTGCCACTGATGCATATCCTGGAGAGGGGACCACCCTCCAACCACTGGAGCTCTAAGCTGCCTCCTAGTTCACCTAATGGTAGCACCAGCCCTGACACTACATCATCCCATGGACTCTTCCTTGTGTTTTCCACAAACCAAATTATTATTCCAACAAAACAGAATCACCTCACTTTTTTATATAATGCTTCAATCTCCCTTACTGCACATTTCATCAGTTGCCACAAAGCTATTTACATTTTTAAATTCTTTGCACCCAGTGGCTCCAAAACTTTAAATAAAAAAAATGCCACAACTATCGTAAACGGCACTTATCTTAAAAGGACTTTGTTTCGTCTTTCCTCACAGTACTTCTCTCACATTTGCTCAAAGTATACATCCAACAGTAGTCAGTGAATGTATTATTTCTCAATACATATATTATATGGATAGGATCAGATCAAAAATATGACCGACTGGCTTGATATTATCTGTATAATAAGGGGCTAGGTTTGGGGCAGCATGAGGGGGGGGGAGCTATGGGCCTTTGTAGATTAGGCTTAAAATAGGTGCCTACTTGGTGTCTGATCCTAGGCGACCTGTTCTAAAATTACCTGCCACATACTTCTTCAACCTAAACCTTTCACCCAGATTTTGGGGTTTGCTTGAAAAGGCCAAAGTAGATTATAGATTTTGTGGGAGCTCAAAGCGACCTTTCCTGTAGCATTGACTATGGACATCTCCAGACTGAAACACTGGGTGTAGTTCATGGTAATGTAGGAATGACAATCATCTCTTGTTGCTCTTGACCTGAAGTCCACCTTGTATATCTCTTCTATTTACAAGGATTAGATACAGATAAGCTTTTTATCTGCCTTATAACTCCTCTGATCTGAATAGGTATGCAAAGCTGGGATTAAACTAGGTGTGGTGTTCCTTTTGCTAATAAACACTTGTGAATTCTTGCTTCTCCAGTACTGTATATTCCTGGCTATGTATAAAAGCATTTCTTTTGTTTTTCGTATGTCCAGTGAGGCAGCTGCCTGTAACATGCCCTCTTCTGTGGCTGATGTGAAATACAAGGAGACGTACTATAGCAGGCTGACTAGGGTGATGGGAATAATATAGTGGAGAAGGCACACTGTGGAATGTTTTATTTGTGGTGGTACAGAAATGATAATCAGTGGACATAAGGAATACAAGACTTTCTCCTCCTGTGCACAGGTTATCAAGCCTTAAAGAGAGCTGTGCTTCAGACTCAGATACAAAATCGGTTTTAACAAGTCCTGCTACGCCCTTGGCTCTCATCCAGCTTCTCAAGCTACTGCAGGTAGTAGAGCTAATTAGCCTTTTTCTTCTCAAGACTCGGCTCAGGACTAAAACCCCTGTTGCATACTGGCACACAACAAGAGGGAAACATTTAGGCAAAAGTAGAAAGCAGTTCTTCACAGCTACTTTTCAACTGGAGAGAAACCCAGCAACATTTCTGTAGGTTGCTTTCTTAGGTCTGGCTGGCTACTGGGTCCTAGACTACTGTTAGGAGATCACAGGCTCAATTTTAAACCTAGAGTCAGCACCAGCAGGAGCGAAAGGGGATCATTTCTGTCGGTCAGTCCCCCTTGGCCACCAGGGACTTTGAAGGTAGGCCTCAGTGGCCTTCAAGGATTAGGGAAGGTTGTCTTTTGAAATTGGAGGGTCCTTGGGGAGTGCTGAAGGAGGGGAATGTTATTTGCATGGGAGAGCCAAGTCATTGATGGTGCTGGGAGAAGGGGACCCTCAGACCACCTGATTTAGTGCTATGGCAGAGTCTCTTTAATTTAGGGGCCTGGAGCATCAGGCCATGTGTTAAGGGCCTGATGCTCCCAGCAGAAAAATAATGACAGCTTTGAGCAAGTGTTATTTTTTACACCTGGGGGAAATCTGCGCAAAAAAAAATAAAATTCTGTGTAAAAATTTAGAAAATTCTGCATGCTTTTTTAGTAAAGTTTTACACAGAATTCCCCCATCATATAGCCTAACTCCTCCTCTAGACCTGAAATTCCCCCTGCTTTTTTCCTCCTTAGATTTCTCACTCCAAACATAATTCTCTCCCCAACCCCAAGCCTTCCTTGTCCTCCCTGTTCTCTTCTCCCTCTAACTTCTAGCAAGATCCCTACTCCTGTTGGTCCCTAAGGTCAGCTGCATGGTTCATCTTCTGCCAGTGCTGATATGCTCATGTAACTCCTCTACTCAAGTCATTTCACTGACTCCTTATCCATTTCTGCATCCAGTTCAAACTTCTCCTAATCATCTATAAGTGCATTCATTCTGCTGCTCCTCACTACCTTTCCTCTCTTATATCTCCCTACACCCCTCCTCAGGAACTCCGCTCTTCTGGCAGATCTCTTTAATCTGTGCCCCCCTCTTCCACTGTCAACTCCAGGCTGTTCATTCCCCTTGCTGCTCCATATGCCTGCAACAAACTACCCGTGCCAGTACATCATGCGCCCTCTCTTGTCCTATTCAAATTCAGGCTAAAACCCTACTTTGTTGAGACTGCTTTTGGATCCTGAAGCCCCTCACTGTCTAGTTCACCACTTATTTGTCTCTTACCATACTCTAGTTCTCAGTCTTGTGATGTTCATCTTAATCAGATTGTAAGCTCTGGGACAAGGGACTTTCTCTTGCATATGTCTTGTAGTGCTATAGAAATGAAAAGCAGCAGCAGTAAGGTCTACTCTCATGCACCTACTCCCATCTTGCCCCCTCTCTTCTCTCCCCATGCACCAAACCTTATCTCTCTTATCTCTCCTTCTTTCTTCCTAGGCACATTCCTCCACCTTTCTTTCTTACCACCCTCAAGGCATACACCCATCTCCTGCCCCTGCCACCCCCGACTCACCAGCAGCCCATCTCCTGTCCCCAGCCACTCTCCCGACTCACCAGCAGCCCATCTCCTGCCACTGCCACCCCCGACTCACCAGCAGCCCATCTCCTGCCCCCAGCCACCCCATTGACTCACCAGCAACCTTTAGCCTCCCGACTCACCAGAAGCCCATCTCCTGCACCCAGCAACCCCCCCCCCCAACTTACCAGCTGCCCACCTCCTGCCCATAGCCACTCTCCAGACTCACCAGCAGCCCTTTCCTGTCCCCAGCCACCCCATTGACTCACCAGCAACCTTTAGCCTCCCCCAGCCACCCCACTGACTCACCAGCAACCCATCTCCTGCACCAAGCCATCACCCTGACTCCTTATCAACCCTTCTCTTTTGCCTGATCACAGTGGCTCTTTAACACAGTCGCAGGAGCATTTCCCTTTGCTCTCACAGCTGTGCTAGATTTCGATGCCAGAATCATGCTTTCAAAAGAAACAGAAGCGCCTCCTGTCAGAAACAGGCACTTCTATTTATCTTTTGAAAACATCGTATGCTGGCATCAGAATCCAGAACAGCTGCAAGAGCAAAGGGAAATGCTCCCACGGCTGTGAAAAAGCAAACAGTGAAGCAGGATCGGGCACCCTTAAAGCTTGTACACCTAAACCTGCCTCACTGTCTGCCAATGCGGGTGCATGCGCAGAGTTCTGCACAGGTGAGGAATTCTGAGCAAATTCTGTATTGTGCACAATTCCATCACGAGTATATTTTTCCATGAATAACACGGCTTAAGGTGATTACCACAAGATGCTTTTTTCAATTTGAATAATAATGAGGTGTTTTGCTTATATTTCCATGCTTTGCATCCATTATTATTCACCATGTGGTGTGGTGCATAATTGTGTGTTATCGTCAAACAACAGGTCTGCGTTGGAGGTGGGTGGAAACGGCCACTAATAGCAGCCTGGAAATGCGATGCGGCACTGGAGCCTTTGGTAAGCATGGTGTCATGATTCCTTTGCCATTGCTGCTGCTGGGCCTGGAAAAGAGTGCCGGTGGCGGCAGCTGGTGCCCCCAGAAGGTTGGCACTCTAGGCAACCAACTAATTTGCCTAATGATAGCCCTGGCCCTAGCTGGGATAGAGGAGACAGCTAGAGATGGGCTGAATAAGGAAGAGAGAAGCTAGAGACAAGGATTGGGAGAGAATGGCAGCATTTATTGTTGTTAAGTGCTATCAAGTCAATCCTGACCCTCGGTGACTCTGCGGATAGCTGTCCATGTTATGATTATTCCCTGAGTTTTCTTGGCAAGGTGCAAATGGAAGTAGATTGCTGGACTTTTCTTCCATGCAGTAAGCCTACAGCATCTGGTATTCAAAGGTGGTTTCCATGAGCGTAGTTTGACTGCTTTATTGGGGGGGGGGGGCAAAGGGTGGAGTGACATATTTGTGTATTCATTATGGTCATCTTAAAAAAATACTAGATGGATAGGAAGCGCAGTTTCTAAAACCAAAATAAATTATAACTAATTTTAATATGGCATTAGAAACCGTGCTATGGTTTTCTTTTTTTCTTTTTGAACATCTGTTTTTTGCCCATCAAAAATCCTCCTCCAATAGTAGGTGCAGAGCAGAACTAGGACATTTCACCATAGAACCCAACATACAAGAAAAAAATCTGATATCATCACATTAAGAGCATCTCCAGTACCAGGCAGATTGGGAACAGGGCCATACCAAGCCATAATTGTACCCTGTACTACTTGCAGATCTGGCGTGCCCCCTGCCCCCAAATCTCACCTATACCTCCATGTCCTCAATGTCCAGCTGGCTGTCTGCTCTTGCCCTGCTGCCACTACTTCTTGTTTTCTCAGAGACGGCGGCAGCAGTGAGGCAGACCTGACTTCAAATTAAAAACACAAAAACAAAACACAACGCATGCAGTCCTTCGACTCCACCCTTGTAGGCGGGTCTGGACCCTCCCTCCCTTCTCTGATGTAGGTCTCATCAGAGGAGGGAGGGACCAGACCAGCCATTCAAACGCAATCTTTGAATGACTGGCCTGGTCCCTCTCTCCTCTGACATGACCTACTGTACATCAGAAAAGGGAGGGAGGGACTAGACCTGCCTACAAGTGTGGAGTCAGAAAGACTTGCTTGTTTTGTTTTGTGTCTCTTTATTTGAAGTCAAGTCTGCTCTACTGTTGCCGGTGCCATTGCCGCTGAGAAAAAAATGTGGCGGTGGCAAAGCAACAGCAGGCAGCGTGGGGGGAGCTGAGGCCGGCAGCCCAAAATGCACCCCTATATACTTTGCACCCTGTTTAGATGCACTGCTCACACAGGACTAGGTACGGCGCTGATTGAGAACTAACATAAAACTCTATAAAGGTCACTGAAGACTTAATAAGCAAATCTACCATACAATAATGACACCAGCTTCTAAAATTAACACAATAAGGAGCCTACCCAGAAAAGAGCAGAACCATAAATGTTGCAGTGGGCCAGATTACTACAGATCCTATAAAGAAAATCCATGTTACCAGAACACCTGGTCTCAATTACACGGCAGAACACAGTTAGACACTTACCAAGTACAGAATAAATTATAACAAACTCAAAGTAAAACTATGTAGACAAAATTAAATTGAAACCCCAACAAACCAGGCTCTGCGTGCAGTGCAACACAAGAAATAGAGGAAGAAGGCAACACTTTACCTCACCTTTGCTGAGCAGTAGCATGAGACGCAGAGGCCTCTGATCCCACATGCAGGCGGTGCAGCCAGGAGCAGCTCTACCATTAGGACACCTGTGGCACTACAGCTCTGTGTTTATTTTGGATTTTGCCGCTTCTGGCCTGCCACTGCCTTCCCGCTGCTTTTTTTTCTCGCTCAAGAATGCTTGAACAAAAAAAAAAGCATTGGGAAGGCAGTGGTAGGACAGAGGCAGCAAAATCAGAAATAGGTGAAGCAGGAAGTAGTGGGGATGTGGAGACCAAATGGAATGCAACCTTCCTTATGATGTAAAGCTTAGTGGAGAAGACAACGGCTCTCTTCATGAGTTGCCATGGGAGGTCAATATCAGTTTGGATTGCATCTGATGCACTGGGATTACTTACACATAATTCAGGTAGTGCACATTGAAAACCTTCAAGGATTTAGATTTCCAGCAGTAGCAAGGAATGGCAACAGAGGTGTTGGTAGAGTGTTTGTAACTGCAAACTCAGCTAAAACCCCTTACTCAGCTGGATTCGTACCAGGGGCGGCTCTACCATTAGGTGAAGTCAAGGATGCTTGCATGAGAAATAAAAAGCAGAGGGAAGGCAGGGGCAGGCCAGAGGTAACAAAATAGATACAGCCGCTATTGGATCCTGCATGGAATCAGCATGGTTACTCCGACTCTGACGAATCAGGCTGATTCTTTCTAGGAACCAACAGTGGCTGCTCTGCCAATGCCTTCCCGCCACTTCTTTTTCTCACTCAAGATTGGACGAATCAGCGTCACTTAAATCAAAGAGGAGGAGCCAGACGAATGTTTTTTATGAGATGCCTACTCCTCACACTTTGATTGCAAAGTTGTTGTCATTGACTACCTTTGTTGTCTCTGTGTGCTGTAGCCCATCTACCGCTGTTTCCTTCAGTGCCCGCCTGCCGCTATTTCTTTCAGTGTTGCTGGCTGTCTGCCGCTGTTTCGTTCAGTGCTGTTGGCTGTCTGCTGCTGTTTTCTTCAGTTCTGTTGGCTGTCTGTTGCTGTTTCGTTCAGTGCTGTTGGCTGTCTGCTGCTGTTTTCTTCAGTTCTGTTGGCTGTCTGCTGCTGTTTCCTTCAGTGCTGTTGGCTGTCTGCTGCTGTTTTCTTCAGTTCTGTTGGCTGTCTGCCGCTGTTTCCTTCAGAGCTGTTGGCTGTCTGCTGCTGTTTCCTTCAGTGCTGTTGGCTGTCTACTGCTGATTTCTCCAGTTCTGTTGGCTGTCTGCTGCTGTTTCCTTCAGAGCTGTTGGCTGTCTGCTGCTGTTTCCTTCAGAGCTGTTGGCTGTCTACTGCTGATTTCTTCAGTGCTGTTGGCTGTCTGCTGCTGTTTTCTTCAGTGCCATTGGCTGTCTGCTGCTGTTTTCTTCAGTTCTGTTGGCTGTCTGCCGCTGTTTCCTTCAGTGCTGCTGTCTGTCTGCCGCTATTTTCTTCAGTGCTGCTGTCTGTCTGCCGCTGTTTCCTTCAGTGCTGTGGGCTGCCTGCCGCTGTTTCGTTCAGTGTGGTTGGCTGCCTGCTGCTGTTTTCTTCAGTGCCGTTGGCTGTCTGCTGCTGTTTCCTTCAGTGCTGCTGTCTCTCTGCCGCTGTTTCCTTCAGTGCTGTTGGCTGCCTGTCTCTGTTTCCTTCAGTGCTGTTGGCTGTCTGCCGCTGTTTCCTTCAGTGCTGTTGGCTGCCTGTCTCTGTTTCCTTCGGTGCTATTGGCTGTCTGCCGCTGTTTCCTTCAGTGCTGTTGGCTGCCTGCTGCTGTTTCCTTCAGTTCTGTTGGCTGTCTGCTGCTGTTTTCTTCAGTGCCGCTGTCTGCCTGCCGCTGTTTCTTTCAGTGCTGCTGTCTGTGTGCCGCTGTTTCCTTCAGTGCTGTTGGCTGTGTGCTGCTGTTTCTTTCAGTGCTGGTGTCCACAAATTAAAATAGTGCTGCAACTGGTGCCTGGCTGCTATTCTGCTGCTGCTGCCACTGAAAACGACCTCCCCACCTCAGCAATATTGCCTCCCTGCCCACTACTGCCATTTTTGGTCTGCCTCCTACCCTTAGGCCTTCCCCACCACACCTCCAATTGGTCTTGGGGTCTACAGAGTGCTGTCCTCTTAAAGGCTCAGATAGTAATGCCACAAAATTGGCCAGGGTACTGAATCCAACTTTTGCTGCAGTCCTGCACATTCCTGGTGAACGGACCCTTCCACGGTGGTGAGCGCTATCTCTTCGTCCTATGTGTGCATGTATGGCCACGGCGAACAAGCCTAGTAGAAGGCTACTTTAGGCCATAATGAAAATGGTTCGTGCACTGCAGTCATATGCTTCCAATGGCAGTAATCTTAGAAATGTTTAAAAACATTGTCAAGGGAAATAGCAGTCATAGTGATTGTATTTTGAAGACAGAATTCAAATTGTAACCTGGGGATTCTCTGTTATAAAGAGAACAGATCGTAGGTTGGGTAAAGATTTTAAAAAAAGGGGGTGGGGGTGTTTAAACAGTCTTTGCAAGTGAAGTGACATAATTTTATTTGAGTGCCCAGCCGGCTGGAGTGTAGCTCTGAGGATCTCTTCATTTTTTTTTATTCTCCCTGGTGCAGATAAGTGGGTTATTAGCATTTTGGATAGTAGCACTTTTCTGAATTAAGTAAATGTGCACTAAATATTTATTATAAGTATTACTGATAAGGACCAATGATGACTTTGCTAGTCATGGCCCTTTGAGGCTGTTACACTAGAGGGCTTGTTTGAGCCTATTCCAGGTCCTTATTATAGTTTACATGATCATATTTAATCTGGTTTGTTGGTACAAGTGATTTGTACCTCCAGATTTCTTTAGGTTTCTTGTTGAATCTGAATAATTTTATGAGTAGTATTATGTGGTGTCATCTCAGTCGCTCTAACATGTCTACATTTTGATCTGGCATTACCAGCAACCTTTTTGCTTCAGAAAGTTAATCAGCAATCTCATGCATTTGCTAATTAGAGTTAGTGTGAACTAATTGATTTTTTTGAAGCTTGTAGACTTCCATTAAGGCCATGATCATTGGTTTTGAATCTTATCTGCATCATAATTACTGTTAATTATAAATCCACTAGCCTTTTAGTAATGCCTAATCATCATTGAATGCTTGAATGTTGTAATTTTTTTCTCAGAGTCAAAAAAGGGTTCATATTTGGTGTGAACACAATCAAGACAGACCTTGAGTTACCATGTGCCTTAAAGAAAGGCATTAGCAATCGTGTCCTGATTCATTTATACAGCATGATTTTCTGGAATCTATATTATCATCAAAATATATAACCTTCCTGACAACATTCGTTTACTGTCAGACATAAAGGAATTTAGAAAAAAACTGAAAACCCACTTATTCTCATTACACTACAAAGGAGCAGAATCTAACCAGACTACACAAAGAGACACAGGTTAACAACCATACTACAAATATCTATAACTACGTGCTTTGAAGTTTAGAATAATGTATACAACCACAAGTGATAAATGATATAATTTGTAAATATCTACAATGTATATAAGTTCTAATAGTTTAATGTTCAAACTTTTATATTGTTCTAATAGTCTAATGTTCAAACTTTTATATTGTTCTAATAGTTTAATGTTCAAACTTTATATTGTACCTGTATCTAATTCCACCTGTTCTATGTAAAATGACTTGGTATGATATTACCCATACCATATTACATACTGTTCTTTGTAAACCGCACTTGATACTTGGGAAAGAGCGGTATAGAAATAATTGTTAAATAAATAAATAAATAAATAAAAATGCAGTTTTTCCTGAAAAAGAAAAGGTTTATTTTAATGAACTGATTAATGGTAAGCCATGATTATCAGTTAATTTTTTCTGTCATTAAAAAGCTTGTTAATAGTCCATTATCTTCTGCTGGAGAATTGGATGTGGCTATTTCTTGTCAATCCTTTGCTGAGGAGTTTAAAGGGAAAATTATTGCTCTGTATTCTGTTTTTCAGCTTGTCATCAGTTATCTGAACCCAGTTTATTCCTGTCCAGTAATTTGAGTGATTTTACTTTAGTAACTGAGGACTTTCTAGTGTCTATTTTGCTCTTTATTCGTAATACATGCAATAGTTTGGCCCACTGTTCTTAGGATTGGTTCAAAGTGTTGGCACCCTAACCAGACTTTAAGCATTATGCCTTTCCACAAGGTTGCTGAAATCCAGTATTTAGCTTTGAATGTCCTGCTCCCGCCCCCCTGAAGCTGATGTCCTCAGTGACTACCTAGTTTGCCTAATGGTTGGGCCAGCCCTGGTTGCAGCTAACTTGCCCCATGTCTTACCTCTTTTGGTTAGAATTGTCAAACTGGCAGCAGGTCCGAAAGGCAGGGCTGGTCCATGCAGGCCTAGTGTTTACCCCATTGCAGGCAGGGACAGGTAGTTTGCATTTCCCAATTCCCAGTTCTATTTTTTTAGGAGAGCAAATCTACAAGTCCATGCCTGCAATGGGGTAATTCCAGGCCTAGATCACCTCTGTTAGGCAAATCTGTTGTCAGTTGGCAAGCCTTCAGTGGGTGTATTTGTGGGAGGTTGAATGTGGTATAAAGGTGTCGCTGAACCATCTCTCAATGTATAAAGCTGCCATTTTTTTATCTGGATTTGTATTTTATTTTCAGAAGCAGCCAAATTGTGTCCACATTTTCTAACGAGCGCCTGCTGCACAGGTGTCTGATGGAAGAAAATGACTGCCTGGAGCACAATATAAAAAGAAGAGAGAAGCAAAAGAAGTACTCTGTCAAAACAAAAAGGAGCCTCGCTGAAGTTCTTGACAGCAGAAGCTACTTACACACAGCGAAATGAATCTGAGAAGGCAAGCCTTAACTATGAGGATACAAGTGGTACAGCTCTTGAAGATAGTTCAGATGCTGCTGTACAACTGACTGCCACTACATTCACATGCATTCACGGCGTTCTTCGCATCATGAATGATTTATTGAAGTTCAATTGAAGTGGACTGATATGAAATACCTTTTATTAGCAGAGAAAGACGCCGACAGCATCAATTCTACAGCCTCATGGGGACAATTCCCTGAAGAAACAATAGTGAAACGCTTGGGGTACCTGGCTGTGAGCGTTGGAATAATCCCGTTCAATCTTCGATTGAAGCTAAGTTTTTCATTATAAGATTGAAGCTTCCTCTTATTGAATCTCATTGAATATGAATTTTTGTGCAAGATTTGTTATATGAGGAACACAGCTGCTTTAGTTAAAGATTACCATTTGCATTGAGAGTGCACAAACAACAATCTTTTAAGAAAACAATTGAAAATAACACAAAAACAGAACATTAAGGCTTTTAAAAGGCTACTTGTCATTGATGTTAAACCGGCACCAGCATTGAGCGTTTAGCTCTTGGTTTGTGGGCCAGCGGTTTTTTCTGAGACCTATTGCCTAAAGTTAGAATGCAATAATTTAAAGTTCTCCGGTTGCAGAGTGAGTCATTAAACGGCACGCATTTTCTGATTACTTAGTATTATCCGTTTAAAGAGCAACAGACTAAAACCCGGTGGTGTTACTACATTCACATCAGCATCTCAGATGGATGAAGAGGACCATATGCCAGATGAAGAAACTTCTAAAATAGTATAAACTGATTGTCTGCTCAGAGATTCACCACTTGGAAACTAAAGAAAAAAATTCCTTCTAGTGCCACAAAGCTAACCAATAATAGGTACATGGGTTTCAGTACAAAACAACGCAGCTATTTGTAAGGTCTGAAAATCACCACCATTACTTTGCTGCTGTTCACATCAACGACCCCTTTTCATGTACCATACTTTTTATCATTTATTATTTTAATCTTTTATTATTTTTTTCTTCTTCTGTGCCTGTATTTCTTTCTTGTTATTCTAAAAGCAAGGTTTTAATCCTCTATACTTGTATCCTTAAAACTTCTTAAATCACCTCCTCAAAAATATTAGTCTATAGCCATCAATTGTCCATTAATGAGTTATTATAGTGTGAACACTTATCTTCTCATCCACACGCAACTTCCAATGCTTCACTGAGGTATTAAGAAGCTCCAATACTGGCGGCTATTGCAAAAAGTCCCAACGCCGTTCTTCTAAGGTGCCCAAGCATTTCACAATATGTGTTTCTTGAGGGGAGTGCACACATGCACTATAAACTGACCTAAAAAATATACACAGTCACAGAATAACATTTCTTTGTTCCATTAAAAACTGTTACTTACTATGTCGCTGATATAAATACTCATACATATATAATCAAAACTATGATTCTTAACAATCTTCTGGATAAGCTTACTTAAAGGAGAAAAGCGAGTAATAAAATTTACTCTATCAGTATCAGTTTTCCGCCCTGAATGCCTTACTTGTTCATGAGATGATAACAAGAGCCAACGATCGTTATATAGGGCTCTAGTATATGCCCGTTTTATAACCGGCTTTGGGTACCCTCTCAATAGAAAATTCTTTGTCAGCTGTTTTGATTTTATTCGGAAGTCAGAAGTATCAGAGCAATTTCTCCTGTATCTTAAAAACTGAGAGAATGGTAACCCCTCTTCTTTATCCAGAAGATTGTTAAGAATCATAGTAAAATTTTGGGTATGACTCCAGGATTGAGCGATAAGACTATACGTTGTGTGTGGAGCAGGAGCTCGAATTTGAAGGAGCAGTTAAGTCCCTCTTGCTTCCGTCCATTGAATCCCACAAGCGAACATACCACCGAGTTGGGGCATAAGAAATGTGGTTCGTGTAGTATATGCGCTATAACATTGGAGATAGGGGAGTTTGAACATCAAGGCGTTTCATATCAGTTAAAAAAGCCACTACGTGTCATTCAACTTTTGTAGTCTACGGGGTTCGCTGCCCGTGTACTCTGCTGTATATCGGGAAGACCATCAGACCGCTGAAGTTACGTAAGGCTGAGCATCGTAGTCGAGTCAACAACAGAGTGATGGAGGTACCGTTAGTGCAACACTGTCTTAGTGCAAACCACAGTTTTGATCAACTTCGCTGCTTCGCCGTAGATCAGGTTGTTGCTTCACGAGGGGGAAAAACTAAACAGCAAATTTTACTTAGAGAGGAACAGAGGTGGATTTTTAAACTGAACACAGTAAAGCCACAGGGCTTGAATGCATCTATTGATTGGTCGGTGTGTGTTTGTAAGCCTAAAAGTGATCGTATCTGGGGAAGGAGGAGCCAGGTGGGAAGCCTTTAAAAACATTCTTTGAAAATACAAACCGCATGTGCGGCGTTTTTTCGACACTTGATGAGGAGAACAGTGGAAATATCCTTTTCCTCCCATGGTGAAAGAGCAAGTGAAAAACTTATAGGTAGAGTTTTGATTATATATGTATGAGTATTTATATCAGCGACATAGTAAGTAACAGTTTTTAATGGAACGAAGAAATGTTATTCTGTGACTGTGTATATTTTTTAGGTCAGTTTATAGTGCGTGTGTGCACTCCCCTCAAGAAACACATATTGTGAAATGCTTGGGCGCCTTAGAAGAACGGCGTTGGGACTTTTTGCAATAGCCGCCAGCATTGGAGCTTCTTAATACCTCAGTGAAGCATTGGAATTTGCATGTGGATGAGAAGATAAGTGTTCACACTATAATAACTCATTAATGGACAATTGATGGCTATAGACTAATATTTTTGAGGAGGTGATTTAAGAAGTTTTAAGGATACAAGTATAGAGGATTAAAACCTTGCTTTTAGAATAACAAGAAAGAAATACGGGCACAGAAGAAGAAAAAAATAATAAAAGATTAAAATAATAAATGATAAAAAGTATGGTACATGAAAAGGGGTCGTTGATGTGAACAGCAGCAAAGTAATGGTGGTGATTTTCAGACCTTACAAATAGCTGTGTTGTTTTGTACCGAGACCCATGTACCTATTATTGGTTAGCTTTGTGGCACTAGAAGGAATTTTTTTCTTTAGTTTCCAAGTGGTGAATCTCTGAGCAGACAATCAGTTTATACTATTTTAGTAGTAATTCGCTCAGTAAAATTGACCAAATACAGTAGATGAAGAAACTTCAGCATGTGTGAGTTTGGTGGAACCAGAGTTTGCAGTTTCCTCAGAATTCAACCCTACTACTACTACTATTTAGCACTTATATAGCGCTGAGCACGCAGCGCTGTACAGGTATCACATGCATATAAAAAATATACATATAATAGACAGTCCCGGCTCATCCGGGTCGTGCTCATCCGAGCTTACAATCTAATACTCATCCGAGTTTGCAATTTAATACAACAATATAAAGCGATAGCGATAGTCATTTCGGTGCAAAGCATAATATGGTCTGTGTAATTCGGTCATGGGAGATTGATGGGAATCGGGTTAGGATAAGGGTGGAAGTCAGGATCTGAAGGCAACAGTGAAGAGGTGGGTTTTCAACTTGGATTTGAAGAGGGCCAGTGAGGGTGCTTGGCGTATAGACATAGGTAGATTGTTCCAGGCGTAGGGTGCAGCGAGGTGAAAGGAGTGAAGGCGTGAGTTAGCTGTGTGAGTGAAAGGCCTAAATAGAAGTAGTTTGTCAGTGGAGCGACGTTCCCGGGAGGGGATGTAGCGAGAGATAAGGGATGAGAGGTATTGAGGGGCCGCAGAGTGGATGCATTTATAGGTCAGTATGAGAAGTTTGAACTGTATGCGGAATTGGATGGGGAGCTAATGAAGTGACTTGAGAAGAGGAATAATGTGGGCATGGCGAGACTGGCAGAATATTAGTCGAGCAGCATAATTTTGTATAGATTGAAGGGGAAAGAGATGATTCACGGGGAGACTGGCAAGTAGCAGGTTGCAGTAATCTAGGCGAGAGGAAATTAAGGAGTGGATAAGCATTTTGGTAGTGTGTTCAGAAAGGAAGGGGCGGATTTTGCTAATGTTGAAGAGGAAGAAGCGGCAGGTCTTAGCTACAAGCTGGATGTGTGTGGAGAAGGAGAGAGAGGTGTCAAAGATAACCCCCAGATTGCGGGCTGAGGGAACAGGAAGGATCGTAGATCCATCCACTGAGACTGAGAAAGGAGAAAGAGGAGGGGAGGAGTTGGGAGGAAAGACGAGGAGTTCAGTCTTGGCCATATTCAGTTTCAAGCGGCGATGGGACATCCAGGCAGCGATGTCGGAAAGGCAGGCTGAGATCTTGGTCTGGATTGCTGGAGAGATATTCGGTGTAGAGAGGTAGATTTGGGGGTCGTCGGCGTAGAGATAGCATACACTAAAGGAGTGATGGGAGAGGTAGGAGGAGAACCAGGATAGCATGGAGTCCTTGAAGTCAAGCGATCTTAGAAGATCCAGGGCTGTGGCCAGAAATTACCAGTAAGCTGAGAGACTACCTTGAACTAAATGGTCCAAAGCAAGTAAGAGTTGAAGTTACCAAAAGATTCTGTATACAGAAGAAGCTTTCATCATATTCATTACTGGCGTGAAAAACCCAGTGGTGAGAAAGTGGAAAGACATTGGCTCATGTACTCAAACAGCCAGGATGCTGCCTACTGATTTTGCTGCAAACTGTTCCAAGGTGACACCACCGCATCTGTATTAAGTTCCACTGGAACTAAAGACTGGAAGAATCTGGCTAGAACACTGGCAAATCATGATAAGGCACCATATCACTATAGAACGTTCTCCAACTTTTTCCAGCTCAAGACCAGACTGTGGTTAAAGTTAACCACAGATGAAAGCAATCAACAGAAAATCAATTCCGAGACCCAGCACTGGAGAAATGCTCTAAAAAAGCTAATATTGATTGTGAAAGTACTTGCTACTCAGAACCTTGCTCTTTATGGAAAATCAGACCAGTTTTTCATGCCAAATAACGGTAACTTTCTTAAAATTGAAGAGTTAATGGCAGAGTTTGATTCAGTACTTAAGGAGCATCTAAGGAGAGTAACTTCCAAAGAAACACACACTACCTACCTTGGAAAAATAGTTCAAAATGAGATCATCCAGTTACTGGCCATGCAAATCAAGAAGATTTTGGAACACCTGATGTCTGCAAAATATTACTCTATTCTTCTCGACTGCAACCCTGACATCAGTCATACTGAACAAATTACTCTAACGGTGCGTTTTGTTACAGTAGAAGAGCCTTTAAAAAATGAAACTTCTGTGGTAACTGTTAGAGAACATTTTTTGGAATTAATTGATATTTATGAGAGCACAAGAGCTGGGATGACAGATGTCCTGCTTCACAAGTTGAAGGACATGGAGATTAACATTGCGGATATGAGAGGACAGGGCTATGATAATGGAACAAACATGAAAGAAAAAAAGAGTGGCGTACAGGCTCGGGTACAGAAGATACATCCACTAGCTTTTTTTGCCCCTTGTAGTTCACATTCATTGAATTTGGTGGTGAATGATGCTGCTTCTGCCTGTCTTGAAGCTTTTAGGTTTTGTTGACACTATTCAAAGTACATATGTATTTTTCTCTGTATCCACTCATTGATGGCAAATTTTAAAACAACTTCTGGGAACATCACATCTTATGCTGAAATCATTGTGTATGAAAAGATGGGAAAGTCATTTGGAAATAGTAAAGGCTCTTCGCAACCAAACTGGAAAAGTGGATGATGCTATAATTGCAGTTATGGAAGATGATGCATTGATAGGAACTACTCGGTTCAAATCTATAGCAGAAGGAACAGGAATCCCAAGCAATATCTGCAGTTTCAAATTTTTCTGTGGTTTAGTGTTATGGTATGATATTCTATTAGAAATACATCTAACAAGCAAGATATTTCAAAGGCTTGATATCAACATTTCTGCAGCAATAACACAACTGGAAGCTGTCAGGTTCTACCTCCAAAATTGCCGTTCTGATGCAGGATTAGAACATGTCCTGAAAAATGCACAGAGGTTGGTAGAGGAACTTTATCTTGATGCCAATTTTCCATCTGAGCCAGTAAGATCTCGCTGTAAAAAAACACATTTTGACTATGAAGCACAAGATTCCCCTATCACGGATCCAAAACAACAATTCAAAGTAAATTTTTTCTTCAAAGTCCTTGATGCTGCAATTCAGTCAGTTGATGAATGGTTCTTGCAACTCAAAGAACATTGCAGGATGTTCAAGATCTTATATAATATTCCAAAACTTCAAGCTATTGCACCTGACATCCTCCAACAGAAGTGTGCTGATCTTGAGAATGTGCTCTCCAATGGTGAGCTGTATGACTAACTCCAATGATGAACTGAGGACTCTTTCTAGACATGTAGAGGCATCCTCTTCAACAAAAGATGTTCTGGAATATATATACAAAAAAAAAAGATCTACTATCTTTCCAAATACTTCCATTGCTCTGTGCATACTTTTGATGCTACAAGTAACTGTTGCAAGTGGAGAATGCAGCTTCTCAAAACTAAAGCTGATAAAAACATATCTGTGCTCCACTATGGCCCAAAATGGTTAGTTGGGCTTGCAACAATATCGATTGAGCATGAGCTAGCTCAAACCTTAGATCTTAAAGATTCAATTTGGATCTTCACAGCCCAAGAGGCACAGAAATGCTTATCTGACTTTGAGGACATGGTGTTACCAGAAAATTCTTGCTGCCAAAAAGCTCATTGTGATTGTGCTCCTCATCCCAGGCCCCACAGGTGTACAGCTAAGACCTGGAGGCTGCCAGCAACGGAGGGCTCAACAGAAATACTTATCTGACTTTGAGGACATGGTGTTACCAGAAACGTCTTGCCACCAAAAAGCTCATTGTGATTGTACTCCTCATCCCAGGCCCCACAGGTGTAAAGACCTGGAGGCTACCAGCAGTGGAGGGCTCAACCCAAAGGGAAGATAGTTGCTATAGGCAGAAGGCAACACCTGCTGTCCCAGACCTGGGGGCACTTCATCCTGTAAACCTTAGTCTGCTCTCCGTCTGATTCACCTTTTACTGACACGAACGGTCACAAAGACCATATGTCCTATCTAGTCTGCTTATCCATACCAACTATGCATTATTAACTTTGGCATCATTCCATGCCAAAGAATGTTGTGGGGTACATACTAAAGAAAATTATTTATTATATTTCCAAATGCTGACATTGTCTTGCACCTATTTCTGGAATGGCTATTTGGGCTTTGAACTGTATCAATCAAGCATGAATCAGCCCAAAGCCTAGATCTTAAGGAATGAATTCATTCCCTCACAGCCTAGAAGCTACAGAAAGCACTCATCTGACTTTATGAGGATGTGCCATTGCCAGAAAAGTCTTTCCATGAAAAGGCACACTTTAATTTATAAGGGACACAATGCCACTCTTCTCTAAAATCAAGGATGCTGCAATTCAGCCACTCGATTAATGGTTCTCACAGTTCAGAGAATGCTACAGGATGTTTGAGATGCTATACAGTTTTTTTACAACTTCTAGAGACTGCACCGGACATCTTTCAACAAAGGTGTGGTGACTTGAAGGTGCTCTTTAAGAGTGAACTGCATGACATGGATGCGACTGACTTAACTGAGGATGTCCTTCCAGGCATGTATTGGCAAACTGGACAGCCTATAGGCATGTAAGTGC
This sequence comes from Ichthyophis bannanicus, assembly GCA_033557465.1. Taxonomy (NCBI): domain Eukaryota; kingdom Metazoa; phylum Chordata; class Amphibia; order Gymnophiona; family Ichthyophiidae; genus Ichthyophis; species Ichthyophis bannanicus. The sequence continues at coordinate 1,073,967,823 of CM066031.1, read as the reverse complement.
ATGTCTTCTGCAGCTGAAAATGTGTATTTAAAGTACCCTGAAGCAGCGTGCCGCAAAACAATGACCAACATTGGGATGCATCAAACTTTCCATCATGGCTGAAGTCTACATCATATCAGTGCTAGTTAAGCTAAGTATTTTAAAATTGTCTCCCTATGTTTTGCTTTTGCAACATTAGAATTCTCTTGTTTAAATGGGGTTTTGACTAATGATTAGAACATTTGAAGTTCTGGAAGCTATCTTTTACTGTTGCTTCTTTGAGGTCTGGGTTTTAGATTGCTTTCCTTCACATTATATAATCAGCTTTTTGGTTTGGTTCAGTCTCTGACAAGAGTTTTGAGGAAGACACTCCCCCCTCTCCCCTCACTACTGGTACCTGGGGGGAGGGGCACCATCTCATCCCTCGCCTCAGGCAGCAGATTGCCTTGAGTCGCCTCTGGGTGCAGCTTCTCTCCAGTCTTCCCCTCCTTCATCGATCTTAGTGCCACTTGCTCAGAGACAACTGATTAGGTATAGTGCTGCCTCTCCCCACAGCTCATCTCTGAACAACAATGGCCAGGATCGAGGGAGGGGACAGACAATGGGGAAAGGCAGTGTGGCCTGTATGTGGGTCAAAGAGAACAGTGTGTCATGCTCTTGCTCAGCAAATGTAAAAGCAACAGCTAACACAGAGGTGCACATGGCAATGGGATTTTATTTGTGCAGGTGCAGCCTATAGCTAGTGCCAAAATTACAAATGTGCTGTGTCTCTATTGCAGGCTTCAACAAATTTTGTGTAGATTTAGGAGACAGGCCAAAATCTTAGGAGCCAATGCTTATGACCTCCTTGCCACCCCCCCTCCCATTGTCTCTCTCACTGGTATCATGTTCTCGTCTCACAAGACCAGCGTCAGAGTTCCTATACTGTGTGGCATTGTTATACATGAATCATACAATATCACATTGCAATAACATTAATTTAAAGATATATTGTATGTATTAATTGTATCTCATACAATAATCCAACAACATTTTTTTAAACTTTAGAACACAAACGATACATTATTAAATATGTATTAATATGCATAAATCATAAAACTTTACACCAATTCAATCAACCATGTAAACATATAATAATTTATTGATAAAGTCACAATTGAGAAATGTTTAAGACACAATTCTTAACCAATACATAACAAATATGAATACAAAATTACCCCCATATTTTATACATATCATTAGTTTCTAAAAACAATATAATGTAAGCATTTTCCATATATAATTCTTCATATACACTTTCATTTAAGGCATTGCCACAAAACCCTAATGCATCATATATAGCGTTATCTAAAGGTTTGCCATTGCTTCCTTTTTTCCTTCTTTTCTTCTATTTGTTGTTTCCATTTCTTCTTTGGAATCAAAATCTTCTGACGTTTCTTGCCTAAAACTATCTGGTGATCTAGAAGCTACATTAGATATAATTGTGTCTGTCTGAGTTGCACTGTCATCTAAGAATGAGGATGAGCTCATTTCTTTTGTGCTGAGAGCATTTTGGCTTGGACCTAAAGAATCTTTCTGACATTCCTCCTCTTCACCATTATCTGTATTTTTTTTTTATTTTTTATTTATAGAATTTTCACAATTAAATCAAGAAAGTTTACAAAAAACCTTTCTTGAAGAAACAGAAAAGATACATAGAAACAATTCAGAGCAATCCATTAAGTAACTCAAAAAGAGACACAATGGGGTATGTTTACTAAACCATCCTAATGTACGCTCTGTGACGTTATCGCGCAATAATGGCGCTTTATCAGGCGCAGAGGTACCTTAGCGCGCGATAACGTGCGCAGCGGCGCAAACAAGCGCTGAAGGCGGAGAAAGGCTCCCGGAGGGCGGAGGAAGGCTCCCCAGGGGCGGAGAGAAGGGGTCAATGGGTGGAGAGTGGGAGGGGAGAGGTTCACCGCACACTAACGCTGTGAAATCCGAGGCTGAAAACTAACGCCAGTGAAACCCTGGCGTTAGAGCTGATTTAAAGGGAAGAGAAACCATTTCTGTCAGCAATGTACAGCAAAACCAGGGAAACCTACAAAAAAGTGATAAGTGTGATACATGTGCACGGAACAAAAGGGCAAATAAACAGTTATTTTTATTTATTTATTTATTTTTATTTCTTATATACTGCACTTTTAATCAGTGCGGTTTACAAATGAACAAATTTAAACACAATGATACAATCAGCATTGTTTTTTTTACAAAGAACAGGGTACAAAAACTTGGGGAAACAGGGTTTTTTTTTTTTTTTTAATTCTTTATTTTCATTTTATAACAACATAGGAAAGGAAGACATACAGCTAAAAGACAGATACATAACATGTAATACATACACCAAAGTAAACCCCTACCACCCCCCTCCCCCCTGCTTCTTCTCTAGAAACTAATCATACCCGAAGCGGGCGTGTACTTACATTATTGTGTTACAAAACCTACCGGTGATCTGAAACATGATGAGTGCACATTATACAGGCATGTTGGAGCAATGAGCAGATTGTACATAATCATTAAGCATCTGCCATTTAGACAAGCGAGAGTGAGATTTGGCATGGGGAAAGGCTCTCCGAGGTGTCTGCTCATATTTGCTATATAAGCAGACAAGGTTCCACCATTCATTGGCAGTAAGTCTAGAGCTATCCTTCCAATTCCTCGTGATTAAGCATATGGCTATACCCAGCATGAAATCGAGGAGAAAGCGACCCTTCTTAGGAAGAGAGGGGACCTCCACCACAGAGCGGAGTCCCACAATCTTCCAAGAGAGAGGTTCGTGAAGGTGTAAGATATATTGAATACAACCCCAGACCCACCTCCAATAAACCTGTAGTTGAGGACATTCATAGATAACATGAACGAAGGTACCCACAGCAGTATGGCAAGACCAACACTGGTCCCTGGCATTTGTGTTCCATTTGGCTATTTTTTCTGGGGTATAAAAGCATCTGTGTGCAAAAAAGAAGAGAGTTTGGGTAACAGAGGCAGACCGGGAGACCCGCACAACTTTGCTCCAGAAAACGCTCCATTGCACAGGGGTTAAAGTGGTTTGCAGTTCGCGCTCCCAGGCTTGCTGGGCTCTAGAAGTGGCCGTGTCTGTACCCTGACATAATATTTTATAAAAGTTAGAGGCAACCCCATGTGTATTACTAATAGAGTGAACTATCTCTAATAGCCCGTCCTCAGTAGGAGCAGAGGGCGGCATGATTCGGGCACTTGTGAGGCAGTGTTGAAGCTGCATCAATTGAAAGTAGTGTTTCGCTGGTAACGCAAATTCCTTTTGTAAATCAGAAAAGGTTTTCCAGCGAGCTGCAGAGAAAAGCTGTTGGGGTGTCCAGATCCCCCTGGAGTACCAGGGTTTCCATGCTATCGTTCTATTTAAGACTTGAATTCTGGGGTTATTCCATAGCGGGAGTCCGTCCTGAGGACAAACGTTCGGGCCCAGGGACAGAATGAGAGAGTTAAAGGCCGCAAGAGTATCGACAATCATTGGTGGATGGCGGGTGTCTATTTGATAGGACATACCGGGGAGATGGGTCAACGGAATTGGACTACTGAGCTCCTCTTCTATGTCAAGCCAAACTGGTCTGCTGTCTGTTGAGGCAGCTAGCCATCGGGCACCTTGCTTAAGTAGGAAGGCTCGATGATAATTAAGAAAATCAGGAAATCTGGTATCCCCTCTTTCCTTTGCAGACTGTAGTTTTTGTTTAGCTATCCTTGGTGGCTTGCCCTGCCAGAGATAGCGGACGAGGAGGCCCTCAATATCTTTATAAGTATGTAACGGGAGTAAGCATGGCAGCATTTCTAAAATGTAGTTCACTTTGGGGACTATCATCATTTTCACAGTTTCTAAGCGGCCCCACCATGTAAGAGATAAGGGAGACCAACGATTCGTGAGCTCGCGGACTTTGGAGACTACCTCTTTGGCATTAAAACTGATAGTGTCCTCTAAAGGAGAACAGTAATGGACCCCGAGATACTTCACCATGCGGGATTGCCAAAGGAAGGGAAAGGCCCGCATGTCAGCCTCATGTACCCAGCGGTTCAGTGGAAATGCCACAGATTTGATCCAGTTGATTTTATAGCCCGATAATTGTGAGTATCCATCAATCAGATCCAAGACAGCTGGAACCGAATCGAGGGATACGAAAAGCATAAGGTCATCTGCATATGCAGAGAGTTTAATCTCCCTATGACTGAAGGGGACACCCGGATACGTGCGGACTGTCGAATCAGGAGGGCTAGAGGTTCGAGAGCTAGATCAAAGAGCATTGGTGATAAGGGGCAACCTTGACGCGTGCCTCTTTGGAGGTTAAATGGCGAGGACTTGATAGCATTTACACAAATACTGGCGACGGGTTGAGTATACATGACTTGGAGATATCGGAGGAAGCCCTCCCCAAAGCCATACCATCGGAGAACTGCAAATAAGAAGGGCCATTCTAGGCGGTCAAAGGCTTTTTCGGCATCCAGGGAAAGACCCACCCATGGATGATCTAGATTGGCAGCACTGGATAGCACATGGCACAAGGTCCGAGCATTGTCAGCTGTTGATCTGCCGGGTATAAAACCGCATTGGTCGGGGTGAATTAGGGTGGCCATCCTGTCAGATAGCCGGGTGGCCAAGATCGTTGCGAAGATCTTATAATCGGCATTAAGTAGGGAGATTGGACGGTAGTTGGCGGTTAGCAGCGGGTCCCTGCCTTCTTTCTCAAATACTACCACATTAGCTGCAGAAAAGGATCCCAAAGAGGATGTATCTACCGCTAGGGCAGTAAAATAGAGTTTTAAATAGGGAACTAAGTCTGCACTGAACGTTCTATAGAATTCGGTCGGGAGACCATCAGGCCCTGCGGCACGGCCCGAGGCTGTTCGCTTTAGGGCAGATTGGATCTCTGAAGTAGAGAAGGGTTCATCCATCGCATCCCTATCATCTTCAGAGAGGGTCGGTCGCTGAATGCCAGAGAGCAATCGCTCAAATGTCTCTGACGAGAACTCACATTCAGATTGATATAGGCGGGTATAGAAATCCCGAAAGAGCTCTACAATGTCGGAGTCTGTGGTCACTATGCCCCCTCCCTGTGAAGCTCAAAGGGCCGCTACACGTTTGGCTTCTTTTTGACCTTTCAAGGCGTTGGCTAAGAGTCGACCGGCTCGGTTATTTTCACGATAATATATCCCTCGCTGAAGCTCAATACTCTTAGAAGCTGCAGTTGAGAGGATTGAATTATATTGAAAACGGAGACGCTGTAATCGAATTAATATACATGGATCAGTACGTGAAGTTAAAACTCGTTCACCTGCTTTTATTTGTTGGTCTAGTATGAGTAGCTGCTGTTTGCGTTGTTTTCGCAGGCGGATTTGATAGCTAGTGATCGTTGCTCGAATGGCCGCTTTGAAGCCCTCCCACCAAGCCCAATTCGCGGTATCCTGGGGTAGATTAAAATGGAAATAATCCTGTATGGCTGCTCGAATTTCTACCTGGAACTCTGGCTGAGTTAACAGGGCTCTATCAAAGAACCAGGCCCCCGAATTCCCTTGGGGTGCAGTAGTGTGTAATTGAAAAGAGATGGCAGGGGGAAACAGGGTTTAACTATATACAGTATAAAAATAAAAATAAAAATGTAGCGGTAAGTGTGGTTAACTATGTACATGGCATTTTGGTTGATTACATGGAGGAGGTAATTAGATAAAATTATAGTACAGTGTAATACGGTAAGAGTAGAGTGTGCAAGTATGTATATCATGATTATCCATTTTCCCCCGGTGTCAGGTGGGAAAGATCAACACGCAGATTATGTTCAATCAGAGTTGCTTCAGGGTAGTACATTAGGAACAAATGATGTTTTAAGACTTTTCTGAATGTCATGAGACTAGTGATGGCTCTAATTTCGGGTGGGAGGGCATTCCAGGCTCTGGGTGCAAACAGTGAGAAGGCTCTAGCGGCTGTTGATTTAGAGCATTTCGTAAGGAGTTTTGGAAGTTCAATGGAATTCAGTGCAGCAGATCTCCTGGCTCTGTTTGTTGGAGTAACCTGTATCATATTGCAGATAGGTGATAGAGATGGGCTCTTTGCAGCTTTAAAAGTCATGACCAGGGTTTTATAGGGTTCTGGCCTGGAGTGGTAGCCAGTGTAAACTCATCAGTATTGGGGTTATATGCTCTGAGCGTGGGGCACCTACGAGAATCCTCGCGGCTGCATTCATGGCCAGACGGAGGGGATTTAGGGTAGATTGTGGGAGACCGTGAAGTATGATATTGGCAAAATCGAAGTGTGGTAGTACTAGGGCTTGGAAGATAGTGCGGAAATCTGAGTAGTCGAGAAGAGGTCGGAGGTTACGTAGGGACCGAATCTTTTGGTAAATTGAGTTTGTTGCTTTCTTGATGTGTACTGTGATAAGGAAGCTTATCATAGCTCAGGAAGGAGCTATAGGAAAGGTGAAGTGACTCTGAACAAGCAACATGTCAGTTCTGGTAGAAATAAGAAAACAGAATTTTCTCATAAAAGACTACCAGTCCCAGAATGCACCAGGTTTCCAACAGCCATTAGAGGAGCTGAAGTGGGGAAACGTGTGTTCAATCAGGAGGGCTATGAGGTAATCCCTAAGCACTCATCTCAAAGGGCAGGGCCTGATTCAGCACAGCTGCGCTGTGTTAAGGAGGAGCACTCATCTAAGCAGAATAAGAGTAGAGTTTATTCTACAGATGACCATCTTTATGATCACCTTGGATATCCAGAGAATTGTCCTCAGTATCCTGAGAATCAGCTTGAGTTTGATCATCAGTTTCATCTGAAGGATCATCAGAAGCAGAAGCCAAACCGGACGGACAGAGAGGGAAAGAGACCCTTTGGAAGAAGGAAGAGAAAAGCCTTTGAGAGGTCTAGAAGAGTCCAAAGCAGTACGTATACTGGGAGGTATTCCAAGGGCCAGCATACACCATTGGACTGGGGAAAGCCAGAGGAATGGTGCTGCAGAGCTAGGAATCACCAGAGGCTACCTGTGAGGGAGACGGCTGCACGTGGAAGGGACCCTAAGACCTGTGCCAGAAGGTATGTGAAGAGAGATCCAGTGTCCAGGGATCTGGATTGGAAGGCTGGACATAAGAACTGGACTACATACTGGCCAGGCTATATAGAGAGGAACTCTAGCAGCAATGGAAGCTCAGGTATGAACACTGATCTATGCCCTAGCTATAACCTTGAAAGACAGCAGGGAAACAAGTATTCTCCTGAAAATGCTCCATTGAGAGATTCATCTGTGCCAATCCATGATATTGAACCCATGCTTGTTGAACAAGGGGGAATAATAGCAGATGAGGATCCTGTTTATATGGACTGCTCTTTATCTAAACTCCGTTGGTAACTTTCTGTTATAAAGTACAGCAACCATCACAAAGAAATACAAATTTGTTCTTTAATCTACCCAGAAAAGCTCCTGAAGCAGGATTTGACCCACACAGTAGAAAGCAAGCCAGCTAAGGGGTTTCAGCTGGATAACTGCTAGCAATTAAGCCTTACCTAATTGCTTGTGAGCTAGGAGAGAATCACTTCTGTGTCTATGTGGGAAGTAATCAGAAGTTAACCTGAAAAGAACAGTTTGTTTCTTGCTTTGTGGCTTTTCATTTGTTGTTTTCCTGATTTTGACTTTGTTTTTCCAAGTTAACACTGAAAGCAAGTAACCTAATTTATGTGCTACCAAGCATATCTGTGTTGGGAGAAATAACCCCATAAATAAATATCTTATTGGCTTTACCCAAGAGCACAACTAAATTATTGTCAGCAGCTGTGTCTGATGTGAATGAACTACATTGCCCACAATACCTTGCAAATCATATAGAAATATGCACTTGTCAAGAGTGTGAAGATTCTCACCCAGGCAGCCGTCTGACAGTACAGACATATCAAGCCGCTGATCTAGTGTAATCCCTAAGTATCGAATTGTGGGTTGTGCCTTCAGTTCAATGTTGTTTACATGTAATGAGGCAGGGGGTATGAATGTTGGATTCCTTGTTACGAATAGGACGTCTGTTTTGTTGTGGTTTATACGTAAGTTCTGTTTGTGGAGCCAATTTGATACAGCTTCGAAGCAATGAGCTATTGATGTATAATCTGTTTTTTCTACATTGAATGGAGCATACATCAGGATGTCGTCAGCATATGCTAGACATTGAATGTTGAAGGTACGTATCACATCACAGATTGGCTGCATATAGATATTGAACATTAGTGCAGATAAGGAGGATCCCTGAGGGACACCTTGTTTAAGAGGGAATGAGTCAGATGTTGCAACTCCTGTTCGGACTTGCTGCTGTCTATCAGATAAGTAAGATTTGCACCAGTTCAGGGCTAGACTTTGAATACCCTTATCTTTGAGGCGCCGTAGGAGAGTATTGTGGTTTACTGAATCAAATGCAGCCGCTATGTCGAGAAATATGAGAATGAACCCTTGATGAATATTGTCGATGCTTATGATTAGGTTATTGAATAGGGTTGTGAGGAGGGTGTCCACACCATGTTCTTCTCTAAAACCATGTTGTGAGGGGTCGAGGGGAACTTCTGAGTCAACGTGTTGTTGTATTTGTCGCTGGATTACTTTTTCCATGATTTTTGCTAGTAACGGGATACTAGAGATAGGTCTAAAAGATTCAACTTTTGTTGGGTCTAGCTTGCTGTTCTTCAGGAGGGGGCGGATGGATGACTGCTTGAGGATTTGGGGGAAGGATCCAGTTGAGAATGAATGGTTGACAATCTTGCTTATAGTTGGGCTAAGTTCATGTCGTAGTTCTTTAATCCACCTAGCTGGGCAGGGGTCGTTAGGTGCAGTAGTTAAGTTAATAGCTGTTATTATTTCTTCAATCTCTTTGCTGGATACTTGAGAGAAATTATCAAGCGTGGCAAGTTGGGTCACATTCTGTGGGGTAGAAGGTGCTGGTGCTGTAAGGATCGAACTAGTCTGAATCATTTTTGATTGTAAGTATTCGGCATAATCCTGAGGATGTGGCATAGGTGGTTGGGTTACGGTTGGATCACCTGTTAAGGATTTAACGATATTGAAGAGGTCATGTGGCTTGTTCAAGGACCGCATTAATGTATCTGAGTGGAATTTCTTTCTTTTCTCTATTGTCATCTTTCAGTGAATTTGTAGGTATGAGTTGTATGAACAGAGTGCCTCAGGAGATCGGGAGGAACGCCAGCGTCTCTCAAGTCTGCGTAGGTGAAGGAGAGATTCTTGAAGTTCGGAGGAGAACCATGGTTTATGTTTGCTCTTGGTCTTGATCCTGTTAGTAGCAGGGATGCAGGCAGCGGCTTTCAATGTGTTGTTCCAGTTGGTTATTAAGTCATCTTGAGAAGGTAAGTCCTTATTGAGGGCAGGTAGAACTTTCTCCAAGACTTCAATCTTATCAAATGGACGGAAGCGAGTTTCAAGGGCACTCGGGGGGCGACCTGTAGTGTTACTGTTGTTGGAGAGGTGTTCAGTGGGGATGTAAAAGAGGAGTAAATTGTGATCAGACCAGGGTATAGGGGTTATGTATATTGGGGGCTTCTGAGATGTGTTGAGTACCACTTGAGGAGCGAAGATTAGATCCAGTGTGCCTCCTTTTATATGGGTGGGAGCGTCGATAAGTTGTTCAAATCCTAGTTGGTACATGGCTTCAAGGAATGCTGAGGAGTGTGAGGTTTGTAGCAATGGTAGGTTAAAATCCCCTACTAGCCAGTTGGGGGATTGAGGGTTGGGAGAGTTACATGCAATGTTGATTATTGATGGAAGGTCTTCTGGGGAGGGTGACGGTGCTCGATAGAGAAGATTGATCCTACAGCACCTATTAGATATGGAGAGAGCATCAAGGTGTGGGGTACTGGTGGTATTGTTCAGCTTGAATTGGAGGTCCGATTTGGCAAGAATGAGTGTGCCACCTCCTCTCTGGTTGGCTCTGTGGCAGGCATAGATGGAAAATTCTGGTGGAATCATCTGGTTGATGAGGACGTTGTCGTTGTCGGTTAGCCATGTCTTGGTTATTAGCAGTATGTCTAGGTTATGTGTTGTTATCAGATCAATAGCTGCAGGCCATTTGGAGCGTAAAGATCTGGCATTTATTAAGGCGCACTTGAGTAGACGATCGGTCTTATGCTTCTCGTTAGGGTCTTTGTCAGGAAGCAGCGGGATATGTAGTAGGTGTGAGTAGGAAATTCTAGTTCTCATGTTGGCAAGACAGGGATATTCCATTGAGCACCTTCCATTGCTATAAAGGATAGGGATCTGCTTAATGCAAGGGTCTAGTGCCAATGTTAGGACTGGGATCGATGCTAAGAGCAAGATGAGAACTAAGTGAGGCATTTGATACATGATAGAGGACATGTCTGTAGGCAGAGTGGTCACCTGAGGAGGAGATAATTGGGTGTGCTGGAAATAGTCAGCAGGGAAAATCGATATACAAGACAAACAAATTATATAACTAGTTATATAACAGTACTACAATGATAGTATACAGTTGTAGAGAGCAACAGCCATGGGATATAACAGTCAGGCAGTGCTATAGCAAATTACAGACTACTCCCTGTCACGGCTGTGAGATTAGTAGTGGGATTCAAGTAGGGGTAATTAGGGGCGATAGCTAGTAAACGGCAACTGCAAAAGTAAGGTACAAGCTAGCTTGAGGAATGATTACGGACAATAGCTTGACTAGGGATGCTAACAGTATCAATATAATCAGAGCTGACAGTATGCTAACAGTATCAAAGTCATACAGTTCATCTGGCTGTAGTATACTTGCGGTGGTCAGCGGATCGTCTGGGTGAAGGTGGGAGCCGGCTCGACCTCCAGGGAGCTCAGCTGTTTATTTGTGTAGATCTTATGTAGCGCTGATCAGTGCTGTTACTGAGCTGAGCCTTTCCAGGATGAACTCAGAACCTTAAATCCCTCGGTGCAAGCCCCAATTGGGCAGTGATGTCGCTGCTTCTCTTCCTGCCGCTTGAGGTTCGATCCCCAGACTGGGGAGAGCTGCTGACGGCGGCGGGTGCAAAATGTCTCAGAAAGATAGGATCGTGTCTCTGGATAGCATATTTCTCTTAGGTGGTGCTGAGGTTCCAAGTTGCAGTGCTCTGTCGTCGTATGTAGCTGGGATGAACTTGCCATTGGAGCACGATTCCTTGTTATGGGGAACGATTTCTGGATCTAGGTGACCTTCGATTTGGCATAGCCTTCAGCCCTGGTCCACGCCTAAGGGCCACACCAAAGGGCCCTCAGGCGCGGGCCCGCCAGGTGCGGGTGCGCCGGCTGGCGCGAGCTTTTAAAGTTCCCTCGGCACGCCCCGATTGGGCGGGATGTCTCTGCTGCTCCTCATGCCTCTGGAGGCTCGATCCCCGTGCTGGGGAGAGCCGATGAAGGTGGTGGGGGGGCAAGAGAACCACGCGCCGGCTGGCGCGAGCTTTTAAAGTTCCCTTGGCGCGCCCCGATTGGGCGAGATGTCTCCGCTGCTCCTCCTGCCTCTGGAGGCTCGATCCCCGTGCTGGGGAGAGCCGATGAAGGTGGTGGGGGGCAAGAGAACCACGCACCGGCTGGCACGAGCTTTTAAAGTTCCCTCGGCGCGCCCCGATTGGGCGGGATGTCTCCGCTGCTCCTCCTGTCTCTGGAGGCTCGATCCCCGTGCTGGGGAGAGCCGATGAAGGTGGTGGGGGGGCAAGAGAACCACGCGCCGGCTGGCGCGAGCTTTTAAAGTTTCTTCGGCGCGCCCCGATTGGGCGGGATGTCTCCGGTGCTCCTCCTGCCTCTGGAGGCTCGATCCCCGTGCTGGGGAGAGCCGATGAAGGTGGTGGGGGGGCAAGAGAACCACGCGCCGGCTGGTGCGAGCTTTTAAAGTTCCCTCGGCGTGCCCCGATTGGGCGGGATGTCTCCGCTGCTCCTCCTGCCAGGACTGGAGTTGGGAACCTTTGCCCTAGAGCAGTGGCCAATAGGGCAGTGCATACAACCAGTGTGTTCAAGAAAACAGTGAAAATAAATAGAAGAAAATGGAAAAATAAAATAACCAAGCTGGGCAATAGTGATCTCAATGTGAAACATCAAAAAACACTCCCAAGAAAGCACCAAAAAAGGATATGAATTCTGGAAGGGTCCATGCTCCGTCCCCATACAAGGTGAATGAGCCCACAGTGAAATTGCGCTGTGCAGGGTTTTCCTCTCCATCGGACAGGTTTCCTATGGCATGCACATGTGCGGCAACAGCAGGGCGGGCATGTCGGAACGGCCAACTGGACAGATGCTTGAAAATGGGATACAGAGGGCTGCAGGCGGCACATGCTGTGGTGCAGCTGGGGCACAGTGCGGACTAGGCAGATGCCTAGGTGGCACATAGGAATGCTGAAACTGACAGCAGCCAGACAGCAACTGATGTGGGCCCAACATGGGCACGAGTGTGTTTATCACAGTGTCACAGGGGATAGTACCCAGCAGGTACCTCCAAGGGCACAGAACATTGGCAGGCGGTGTTGGGGGGGATGCGTGGACATCTATGCAGGCACCCCTACCCCAGAACATGCACCATAGGCAGCCGCCTACCTGCACACTGGATGGCCTGAGACTGCGCACCACCAGCACCACCAGCAGAAGGGCATGTCAGCATGGTGGCAGAGGGGTACTTACTGGTGGTGGAGGGGGGCAGTGGCAGTTGCCCAGAGCAGACCATGGCCTAGCCCTGTGTATGTGGGTGTCATGCAGGGCAACAGACAGGTCCTGCCGGACGAACAGTCATGGTATCACCAGGGAATGCACTGTCTCTGTGGCAACACAGTGGTGCAGTGCACACAACCAGTGTGTTCAAGAGCAGAAAGTCACCGGTTCAAGTCCCAGCTATGGTTCCTGCCAACCCAGCCCCCATATTTTACCCACTGCTAATACAGACAGAACCTTTATTGCAGATGACGTAAACATGCCCAAAACACCTACATTTTACCCTACAGAGCACAGACACCATAAACATGCGCATAACCTAGAGCAGAGTCTCCCAAATGCAGTCCTGGAGGGCCAAACGCCATTCAGGTTCCATGCTGCCTCTAATAAAGATGCCTGTCCTGCATTGCTATGCACCGCCCCCATGGTATGCAGATGTATCTCATGCATATTCATTAGGGACAGCATGAAAACCCAAACAGTGTTTGGCCCTCCAGGACTGGAGTTGGGAACCTTTGCCCTAGAGCAGCGGCCAATAGGGGCAGACACACCCGCACCCACAGGCTCCATTATCCCAAGCCTCCTGGAGAGGCAGGATGTTGGGCCCTGCGTGCATCTCCCCATACTAGCACTTGCATACCTTAGCAATGCCACCCTAAACATGGGAAAACTGTACACAGCTATCAAAAGGTTGCTATGATAACTGGCAGATAGCATTCCTACGTTAAGCACAATTGGCTGATTGATCTGCATCATAGGAACCTTTCTGATGTCTGTGGAGTGTGCCCCAGGTCTGGTGTCTGACAGAGTGACCCCAACAGTATTGCGTACCATAGCTATGCCTGCACTGTGCCCAGGACTGGTGTGGTGGCCAGGGCTGCCAAACACCTCTATAGTTGCACAATGCTGGCATAGGTGTGTGGAGTGTGTGTCTGTCTATCCAGTGTGTGGTGGCTGCCAACACCCTACACAGCCCACACTGCTAGCACTGTTGCCAGTATTGGCCTGCCAATGTGCATAATGAGAAGCAAGGTACTGTGGGAATAGCCTGGATAGTGTGTCCTGGCCTGGCCTGGCCACATCTGCACAGGGCATAGGGCAATGGCTCGGACATAGTAATGCCCGGCCACCACCTGCACGGACAGTGTGACCTCAGCATGTCCTGCTGGGAGGTCACTCTCACCCTGTCTGATCAGTGACCACGGCATGGCTAGGTTCCCCCATAATGCTATATAGTGTTTCTCTCATGTGATATTTATGGGTCCCTTTTGGGACCCAATCACTGACTTATCTTCTTGGTGTGTATGCTGACATCCCAGTTCTGGGTACACATATCTCCTCCAGGACCATGCACTATGGACTAGTTAGCAGAGTTCTGCAGCTAGTATGTGTCTTGCTGGAACACCTTGCAGGATGCAGTGGCTGGAGGCTTGCTGCTGGAGAATGTCAGATACAGGGGGGGCAGCTGAGCATTTCCAGGCCTACTGTCTGTCTGCTATTGCTTTATGGATGTGTACAGCTCTGCATTGCCTGCCCTGCAGGGTGTCTGTTCTCCAGCAGGACTGGGGTTGATGGTCCCCTCTACTGCTACCATTGCAGGGAGGTAGAATGTGGATCTATTGGTGGTTGATCCTGTTTCCCACCCTGAGCCCCAGAGGGTGGGTTGTGTGGTGGTACATAATCCGCCTATGGGTCCAAACCCCTCCCCCACCCCCACCCCCACCCCCACCCCCATCCCCATCATGTAATCATGGCACCAACACAGGATATGCACTATTCTGGGTGCATCATAACCCATAAGGGCTAGACATGACTGAGAAATACAAAAGGACACAGATGTAACCTAGGTGTGTCTGCAGGAACTACCTATCACACACAGTAGCACTGATGGGGACCTGCAGCATGGCATATTTCATCCATGAAAGGTGCTGTGGACCTGGTGCTGGGCGCCCCACCTCACCCTCAGGGTGAGCACAGTACCCACACAATGTGACGGTCTGTGGCTACTCTGTGCCAGTACCACACACGGTCAGTTCCCCCTACCAGGCCGAGGTGCTGTGGGGGTGCATACCCCATCTTGTGCCCATCTGTCGACTGCTGATTTGCATGTGCAGTGCATCATGGGTACGGATGGGTTAACCCTATCCTGGTAACCACAGCAGACAGTTTGTGTGGTGACGTGCAGTCCTTCTGCAGCCAGCCAGGGGCTTGTTAGCAGCTATAGAACTGTAGCCCACTGGTTACTTCACTGCCTGTGAAGCCAGAGGTCATGGGTTTAAACCCATGGTGGGGTTATTTGATAAGGCTGTCTGAGGCATTGTCTGTTTTTAATGTACATTAGTGCTGCCAGCAAAAACACCCTCAGAGTACTGTAACCTTAAGGCGCCCCATAAGGCACCTTATAGGGCGCCTTATAAGGTGTCCTATAGGGGACATTATAGGGTGCCTTGGCGGACAGTGCACTTTATAATGTACCCTATGGAGTGCGTTATGGGGTGCCTTATGTGGCACCTTAGGTTACGGCATGTGAGGGTGTGTTTGCTGGCAGCAATAATTAAAATACAAATAAAATGCCTCAAGAAACAATATTTACATGTCAAAGCTGATGCCTCAGCCAGCCTTATGCATTAGGCACACTGGGGGATCAAACTCATGACCCCTGAATCATCAGCCAGTGTATTAACCATTGTGCTACACCTCTGTTTCTATGTCTGTATGTCTGGGCGCCTACTTAAGATTACCGCGCGTTAACGCGCTTAGCGGCGCTTCGCCCGATAATGTGCTCAGCAGCGCGCGTTATCACGCGATGATCCCGTTTTGCTACTTTAAGACTGAAATGCCCACTCCTTTTATGGCAGCCTGCACACTATCGCCGGCGCATGTTAAGACGGTTTAGTAAACATACCCCAATGTATCATTTCACACTAGCCACAATAACTTTACCCAGGGAGGAGATACAAAGAAAACAATCGGACCTCGCCCTTGTGCCTTATATTCTCTCCCTCTTTAACACTAGCCTTTCCTCCGGCCTCTTTCCCTCCAGCTGGAAACACGCCATCATCTGCCCTCTCCTGAAGAAGCCCACTCTTGATCCCACCTACCCCGCAAATTGGCGACCAGTCACCAATCTCCCTTTCCTTTCAAAAGTCCTCGAGAAACTTGTTTTTTCCCAACTTGCCACCCACCTTGACTCCACTTTTGCCCTTCACCCCTGTCAATCTGGATTTCGTGCAGGCCACAGCACCAAAACCATTCTCACAGCACTACTTTCTGAGCTTCACCGTGCCCACGACCATGGTGATTTCTCTCTTGTGGTGTCCCTGGACCTCTCTTCTGCCTTCGATGTTGTCGACCGCCGCACTCTCCTGTCTTGTCTATTTGATTTTGGTGTTCACGGGACTGTTTTGCAGTGGTTCCGTTCCTTTCTTTCCGCCCGCACCTTCTCAGTTCACTCTGGCCACTCCACCTCCCCTCCATCCGCCTCAACCTGCGGTGTTCCCCAGGGCTCTATTCTTGCCCCCCTACTTTTCAATGCCTTTCTCGCTCCCCTAGCCTTGCTCATCCAACAGTCTGGTTTTTCCACTTACATCTACGCCGATGACATCCTTTTGGTTCATCACACCTCCTCTTCCGCCCCTGACCTTGTCCCACTCAACTGTTATCTTTACTCTGTTGCGTCATGGTTCGACTCTAACTTTCTGCATGCTAACCCCGCCAAATCCTCCACGATTTGGTTCTCCTTTGGGCTTCCCTCTCCCAGCTTGTCTCCTGTTATGTCCTCCCGCTCCATCCCCCTGGTCCCGACCCTCCGTTACCTGGGCGTCACTTTGGACTCCTCCCTCTCGTTTCATCTATACATCTCCTCTGTCGTACGTACCTCTTTCTTCCATCTGCGTCGAATACAGGTTGTCCAATCGTCTCTTCCCCCTTCCTCTGTTATCACCCTCATCCTGTCTCTGGTAATGACCCGGTTAGATTATTGTAACGCCATCTTCGCAGGCCTCCCCTCTTCCCAGCTTCGTCATCTCCAATTAGTACAAAATGCCGCTGCCTGTCTCATCACTTGCGCCCCAGCTCGCTCTCACGTGTCTCCCTGCCTTCTCACCCTCCACTGGCTTCCGGTTAAGTTTCAATTCATCTTTAAAGTGCTTATTCTCACACACAAGGCTCTCTACACCAGCACTCCCCAATACCTGGCTGACATTATTCACCTCCAGCCCTCCCCACGTCTTCTCCGCTCGGCCCATGGTAACCGTCTCTTTCTCCCTCCCCTTGCCCAGGCCCATCTGGAACTCACCCGTCACTCCGCCTTTTTCTTTTTAGGCCCCACTCCCTGGAACTCGCTCCCTTTATCTCTTCGTACGGAATCGTCCTATCCCCGCTTTAAAACTCTCCTCAAGACTCATCTTTTCTGTCAGGCCTTCGATCTCCCTTCCCATGCTGATGGTGCCTTATCCCCCAGCCACGCTCCCCATCCCTCATAATACCTCCTCGTATGCCCGCCTCCCACTTTTCTTTTTCTTCCTCCCCCCTCTCGTCCTCTTGCCCCTCTCGGGCCTTTCCTGCTTTCTATCTTTTAACTGTCTCTCCCTGTCCTATTGGTTTTTGGCGTTCCTTTCTGACTTTGTTTTCAGTAGCCTTACCTTTTGTATTGTACACCGCCCTGATGCTTTGGCCTGGGCGGTTTATCAAATTTTGCAAATAAAGATAAAGATAAAGAAATCCATCACACCTATGAGAAGAAAATCAATGCAGCTGACTAACTACGGTGCTAACTATGAGAGCTCAGGTGAAGCCCTAACAGAGGATTCCAAGCGTCTAGCATTAATGAAGGCTATAAGTTGGGAGGGCTCATAAAAAATATAAGAAACAGCTTTATACTTTACAAGACATTTACATGGATGCTTAAGAAAAAAAGCCCCCCCAACTGTAGGATACCAGGGCGTAACAACAGGAATTCCCTGTGATGCCTCTGTGTATCCCTAGCTAGACCCTAACCATTAACCCTTTAAAGGGACAATTCCTTTTCCTATAGAAGAGTTTAAGAAGCCACTCTCTATCAGATAACAATGCAAAAGTGACCAACAATGTAGAAGAGACAGGTGTCTCACTTACAGAACCTTCCAGCAATTCCGTTAAGTTAAGAACATTAACTTGATCCCGATCTCCCCCCACATTATCCACTCCAGCTGTAACTTTAACCCTAGGCAGGTAATAAACCCTAACCAAAGGCGGAATTAAATCCAGGGAGACCCCCAACACTTCCACCAAATATTGCCTGAACATTTCTCTAGGAGTTACAGACACAAGCCTGAGGAAATTAATAAATCTAAGATTATTAATCCTAGATAAATTGTCCAAATGCTCCAACTTAACTTGAATTGCAGCAAAATTCTTCCGAAAGGCATCCGACTGTTCATCTAAAGTAATCAACTTCTGTTGGGAATCCAAAACTGCAGGTTGCATAGCCCCAACTCTCTGCTCCAATTCTTCCACCGCAGCTCAAGAATTGTTCAATTTCCGCTCCAAAGATGTAATCCGTGGCACTAACACTTCCCCTAAGGAAAGGAATGCTTGCCAAATTGCTTCCAGAGTGAAATTCTCTGGGCACTGCAAAGAAAACTCCAACCCAGGTCTAGACTCTGATGGTGAAGCATCCATCTCCGCTACCGACGCTTGATCTCTTTTCGGCTCCTGCCTTGCGGCCCCTTCTACACACGGCTCCGGTATTATCGAGGGTACATAGAGCCAACCGGTTGCACTCTCTTGTTTCCGCTGCCCCTCTGTTCCTGGCCCACTCAAGCCACATGCTTCCCTCAACTTTGGAGGGGAACAAAGCTCCAGGAACCCAACCAGGAGGGGTTGCCCTCGAGACACCTTAGACGCCGGGCTCTCAGGGGAGAGAGATATTGCCCAAGCGGACACCGAGTCTTGCAATTTCGGAACTCCTGCTGATCGGTGTTCCTCCCCACACTCCACCGCAACTCGATTGGGGCGGAAAAGAAAAGTGTCCAAAGGACCAGAAATTGGCGTTGAAGTCTGAGGGGGCTGAGAGGGCACAGTCCCCCCCCTTCCCCTTGTGCTTCCTTCCCATACTAGAGTAAAAGAAAAACGCTCTCAGTCGAAACCGTCAGCTGCCACCATCACCATTATCTGTATTTTGAAAACTTTGGTCACATTCGTGTTCACTGTCTTCAGCAGAAATTTCAGACACTTGTAACCCATTAAGGATAGATGTGATTTCTATAGCAGCGAGTGGGGCTTGTTCAGAGATTTTGATATCGCTGATATCAAGTTTAGACTTGCTTTTTGATGCGATGGTGTGAAGTAAAGGCTTTGGGAAGCATCTCGTCTTGCAATTTTTAGAAAAGCATTTTTCATCCTTCTCCAACTTCTCTTTTTCTTTGTCGATTTTATTCTTTATTTTCTTTCAATGTTTTATTTTTGGCACATTTTTATCAGCTGGTCTTATTATCTTGTCTGCTTTGATCCATTCATCATGCCGCATTCGACTTTGATGCCTGGTGGATAGCATTCAAACTCTTCTCCCTCTCCGTCTTCTTTCTTCTCATTCTCCTCCTCCTCATCTGCATCATCATCATCATCTTCATCATCATCCTTAAGGTCATCTCCTGATTCTTCATTTTCTTCTGATACCGCCTCATTATTTGGGGCAAACCTTTAGATAACGTTATATATGATGCATTAGGGTTTTGTGGCAATCCCTTAAATGAAAGTGTATATGAAGAATTGTATATGGAAAATGCTTACATTACATTGTTTTTAGAAACTAATGATATGTATAAAATATGGGGGTAATTTTGTATTCATATTTGTTATGTATTGGTTAAGAATTGTGTCTTAAACATTTCTCAATTGTGACTTTATCAATAAATTATTATATGTTTACATGGTTGATTGAATTGGTGTAAAGTTTTATGATTTATGCATATTTAATACATATTTAATAATGTATCGTTTGTGTTCTAAAGTTTTAAAAAAGATTTTGGGATTATTGTATGAGCTTGTTGTGCTGTGAGGGCTTGCGTGCATCAGTGATGCTGAGAGCTAAACTATCGGTAGTTTAACTACTGGCAGGGTCTCCCAAGATGGACAGGTCTCAGCTGAGATGCCAGACCAACACAAACCACCCATCTGGGCAGCAGCAGAATGGGATAGTGTTGACGGCAGAGGATCACATTTTTGTGACAACGGCAACAACACCAAACTTAAACTGCCTGGCAATCTACTTCTGTATCTTGCCATGAAAACCCAATGGATAGTTGCAACAAAACAAATTGTGCTATGGTGCTGGAAGATGAGACCCCCAGGTCGGAAGGCACTCACCTGACTGTTGACCGAACACAATTTAGGATAGCTATCCAGAGGGTCGCCATGAGTCGACTCCACCTCGACGGTATTTAACAACAACACAGTTAACACATCAAATATATCTTTAAATTACTGTTATTGCAATGTGATATTGTATGATTTTTGATTATTTGCAATTAGTGGTTCTTTTTTGTATATTGTTATACATGAATACAGATAGCAACAGTTATAGCTTTGGATATTAAGTCTGTTTGTCTGTGTGGTTCAACAGTGGTGTGCCTGTCTGTGCATGGGATGTGGCAGTGAGTGTCTTTGTGTGGGTGAGGTGTGTGGGTGAGGTGTGTGGGTTGTGGTGCATGCGTGTGTGAGCTGCAGAGCTGGGGAGGCTCTCTTTGTGTGGTGCAGAAGTGAAATGCCTGTGTGTGTGTGTATGTGTATATCATGTGGCGCTGGGGTGCCTGTATGGGTGGGTGTCTGTGGTCTTGAGGTGGGGTTCTTGAGTGTGTGTTGTTGGGGTGGGGGACAGGTTATTTGTGTGTGTTGGGGAATGCACCTTTTGGCAACACCTTGCACTCTTCCTCCCCCTTCCAACCTCTCTCCTTCTGGCTCTTCTCCTCTGTTACCCTTCAGACTTTTCCTCCTTCACTAACCCCCTAGCACTACCATCCTCTGCCCTAAAATCCCTTCCCCATCCTTTTTTTAAAATAAGTCCATTGTCTCTTTAAATTGTCCCTACCTTCTCTACCTCACTCCCCTCCCCACACCTTTTCTGCTGTAGATCCTGACCGTGGCCTCCCTCTTCTCATCTGCCTGAGGGGATCTAAACTCCTGTGGACAGATAGAAGGGGTCTTTGCTGCCATTGTGGCCATCCCTTTCTCTTTTGCTCATGGGAAATGGGATCCCTGCGGGCAGATATTAGGGTTATGGCCATTGGGGCAAATCATTTGGGGGGACAATGCCCCCCTTGTCCCCCAAACTATGCCCATAATGGTCTCTCATCCAAGTACTAACTACACCCAACTTCCAAGATCAGGCTCAGAAGGGCTAGTGTGGCCTTAGTGAGCAGTACTTAGCAAATGCTTTATTAAAAAATATATTTCTACCACTTTTGCCCTGTAAGAGGGTGGTGTGTACACCATAACATTTGAAGCAGCCTGGTGGTTGAGCATATTTACCTCTGTATCCCAGAAATCTCTCCTGGAATCAAGACCCGAATCCTAGCCTGCTTGTCTGACGTTGCTGCCTGGATATCCCGCCATCATCTGAAACTGAACATGGCCAAGACGGAGCTTCTCATCTTTCCCTCTAAACTCACCTCCCTCCTTCTCTCTTCTCTTTCTGTGGATAATACTGTCATCCTCCCTGTCTTCTCGGCTTGCAACCTTGGGGTCATCTTTGACTCTTTTCTCTCCTTCTCTGCACATATCCGACATAGAGCTAAAACCTATCATTTTTTTCTCTATTCAAAGTATGCCTTCAAGTCAATACTGACTTTGGTGACCCAGCAGCTCCTGGGTTTTCTTGGCAGTGTTACTGGAAGTAGATTAGCAGACATTTCTTCCAAGGCAGTGGAGGGTTAAGTGACTTGCCCAAGGAGTTCTAGTGGGAAATCAAATCCTGCTCTCTTAGTTACCAAGCCAGTGTTCTAACCATTAGATTACTGCTCCACTCTAGTCTTTCACTATAACATTAGCAAGATTCGTTCTTTCCTTTCTAAACACACTACCAAGAACCCCATTGAATCTCTAAACACCTCCCATATAGACTATTGCAGTTTGCTCCTCACTCGTCTCCAATTGAATCATCTATCTCCCCTTCAATCTGTTTAAAACTCAGGTGCACAGTTAATCTTCTGCCAGTGTTGCTATGCTAATGTAAACTCTCTTCTCAAGTCGCTTCATTGGCTTCTTATCTGTTTCCAAATACAGTTCGAACTTCTCTACTTATTTATAAATACATTCATTCTGCGGTTCCCAATTACCTCTTATCTCTCCCTACATCCCTCCTCGGCAACTAGCTCATCAAGCAATTCACATTTATTTATTTCATTTCAGTTATTGGATATTTTACCTGTTCTTACAGTAAACCCAAAGCAGGATACAAAAAACCACAAACAAGCATACAAAAAACATACAGTGATAAAAATACATAACATCAGGGCCATATCCAAGGGCTTTACGAGCTGTGCAGTCGCACAGGACGCAAGTACAGAAATGGCGCTGATATCATCACTGAGCTTCCACATTTCTAGCTTGGTACGGTCCTGCATAACATATTAATAATATCACAAGAGCAGCAGTAGGAGCACCTTCAAACCACCCGCCAAGCCTTGTTCAGCCACATTGAAGGAACAGAAACAATTTCACTGCCTTCCTAAATCCGATAAGATCATCCAGGAACCAGATGCCAACCGGCAACCCATTCCATAAAAAGGCAATGAGGATGTCAGTGCCCTGGCCCACAACCAAATTGAATGGAACAATCTTGCACCAGAAAGAACCAATAAATGGGTACCCTGAGACCGAGAAACTTGAAAATATTTTGCAATTGAAAATAGGCCAATAAATAACCCGGACCTAATAAGTGAAATATTCTAAAAGCAATAACCAACAACTTAAATTTAACATGTTGAACAATAGGCAGCCAGTGATCTACGTATGATCTTCTCTTCAACTGCAAACTCCAGACTTTGCTCTTTCCACCTTGCTGCACCGTATGCTTGGAATACACTACCTGAATTGGTGTATCAGGCCCCATTTTTGGTCCTCTTTAAATCCAGGCTAAAAATTCATCTCTTTGAGGCTACTTCTTAATCCTGACCCCTCTTATTCTCTTGTCTACACTCAGATGTAGACAAGAGAATAAGTGGACAAGAGAATGAATGGAGGAGTAGCCTAGTGGTTGGGGTTTGCCCTAACCCATAGGTTTTCAACCCAGTCCTCGGGGAACCCTAGACCAGTTAAGTTTTCAAGATTCCCAGAATGAATATGCATGAGAAAGATTTGCATGTTCTGTCTTCATTGTATGCAAATCTTTCTTATGCATATTCATTGTGGGAATCCTGAAAACCTGACTGGCCTAGGGTTCCCCAAGGACTGGGTTGAAAACCTATGGGTTAGGGCAACTGGCTCGTACCTAGACCAAAGGTTCCCAACTCCAGTCCTGGAGGGCCAAACACCATTCAGGTTTTCAGGCTGTCCCTAATGAATATGCAAGAGATACATTTGAATACAATGGGGGCAGTGCATGCAAATGCATCTCATGCATATTTATTAGGGACAGCCTGAAAATCCGAATGGTGTTTGGCCCTCCAGGACTGGACTGGGCTGGGAACCTCTGACCTAGACAATCAAGGGTTTGATTCCCACTGGCACTCCTTGTGACCTTGGACAAGTCACTTTACCCTCCATTGCCTTGGAAGAAAAGGCCTGGCAATCTACTTCTAATGATACATTGCCAAGAAAACCCAGAGGCAGCTGGGTCACCAGGAGTCAGCACTGACTTGACAGCACTAAAAAGAAAAAAAACACTCATGTGTGTTTTAAAGATTTACCTTAGTCCCTGTTGTTCTGTCTGTCTATTTTAGCAGATTGTAAGCTCTGGGAAGCAGGGACTATCTCTTACAGTATGTGTATGTTCATAGCACTGTGTATGCCTAGTAGCACTATAGAAATGAATTAGTAGAAATAGCATCTGCTTAAGGGCCTGGGAAACCAGAATTTAAATTCCACTTCTCCCTCCAGCCAACTCCTTAGTCTGCCAAAATTTATTGAGTTATCCTTTGGTGCTTGAGGAAATCTGGTTTTAATTTACCTGGATGGTGCTAAAGAGCAGTTATACGCAACACTCTAGTCAAGGCAAACATACATGACAAAGAAAAGAATCTAGGACAATGTATTCACTATAGAGATCAACCGGTTATATTCAGTCGCAGACTAAATGTGTTGAATAACTGGTTGAAATGTTTATGTGTATAACTTTAATGAGGCACAGGCTGCTGCAGATTGGCCCCTTTGTCTCTATATCCCATGCATTCTTGAATTATACTTCTCTTGTGGCTGCTCCAGATGTTTCCCACTCCCTCAGTGCAAAAATATTTTCGCACATTCCTTTTGAACTTCCCTGCCTTCAGCCCCATATGATGACCTTTTGTCTTTGAACTTTTCAGTATATGGAAAAAGCTAGCTGCTATACTTTTTAAAGCTTAGTAGATCTTTGAATGTATGTATCATACCTCCCTTCTGTCTTCCACATATGGTGCTCTTCAGTTCCTTTGTGTATGGCTTGCAGGCCAGGCCATGCATCATGCTAGAGACTCTCCTTCGGAATGTTCTGTTGTACATATGGGGCCCAACATTCAAAGGGAAGTATCTGGATAACTATGGTTTTCTGTGGATATTTTGAGGTACTATCCGGATAGTGCGGGGCGATACGTGAGTGGAGCACTAACAGACTTGGGGGTTATCCAGATAATAGTGATATTCAGATCACTCTATAGATAACTATCCAGATAGCAGTGTAAATATGGTCACTATCTGGACGGAGGCGGTACTTGCCACTCTTTCCAGATATTCAGAGCCAGTCAAAAGTCAGGTACTACCACTGAATATCTGGATTATATTTAGATGCCACTGCCAGCATTTTAAAACATCTTAGCTGCAGTGTTTAAATATCAGCTCGATAGTCTCCACAAGCGAACATTTTGGAGTCTCACTGATGATCCGTAGAGAGGTTATTTAACTTCCCTATTCCCTTTAGATTTGTCAGGAACTGGGCAATATTCTGGGGAAGAGGGGGCATTTTCTGGAAGAACGGGCTGCCTTTTAACCAGGGTGGTCCCAGGCTGCTGGTTTCTTTAAACGGGAGATAGAGCAGCTTTTAAACCAGATAATGGGGGAAAGCCAATAATCACCCAAAGCACATGGTTCAGGATAATGTATCTTTCAAGGATACTACCAAAACAGGAAGGTTAGGGCATCCTGACAGAGAGGTTCCAATAAAGGAAAAAGGAGCCCAGACATTCTGAAGTAAACGGCAGAAAGAGTTGAAAGATTCCAAATGACCCCGGTTAGCTGATAACCAGATTGTTAATATGAACAAAAAACACACCTTGTAATACCTGTATGCAAATACAAGAAGTGTAAAAAAATAAGAGAGAGTTAGAATGTAGAGTACTGAATGAAGAGATAGATATAATTGGTATTTCAGAGACCTGGGGGAAGGAGGACAACCAATGGGACACTGATATCTGGGTACAAACTATATCACAATGATAGGGTAGAACACATCGGTGGAGGGGAGGGGAGGCTCTATATGTTAAAGACAGCATCAAGTCAAACAAGATAAAGTTTTGCAGGAAAGAAAATGAACTGTAGAATCATTATGAATAGAAATCCTGTGTGGGAACGGGAAGAGAATAGTAGTGGGGAGTGTACTACCATCTGCCTAGCTAGACTGAACATGCTATCAGAAATTAGGGAAGCTACAAAATTGGCAGCACATCAATAATGGGTGATTTCGGTTACTCTGATATTGACTGGGTAAATGTTACATCAGGGCATGTTAAGGAGATAAAATTTCTAGATGAAATAAATGACTGCTTCATTGAGCAGCTGGTTCAGGAACTGACACAAGGCAGAACTATTAATCCTTAATGGAATACAGGATCTGGTACAAGAGACAAAAGTTTACAATAAAACCTTTTTCGGGTACATTTGAAGAAGGAAGCCGGGGAAGGAGTCAGTTGGACCATTAGATGATCAAGAGTTAAAAGGGGCACTCAAGGAGGACAAGCCCATAGCTGAGGGACTAAATTAATTCTTTGTTTTGGTCTTTACTGAGTTAGATGTGAGGAAGCTACCTATGCCAGAAAGGGTATTTAACAGTGATGAGTTGGAAAAACTGAAACAAATCTCATTTGTTAGGAACTGGGGAACATTCTGGGGAAAGGAGGGGCTCTTCTGAAGGGATGGGCTTCACCTTAACCAGGATGAAACCAGGCTGCTGGCATTAACCTTTAAAAAGGAGATAGAGTAGCTTTTAAACTAGATAATAGGGGAAAGCTGACAGTCGCACAAGAGCGCATGGTTCGGAAGAATGTATCCTTGAAGGATACTACCAAAAGCAGAGAAGTTCCAAAAAAGAGTAAAGTAGCCCAAATGCCCTCGAGTATGGAGCAGACAGAGCTTAAAGATCCCAAATTACCCATATCTACCAATAGCCAAATTAATATGAATAAAATACAGTCTCTAAAATGCTTGTATGCAAATGCTAGAAGTCTAAAAAATAAGATGGGAGAGTTAGAATATATAGCACTAAATGAGAGGTTAGATATGATTGAAATCTCAGAGACATGGTGGAAGGAAGACAACCAGTAGGACACTGTGATACTTGGGTACAAACTATATCGTAATGATAGAGCTGATCAAATTGGTGGAGGATTTGCGCTCTATATTAGAGAGGGCATTGAGTCAGAAAGGACTAAAGTTTTGCAGGAAACAAAATTTGCTGTAGAATCTCTATGGTTTGAAATTCCATGTGAAAAGGGGAAGGCGATGGCAGTGGGGGTGTACTATTGATCGCCTGGCCAGATTGAACAAATGGATGATGAAATGCTCAAAGAAATCAAGGAAGCTAACAAATGTTACAGCACAGTAATAATAATGGATTTCAATTACCCCGGTATCGACTGGGTCAGTGTCATGACAGGACATGCTAGGGAGATAAAGTTCCTAGATGAAATAAATGACTGCTTCTTGGAGCAGCGGGTTCATGAACCGACAAGAGGGGAAGCCATATTGGACATAGTCCTTAGTGGAACACCAGATCTGGTTCAAGAGATAAGGGTGTTGGGGCCACTTGGCGATAGTGATCATAGCATGATTGTGTTTGATTTAATTAGTGGAGGAGGGATAGTAAGGAAATCCACAGTACTACCTTTTAACTTTCGAAAGGGAGACTATGATAAAATGAGGACAATAGTTAAGAAAAAACTAAAAGGAGCAGTTCCAAAGGTTAAAGACTTACATCAAGCTTGGGTGTTGTTGAAAAATACTATCTTGGAAGCCCAGATTAGCTGTATTCCACGCTTTAAGAAAAGTGGAAGGAAGTCAAAAAAACTGCCAGCATGGTTTAAAGGTGAGGTCCGAGAGGCTGTTGTTGCCAAGAAAGCATCTTTCAGGAAATGGAAAAAAGAGCCAAATGACGAAACCTGGAAACAGCACAAGCACTGGCAAGTTAAATGCAAGGCATTGATAAGGCAGGCAAAGGGAGAATTTGAGAAGAAGCTTGCTGCGGAAGCAAAAACACGTAATAAAGACTTTTTCAAGTACATTCGTAGCAAAAAACCTGTGAGAGAGTTAGTTGGTCCATTAGATGATAGAGGGGTTAAAGGGGCACTAAGAGGCAACAAGGCAATAGCGGAGAGACTGAATGAATTCTTTGCTTCGGTCTTTACTGAGGAAGATGTAGGGATGTTACCCATGACTGAAGTGGTATTTAAAGGTGCGGAAGAATTGAAGGAAATATCGATACATCAGGAAGATGTATTACAACTATTAGATAAACTGAAGAGTAGCAAATCACCTGGGCTGGATGATATACATCCAAGGGTGTTGAAAGAATGAAATGTGAGATTGCAGACCTGCTATTAGTAATCTGTGAACTATCATTAAAATCATCTGTAATACCTGAAGATTGGAGGATGGTGAACGTAACACCAGTTTTTAAAAAGGGTTCCAGGGGTGATCCGGGAAACTACAGACTGGTGAGCCTGACGTCAGTACCGGGAAAAATGGTAGAAACCATCATAAAGAACAAAATTGCTGAACATGTAGATAGTCATGGCTTAATGGGAGACAGCCAACATGGCTTTAGACAAGGAAGATCTTGTCTTACTAATCTGTTATGTTTTTTTGAAGGTGTGAATAAACAGGTAGACAAAGGTGAGTTGGTTGATATAGTGTATTTGGACTTTCAGAAAGCCTTTGACAAGTTCCATCATCAGAGACCTTTGGCAAAACTAAAGAGTCATGGGATAGGAGGCAGTGTACTATTGTGGATCAGGAATTGGTTAAAAGATAGAAAGCATAGGGTAGGGCTAAATGGCCAATTGTCCCAATGGAGAAAGGTAAATAGTGGTGTACCCTAGGGATTTGTGCTGGATCTGCTGCTTTTTGACATATTCATAAATGACCTGGAAAAGGGAATAATGAGTGAGGTTATCAAATTTGCAGATGACACAAAACTATTTAAAGTTGTTAAAACCCAAGAGGATTGTGGAAAATTGCAAGAGGATCTTGATAAATTGGAAGACTGGGCATCAAAATGGCAGATGAAATTTAATGTGGACAAGTGCAAAGTTATGCACCAAGGGAGCAACAACCCAAACTATGGTTACACGATACAAGGTTCCACATTAGGAACCACCACCCAGGAAAAAGATTTAGGCGTCATTGTGGATAACATGTTAAAAACCTCAGCCCCGTGTGCAGCGGCGGCCAAGAGAGCAAATAGAATGCTAGGTATCATAAGGAAAGGAATGGAAAATAAAACAAAGGATATTATAATGCCTCTATATCGTTCCATGGTGAGACCGCACCTTGAATATTGTGTGCAATTCTTGTCGCCGTATCTTAAAAAGGATATAGCGTTGTTAGAAAAGGTTCAGAGAAGAGCCACCAAAATGGTAAAGGGGATGGAAGGATACCCCTATGAAGAAAGGCTAAACAGGTTAGGGCTCTTTAACCTGGAAAAGAGATGTCTGAGGGGAGATATGATAGAGGTCTATAAATTAATGAACGGAGTGGAACGGGTAAACGTAGGTCGATTGTTTACGTTATCAGAATATGGAAAGACCAGGGGACATGCAATGAAGCTTCAGGGTAAACTCTTTAAGACTAATAAAAGAAAATATTTTTTCACTCAACGTGTAATCAAACTCTGGAATTTGTTACCGGAGGATGTAGTAAAGGCTGTTAGTGTAGCTGGGTTTAAAAAAGGTTTGGACAAGTTCCTGGAGGAAAGGTCCATAAACCATTATTAAGAAGGGACCCAGGATATCAATGCTTGACCCAATACAAGCATTGTGGAATCTGTGTCTTGGGGAAACTGCTAGGTACGTATGACCTAGATTGGCCACTGTTGGAAACAGGATACTGGGATTGATGGACCTTGGTCTGACCCAGTATGGCATATTTTATGACCTTATGTTCTTATGTTCTTTATGTTATTTAACCTGGAAGATGTAGTTGAACAAATTGATAAACTAAAGAGCAACAAATCACCTGAACCAGATGATAGAGACCTAACAGTGCTGACAGAATTCAAAGATGAAACTACAGAGCTAATATTTGTGATTTTTAATCTATCATTGAAATCATCTTTGGTACCAGAAGATTGTAGTGTAGCAAGTGTAATTTCTATTCTTAAAAAGTGCTCAAGGGGTGATCCGGGAAACTACAGTGAGCCTAACATAGGTGCTACTACTACTACTACTAATACTACTGAGCATTTGTATAGTGCTACAAGATGTACACAGCGCTGCACAGACTCATGTAAAAGATGGTCCTTGCTCATCAGGGCTTACAATGTAGTCAAGACAGACAACACAGTAGCTGTGGACAAGGGATACATCTAGGGAGAATGGTAAGGAAACAAAAGGAGATCCGGTGAGTTGAGTTCCAAAAGCAGCAGCAAAGAGGTGAGTTTTCAGCCTGGATTTGAAAAAGGCCAGAAAAGGTGCCTGACGTACAGACTCAGGTAGTTTGTTCCAGGCATAAGGAGCAGCAAGCTGAAAGGAGTGAAGTCTGGAGTTAGCAATAGAAGAGAAGGGCACAGATAGAAGCAATTTGCCAGAAGAGCGGAGTTCCCAAGGAGGGTGTAGGGAGAGATAAGAGAGGAAAGGTAGTGAGGATCTGCAGAGTGAATGCACTTATAGGTCAGCAGGAGAAGCTTGAAATGGATGCAGAAAGGGATAGGGAACCAATGAAGTGACTTGAGAAGAGGGGTAATATGAGCATGATGAGGCTGGAGAAAGATTAGCCCCGTAGCAGAGTGTTGAACAGATTGAAAGGGAGAGAGATGATTCAGAGCAAGACCTGCAAGGAGAAGGTTGTGATAATCTAGATGTCAGGTGACTAAAGAGTGAATACTGTAAGTGACTTAGTAGTGTGTTCAGAAAGGAATGGGTGGATTTTGTTAATGTTACAGAGAAAGAAACAACAGGTTTTAGCTATCAGTTGGATGTGTGGAGAAGGGGACAAGGAGAGAGAGAAGTCGAAGACAGCCCCAAGGTTGTGAGCTGAGGAAACAGGGAGGAGTAGAGAGTTATCTAGGAGACTGAGAAAGGAGGAAGGGGAGAGGAGTGTTTAGGGGAAAAATAAGAAGCTCAGTTTTGGCCATGTTCAATTTCAAGCAGCGGTGAGACATCCAAGCGGCAGTGTAAGAAAGGCGGACAGAGATCCGGGCCTGGCTTGCCAGAGAGATTGCAGGTGTAGAGAGATAGATCTGGGAGTCATCAGCATAAAGATGGTACCAAAAGCCATGGGAAGAGATGAATGCACCAAGGGACTGGGTATTGCAAGAGAAAAGGAGTGGACCCAAGGCAGATCCTTGAGATACACCAACTGAGAGTGGGATAGCAGCAGAAGAGGATCCATCAGAACAAACACTAAAGGGGCAATGGGAGAGATAAGAAGAGAACCAGGATAGCACAGATCTCATAAAACCAAACGAGAACAAGATATTGAGGAGAAGGTTGTGGTCAACAGTTTTAAAAGCAGCAGAAAGGTCAAGAGGCGAAATGGTGGAAACCATTATTAAGAACAAGATTACTCCAAAACATGGACAGGCATGGCTCAATGGATCAAAGTCAATATGGATTTAGCCAAGGGAAATCTTGCCTCACCAGTCTATTCCATTTGTTCGAAGGTGTGAATAAACATGTGATGAAGGTGAGCCAGTTGATGTAAGTGGCATTTTAGAAAGGACATCCAGGTGAAATATGTGGTGTACAGGGCAAAACTCCAAAAAATGCCAGGGACCTTTATGTTGTGGCCTGATTTCAGCAACTAGGACGTCCCCAAAATTGGATGGCCACACAGGAGACCACATAGACATCCTTACCTAAAAAACCTGGGATGCGGAAGTCTATCTTATGCTGAATGCATGTCCATGCAAGCTATTATGTGTGCAGGGATGTGCATCAGCTTGCTGTACCAAAAACAAATATCCTCATTTCCTTGCCATTTTTGTTATCATCATAGAAAGTATAGGGGATATTAGAGAATCTTCCTCTCCACACCCTCTAGGAAGAACAAAAACTTTTATGATACCTATTCATGCCCTGGAGCAGCAACAGACATGGACAATCCCGCTAGTGGGGCCATATGGGGGACATGCTCGCCACCTCTGAAATCAGGCACGGATGTCCAACTTGCCAAGGATGCCCCCAGTCATGCCTTCATCACTCTTTTTCATCATTTGGACATCCTCATGCTGGAGACATTTAGAGCTTCTAAAATGACCCCCATAGTGTATTTAGACATTTAGAAAGTGGTTGGCAAAGTCACACATCAGAAACTCCTGAGGAAATTAAAAAGCCATGGCTTCCCTCATCTTCTGTCACTCTTTCTTCCTTTTCTGAAATGACTGAGGAGGAAACTGCAAATCTTCTCTCCTCCTCCAAATTGACTACCTGCTCCTCTTATCCCATTCCCAACCATCTACTAAGCTCTATCTCTTCCACCATCATCCCTTCTATCTGTCATATCCTTAACCTATTGCTTTCCACTGCAACTGTTCCTGTGGCCTTCAAGCATGCTCTGGTCACTCCTCTACTCACAAAGCTCTCACTAGACCCTGCATATCCTTCCAGCTATTGGCCCATCTCTCTCCTCCCCTTTGCTTCAAAACTACTTGAACGAGTGGTTCACCACCGCTGTCTTGACTTTCTTTCCTCTCAAGCCCTTCTGGATCCACTACAGTCTGGCTTTCGTCCTATACATTCCACAGAAACAGCTCTTACAAAAGTCTCCAGCAATTTGTTCCTCGCCAAAGCCAAGGACCTTTACACCATCCTCATCCTTCTCGGCTTTTCTGCTGCCTTTGACACTGTTGATCACCATCTTCTCCTCGATACCCTGTCTTCACTTGGATCTAGGGGCTCTGTTCTGTCCTGGTTTTCTTCTTATCTCTCCCAGCGCACTTTTAGTGTATGTTCTGGTGGATCCTCCTCTACTGCCATCCCACTTTCAGTTGGTGTACCTCAGGGCTCTGTCTTGGGACCTCTACTTTTCTCTCTCTACACACTGTCCCTTCGTGTACTTATTTCCTTCCATGGTTTTTCGTACCATCTTTATGCTAACCACTCCCATATCTAACTCTCTATGCCTGAAATCTCTCCAGGAAACCAGTCCTGGATCTCTGCCTGCTTATCTGACTTTGCTGCCTGGATGTCTCACCGCCATCTTAAATTGAACATGGCCAAAACTGAACTCCTTATTTTTTCCACTAAAGATTCTCAAGAGCAGTGATGTCTCTCTCCATACAAAGATTTGACTTGTTCAAGCCATGGCATTTTTAATAATGTCATATGGATGCAAAATTTGAACAATGAAAAAGATAGACAGGAAACAAATTGATGCATTTGAATTATGGTGCTGGCGATGAATACTATGCAGTCCATGGGCAAACCAATCAGTACTGGAGGAGATCAAACCTAACTTTCTTTAGAAGCTTAGATGACAATACTTCAACTTTCAGACTTTGGACACATTGGGGGTCATTCTGAGCAATGAATAGTGGGGATGGACGTCCCATTGGGATATCTATCCCAGCTATTCATGCCCTTTCCCAGCCCCATCCTCCTTCCCCATGCATTGTACGGGGAAGGTAGACGGGGGCATGAAAGGGGTGGATCAGGGGCAGCATTAGAGCAGGCAGTGGGTGGTTGTTGGCCCCGGATGTACAGAGCCAATTCTAATGTCGGCCTTGTACGTCTGAGGCCAGAGACTTGAACAGGGAACTTATTCTACCATGGAGGTGTAATAAGTTCCCTAATCGCCAGGGATGGGGAGCCCAAGGTGCGGAAGGGGCAGGGGGGCCCGAGGACATTACCCAAAGACTGAATCACTGCAGCTCTATTGTAAAGCCCAGACTGAGTTAGTCAGGCAAGGCCTGTACATGCAGGCCAGGCTGAATCATGGTCCCAGCTTGGACATACAGGCCTATTTGTGATTCTGATCCCGCGACGCTAAAAGTGCACACGGGATCAGAATTGTGACTCCCTCTGTGCGTCCAGATCCAGCCAGGCACATAGAGAACTTCTATGGGGTGTGTATGTGTGTGTGTGGTGGGGGGCTGGGGTGTCTGTATGTGTGTGTGTGTGGTATGGGGATGGGGTGTCTGTGCATGTGTGTGGTGCAGGGATGGGGTGTCTGTGTGTGTGTACGGGAATGGGGTGTATGTGTGTAGTGCAGGAATGGGGTGTCTGTGTATGTGTGTGTGTGTGTGTGTGGTGCAGGATGGTGTGTGTGTGGTGCGGGGCTGGGGTGTGTGTGTGTGTGTATGTGTGTGAATGGGATATGTGTGTGTGTGTGATATGGGGATGGGGTATATGTGCATGTGTGTGGTGCAGGGACGGTGTGTGTGTGTGTGGTGCAGGGATGGGGTGTCTGTGTGTGTGTGTGTGTGGTATGGGAATGGGATGTGTGTGTGTAGTGCAGGAATGGGGTGTCTGTGTATGTGTGTGTATGTGTGGTGCAGGATGGTGCATGTGTGTGTGTGGTGCGGGGGTGGTGTGTGTGTGTGTGAATGGGATGTGTGTGTGTGTGGGGTGGGGATGGGTTGTCTGTGTGTGTGGTGCAGGGATGGGGTGTCTGTGTGTATGTGTGTGTGGGGGGTAATAGGTGTGTGTGTGGTGCGGGGATGGTATGTGTATGTGTGGTGTAGGGATGGGGTATCTGTGTGTGTGGTACAGGGATGGGGTGTCTATGTGTGTGTGTGTGTGGTGCAGGATGGTGCATGTGTGTGTGTGGTGCGGGGGTGGTGTGTGTGTGTGTGAATGGGATGTGTGTGTGTGTGTGTGTGTGTGGTGTGGGGATGGGTTGTCTGTGTGTGTGGTGCAGGGATGGGGTGTCTGTGTGTATGTGTGTGGGGGGGGTAATAGGTGTGTGTGTGGTGCGGGGATGGTATGTGTATGTGTGGTGTAGGGATGGGGTATCTGTGTGTGTGGTACAGGGATGGGGTGTCTATGTGTGTGTGTGTGTGGTGCAGGGATGGGGTGTGCGTGAGTGTGTGTGTCTGTGTGTCTGTGGTGCAGGGATGGGCTGTCTGTGTGTGTGGGAGGGGTGCAGGGATAGGGTGTCTGTGTGTGAGATGTTTGTGTGTGTGTGGTGCAGGGATGGGGTGTTTGTGTGTGTGTGTGTGTGTCTGGTGCGGTGATGGTGTGTGCGTGTGTGTGTGTGATGGGGGAATGGGTGTGTGTGTGTGTGGTGCGGTGATGGTATGTGTGTGTGTGGTGTAGGTATGGGGTATCTGTGTGTGTGTGTGTGTGGTGCAGGGATGGGGGGTCTGTGTGTGTGTGGTGCAGGGTTGGTGTGTGTGTGTGTGTGTGTTTGTTTGTAGTGTGGGAATGGCATGTCTCTCTGTGTATGTATGGTGTGGGGATGGGCTATCTGTGTGTGTGGGGGGGTGCAGGGATAGGGTGTCTGTGTGTGAGATGTTTGTGTGTGTGTGTGTCTGGTGCGGTGATGGTGTGTGCGTGTGTGATGGGGGAATGTGTGTGTGTGTGTGTGTGTGTGATGCGGGGATGGTATGTGTGTGTGTGGTGTAGGGATGGTGTATCTGTGTGTGTGTGTGTGTGTATGTGATGCAGGGATGGGGTGTCGGTGTGTGTGTGTGTGTGTGTGGTGCAGGGATGGGGGGTCTCTATGTGTGTGGTGCAGGGATGGTGTGCGTGCGTATGTGTGTGTAGTGCGGGAATTATCTCTGTCTTCGCATGATGGGCCTGATTCCACACACATACAGAGAGACACCCCACTCTGTGTATGTATGGTGTGGGGATGGGCTATCTGTGTGTGTGTGGGGGGGGGGGTGCAGGGATAGGGTGTGTGTGTGTGTGTGGTGCAAGGATGGGGTTTCTCTATGTGTGTGTGTGTGTGTGTGTGTGTGTGTGTGTGTGTGTGTGTGTGTGAGTGATGCGGGGATGGGATGTCTGTGTGTGTTTGTGTGTGTGGTGCATGGATTGTGTGTGTGTGTGTGTGTGTGTGTGTGTGTGTGTGGTGCGGTGATGGTGTGTGTGTGTGTGTGTGTGGTGATGGGGTGTCTGTGTGTGTGTGTGTGTGTGGTTGGAGGGAATGGGTGTATGTGTGTGTGTGTGTGGGTGGTGCGGGGATGGGGTGTGTGTGTGTGTGTGTGTGTGTGGTACTGGGATGGTATGTGTGTGTGTGTGTGTGTGTGTGTGGTGCAGGGATGGGGTGTCTTTCTGTATGTGTGTGGAATCAGGCCCATCATGCGAAGACAGAGATCATTAGAGAAAGACATCATGCTTGGTAAGGTAAATGGAAAATGCAAAAGAGGAAGGCTAGCAACGAGATGGATCAAAACAATAACAGCAGCTATGGGTGCCACTCTGTCAACAATGAGCCTCCTGACTGAAGACTGAACAGTGTTTAGAACAACTATCCAGAGGGTCGCCATAAGTCGACACCGACTCGACGGCACGTAACAATTAACAACACTTGCAGCTTTTAGTACTTTCTCTAGTAACAAATTCCAGGGTTTGATTATGCGTTGAGTGAAAATATATTTTCTCTTATTAGTCTTAAATGGGTTACATGGTAGTTTCAATTGACTAATGATTAAAGATGATGATATCTATCCTTTCCATAAGAGATGGATGTTCCAGATATTCCTCAAGCTGAATCTTTAAACTAGATGATTCAGAAAAATATAACCTCTGATAAGATTCCTTGAAGCCCTGCACTATCTCTGTATCCAAATACAAATAGCCCATTCAGAGCTACTATGCGATTATGGCACCTTGCAATCTTCAACTGCTGTATCAACAGTCAACCCAATTTATTACGTGAAAAGTAGTAGCTAATTTCCTGCATGAAAAATTGCAACCAGCAAGTTATTTTACTTTATTTATTTATTTATTGACTACCCAACTTATGATACATTTCAATTTTTGTAACTGACGTCTGCTCCTGTGGGAGCTAACAGGTACTTTTGCTCTATATGGGAGAACCAGCTCCATTCTCTCTTGAAAGACTGGCACCCTCCATCCCAAAGGTCACTGGCAACATTCCCACTAAGCAGCTTGCAGCTGCACAGGAGTCCTTCACCAGTGTTCCTGCCAGTGGGTTGGTGCAATGCATTCACACTTAGAATTTCAGAGCACAGATAGTTCCCGTGGGGTAGACAGCAGGTCTGTATATCCCTCGGGAACTGCCTATGCGCCAAGCACGATTGAATTGCACCATCCCTCATCAGCAACAATGTTGACGGAGGATTCCCATGCAGTTCTAAACTGCTTTGGGACAATGTTGGTCACCAGTTTGAGGCTAGCACATGACAACTATTAAATGATGTTAGGAAAACAAACCCAAAATAGAATTTTGTTTTCTTTCCTGTCTTTCCCATTAAAATACGAAAACAATATGAAACACCCATGCCATTTATATTTCCCATGTCATTTCAAATGAATGCATGTCCTTTAATAGTTAAATGTAATTTTGTTGTATAAGTTTGGAGATGTCTCTGAAAATACTCTTTCCTTCTAACAGAAAGTTTTACCTTTTTTACCAGTGGAGTAGCTAGATATATCTTTCGACTTGATCTGAGGTTCCTGGGGGAGTATATTGCTCCAAATGATTCATAATTCACAACGGTACTCTTCACTTCAGTGCTGTGAAAACAAAACATAGGATCTTACAAATCACCCTCTGTTTTTCCAGGGTTAAGTTAAATCTACCGGCATACATTTAATTATCCGCTTGAGTTAGTGAGTCCTGCTCACAGATCTCCATTATTGCTCTCTGACGCTGAAAGAAAGCTACATAATTATAGTCTATAAGTTCTCTCTAATCAATGACTCCAATGGCTGAAGGAGGTATAACAAAATACATGAAAGAGGTCTGCCATACTGCACCCCACATGGTAACGTCCATGCCTTTGAGAAAGCTTCTCCTACTTTGGCCTTCTGCTTTCCATTGGTCAGAAATGAAGTGAACCATATGAGCACATTTCCTCTAACACCCAAATCACTCAACCATTCCAGTCTCTGTTGGGCTGATACATCTTTGTGTGACAGACTGGGCTTCCCCTCCACCGAACCACTTCATTCTTGGCCGAGCTGATGTATCTTAGCTGGTGAAGACTGGTCTCCCTGCCACCACTGAGGCTCCTGCTCTGAAGGTCTCTATCCGGCTGTGCATGCATAAACAGATGCATATAGATAGGATAGGTGATTAGGTAGACAGATGGACAAAGCCTCAGCAAAAAGTAGTTTTGCTTAATGTGAAACACACTTAAAAAATGGACAAGAAACAGAATGTTTTCAGTGGAAACGTCATGATGTGAGATTTAAATCAGAGGCAGGAGCACCATTAGAAAATAACATGGGATAAGTACTGAGGATGTTTGGTAGCCAGGACATGAAGGAAAAGTTAGAGATCAACTATGGTCTGAGACATTGCAAAATGAAGAGGATTGGGCAGAACAGAAGAGCCTTATGGTCCTTATCTGCAGTCGTTCTGTATTTCTCTCCCCGTTTTGTGTTGCAGGTTTTTCACAGAGCAAAAATTGGTTTGCTGAAATGATTTATTCAATAATAATTCTTATTTTTGAAGAATACATGAGAATTCATAGTCAAAAAAGTATTTATACAGTCTGCATCACCACATAAATGTTTTTTTATTTCTTTTAAATATGAGGCCCGCATATTTTGGCTAGGAAAATTGATGACTGGAAAAATGTCTGATTATGAAAAAGAAGATTTATCCACATAGCAAAGATATTCAGCTCCGATCCGTGATAACGCTATCCATTTAATGGGACTACACCAAAAGCAGTCTAACTTAGAAGGATCAATTACCTGTTTAATTCAGCGGTCCTATCTAAATGGATAGGGCCCCTGAATATTGAGCAGAAAATAAGATAACAATACTGGACTGAAGGCATAGGCTTTTTTCTTAAGACAAAATCATTACTAATAATTATTAAATCAAGCTTACATTCACACTACTCTAAATGTTTTCCAGTCTTAAGCCTCTGACACATAATTGGGTTCATACTATGCCACCCTGACCCAGGGCAGACATACCCAGCTTCTTGATTGTGTTAAACTTGCGTGCTGATACAATGCTCATTCTTAGAAAAGCCGTTGATCACCAGTATAGTGCAGCTATTACTAGACTGGATACATCAAATAATTCATACATCGCAAAGATGACTTACACCAAGCAAGGAAATCATATCTTAGATTACTTACACCATTTAACACCAAAGTAGGAGACTAGCACACACACACACGCACGCGCACAGAGCAAATAACACAGGAGTCATTTTGTAAGTACATTAGGTGCGACTGTGTTTTCCAAAAACTAAACTGTAGGAGTGTCCAAGGATTTTAACCAGTGCACCACATGATTGGAAATCCATATGTGTGCAGACCACATGAATATTTTAGCTGTTATAGTATGATTTATATTCCCCTTATGACTTTGTAGCCACCAGATAGCTCTATAATGCTTCAAAATCATGTGAGCTAGCTAATTAGGCATGTTTTTGTTAAAAATCTCAAACTGACCGGTCTCAAGGTCAGGACTCATGGTCCACAGATTGGAAGCTCCTGCTCTACTTATCGTCTTATATTGTTGACCAATTATTCTGCACTGACTGATAAAGAAAACTTCCACATATTACAAAAGATTGAATTACAAATTTCTTGCTCCCCTCCTACCCTAGCGATTTCTTCCACCCCAGTTGAGATGATATTGGAGATTTATACGAAGCCTACCCTAACACCTGGTAAATGCTACCAATTTCCCCTTCAAAATCTTAGAAAAGAAAACTTCTTATACTACTGGCTATGGACAAGCCATAAAGCTATATCTCTACTGTTGCCTGACAGTGCAAAGGCATTTAGTTAAGAACAAGTTGAAAAGTGCATGTTGTAAGCATTCCAAAAAGATATATTTCACAAATGGGGTGCAAGGTTTCAGACTTGCAAGAGCGTTCGTGAATTTAGAAAGGCACATTTTAGAAAGGCTGTGAAGATGAAATTTTGGACGTTCTTGTCAAAAGGTCCAATATTCTGTGAGAGGAGTAGCAGAGAAAGTGAGCATGTACTGTCTAAGCGCCTTGTATAATTGGCCTTTTGCCACCCTGAAAGGTACATGTGTCCACCGCATAAAAGAGAAATGGGGATATGCAGAGTAATGAGTCAGGCATGTGCAGGTTTTCATCCATTTTAGAAACTTAGGTTGGATATGGATATCCCTCATTCTGGAAACATAGACTTGCCCATGGTCCTATTTCAGAACATGCTCATGTATCCCTCCCCCCAACTACATGCCCTGATCTAACATTTTGAAAATGGGGACATGCAGTGGTGTGGGAGGCAGGAAAAATGTCTTTTTCTTACAGGCAGGATTTTTTGAAGAAACAAAAAATATTGAGGGATTAAGGAGACATTTTTCTCGTCACTCTAAAGTTGTCTTGCAGAAACAAGCACTTTTCAGCATCCTATTAATTCCCTGAAGCAGGTCTAGCCATAACATCTCAGACAGTGAATTGAGATGTGCAGAGCAGGTCTAACAGTGGGCGCATATGTGTATCTTTATTGGTACCCCTGACATGCCCCCATGTGACTTGGATGTTATCTCGCCGGACACATGTATATTTGGTCCTTTCTAAAATGTCTTGGGGGATGTCCATGTGATTTCCACATCTGAATGTACATTTTTAAAATGTAGAAATCATGATTAAGACTTCCACCACCGATGAGCTCCCCCTGATCAGAGTCAGAGCCGGGGAGCAGGAAGCAAGTCTCCTCCCTGCTCCGGAGCTCGAGCCTAATCGGAGGAAGCCTGCAGAGATTTAAACTGAGGGCACCATTGGGCACGGGAACCAGCATCCATCACCACCGACAAACTCCCCCTGATTGGGGCCGGGGAGTGGGAAGCAAGTCTCCCCCCCCCCCCACTCCCACTGCAGGGTCCGAGCCCAATCAGAAGAAGCCTGCAGAGATTTAAATTGAGGGCCTCACCAGAGGACCCTTTGTCATGGCCCTTAGGCAGGGAATGGAGGCAGGCCTACAATAGCTCACCCAGGACCATCGCTAAAGCCACGGTATGAACAAAGACAACAAGGAAGATGCCGATCGCAGTAAGTCATAACTACATAAGCGTGCTACAGCTACTACAAACAAACCAACTGAAACTCAATTAAGACTACCTTTACAAACACAGCCACATTATCTACTGGTCAACGTTCACATACCCTCTTCACAAACTAGAACTATTGAGCACTCTCGATCATAAAGCGCACCCACAACTTCGATATCACCGGACATATTTTCACTACCACTTGCAGGTTCACCCCCAAGTTTTACCCTATATATCCAGCAACTCACCTGAGCAAATGTCATGATGGAGAACAATCTCATAGTTACCATACCTTCAAACCTGATTGTAATGTGAACAACTGGATTAAAACTACAAAGCTACTTAATAAATCCACTCAGCCTTACCCTAATCATTATTCTATCCTCATACTGACTGTATTGTGGACACTGCTGGCCCTTTCAGTAAAATAGACTGCACTGTGGACTCTGGTTTGTAACTACAACATTGCCTAATCACTCCATTCTGCATTGAACCAATTTTGCCCATCTCTTTAAATTAATTGTGCTGCAAACATCTGGCTAATATACTTTTCTGCATACCTATACCTCCCTGTACAGGCAAAATTATTGTGAGTTCATTACAATAGATCATTCCACATACACCTGCTCACAGTAAAGCACCTGCACACTCACTCACCCGCACTACTATAGTTAGGTCACCACTTGAAAGGGAAACCAGAATAATTCTAACCTACACCATATTTATCCTACTCATAGCCTCACGGGCACTTAAAGCCCTTTTCCCATTAGATGAGCTCCTCTATCCATCCCCAATCCCCATCCTTTACCACCACTCCAGACAAAACAGACACCCACTGATACAAGGAAACACCTTTTTAAGACATAGCCACCACCATAGGCTAATTCAAATTAACACTACCTTAAGCATACCCCAACAAAGCCATTTAACACCTACCCAACTAAGCTTTATACTAGTCAATGTCAGATCAATAAGAAACAAAATCCCAAACATAAAGGACCTCATAATAGACGAGAAGCCAGATGTACTATGTATCACAGAAACATGGTTCTCCAATGCAACCACACTGCTGGATGATCAACAGTATGGTTTTCTACCTTTCCACGGCATTATTTGACCTTATTTATTTATTTAACTTTTCTTCTATACCGTGCTATTCAGATCAGTGCGGTGTACATTCGAACATAACTTATTACAACTTATTATCTTTCCTACCGGCATTATTTGACATACTCATTCAGGGATTAGACAACTCCAAACAGGCATTCATACTCACATTTTTGGACATCTCAACTGCTTTCGACAGCGTAAGCCATAAAACCCTACTCACACGACTTAGTCACCTAGGCATCAATGGTCAAACTCTCAAGTGGTTCAAATCTTATCTATCTGACCTTCACCAATATGTGAAAATCAAACACAAAACATCTGCTACCTTCCCTCAAAATCAAGGTATCCCACAAGGCTCTGCCTTATCTGCACTCCTGTTCAACTTATACATTCAGCCAATATGTTGCATATTCAAAAAACACAATATAAGATACCATATATATGCAGCTGATATTATGGTATACTCCCCTCTGGATATCCACAACCTCAACTATGACAATTTAGAAACCTGCCTATCTGA
Organism: Ichthyophis bannanicus; assembly: GCA_033557465.1. Lineage (NCBI taxonomy): Eukaryota > Metazoa > Chordata > Amphibia > Gymnophiona > Ichthyophiidae > Ichthyophis > Ichthyophis bannanicus. The sequence continues at coordinate 1,073,925,781 of CM066031.1, read as the reverse complement.
AGCTGAAAACTGTCTCCAATCAAACAATCTGAGTATGAAGAAAAATTGAAGTTCTATTCACATCAAGGCACCCAAACTTCACTCCCCCATGCACAATCAGCATAAATAACACACCCCTTACAGTAAAACAGGAAGTAAGATACCTAGGTGTCATCCTAGACAAAACCTTTAGTTTGATCCCATACCTGAGACACATAAACAAGATCATATTTTACAAACTAAGGATCATCCAACAACTCAGACCACTCATTGATGTGAACGACTTCAGAACAGTCGTCCAGACCCTCATATCTCCCCATTTCGACTACTGCAACAGTCTACCCCTCGGATTACCAAAGAAGAGTCTGAACATACTACAAATGGCACAAAATATCACAGGTAGAGTAATATGTAAGGCAAGACTCTCCAACCACATCACCCCCATAATGTACCAACTCCACTGGCTCCCTATTTGCTAGCAGAGTGAAATATAAAACCATAATGATAATATTCAAAGTAATTAATAATATTACTCCCTCCAATCTCACCACCTTGATCCACCTTCAAGCTGACAACAGAGTAAGTATAAGAACAAAACTGAACTCCCTAGCAGTAAAATCATCATCCCACAAGACAAAACAATTCACCAGCAATAGGGTCTTCACACACACAGCTCCCACGATATGAAACGCCCTCCCTCATATGCTAAAAACTGAGAAAGACCTTCAGATCTTCCACAAAGAGTTAAAAACATATCTATTCAGAGATTACTACACCAATCAAAATCCCACCAACACAACAGCCTCCAATTCTTCCCCACACACTGACTCTCCTCCACTTAACCTTCCCATCCCCCTCCCCATCCCTCACTCAGACCCTGCACCCATCTCACTATAACACACTATCTGTAGAGAATAGTAATCTAAAACCTTACAATGATAAAGGTAAACCTATATAGAATAATATGTACATAGTTCACTGTAAATAGTTAATTGTTATAACCCTGTGTTATCACTGTTAAAATGTTTACTTGTTCCATATAAAAGCCTTGTTCCATGTAAACCGCCCCTGATCTCTGGAAAGTGTGGTATAGAAAAACGTTTCAAATAAAATAAAATAAATAAAATGACCCCCTTAGTGGAACAAAACAGCAAATTTTCTCTTCCTCTCTTTGCAAACTCATACATTCCTTGGTGCAGAGATGGGGGGGGGGGGGGGGGTGTGCAAAGAAAAATTATAAAATATGTCTCGTTAAGGTAGCAAGGGCTGTGGGACTAGTGAACTAGTGAAGACCATATATTTCTGTCTATCTTGAGATAGTGTGTGGGAATGTGTGGTTTGTGGTATGTGTGTGGGATATGCATGTGCATATGTAGGCATATGGGGTGAGGTGGGGTGTGTGTGTATGGTGCAGGGGGTGGTGTGTGCAACAACAGACCTTAAGGAGTTCAGGAAACTACTGAAGACAACCCTCTTCATAGAACACTACGGTGACATTACTTAAACCATGCAACAGACACCTCAATTCCCCCCCACATGTCACTATAATTGTAATTAAGCAAGGAACTGATACCCATAGCATTGTAAATAGCGCACGCTGTAAATAGCACCACAAGAATCAACGTCCAGACACACTCACATGCATACACTACTCACTGCATGTGCACACTATACACTGTATCTTATTGATTGTTTGCTATTCAGACCGCCTTGATTGCAGGATAAGGCGGTATAGAAATATGTTTAAATAAATACATGTAATGCAGGAATATTGTGTGTGTAGTCCAGTATTGTTGTGTGTGTGTGATGTGGTGGGGGAGTGGGGTGTGTGTGGGTTTGTGGTGTGGGGGGGTCATGTGTGTGTGTGGTGCACGGGTGGAATGCGGGTATATGTTTGTATGTGGGGTGGTATGTGTGTGTGTGTGTGGTGCACGGGTGGAATGCGGGTATATGTTTGTATGTGGGGTGGTATGTGTGTGTGTGTGTGGTGCAGGGATGGTGTGTGTGTGTGTGTGTGTGTGGTCTCTGTGTGTATGTGTGTGGTGTGGGGATGGGGTGTATGACCTGCTGCAGTCTGTCTTCATAGGCATAACTTTGCACATGTGCAAATACCGCTATGCATATGGATAGATGAATGGAATGACGCTCAACAATAGGCAATTTTGCCTGATGTGAAACATACCTGAAAAAAAGGAAACAATAGAATATTATGCAAACCAAATTTGTCTTTAATCTCCTCCCAAGAACAAAAGCTGCCAACTTTAAATATCAGAGAGATACTGACAAGGGAAGAGTCTGCAACCAAATTTTCAAATGAACTAGACCGCAGGCTTAGAACCTGTGTGCACCCTAAGGCAGGAATTAGTGGAGACGTATTGGAGGTAATTCTGTAAGTAGTGCCTAGATTTATGCACATTAACGGTGCCTGTCTGCACAGTCAAATCCACAGAGTTTACTTTGTAGAATCCTAGTATAAGTGGCCAAGGCGCATGTAAATATCGTCACAGTCACTGACATTGGCTCTAGAGCATATGTAAATTGACTACACAAATCTTATGTGCGTTGGGACTATTCTATAAAATCCATGCATAAAGATGCGCTCTGCTTACACTCCGCCCAAACTCCACCCTATGCACGCCTACACTGAAAATACATGCCATTGGTCTGTTTGTACTTTCAGGACTGTGCATAAATGGTGATTTCCACGCATAAATCAGCACGATACCTTGCTCGTGGAAGTCTAGCTACCCTTTACAGAATTACCTTTGTTCTATCTTTCAACCTTATATACTTAAAAATATTTATAATCCGCACTTCAGTATCCCAGGCAGATTATAACATTACCTCTCTGTTTCCTCCACTTAGTTTGTGAGTTTGTGCAAATGCAGATCCACATTCGAAGGATACTAGCCCTCTTTTATCCCAATTCTGCTTTCTCCCATCGAAACCAATGCTGATTGGTGGAAGAGTGATACCATTGATAAAGTAAGTGATACACAGAGGCTAAGCAGTGTGCTATATGAGTTATGAAAATTAGCCCCCATCTATTTTCTTTCTTTGAGGAGTCTTCTAACCCATTCTCACAGATTTCCCACCTGAAGTAGCTCACAAAAGAATTATGAAGGGAATGGAATTGGGACCATTGCGAAGAGAGAAAGTAAATGTAGCAGCTAAACTATTTTAATTGGTTCCAGCCTCCTAAGATATATTGTACTTCATTTCAAACCTTCTTCCTTAAAGGACTTCAAAATGGGTAAGAGAAAATAAATCAGTACCTTTACTGGAAATATGAACACACACGCATATGTACACATACAGACATCCAACTCCTCATCAGACAGACAGACACACACGCACCATTGCACCAGACACCCCCCCCACCCTGCATCAGAAACACACACACACAGACACACCACCCCACCCCTCATCAGAGACACAGACACAGACACAAACACAGATATCTCACACACAGATACACAAACACCTGACCCCTGCACCAGGCACACACAGACAGACACAGACATCTTACCTCCACACAGGATACACACACACATACACACACACAAACGCCCCCACCACTGAACCAGACATATTCACAGACATCTGACTACTGCACCACACACACAGACAGCACACCTTCACACTAGTTACACAGAGACACAGAGACACACACACACAGACATGCCACGCCTGCACCAGGCACACACACACAGAAACATCCCACCTCCACACCAGATAAAAACACCCACGCACCCACACACACCCTACCCCTTCACTAGACACCCACACCCACACAAACACCCCAACCATGCAGCAGACACACATACACACACCAACTCCCACACCCACAAGTAAATACACAGACAGTCCACTCCTGCACCAGACAAACACACAAACACTAAATCTATGCACCAGATACACACACACACACACATCCCACCTTCATATCAGATACACACACACATCCCACCCCCATTCCAGATACACACAGACACCTCACCTCCACAATAGACATAGACACAGACACAAATACACAAACATCCCACCTCCACACCAGATAAACATTCACCCATGTTGTTGTTGTTGTTGTTAAGTGCCGTTGAGTCGGAGTCAACTCATGGCGACCCTCTGGATAGCTATCATAAATTGTGTTCGGTCTTCAGTCAGGCGGCTCATTGTTGACAGACTGGCACCCATAGCTGCTGTTATTGTATCGATCCATCTCATTGCTGGCCTTCCTCTTTTGCGTTGACCTTCTATCTTGCCAAGCATGATATCTTTCTCTAATGATCTCTCTCTTCGCATGATGTGTCCAAAGTATGAAAGTCGAAGTCTTGTCATCTGAGCTTCTAAAGAAAGCTTAGGTTTGATCTCCTCTAGTACCGACTGGTTTGTTCTTTGGGCAGTCCATGGTATACACAGTATTCGCCACCAGCACCATAATTCAAAGGCATCAATTTTCTTCCTGTCTGTCTTTTTCACTGTCCAGCTTTCACATCCATATGATGTTATTGAAAATACCATGGCCTGAACAAGTCGCATCTTTGTATGGAGAGAGACATCTCTGCTCTTGAGAATCTTGTCTAGGTCTTTCATAGCCATTCTGACAAGAGCAATGAGTCGTTTGATTTCTTGACTGCTTGTTGCTTCTTTATTGTAGTTGATCCAAGTAGGTTAAAGTTGTTCACAATTTCAATTTCTTCTCCTTCAACGATGAACCTGTTGATTATGCTAGTTGTCATGATCTTTGTCTTCTTTACATTAAGGTGCAGGCCCATTTTGAGACTATGTTCTTTGATTGTGAGAAGCAAATGTTTCAGATCATCTTCACTTTCAGCCAGTAATGTGGTATCATCAGCATAGCGAGTGTTGTTGATGAATCTTCCACCAATCTTCACACCTCTGTTGTCTTCATACAATCCTGCTTCTTACAAATACTCCACCCACATACACACAGATGCACAGACACAGAACTGTACCAAGCTCGAAATGCGCCCTGTATGATTTCTGAACTTGGAGCCTGCTTGCCTCCCCAGACATCTGTAGGAACTCACTCATATTGGGTTTTCTGAAAGCCCAGTGATGATAGCAGTATCCCTTTTGTGCTTGTACCCTTGGTACAGTGCTGCACAGACACCCCACTCATGTACTAGATACACACACACACTCACACACACCCCTTGCCTGCACCAGACACACATAGATATCCCACCTCTACAGCAGATGCACACATAAACGCCCCACCCCTGCACCACACATACACACGCATCCCACTCCCGCACCAGATAAAAACACACACACACACACCCCAACCACACAACCACACACACACACACACACACACACACACACACACACACTACCTCTGCACCAAATACACATAGACATTCCATCTCCACACCAGACACAGAAACACCCCACCTCCACACCAGATAAACACACGTACACCCAACCACACAAACATCATACCCACATACCAGACACACACAAACACTCCACCTATAACACACACACACACACACACACACACACATACACACACACATGCAGATACACAGACACCCTATCTCTGCACCAGACACACACACAAACAGCCCACTCATGCTCCACATATACATACACAGACAGCCCACCTCCACACCAGATACACACACATACACACTCACAGACATCCCATCCCTGTACCAGACATATATAAACACATAACCCAAAGATACCTCATCTCCAGAACAGACACACACAGACACAGACACACAAACACCCCACCTCCACACCAGATACATACACACATACACACCCAACTATACAAATATCCTACCCCTGCACCAGATACACACACAAACACCCCACCCATGTACCAGATACACACACCCACAAACACCCCACCCTTACATCAGACACACACACACATACAAACATTCCACCCCTGCACCAGACACACATAAGACACACCACCTCCACACCAGACACACACAGACACAGACACACAAACATACCACCTCCATACCAGATACACACACACATACGCACTACACAAACAGCCCACCCATGCACCAGACACAAACACAGAAATACCACACCCACCCACACACGCACACCCAGAACCATACCAAACTCAAAATGCACCCTGTGCAATTTCTGAATTTGAAGCCCGCCTGCTTCCCCAGCCATCTACAGGAACTCACTTATTGTGCTTCCTTAAAGCCCAGTGATGATATCAGCACCCCTTTTGTGCTGTGACCTTGGTACAGCACTGCCCAGACACCCAACCCATGTACTACACACACACACACACACACACATATATACACACTTTCCATCCACTGTTTTATATTTACATTTATGGTATCCAGGATGGTGGGGGGGAGGGGGGGTGGTAGGGTCAGCAGGTCAAGGACAGAACATTTATTCATCATAAATTATGCTCATTAGAATATCAAGTTATGTATAAGAAAGACCATATACTGTGTTAGAGACAATTGGCATCTATCTATACATGGTTCTGTTTATTTGTTCTCTTGATACTAATAAAAAGATTTATAAGAGAATATGATATCCAATTTTGTGTTTTTACAAAATTATTTTGGGAAGATGGTAATGGTGTGATCATGATTGCTGTGTTTAATTATGAAAATCTCAAGGGGCAGGAGGGAAGCTAGAGACATAAAAATTACTTGGGCGGGGGGAAGGGGGTGCAAAGCTAAAAGTTAGCTTAGGGAACTTAATACCTTTGGACCGTCCTTGACAATTACATCCTTGATCTCTTTACCAAACCTCATATGAAAACAAGAAGTTAGCCAAGAGTTATCCATGCTTCGTAATAATAAATATAGCTGCAGAATGTTTCCAAGCTGTACATTGTGATGAAGAAGCCCCAATTTCCACTGTTAAAATACAAAACATGCAGCATGTCAGTGCAAAAGCTGACAGGAGAACAGACCAGGTGGATAGCTGTTGTCAGTGGCAACGACAACAAAGGCAGCCACGAGGTCTGGAGAAACGTGTAGTAAGAAGAAACGCCCTAATTCCCAATAGCACACACCTGGTAGGGAAGAGTATGCCCAGCCCTTATAAGGATAGTGCAGGGAACACAAGGGGGAAGCATTACAAGGACGACACCTCCAAAGAGTTGCCAGGAGGAGAGGAATTGTCAGAGAGCTCAGATTTGGAACAAACCCTGAGAGGGAGAAACCTGGGACAAGGTGAGCACGGTAGGAAGAGAAGACAGCCTGTCTTACCTACAACAGTTACCAGAGAGGAACCAGGAAGAGTCTCTCACTTCAGTATAGGAAGTGACTCAGAGTCTGAACCAGGAAGCGTTCAACCTCAGAGATACCCAGAATCCACTAGGAGGAAGCAGCTTGCTAGAGCCGAAGCCAGCTGGGCAGCTCCTGCTGATTGCAGAGACACGGCAGCATGGAACCTACGTTCTAACCAGAGGAACTGCAAGCCAGTAGCTAAAAAGTATGTAACAAGAAGCTGGGACTTGGGGAATGAATGTGAGCCATTGAAAGTTAAAAGGAATAAAAGTGTGTAGAGTGAATGCAGAGCAACCTTACACAGGAAGCCAGAGGTGGGGGCAGGGCAGCTACTCCCAACCTAACTACTTGAATAGAGAGCATTCACAGCCGTCAGAAAAGCTTAGAGACTGGCCAGAAGACGTGTATATGTCAGAAGAGGAGCTGGCAGTTAGCTTTAAACCCCAAAAGAAGCCTTACAAACTAAAGTCTGTTAGCAAGAGGGGACAGAGAGTTCCTCTATCCCAAACAGAAGATAGCAACAGAGAAACTTACCGTGAGGGCTTGCCAAGGGGAAATGTCCAAACATATTTCAACCAAGAGGGTTTGGAACGTGAGGAGGAACCCATGTTAGTGGACTCTCTCAGTGAATCCTCATCTATATCTGACCTAATGGACTGTACATTAGTCTCATCTGAAAGAATATCTCTGCGCTAGACAGAGCAAAAGCCTGTATGCTACAGTTTAAGTTCCTACCTTGAAGCAAGAAGTTATTGCTGTATGTCCTTTGTGTTTTTGCCAAAAGATTGGAATACTTTTGTTTCTGCTTGTGTTCTGTTCACTTGTTTATTAATCCACCCCGGGAGGGGAATAAATCCACATTTTGCTTTACCATTCGAGTCTGCACAACTATTTCTTCACCATCAGCAGCAAACTGCCCCCTGGTGGTGACATAAAGTGGCGTAGTTGGCAGGATTTTTCAAGTGGATGAAAAACACAGCACCGAAGACACACATAGGATTTACCTTGCTGAAGGAGGAAAAGTTTGCCGCCGGAGAAAAAAAAAAAGAAAGAAAAAGCCGGAGCAGATTTTTTTTTTCAAAATTCCTGACCTGGAGTGCAGCGAGCCTACAGCTTTCTCAACGCACGATCCTTCACCGTGCTGAGGTAAAGGTAGGAGGGCACGGGTGATTTGGATCTGAGAAAGGGGGAGCTGTGGTGTTAGGAGCAGCAAGAGGAATAGTTGAAGAAAAAAAAAAAAAAAAGTTACCTATAGTGGAAACACTTTGTTTGGTGCCGCACTTGGTGGGCTTGTCTTTTGTTTCTTCACAGGTGCGTAAAGATGGATCCCCAGCAAATGAAAGACTGGATGGAGGTCCAGTGGAAAGCACAAGGAGAACTGGCCCGGCAAAGCCAAGAGAGAATGATCCATGCAATGACTGAGCAGCAGCAGCCGCTACTAGAGTTGCTGGAGACTCTGATAAAGAAAACTGCTACCGCAGCCGAGGTTGAGTCTGCAGGACCGAGGGCGGTAGGACTACATGAATACAATGCTCTGTCATTGGGACAATTAAAGTCATACGATAGTTTTGATGACTTCGCTGAAGCGTTCGAGCGAATAGCAGCAGCGGCTAAATGGCCGACTGATCAGTGGGCAGTAAGATTCGCCATGACTTTGTCTGGTGAGGCGCTCGCCGCATACAAAACAATGCCCGTTGATCTGTCTTCCAGTTACCCCGACGTGAAGATAGCTATTAGAGATAGGCTGGGTTTAACGCCCATGCACTACAGAAGGCTCTTTAGAGAGGCCAAACTCCTGGATAAGGAAACGCCTAAAGCCTTGTTACAACGACTAAAAGGTCTAGCGACCAAATGGCTCGTTCCAGAAAGGGCGACGGTCGAGTCTTTATTTGATACCGTCCTCCTGGAACAGTATTTGGAAGCCATTCCACAAGAGATAAAGGCATTTATATTGCTACAAAAATGCAATTCTACGAATGACGCAGCCATCCTTACGGAGAACTATTTTGAGGCTGAATTAGCCAGTACCTCCGGAGGCGGTATTTTAAAAATGGCTGGCATTGATAGAATGCATGGTGTGAGAAAGTCTTTTAAAAGCAATGCATATGGTGATACTGCATGTAATGTTAAGATGTCTGGTAACACTAGGGTGAAAATGGTTCAAAGGAAATGTTTTAACTGTGGTCAGCCTGGGACATGGGTACAAAAAGTGTACTGAACGTAGTGCTCTAGTAGTGGGAGGACAGAACCCCCTAGAGAAGGGCATTCAGGTAGAGGTCCAGATAGAAGGGGTAAAAGCTTTGGCGCTCTTAGATTCTGGAGCTAGCCAAAGCATGGTTTCTCGTGAATTGTGGGAGACCATTACCGCCCGTAACCCTTTTTCACAAAAGCAAGCGAGGGACAAAATTAAAGTAAGATGTGTGCATGGTACGTCTGTATTTTACCCACGGTATGGAGTGTCTGTGATAGGGATGAATACTCGGGAGAAGATACAGATGGCTGTAATTCCTCATCTCCCGTATGACCTTGTTTTAGGCCGTGATTGGCCACCGTTCAACCGAGGTCTTAAAGAGAGCCTAGGTAAGAAAACTACTTTAGTTTCCACTAGATCCCAGGCCAAAGCCTCAGAGATAGGGGTAGGCTCCACTGAGGAGGAAGAAACTCCAGATGCAGAGGAAGGCCAGGGAGAGGAGCTAGTAGATATACTCCCCACACATGACGATCTAATAAACCTTCCTTCTAAGGAAAGAAAGGGAAGGGCAGAGAGACGTCGGGAGCAAAGAAATAGGTCCCAAGGGAGGGCAGAGCTGGTAGCAGGGGAAGATTTGCCTTGGGTCCCTGCTGAATTAGTCCAGAAGTTCCCTTCCTTCCCAAAGGAGCAGAGGGCAGATCCTGCCCTAAAAAGAGCTTTTGAGTTTGCTCAGGAGGGTAGAGCTATCTTGCCTAGATTTTTCCTAGAGGGTGAGCTGTTATACCGGGAAAGTACGGACCCGTATACAGGGGCCATCCGCAAGCAGGTAGTGGTACCAGCAACCTTTAAGACAATAGTAATGCGATTGGCACACGACCACCCTGTGGGTAGCCACAAGGGCATACAAGGCACAATAGACCAAATACTGGCCCGCTTTTACTGGCCGGGCGTCTTTAAGGAGACCACCCGCTACTGCCAGTCTTGTCCCGCGTGCCAGAAGGTCACTGCCATAAAGCCGAAACCGGTGCCAATGATTAGTACACCCATTATTGCCACGCCAGTCCGACGCCTGGCTATGGACATTGTAGGACCCTTAGTTAGGACGCCAAGGGGTTTCCAATATCTATTGGTAATTGTAGACGTTGCCACTAGGTTTCCGTGGGCCATTCTGCTACGGAATATTTCTGCTAGGTCGATGTCCTTAGAAATAATAAAATTATTTTGCGAAATAGGTTTCCCACAAGAGGTCCTAACGGACCAAGGAAGCAACTTTACCTCAAAGTACTTGGCCTTAGTGTGGGATGCCTTCGGGATAAGGCACGTCCGGACCTCCGCCTATCACCCACAGTCGAACGGACTGGTGGAAAGGCTAAACCAGTCAATTAAACAGATGTTACGACGCGGACTGGAGGGACAGATGGGGGAGTGGGATAATTTACTTCCCTTTGTATTGTACGCTTGCCGAGAGCGTAGGCAGGCATCATTAGGGGCATCGCCCTACGAGTTATTATTTGGCCGAGCTCCAAGGGGGATCTTGGATATCCTGAGAGAGCAATGGAGCGAGCCGGAGGCAGAGGAAGTGGGGGTTCCCCAGTTTCTCAGGGATCTTAGGAACCGCCTAGAAAGGACTTCCCGGGTTTCCATGGAAAATTTACAGGCGAGCCAAAGCCGGCAAAAACGGTATTATGACCGGAGGTCCAAAGAACGGCAATTAAGCATAGGAGACAAGGTATTGGTCCTAGTGCCCGCTGTAGGTCCAAAATTTGAATCTAGGTGGAAGGGACCCTGCAAAGTGGTAGCTAGAGTAGGCCCAGTCTCCTATAAAGTTGAGCACGAAGGGGGGCGTCAACAGGTATACCACTTGAATTTATTAAAACCCTGGCAAGAACGATCGGCGTCAGTACAGCTGGTCAAAAGAGAGAGGCGAAGGGTTAGTCACCTTCAGCTTACGTGCTGTCAGACGGAAACGTCAGCAACACGTAAGGTTTTAAGGGGGGGGATATGTGATGAAGAAGCCCCAATTTCCACTGTTAAAATACAAAACATGCAGCATGTCAGTGCAAAAGCTGACAGGAGAACAGACCAGGTGGATAGCTGTTGTCAGTGGCAACGACAACAAAGGCAGCCACGAGGTCTGGAGAAACGTGTAGTAAGAAGAAACGCCCTAATTCCCAATAGCACACACCTGGTAGGGAAGAGTATGCACAGCCCTTATAAGGATAGTGCAGGGAACACAAGGGGGAAGCATTACAAGGACGACACCTCCAAAGAGTTGCCAGGAGGAGAGGAATTGTCAGAGAGCTCAGATTTGGAACAAACCCTGAGAGGGAGAAACCTGGGACAAGGTGAGCACGGTAGGAAGAGAAGACAGCCTGTCTTACCTACAACAGTTACCAGAGAGGAACCAGGAAGAGTCTCTCACTTCAGTATAGGAAGTGACTCAGAGTCTGAACCAGGAAGCGTTCAACCTCAGAGATACCCAGAATCCACTAGGAGGAAGCAGCTTGCTAGAGCCGAAGCCAGCTGGGCAGCTCCTGCTGATTGCAGAGACACGGCAGCATGGAACCTACGTTCTAACCAGAGGAACTGCAAGCCAGTAGCTAAAAAGTATGTAACAAGAAGCTGGGACTTGGGGAATGAATGTGAGCCATTGAAAGTTAAAAGGAATAAAAGTGTTTGTAGAGTGAATGCAGAGCAACCTTACACAGGAAGCCAGAGGTGGGGGCAGGGCAGCTACTCCCAACCTAACTACTTGAATAGAGAGCATTCACAGCCGTCAGAAAAGCTTAGAGACTGGCCAGAAGACGTGTATATGTCAGAAGAGGAGCTGGCAGTTAGCTTTAAACCCCAAAAGAAGCCTTACAAACTAAAGTCTGTTAGCAAGAGGGGACAGAGAGTTCCTCTATCCCAAACAGAAGATAGCAACAGAGAAACTTACCGTGAGGGCTTGCCATGGGGAAATGTCCAAACATATTTCAACCAAGAGGGTTTGGAACGTGAGGAGGAACCCATGTTAGTGGACTCTCTCAGTGAATCCTCATCTATATCTGACCTAATGGACTGTACATTAGTCTCATCTGAAAGAATATCTCTGCGCTAGACAGAGCAAAAGCCTGTATGCTACAGTTTAAGTTCCTACCTTGAAGCAAGAAGTTATTGCTGTATGTCCTTTGTGTTTTTGCCAAAAGATTGGAATACTTTTGTTTCTGCTTGTGTTCTGTTCACTTGTTTATTAATCCACCCCGGGAGGGGAATAAATCCACATTTTGCTTTACCATTCGAGTCTGCACAACTATTTCTTCACCATCAGCAGCAAACTGCCCCCTGGTGGTGACAACATGTATTGCTTTTCTGAACTATGGAATGCATGTATACTTTGAAGAACTGTCCAAACCACGCCCAGAACATGCCTCCTTTACATCTGTTTGTGCCAACACAAATGCATATAAGTAGCACCTTTTCTAAGGTACTCATACAGCCCGATTTATGCAGGCAAATCTGCCATTTACAGTAGTAAATGACACATAAACATAAAATCGCCTTCTGTATTTAAAAATTTGGCAAAAGTTAGCATATTTTATTAAAGTAATACAATATAATAACTGAGTAATAATTAATTTCAGACACTATTCAAAATATAGTTATTAGTTAAAGATGCTGAATTTTCATTTTTATTTTCTTTTTACGCAGAGTTCCCCCAAGAATACTTTAAAGTGCAACGTAAGGCCCGATCCTGCCGCACCAGGCTTGACTATTTCCACCAGGCTCAAGCCTCTCAACTCGCATTCTTTTGCTTGAATACCTAATTTTTTCGCATTGTGTCAACCTCCCAGCTATTTCTCCCCTCTTGGCTCAATTTTTCCACCCCCTTGCTCCCTCCTTCCAATGGTCTTTCTCTCTCCCCCATGCTTGAGTTCCTCCCTCCCAGCTCTTCTTCTGCATCCCATTTTTTCAATCTCTTTCCAGGTCTGATTCCTTTATTGTCTCTCTCCCAGGCTGAAACCCATCCCCTCCAATTCTCTTTTCCCCAGGATGGAGCCCTATCTCCGCAGACAAACCACACCTTTTGACTCTATCCTTCAGCTCTCTTTCTTTCTCCAGGCTCCACTCTACCATATTGTTAACTCCCACCCCTCCCTCCTCCATCACAACCTGTGAGGGCCAATGTAACCATGGGGGCGGGGGGTGCAGAAGCTGCATCCTGCCTCCTTCTGACTCATGTCAGCTGCCACTGATGCCTCTTTTGGGCCAGTGATGCTTCTATAGCCTCCTGGTCCCCATTTCAAATTCTGGGAAGAAATATGAAATTCTGCTTGGGCGGGGAGGAATTGTATGCAAATTCTACATTGCACAGTTACACATATTTCTCCCAAGAGTAATTAATCACCTTTGCAGGTTGGAGGTTGCAGAACCAATACATTTTGTGGGCAAGTATTTTGTCTAATGATATATCAGATGTTCTGAAACCCACATACATACTATAGGTGTTGCCTCTCCCACATGTTTTTAATCTGAGAACTGTTGAGAGGTCGAAAAAGGCAAGACCATGCCTGCCAACACAAGAAGATGTAACAAAATGTCAATAATGTCAGAGAAGGCAAAGAGTTAAGCTGACTTCTGCTTTTAGTGTCTGAGAAACTGTGAAAAATTAGGTACAGAAATAATTGTATTTCTTTCTTTATTTAGCTGTACTTATATACCTCCTTTCACCAGGTCAAAGTGGTTTCCATAGAACATAACGTTATACATTGAACTATTTTTATACAAGAACGCATTTTAAACTTTTGAACATTATAAACCTTTTGTCAATATACGTTTTTCAACATTTTAACAAAAAATAAAATCTAATTAACATTTTAACTGATACAAACTATTTACGTACGTGGGGTTTGTTGGGATGCATTGTAATGTTTATGTGATTAGGATGTGTTACCAAAGTATTCTGTGAATAGGTAGGTTTTTAGGTGTTTGCGGAATGTTAGAAGGTTGGAGATGTTTCTTAATGTGTGTGGGAGAGAGTTCCATAGGGATGGGGCATATAGCTCAAATGCTCTGTGACATGTTTGTTGATTATATTTACGTTTGTTTTGTGGTATGGTGAGATTGTTGATTGTTGTTTGTCTTTGTGGTCTGGATGTTTGAGGTGTTTGCAATAAGGATTTGAAACATGCTTTTTGTTGGGAGGGAACTGTTTTGTGTATGAGGAGAATGCATTTGTAGTTTATTCTGCTGGTGAGTGCTAACCAGTGTAGTTTTAGGATTGGGGTGATGTGATCGTATTTGTTTGCATCTTGTGTGATGCGTGTGGCCATGTGTAGGGCAGTTTGCAGTGAGAGGAGAATTAATTGATGTAATCCTTGATAGATGTATTTACAGAAGTCTGCATGAGGGAGTGTGAGGGTTTGTAATGTGGATATGAAGTATTTTGGTTATAGAAGAGGTTTAAGTCTCTGTAAGGTCTTAGTTTTGTAATAGATTGTTCTTACTGTTGCTACTATTTGTGTTTTGAAGGAAAGTTGTTGGTCAATTATGACTCCCAGATATTTCAGTTCAGTTTTTACAGTTGTTGGTATGTTGTTCAGTTCTATGGTAGGTGAGGGGATGAAGGAGGTGTCTCTTGTGATGAACATGGCTTCTGTCTTCTTTAAGTTGATGGCTAGGCTGTTGGATGAGAGCCAATGCATAACTTCGGTAAAGCAACTTAGTATTTTTTTGTAATCTGGTTGACTGGAGAGGAGTGGACAGTACAGCATGATGTCGTCGGCGTATATGTGGTAGAGGTCGTTGTGCTTTCTGATTATTGAGCATAGGGATTGCAAGTATAAGTTAAAGAGGGGTGCAGAGAGGGTGGATCCTTGAGGTACTCCCTGTGTTTGGTTGCATGATTCGGATATGTTTGTGCCAATTTTTATTTGTTGTTTCCTTTCCATAAGGTATGATTTAAACCATTTAAGTACGGTGTATTGGATACCGGATAGTTGAAGTCTTTGTAGCAATGACCTCACTTCAATTCACCCAAATCATCAATGCCCCAACACACAGACACGGCTCTACACCAGACCTCATCTTCGCAACCAGCTCCCTAACTTCAAGAGGTCTAATATCAACATCATCCATCACCCCATTCCCTTGGTCAGACCACTACATAATCAAGATAAAACTGTAACTACAAAAAGACAATCTCAACGAACAAACCAACAACTCACCCACACAAAGGCGATTCAAGAACTTCGACAGAGACGCCTTCCTACTAGACACGATAAAACAACTGACTACAGAAACAGACAACCTGGAGACTCAAATAACCAACTGGAACAACACACTATCCAACGCCGCCACAGCTACAGCTACCGGACTAAAGAAACACTGTCACAACAAGAGACAACACAAGCCCTGATACTCCACAACCATACGACAAGAAAAAAGAGAACTCAGAAAGATTGAACGGAGATGGAGAAAATCCAAGACACCTGACAACCAGCAGATATACCTAACAAACCAAAAACAATACAATGAACACATCAACCAATCCAAGAAAGAATACCATACAAACATGATAAACACCTCCATAAACAAACCCAGAGAGCTATTCGAAATAGTGAAAATCCTCACAAAGGAACAGAAGACAGAGGAGGAAGCACAAATAGACCCGCAAATATTTGCTGATCACATCAAGGAAAAATTTCACTCCACAGAACCAGCTACACCCAGCTCTTCAACCCAGCCTGACTCACACCCTAAGACATGGGACACATTCTGCCCTCCCTCAACAGAACAGCTCTCCCACATCATCTCAGCAATCAGAACAAGCACAGCTCCTACGGACCCTTGCCCAGTATCCTGGATCAAAGCCACCAAATCAAGCCTCATCCACTTCATACACAACATGGTGCTCAACTCACTCACCCAAGGACTCATGCCAGCTCAACTAAAACAAGCTACAGTACGACCAATACCAAAGAAAACAACTCTCGACAAGAGCAACCCAGCCGCATACCGACCAATATCCAGCATACCCTTTCTAGCAAAAATCATAGAAAAATCAGTGCAACAACAACAACAGGAACACATCGACAACCATGCTCCTCTAGATGACAACCAACACGGCTTCCGCCCCCAACACGGAGTCGAAACACTGCTGATTTACCTCTTAGATAACATCCTCCGAGTCATAGACAACACCAAAAAAGGTATCCTAATGATCTTCGTAGACATCTCTTCCGCCTTCGACACAGTTGACCACCTAACTCTCCTGGAAAGACTAAAGAAAACTAAAGACTTCATGGTACCACATTAAAATGGTTCCAATCCTACCTCACCGACAGGCAGATACAAGTCAAGGTAGGCCACAACACCTCTCAACCCATAAAAGTCCTCCAAGGAGTGCCTCAAGGGTCCACCCTCTCGGCACTTCTGTTCAACATATACATCCAGCCAATATGCGACATCCTGAAAGCGAACAACATTCAATACACCATCTATGCAGACGATATTATGATATACACACCTATCTCAACTGACAACCCAGACTACAATAAAATAACTGACTGCCTAACACAAATGACAAGCTGGTGTAAGGACAACAACCTCTCAATCAACTACAGCAAGACTGAGGCACTAATAATCACTCGCAACCCAGACTTCATCCACCCACCGGACATCAGAGTAGCAGACACAACCATACCAATGAAATCGGAAGTAAAATACCTTGGAGTAACCCTGGACAACGAACTGAATCTCAAGACACACGTAAACAAAACAATCAAGAACGCATACCACAGAATGAGAATCATCAGAAGACTTAAACCCCTCCTCGCCACAGAACACTTCCGTACCGTATGCCAAGCACTCATAACTCCATTACTGGACTTCTGCAACCCCATCTACCTTGGCCTACCAAAACAAACCCTCAAACCTCTTCAACTAGCCCAAAACACTGCAGCCCGCATTATATCTGGCTCAACAAGACATGAACACATTACCCCGGTTCTCAAAGACCTACACTGGCTCCCAATCAGCTCACGCATCAAATACAAAACAATAATAAACATATTCAAAATCAAACACCACATTTCAGCCAACAGCCTGCACACCCTCATTCATCCAGACACCAGCACTCGCCCAAGAAGAAAAGGAACCTCCAATAGAGTCAACACCCCGAGAGACTTCAGAAAAACACGAAAGGATACCACAGAGAGAGCTCTCTCCCTGGCTGCCCCAACAATTTGGAACTCCCTCCCAGACGAACTGAGATCGACAACGGACCTCAAAGACTTCCGCAGACAGCTGAAGACAATACTGTTCATAGAACACTATGGACATGTCACTTAATCAACAAGAACCACGTACCCACACCTTACAACATTGACGAGAAATTGTATAACGACACAGGATCTATCTTAAGCCCTAATTGTATAGTACCTTGTATAATAGCCCATGCTATACCATAGCGCACACTGTACATAGTTCAACCGAATCTAATACACTTCCCCCCACACGCAAATTATAACACTTCTTTCACTGCATGAATTACATCTCCACTACTTTTGATTGTATTGTTGTGATACCGCCTTGATTTTAGGATAAGACGATATAGAAATACTGTTAAATAAATAAATAAATAAATATGCTGTGGTTGACTAATAAGACCTTAATTGCACAACAAAGGTATCTAACTAGTTGACACCTTCTTCTCTGTGTATATAATGCTTAATTACCCCTTGAGTTAGGGATGTCCTGTTTATTCAGCATTATATTTTAAGAAATGTATTCATTTCCTATGTGAAAAGAGTTGATGGCCTTACTCCCATTTCAGGTTACTAGTTCTTTTCATATCACTAAAACGTCATCACTTGGGTCGGGAAATTATCATGGCTGTAGCACTCATGAGCTCCTTCACCCAAGTACATTTGGGAGACTGCCATAAAAATGTAATTAGACTGTGAAATACAATCTTTAGGCCACGTGGATTAATACATATGCTTCTTCTTGTCTGCGAAACATTTCCCAAATAGCGCACCTGCTCTCTCCAGTTAGCAGGATAGCCACTTCATAGCCAATGTATTAGCTGCAGTCTTGCACTTGACTGAGGAATCCTGGAGGGACATGAAGAGACAGAAGGGGAATTTATACCTGTGAACATCATTCTGTCTCCCTCCTTTTCCTAATGTCTTTTCCCAATCTCTAGAAGAACGGGATCCCTTGGGGAACAACAGCCCTTCAGGTTTTCAGGATTATCCAACATGAATATGCAGGAAAGAGAGTCACATTCGCTGCCTTCATTGCATGCAAAGTTATTTCATGCATATCCAACTGGCTGACACTGCCCCCCCCCCCCTCCCCCCAGGACAGATTTGAAAACTGTTGTTTAATTCCACAACTCATAGTCCTCGTCTGTCTCTGCTGGAGTGAAGTCACTCTCCACATGTCCTATCGGTAAATTTTAAGGAAAAGGCCTCTTTGTAAATTACAATTTCTCCTTTTTGGAAACAGGAAACATTCTTAAAAGGGGAAAGGGGATAGCAGTGATACAGCGTCTGCAGGTCTGCACATCTCTAGGAACACGTGCTGCCAATGCCCCATTGCACTGCTCCTGTGGATAAATGGAAGTCTTCATAGCCCACCACGTCCAATCTGCATCCTCTGACTGTTATGAAATTCACCTGGGGAAAAAAATGATCCTAGTCAGTTTTCTAGGAACTGGTTTGAGTTTTCTCTGGCTCTTGTATGCCTGTGGTTGATGGCTCACAGGGAGGAGCTAGGGATAGATGTTAATGAGAACTCCTCATCTTCTTATAGTGGGTGGTGAATGCCTGGACTGCCCTCCCAAAGGAGGTGATAGGATCAAAAACACTGCCGGAATTCCAAACGGCATGGGATAGACACAGAGGATCAGTACATAGCAAGAGAGTGGAATCAAAGCAAACGTAAATGATTTCATAAATAGAGAGGGGTAACCTGCCTGGAGCAGCAGGTACAACCTTAAGCAAAGGCATAGAGGGGGAGTAACATGCACTGAGTGGCAGGTGCAACTCTACAGCTCTAGACATCTTAACGGACAGAATAGATGGACCATGCTGGTCTTTATCTGCCATCATTTACTATATTACTATGATCCTTTTCTCACTCTGTCTATCACACACATGCCATTTGTGAATAGCAGACTAATATCATTTCCTGACCTGAGGCCAAGCTACTCTCAAAAATGTACTAATATTACAAATCCTTAATAAGAGATCTAGAAATTTCCTTTTTCATAACAGACCCACAACCATGATACCATGCTAAATGAACATTAGGCCATGGCATTTATTAAGATTAGAATGCACAGTCAGAGGTTTGGCAAGATACAGTTTCGGCACACACCTCTGAGGAATATGAGAGCCCAGGATATCTGCCAATGTTCCCCAGGAGGGGAAATCTAAATTTGATGCAGCCAGCCTTTGACGCCTTCTTACGTCACTCTTCAAAGTATGGTCTGTGCCCCGAGCAAAGCTATTTCCAGAAACATTGCCAGGCTATTTCTGCAGCTTTTAGAGTGTGTATTTGGTTTGAGTGACTTTTGAATCCCATAACATTTCTGTCTTGTGCAAAATAATTAGCACACACTAAAGAGTTTCCATCATTTTTGTGGATTTTTTTAAAACACAATATCACCTTTTCATAGTGGTGTCAATTTCTGGAGTCTTTGCAGATTTGGGGCAAAGTTACAATTCACTGCATACCTAACTTCTGTCTACTCCTTCCCTGTCTCTCCAGTATTGCACTTTTTTTTTACCCAATAGTTATGTTTGGTCCTAAGGGCATCATTCTGAGCAACAAATAGCGGGGATGGACGTCCTGTTGGGATGTCTGTCCCCGCTATTCGTGCCCTTTCCTGGCCCCATCCTCTTTCGCTGCATGTTGTACAGGGAACTTAGACAGGGGTGGATCAGGGGTAGTGTTAGGGCAGGCAGTGGGCGGTTGCTGGCCCCAGACGTACAGGGCCAATTCTAATGTCAGCCCTGTAGGTCCGGGGCCAGTGACTTGAACGGGGAAGTTATTCCACCTCTGAAGTGGAATAACTTCCCCGATGCGGCA
Organism: Ichthyophis bannanicus; assembly: GCA_033557465.1. Lineage (NCBI taxonomy): Eukaryota > Metazoa > Chordata > Amphibia > Gymnophiona > Ichthyophiidae > Ichthyophis > Ichthyophis bannanicus. Next base: position 1,073,905,273 of record CM066031.1, on the reverse strand, counting down.
GGAACAGCAGGACCAGGGCTGGGATGGGGCGGCAGGATGCAGAGGGCATTCCTGTAGCCCAAACCTGGCCCTGGGAGGCCAGATCGGGGGTCGGGCTATGGGGAAAGCACTTTGGGAGCTGGCAGGCGGGGATCGCGGCTTTTAAATGGAGTCACAGTGTCATGGCAACCGGACGCCATGGCGCCATGGCTCCATTTAAAAGCCATGACTGAGTTAGCTGGGCAAGGCCTGTATGTGCAGGCTGGGCTGAATTGCGGTCCCGACCTACACGTACAGGCCTGTTTGTGATTTTGATCCCACGGGGCTAGACGTGCCCCGCGGGATAAGAATTGCAACTCCCTCTGTGCATCCGGTTCTGACTGGGCGCACAGTGGGCCTGTACGTCCTGAATGGAATCGGCCCAAAGTTTTTACATGTAAATTCTTTATGACATTGACTACTGCAAATGTCTAAATGCTTTCAATACAATGTATATATTTGCCAAAACCACATTTGTGCTGTATTCCAATATTTTTTGCATTATAATTATAATGCTAATATGCAATATGTGTTCAGATGCTGATATGTGATAACACTGCTTTGGGCTCTATAAACAAATTGATTAAATATTTCTCAAATTAATATTTCAAATTCTGCATAAAACACATGTAGATCTGATGGTCCTTCCATATTGAAAGGTTCTTGAGATCAATTTGCCTATTTTGGACATCCATAATGAAAATGTATATCATGCATATTTACTGTGGATATCCTGAAACCTTGACAGTCCATAGTGTCTCCATGACAGGTTGGGGGAGTTCTGGGGCAAAGACTATGACTGCTGAAATGGAAGAACATTATCTATCCATACATTCATGGGTTTAATTCACTGAAATTATATTTTGGTCTCTGGAGAGTGACTATTGACAAAAACTAAAGGGTAACCAGTGTAAATGGAAATATATTTCAGATATTCAAAATAAAGACACTTGGAGCAACCTGAATAAAGTTACTCAGGCTGGCCATGCACAGCAGGGAAGCAAGACGGACACTTCACTAATGCGTCTGCTCCGCAAACACACATGCCTATAAAGAATGAGTCACCCAAGCACACAGGTGTCTTTTATTCATTTTTGGCAACCCTCAGACCATAATATGTTTACTTCTGCTCTAGACTGACATAACTCCAGTGGAAGTGCTGCCCAGCTGCACAGCTCCCATCTTTTCCCGTGGCCATATTTCTAATGTATTCTGAATAATCGGAGACAGCTGTATTTCATGTATGCCTTGCTGTAAACAAAACAGAAACTTCCTAATAAAAAGTTTCTATAAAGATATAACACCTTTTTACGATCTTTTTGTCACTTAAATGCATTCATTATTGATATAATCTACGAGTCCATAATTATAGATAAGATGTGCCATATTAGGTCAGATCAAAGGTCTATCAAGCCCAGTATCCTATTTCCAACAGTGGCCAATCTGGTTTATATCTGCCCTGTCCCTCCTATTCTAGATCATATTTCCAAAGTAGTCGGATTTTTTTGTCACTTATTCCCAGGGATAAGCAGTGTTTTTCCGCAGGTCTACCTTAATAACAGTTATAGGGGTGTGTTTACTAAAGTGTCGCGGGTAGCATGGGACAAGCACATGTTTAGCATGCGTTTTTACCACAGCGGGAGTGTAGCAGCTGCAGTAGATGCAAGGGGTATGACCATGATAGGAACATACCACTACGCCAAGTGTGTCACCACCACGGTAGCTGAGAACGTGCAACCATAGTGCATGCACACTGTGAACATGCTCACAACGTGCGCCCAGCAATTATAAGCTAAAAATGCATTATAAGGGCAGCAGTAATCTACAGAACCACTGTAGAAAGGCATAAATGAGCCCCTACCTGACCTACAGAACAGTACTAACAGGCCAGTGCAGAACAGAGAAGGATGACAGGGAATTGGCACAACTGACGGCTCAGCTTGTTTTCTTTTTAATACCTTTCAAGTATATAAACATCTGGTTCATATCTGTCCTATCCCTTCTCTTCCTTAGGGTATATATATTCAAGTCTTCATGTCTCTTCATATCTAATGGAGCAAACCCGAAACAATTTTTGTTGCTTTAGCTGCTTCAAGTCTTCTAATATCTTTAGGGTGATTCAGCCTCCAAACCTGAACATGATGCTCCAAGCGAGGCTTCACCAATGACTTGTACAGGGGCTTCCTTATTTGACAGCGTGACCCCTAGTAGTAGTACTATGAAATTACTGCTAGGGGTCCAGGGTGCCATTTTGGAATCTGGGGCTGCCAGGAGCAAGAGTGATTGGGGATCCCTCCTGCCCCACTAGACTACTTGTGACCCCACTAAGAGCTGGGCATGCGATAGGAAGTTGCGGGGTCTACAAGGGGGCTATCGATAGGGATATGTTGATGTTGTGGGGATTAGATGGGAAGATCTTGATGCTAGGGGCCATGAGGAGATATGTTGATGCAGTGGAGAATGGATGGAAGGATCGTGATGCTCGGGCCATCGGTGGGGAAGTTTGATGCTGAAGAGGTCATAAGAACATAAGAAGATAGAAACATGGCTGCAGATGATTATGTTTATGTTTATTGAATTGTCGATATACTGCCTTCTGCAGGGTGTACATCAAAGTGGTTTACAAATTTTTACAATCATCAAAAACAGGAAAAGAAATCTATTTATGACAGGCATAGAGAGGATGCAGAAAAAAAGATTTTAAAAAAGTAAAAGTTCAAGAGTTCTTGAAACAAAAGTAGTTAGAGTGTGTCTTTCCCCCAGAACCAGTATGCAGCCCCAGACATGGAGGAGGTGGAAGCATTCCAGGAAAGGGAAGAACCATAGCCCAAGCCACCCCAAAGTTGGAGAAGCTGTCACCACAAGGAAGCGAAAGGTAGTAGTGGTTAGTGACTCTCTTCCGAAGGGTACTGAGGCGTCCATCTGCTTACCAGAATTGGTGTCCAGAGAGGTGTACTGAGATGTTACGGAGAGTTTGCTGAGACTCATCAAGCCTACTGACTATTATCCAATGTTGCTCATCAGCACAAATGATACTGCTAGGTATCCCTCCAAGCATATCAAAAGTGACTTCATGGCTCTGGGACAGAGGGTGAAGCAGATAGATGTGCAGGTCGGTGTTCTTTTCTATCCTCCCTGTTGAGGGTAAAGCCAAAGGAGAGAAGCTCGCATCCTGGAGATGAATGCCTGGCTGCATGGATGGTGTCAATGAGAGCATTTTGGTTTTCTAGAACATGGGATGATGTTCCAAGGACTGCAGAAAAGACTAATAGTATAGTATGCACACTCACTTTCTCTGAATACTCTAGAGCAGGGGTTCTCAGCCCTGTCCTCGGGACCCACCTAGCCAGTTGGGTTTTCAGGATAACCACAATGAATATGCATGGAAGAGATTTGCATATAATGGAGGCAGTGTATGCAAATCTCTCTCATATATATTCATTGTGGTTATCCTGAAAACCCGACTGGCTAGGTGGGTCCCGAGGACAGGGTTGAGAACCCCTGCTCTAGAGACATTACCCATATTTTACGTAATGCATGATATATTCTGGATTCATTACCTTCTTTAAAAGACACAAAGTTATTAATAGCTTATAAAAGAAATTCTAATTTACGAGATATTCTAGTGCCATCAGCCTTGAGTAAGCCCTGCTTCTCACCAAAAGCATATGGTCACTTTAAATGTGGCAAATGTGGAATATGTGAAAATGCAAAGGTCACCAAAAAGGAATTTATACATCCCACCACTTCATATAAAGTAAAACTTTGTGATTTCTCAAATTGTGAAACAACGAATATTGTTTATCTTATACTTTGTCCTTGCAATTTATGCTATATTGGGAAGACTGAGAGAAGTATAAAAAGAGAATCATTGAACATAAAAGCTGTATTCGAAGGAAAGTAGCTGATAAACCTTTAGTGCAACATTGGACTGAAGCAAACCATTCAGTTTCAGATCTCCGTTTTCTTGTTTTAAAAGTAATTAGACCCCATTGGCGGGGACGGAACATTAGCAAAATTCTTTTGCGTATCGAACAGCATTTAATATATGAATTATGGACATTACATCCTCAAGGTTAAAACCAGGAAATAGATCTGTCAGTCTTTTTGTAAAAGATATTTTTCTTCTTTTTCCTCCTCCCTTCCCCCTTCCCCCTTCTCCAGCTCCCCCCTTCCCCCTCTCCCCCTCCCTTCCTCCTCCCTCCCCTTCCCCCTCTCCCCTTCCCCCTCTCCCCTCCCTCTCTTCCTCCTTCCCCCTCTCTCCCTTCCCTCCCCCTCCCCTCCTTTCCCTCTCTCCCCCTTCCTCCCTCTCCCCCTCCCCTCCTTTCCCCTCTCCCCCTTTCTCCCCCTTCCCCTCCCCTTCCCCTCCTCCCTTGCCCCCTTTTTCCCCTTCCCCTCCCCCCTCTCCCCCCTCTTTTCCCTTCCCATTCCCCCTCTCCTCCCCCCTCCCTCCCCTCTTCCCCCCTCCCTTTCTTCCTTCGCATCACAATTGCGGCTAGACAATTCTCCCCTTAATAAAGGCTCCTTAACATATTCATATTACGGCTAGAAATTTGTATAATTTCCATCTATTTAATATACGATTATGAGTACTTTTATCTAAATCTTTATTGTTGTGTGAGGATGTCCTTTCACCCCTGATTTTGGCGGGAAAATGCCGGTAAAAAGGGACCAACACAGTCATTTCGCTCCCTTGCAATTGCTGTGTACACATAGCTACGAAACACGGTAAGACATTTCTCCTTTCTTCCTTAATATTCATTAAAGAAAAACTCTTTGAAACATACATAGTTGCTGGCACAAAGTTTTATTCTGTTTAAAAGAAATAATCTGGTTAAAATTAGCATACTTCTAGTGAGAAGGTTTCTTTAGTTAAAAACGGTGTTCAGAAACAGCTGATTTAGTCTCTTACGGTTTACTGTATACAACGGTTTTCTTAAAAAAATATTCTATTTCCATAAAACAAGGTTTTTAGAAAGTAACTTAAACAAATATATAATAGATATGATTAATTTGCTTGTGATATAAATGGTCTTTTTCATTATACTGGTGAAACACAGTCCCTTTATTTTTATTAAAAAAAGGTGTTTTTCACCAATAGGATGTTTTTACAAAAGGATTCCTCTGTATATATCTTAGGGGTATGTTTACCAAACCGCGCTACTGTGCAGGGCGCACTTGCTTCTCACCACCACCAACATATTGTCTATTAGACAACTTTTTGGTGGTGGTGAGAATTGAGGAGGCATGTGACACATTCTATCTACCATTTTGATGTCTAGGACATCTGCACCTTGCCCACTCACAATCTTAAATGACAGAGGTGTAAGGCAGGGGTCTCCAAATCCAGCCCTAGAGGGCCACAAACCAGTCAGGTTGGCAGGATATCTCTAATGCATATATATCGCATGCATATTCATTAGGGCTATCCTGAACACCCGACTGGCCTAGGGGTTCAAGGAGGACTGGTTCAGAACCACTGGTCTATACAGTGTGTGGTGGCTGCAAACACCTTCCACAGCCCACACTGCCAGCACTGTTGCCAGTATTGGCCTGCCAATGTGCATAATGAAGAGCAAGGTACCATGGGTATAGCCCGGACAGGGTGACCTGGCCAGGATGCATCTGCACAGGGCATAGGGCACTGGCTGGGACATTGTAGTGCCCGGCCACCACCTACACAGACAGGGTGACCTCAGTATGTCCTGCTGGGGGATCACTCTCACCCTGACTGTGCAGTAACTACAGCATGGCTAGGCACTCCCATAGTGCTATATAGTATTTCTCTCATGTGATGTTTATGGGTTTCCTTTTGGGGCCCAGTCACTGATTTATCTGCTTGTTGTGTATGCTGACATCCCAGTTCTGGGTGCATGCATTTCCACTGGAAACATGCACTATGGACTAGCTAGCAGACTGTTTGCAGCTGGTATGTGTCTTGATGGAATGGCTTGCAGGGTGCAGTGGCTGAAGGCTTGCTGCAGGAGAATATCAGATAGTGGTGGGGTGCAGCTTAGCATATCCTGGCCTAATGTCTGTCTGCTATTGTGTTATGGATGTGTACAGAGCTGCATTGACTGCCCTGTAGGGTGTCTGTTCCTCAGCAGAACCAGGGTTGATGGTCCCCTCTACTGCCACCATTGCAGGGAGATAGAATGTGGATCTGTTGATAGGGGACCCTGTTTGCCACCTGCAGCCCTGGGGGGGGGGGGGGGTGGTGATGCATGGCCCACCTGGGGGCTACACCTGACTGAGACAGACAGATTTCCAAGGTGTTTCTTCAGAAACTACCTATACTCACATGTTAACACTGCTTTGAACCTCCAGCATGGCCTCTTTTAGCCATGTAAGGTGCTGTGGACCTGGTGCTGGGTGCCTCACCGCACCCTCAGGGTGCGCACAGTACCCGCACAATGTGACAGTGTGTAGCTACTCTGTGCCAGTAAAACACACGGTCAGTACCCCCTACCAGGCCGAGGTACTGTGGGGGTGCATTCCCCATCTTGTGTTTATCTGTGGACAGCTGATTTGCATGTGCAGTGCATCATGGGTACGGGTGGGCTAACCCTATCCTGGTGACTACAGCAGACTGTCTGTGTGGTGACATGCACTCCCTCTGCAGCCAGCCAGGGGCTTGCTAGCAGCTGTAGGGCTGTAGCACAATGGGTACTTTACTGCCTGTGGAGCCAGAGGTCATGGGTTCAAATCCACAGTGAGGTTATTTGATGGGGCTGCCCAGAGCATTATCTCTTTTTAATGTACATTATTGCTGCCAGCAAAAACACCCTCATCGTACTGTACCCATAAGGTGCCTCAGAGGGCGCCCTATAGGTTACCTTATGGTTACCGTCCATATAAGGTGCACTATACGTTATCCTGTGGAGCAACTTATAGGGTGCCCTATAGGGGACATTTTAGGGTGCAGTGGCGGACAGTGCACTTTATAATGTGCCCTATGGAGTGCCTTATAGGGTGCCTTATGTGGCACCTTCAATTACAGCACGTGAGGACCTGTTTGCTGGCAGCAATTAATAAAATACAACTAAAGTGCTACAGGAAAAAATACATACATTGCAAAGCTGATGCCACAGCCAGCCTTATGTATTAGGCACACTGGGGAGCAAACCCATGACCTCTGTATCAGCAGTTAGGGCCTTACCCATTGTGCTACACTGCTGCTCCTCCTTGCATGTCAGCACACCTACTTATGCTGTGCATTCCTTAAACTGCACAGTTCTGCCATCAAAAACATTGCTGTGACCTTGCGGTAACTCATACGGCACCCTATAAAGCACCCTTTCAGCAACATTCTAGGGTGCCTTGGCGGACAGTGCACTTTAAAATGTGCCTTATGGGGCGCCTTATGTTAACACGCTTTGAGAGTGTGTTTGCTAGTAGTAGTAATTACAATAAAAAATAAAATGACTCCTAAAGCAAACTTACCCATAATAGGTAATGCCTCAGCCAGCCTTCTTCATTGAGCACAGTGGGGGATTGAACCCCTGATCCCTGCACTATTGGTCAGTGTCTTAACCATTGCACTGTGCCTCTGCTCCTGTGCTTGTGCATCAGCGTGCTGCCTTATGCCAGCTAATATTAAAATGCCTCCTAAAGCAAGAGCACACCTCCTTATGCTGCCCATTATTTAAATGCCTCCTAAAGTAACACCTCAGCCAGCCGTCTTCATTGGGCACTGTGGGGGATTGAACCCCTAATCTTTGCACCATTGGTCAGTGTCTTAACCATTGTGCTGTGGCTCTGCTACTTTGCTTGCACATCAACGTGCCACTTATGCCTCCCGCGCAGCTTTCTCATGCGCTAATGTGCAGGGCGCACATGGGCGCCGCGCACATTAGCGCATGAATAATCCCAATTTTGCTTTTTTCAGCCACTCCTTATATGGCACCCGCACACTAGCGGGCCGCGCACATTACTGGGGTTTTAGTAAACATACCCCTTAGAGTTTCCATCATTCACATTTTATATTCATAGTTTTATTGTTGTGGGTTATTTATTTATGTTTCTTAATATGGCCCTTAGGCGTAGGACCGTGCGGGACTAAGGAAGCGGCTGCTCCATGGATATGTTTTGTTTGCCGGTATGCCTATTAAATGTACTGTAATGTATTGTATGTACCGTATTTCCCTGTGTTTGTCACTGCTTTGATGTAATGATAAAGTAGTGTATGTTTTCCTTGGCTTTGTAACCTTGTAATGTATTATAACCGCTTTGATTGAAGGAAAAGGCAGTATATAAAACTAGTTAAAAAGTTAAATAAATATGTATGGTAACTATTTAATTATTTATTTATTTGTATGAGTTATCAACAATACTTGTATTTATTTATTATTTACGTATTTTAGTGCCAATTGCCTTTCATTTGACAGAAGGTTCTTGCAAAAAGGTATCAATTGATATATTTATATGTTCTATATATGTTTTCCTCATCTCAGTTTTATTTATATGCTTCATTTAAAAGGTATCGGACAATATCTATTTATATGTTTTTATATGTCCTCCTCATCTCAATTCTGATTTATGTTTTAACATCATTTTTGATAAATGATTATACATTTTATGATTATATATTTTTTGATACATTTGTTTGTAGTTTTTAATTTTATGTTCTCCTCATCTCAATTTGATTTATATGTTTTAATATTTTAATATCATCTTTGAAAGATGATTTTTTATATATCTTTCATTTTGTTTGTAGTTTTTAACTTTTTAAACTTTATTGGTTTATTCATTACATTATATATGTTAGTGGCATTTTTTGGTCCACATTTTAAAATAATTTAAATTCTTTTTCTTTTAATTTATTGTTATTGTTATGAATTCTTTGATGTTTGGTTTAATTATGATTATGTTTTCTCAAGGTTTGCTCCCTCAATATATATCCTCCTGAGGAAGGCCGGGAGGCCAAAACGCGTAGGGGACAATAAAAGGGGTTTTTCAAACCTGAAATCACTGCCAGTCCTGGTATCTGTTCTCTTGTTCTCTCATATTTTACAGATACTTTTGTTGCTTTTTCTGGTTCTTTCTCAGGTTTGCCTATGGCCACCCAGAAGGGAACAATGTGAAGGGTGCAGGGGGTTCCTGAACCAGAGACACATGTCTGTGACAGAGCCCATGTGGGAGATGGCTGGCAGAGAGCAGGCATGCACTTTGTTCTTGTGACATCAGTGAGGTGTCCACATCACTCACACCATCCATGGCTGCTGAGTCAACTGTAGCCAGGACCCCCTGTTCAAGATCTGTCAGCTGCAGCCTGGGTCCATTGTGCCCCACATGTTGCGCCTTCTTACAGGTGTCCTTGCACACCTGATACCACTTTTGCTTCACATCCTCCACATCATGATTGTGATGGTAGATGGCACTGAGTTTCTGACAGACAGAAAGCTACCGCCACTGCTGCTCATAAGCGCTCACCCTGACCTCCTCTGTTCCCATCAGAACCCCAAAATCAGCAAGGATAGTCTGCTCAACATTTTATTTATTTAACATTTCTTATATATCATCTTTCATGATATCAAGGTGGTGTACATTGAACAGGGCATTATAACTTGGAGATAATTATTTTACAGGGAACATGGGCAATGGAGGGATAAGTGGCTTGCCCAAGACCACAAGGAGCACCTGTGGGACTAGAAACACCAGTCCTTCCAGCCCAAGGTTGCTGTCCTCTGGTGGGATTTGAACCCCTGACCTTCCGGCCTGAGATAACTTGCCCCAACCACTAGGCCACTCCATTGGTAAAGTTAGGCTAACAGGTAGAGACTGTGAGGGCCGTGGCATAATTCACAGCAGCTCAGGGAAACGGCTCAACCAAACCACTGTATCGCAGGGCTATTTAAACCATGTGGGCGTGTCCAATGGAAGATATACTTGGACTTACTGTATGCATGTGTCATTCCCTCCTAGTCTGTCCCTGCAGCTGCTTATCTCTCCTCCAATGACCTGCAGCCACATAACACGGTCTCATTGTGTTGACACTTCTCTAATGACACCTCATCCTGGATAGCAGCTAGCCCTGGCCCCCCTCCCCCCCCCATGTGTACCTGCAGAGCTTACTGGCTAGGCCAGGGCAAGGGCACCACAGGGACAGTGGTTCACCGACCAGCCTGTCTGCCAACAGAAACGTTCAGGAGGACCTTGCATGCCTGCCCTGAGATGCACCTTGTGGGACATGCATGCGGCCCTAACACATCTGGGGCACACCTTTATACAACATGTAGGGTACATAGCGGCACTGCACTGTGTCATTGTGGCAACTGTATTTTCAGATATGCCTGTTTTGGGGCTTGCACTGGTGCCTTGTGGCAGGTTCACATTGGGCCTTGTTTTACATGGGCTGCTAGTGTGCCTCCCACATTTTCTCCGATCTGGGGGACCATGGTCTCTGTGCCTTTCTCTGTGTCTTTTTTCAGAACACTCTCCCACAGGTATGAGCACTTTTCTGTGTGCACTGCAGGGTCTCCCACCCTCACTCTCGCTGCCTTTTACCAGGTGCATGTGGCTTGTTCCTGCAGCTTGTGTGTTGGGATCAGTGGGGAGCTGTGGCCAAGCAGTTTGGGCCCCAGCTTGGGAGCCAAGAGTCTGGGGGGTCAATTCCTACCAACTCCCCTTGTTTTGCATCAGCATGCCACTTTGCGCTCCATTTTCTGTGATATATTCAGGTTATCAGTATTGTGTGTGCATTGTCTTATTTCTGTAGCACTGTGCGCTGCTCTGGCTGAAATGCTCTGGCAGTGTTCCTATACTGGAACATTTGTGCGGGGTGGTTGGTGTGATTCACTGTGTTTGTTATTTACTTTAATTTCCTTTTCTGCTCTGCCTCACATGTTGTTGTTTTTTTTACTTTACCATTTCAGCCACAGCACTTGGAATTTTGACTTGCCCAGGGACATTGCTTTCTCTGTGTGTGTGTGTGTGTGTGTATGTTTCACCTTTGGCTCATCTGTCCTTTGTACCTACATTGCCTCCGTGGTATTCTCTGGGGCAGTCTGTTTCAGGTTCATGTTTCCATTTGTAACCTGTGTGCTGTCTTCAGTTGTCACAGCTCTGTCCACATGTGTTTCAGGTGGGGGTCTTTCTTCCTGGTTGTCTGCCCTCTTGGGTGTGCCTGGACTCCCCAGACCCTCCTTGGCTTTGGGGATGCTCTCTGTGCACTGTTCTTGTCCCTCCACATACATTCCTCCTGTCCTTGCCTGTCCTCACACACTCTTTCCTGCTTTTGTCTACTTACTGCGCTAGGGTGGTCCTTATCAATTCCCAGCCCCTGCATGCTGTAGCCTGGACTGGCTGTCTGTGCCTCCTGGGGAGGAGGGCTGCCTCATCTTGGATGACCATCCTGCAGAGCAGGCGGGTCTCAGCCTCAGAGAAGTTGGCTGACAGATTGACTTTTCACCTTCTCTAATGGGGGGGTTTAGCAGGGGGTGGGGGGACATCAATCCATCCTGTTTGCTGTTGCACGTGGACCACAGTGCAGGTGGGCACATTTTCATACCTGCATGTGGATGGCAAACCCGTGATCGCTTGCGCCCATAGACATGTGGCATGCATGGAATGCCAATGCAGCTTGCACAGACAGTGAATGTACACATTTCAGGAATTTGTGCATATAGGTCTAATATGTGCAATGGGCGAACTTGTACGTGCGGCCACGAACAAATGCACACCCATATGCCGAACACTGCTGTGCATCATTGTACACACGTTTGGAATGCGGTACAAATTTGCCCGTCTATGACATCAACGTTTTTGTCCGGTCTGCACGTCTTTCTCAGAATGTGCCTCATAGCTGTTATCTATAGACCTCCTGAGAAATCCACCCTTACCTTTCTCTCTGACTTTGACTCCTGGCTTTCCTTATATCTTGATTCTTCTTCCCCTTCCCTTATTCTTGGTGATTTTAATATTCATGTCAAAACCCTTCTGACCCCCATGCTTCTAAACTCCTTTCCCTTACCTCCTCGTTCAACCTCCAACTTTGTTCTTTTGCTCCCACTCATCAGCACAGTCACTGAAGAAACTGTCTGCTATCCAACTTCCATACCTCAGTTCTTCCCTTATCTGATCAATACCACCTAACCTTCACCCTTCATTACTCCCACCTGAATCTCGCCCAGTCTCCTTCTACCTTTTTAGGAATCTTTATGCTATTGACCCTTTGGCTCTCTCTACTATTGTCTCATTATCTCCTCATTGTTGTCTAATTCTGTTGATAAGGCTATAGTTTCCAATAATACCACCCTCTCTTCTGCTCTAGATACTCTTGCTCCATCTATCCCATGTCCTGTAAGACGCACAACACTGCAGCTCTGGTTATCTTCAACTGCGAGCTATCTACGCACCTGTGCTCACTAAGCTGAGCGTATTTGGCTCAAATCCCATTCCCTCTCTGACCTTCTTCACTTCAAATTCATGCTTACCTCCTTCCAATTAGTCTTAGCTCTCACCAAGCAAAACTACTATGCCCATCTGACAAACTCTCTTGCCACTGACTCTAGCCATCTCTTCTCAACTCTTAACTCTGTCCTCAAGGCACCTCCCCATCTGACCCCTCCTTCTCTTTCTTCCCAAACCTTAGTTGACTATTTCCATAGTAAAATCCACAAGATCACTCTCCAATTCTCCACTAAATCAGCTTCATCCCCCTCCACCTCAATACCGTTTCCCCTCGATCTCTGTTACCCTTTTTTCCTTCTCTAAGATCTCTGATGAAGAAACTTCTCATCTACTTTCCTCCTCTAAACTTACTACTTGTTCTTCTGATCCTATCCCTACCCGTCTACTTAGTTCTATTTCCTCCTCTATCATCCCTTCCATCTCATATATTCTTAACCTCTTGCTCTCTACTGCCACAGTCCCTTCAGCCTTTAAGCATGGTGTGGTCACATCTCTCCGTATTTATTTATTTATTTATTTAACATTTTTTATATACCGCACTATTTAACATCAGCGCGGTTCACAAGTAACATAAATGTCCAGTGTGGGGGTCTACATTGGGCTTACAGTAAAACAAGGAATTTAAACTTGGAGAACAGGTAAAACTATGTACATAACTCTTTAATATATATATCTATGCATGTTATTTAAAGGTCGCTGTGACGTGTAGAGTCGAGGTTGGTCGGGTGACTAACCGGGAAAGGGGGGTTGGAGGGTCGGAGAGGGTGACTGGGGTGACTGTTCGATGGATGTTGGGTATGGATGAGATGTGGCTACGTAACATCTTCAGAGTTGGGAAAGCATTGAAGGAAAAGGTAGTGCTTCAAAGCCTTTCTGAATTGGTGAAGGTTGTTTATGGCACGGATGTTGGTTGGTAGGTTGTTCCAGCATGAAGGTGCGGATAGAGCAAAGGCGCGGTCTCTAGAGGCTTTGTTGCATTTGGTGATGGTTTTCGGGAGTATTAAGGAGTTGGTGGCGACAGATCTTCTCAGTCTGTTGGGGGGGTGAGTTGGATAAGTTCAGAGAGGGCGCTGGCCATGCATTTATTGATGGATTAGAATGTTATTGTTAAGATTTTGAAGGTGATCCTGTAGCGTACTGGGAGCCAATGTAGCGTTTTCAGGATAGGGGTGATATGCTCCCTTCTAGATGCTTGGTGAAGGGTTCGGGCTGCAGTGTTCATTGCTAGCTGCAAAGGTTGTAGAGTGCACTTCGGAAGGCCGTGGAGAATGGAGTTCGCATAGTCGAAGTGGGGCATCACCAGTGACTGAAAGACTGTCCGAAAGTCTTCTGGCTCAAGCAGCGGTCTGATGTGACGTAGCATCCGTTTTTTGTGGTAAATTGCTTTTGAGATGTTGCATATCTGGGCGTTTAAGTTGAGATGTTGGTCTAGCGTCACTCCAAGGTAACGGATCATTGTCTTCGTGAGAAGTTCGGCATCACGTACTTTCAATGAAGGTGGCGTGGTGAATGCTTGGTCTCTGCTGATGAAAAGTACCTCCGTCTTTTTAAGGTTGATTTTGAGCTTCTGAGAGTGTAGCCAGTCTGTGACTGCGTTGAAGCATGAGGATAATCGGGATACGTCTGGGTGATCAGTATGTATTGGGGTGAACATGAGGACATCATCGGCATAAATTAGGCAGTTTACACCGAAAGACCTGATGATGGAGCAGATAGGCTGCATATAGACGTTGAAGAATAGGGCAGAGAGTGAGGAACCCTGAGGGATGCCCTTTGTTAGTGGGAATGGGGTGGAAGTTGAGGTACCGGAGCGGACGTGCTGCCATCTGTCATTTAGGTATGAGGTACACCATGCGAGGGCGGTGCCGTGGATTCCCTTTTCGACAAGGCGGGACAGCAGTAGATCATGGCTGACAGAGTCAAAAGCCGCCGCAATGTCGAGAAAGATGAGGGCGAATCCTTGTTTGACATTATCTAGACCTGTTATCAGAGTGCTGAATAGAATTGTTAATAAGGTTTCCACGCCATGTTGCTCACGAAACCCGTGCTGGCAGGGATCAAGGGGTGAATTATCCTCAATATGTTGGCTCAGTTGACGGTGGACTATTTTCTCCGAGATTTTAGCTAGAAGCGGTATGCTGGAGATGGGTCTGTATGAGTCCATCTTTGTGGGGTCAAGTTTATTGTTCTTGAGAAGTGGTCTAATTGAGGTTTGTTTTAGGCTTTGAGGGAAGATGCTTGTCTGGAATGAGGTTCCAATCAGTTTAGCCAGGAAGGTACTGAGCTCAGTACGTAGGGTTTTTATCCAGAATACTGGACATGGGTCGTTTGGTGTTGTGGTGGTGTTTATATTCATGATGATGTCTTGTATTTCTCTTTCAGTTGGGGTAGCAAAGGTGGAGATGGTACTTTGGGTAACTGTCAATACTTGTGTGGGTGAGGGTGGGGGGGAAAGGGCCGGCTTCATGTCTGGCAACCCGGAGCTAGCGGGTAGGGTGGCCTGGTTTGTTTTGGTTTGCAGGTAGTCTGCATATTTCTGTGGGTCTGGTTGGTTTGCCTGATCAGTAGAGGGTTCCTTAGCTAAGGATTTGACAATGTTGAACAGCTTGTGTGGCTTATTCAGGGATCGTTGTAGAACCTCATCGTGGTATTGCCTCATTTTCCTCGAAACTGCTGTTTGATGGGTGCACAGCTGGGCAGAGTAAGCTTCTTGGTTTTCGGTAGATCTGGAGCGGCGCAGCATCTCTCTAGCTGTCGGAGTTGTCGGAGGGAGGTCTTGAGCTCGGGCGAGTACCAAGGTGCCTTCTTCCTCTTGTTATGTGAAGCATCAATGGCGGGAGGATCGGTTGCAGCATTGAGGCATGAGTTCCATGTGGAAACCATGTCATCAAGATTCAGTCCCTGTGTATTGTGGAGGGGTTGTGCTCTCTCTAAGATCTCTTCTCTGTTGAACTGGCGATAGCGTTTTGATACTGGTGCTGGTGGTTTGTTTGAGGAATGAGGGTTAGAGAGTGAGGGATGTGTGGGCATTGCGAATCTGATTAGGCTATGGTCCGACCATGGTACTGAGCATAGTGAAAGGTTGATCTTGGATGTGGAACAGAGAGCTGATTGTGGTGCGAATATGAGATCGAGTGTGTTTCCCTTGATATGGGTAGGGGAGTTGATCAACTGCGTGTAGCCCACCGTCTCGAGCGCATCTAGGAAGGCTCTGGCTTGAGAGTCTTGGAGTGAGGGGAGGTTGAAATCTCCTAGAATCAAGTTCGGGGTATGTGTCTTGATGGGGTTACAGGCGATGTTAATAATTGAGGAGAGTTCATCTGGTGATGGTGAGGATGCCCGATATAGCAGGTTGATGGTGAGATGTTTTTTCTTTATAGCGATATGGTCTAGGTGGGGAGTGCTGCTTGATGCAATTGTCTGGAATTGTAGAATGGTCTTAATTAGTATGAGTACCCCACCCCCCCCCTTCTGTCAGTTCTGGGGCACGAGTGGGTGGTGAAGTTGGGGGGGACAAACTGGTGAAGGATTGCCGCGTCTGCCTCTGACATCCATGTCTCTGTGATGCATAGTATGTCGATGTTAAGAAACTTTCTCTTGACCCTAGTTGTTCTTCTAATTATCGACCCATTTCCCTTCTTCCCTTCATTTCTAAACTTCTTGAGCATGTCATCTTGAATTTCTTTCCTATCAAGTCCTATTGAATCCTCTTCAATCTGGCTTACATCCCTTTCATTCTACCAAGACAGCACTTGCCATAGTCTCCAGTGACTTATTCCTTGCTAAATCCAAAGGTCTTTATTCTATCCTCATCCTTCTTGACCTTTCTGCTGCTTTTGACACTGTTGACCACCACCTTCTCCTTGACACATTGTCTCTCTTTGTTTTAGGGACTCGGCCCTGTTCTGGTTCTCTTCTTATCTCTCCCATCGCTCTTTCAGTGTTTGTTATGGTGGTTCCTCCTCTACTACTATCCCACTCTCAGTTGGTGTGTCCCAGGGATATGTTCTCAGCCCTCTTTTTCTCTCTCAATACACCCAGTCCCTTGGTGCTTTCATCTCCTCCCATGGATTTCAGTAACCTTTTCTATGCTGATGATTTACACCTGATATCTCTTTGACACTCCAGTCTCGCATATCTGCCTGCCTGTCTGACATCACTACATGGATGTCTCACCACCGTTTGAAATTAAACACGGCCAAAACTTAACTTCTTATTTTTCCCCCAAACCTTTCTCCACCCTTCCTCCTTTCTCTATCTCTGTGGATAACACTTTTCTACTTCCTATTTCCTCAGCCCACAACCTTGGGGTCATCTTTGACTCCTCCCTTTCCTTCTTCTAACATTATCCAACAGATAGTTAAAACATGTTGTTTTTTTCTCGATAGCATTAACAAAATTTGCCCCTTCCTTTCTGAACACACTACTAAAATACTTGTCCACTCTCTAATTACTTCCCATCTCGACGATTGCAACCTCCTTCTTGCTGGTCCCACTCTTAGTCATCTTTCTCCACTTCAATCTGTTCAGAACTCTGCAGAATGGCTAATTTTTCAAGAGCCTCGATATTCTCATATAATCCCTCTTCTCAAATCACTTCATTGGCTTCCCTTCCATTTCTGACTTATAAGTGTATATACTCTTCTGCTCCTTTATACCTTTCTTCTCTTCTTTCTCCCTACACCCCTCCTTGTGAACTCCGCTCTTCTTCTGGCTTGCTTCTCTCTTTGTCCTTTTCTTTCATTGCCAACTTAAGAACATAAGAACATAAGAACATAAGAAATGCCATACTGGGTCAGACCGAGGTCCATCAAGCCCAGTATCCTGTTTCCAACAGTGGCCAATCTAGGTCATACGTACCTAGCAGTTTCCCCAAAAGACACAGGTTCTGCAGTGCTTGTACTAGGCCAAGCATTGATATCCTGGGTCCCTTTTTAATAGTGGTTTATGGACCTTTCCTCCAGGAACTTGTCCAAACCTTTTTTAAACCCAGCTATACTAACAGCCCTTACTACATCCTCCGGTAACAGATTCCAGAGTTTGATTACACGTTGAGAGAAGAAATATTTTCTCCTATTTGTCTTAAATAGTTTACCCTGTAGCTTCATTACATGCCCCCTAGTCCTTCTATATTCTGATAGCGTAAACAATTTATCCACGTTTATCCGTTCCACTCCATTCATTAATTTATACACCTCTATCATATCTCCCCTCAGCCGCCTCTTTTCTAGGTTAAAGAGCCCTAACCTTTTTAGCCTCTCTTCATAGGAGTAGCCTTCCATCCCCTTCACCAATTTGGTGGCTCTTCTCTGTACTTTTTCTAATAACTCTATGTCCTTTTTAAGATACGGTGACCAGAATTGCACACAATATTCAAGGTGCGGTCGTACCATGGAGCGATACAGAGGCATTATAATATCCTTTGTTTTATTCTCCATCCCTTTCCTTATGATACCTAGCATTCTATTTGCTTTCTTGGCCGCCGCTGCACACTGGGCGGAGGGTTTTAACATGTTATCCACGATGACTCCTAAATCTTTTTCCTGGGTGGTGGTTTCTAATGTGGAGCCTTGCATCTTGTAACTATAGTGTGGGTTGTTCTTTCCTAGGTGCATAACTTTGCACTTGTCCACATTAAATTTCATCTGCCATTTGGATGCCCAGTCTTCCAATTTATCCAGATCCTCCTGCAGTTTTCCACAATCCTCTTGGGTTTTAACAACTTTAAACAGTTTTGTGTCATCTGCAAATTTGATTACCTCACTAGTTATTCCCTTTTCCAGGTCATTTATGAATATGTCAAAAAGTAGCGGACCCAGTACAGATCCCTGGGGTACTCCACTATTCACCTTTTTCCATTGGGAATATTGGCCATTTAGCCCTACCCTCTGCTTTCTATCTTTTAACCAGTTCCCGATCCACAATAGTACACTGCCTCCTATCCCATGACTTTTTAGCTTCGCCAAAAGTCTCTGATGGGGGACCTTGTCAAAAGCTTTCTGAAAGTCCAGATACACTATATCAACCGACTCACCTTTGTCTACCTGTTTATGCACACCTTCAAAAAAACAGATCAGATTAGTAAGACAAGATCTTCCTTGTCTAAAGCCATGTTGGCTGTCTCCCATTAGGCCATGACTATCTACATGCTGTGTAATTTTGTTCTTTATGATGGCTTCTACCATTTTCCCTGGTACTGACGTCAGGCTCACCGGTCTGTAATTTCCCGGGTCACCCCTGGAACCCTTTTTAAAAATTGGTGTTACGTTGGCGACCCTCCAATCTTCAGGTATTACAGATGATTTTAATGAAAGTTCACAGATTACCAATAACAGGTCTGCAATCTCATATTTCAGTTCTTTCAACACTCTGGGATGTATACCATCCGGTCCAGGTGATTTGCTACTATTCAGTTTATCAAATAGTTGTAATATATCTTCCCGGTGTAGCGATATTTCTCTCAATTCCTCTGCAGTATCACCTTTAAATACCACTTCAGTCTTGGGTAACACCCCTACATCTTCCTCAGTAAAGACCGAAGCAAAGAATTCATTCAGTCTCTCTGCTATAGCCTTGTCTCCTCTTATTGCACCTTTTACCCCTCTATCATCTAATGGTCCAATTGACTCTCTCACAGGCCTTTTGCTACGAATGTACTTGAAAAAGTCTTTATTTCGTGTTTTTGCTTCCGTAGCAAGTTTCTTCTCAAATTCCCGCTTTGCCTGCCTTATCAATGCTTTGCATTTAACTTGCCAGTGCTTGTGCTGTTTCCAGTTTTCATCATTTGGCTCTTTTTTCCATTTTCTGAAGGTTGCTCTTTTGGCAGCAACAGCCTCTCTGACCTCACCTTTAAACCATGCTGGCAGTTTTTTGGACTTTCTTCCACTTTTCTTAATGCGTGGAATACAGCTGGTCTGGGCTTCGAGGATAGTATTTTTAAATAACACCCAAGCTTGCTGTAAGTCTTTAACCTTTGGAACCGCTCCTTTTAGTTTTTTCCGAACTATATTCCTCATTCTATCATAGTCACCCTTTTGAAAGTTAAAAGGTAGTACTGTGGATTCCTTTACTATCTGTCCTCCACTGATTAAATCAAACATGATCATACTATGATCACTATTGCCAAGTGGTCCCAACACCCTTATTTCTTGCACCAGATCTGGCGTTCCACTAAGGACTAGGTCCAGTATGGCTTCCCCTCTGGTCGGTTCATGAACCAGCTGCTCCAAGAAGCAGTCATTCATTTCATCTAGAAACTTTATCTCTTTAGCTTGTCCTGCTGTGACACTGTCCCAGTCGATACCGGGGTAATTGAAATCACCCATTATTACTATTCTGTTGTGGCTTTTGTTAGCTTCCTTGATTTCTTTGAGCATTTCATCATCCATTTGTTCATTCTGGCCAGGTGGTCGATAGTATACTCCCACTGCCATCACCTTCCCCTTCATAAATGGAATTTCAATCCATAGAGATTCTACAGCATATTTTGTTCCCTGCAAAACTTTAATCCTTTCTGACTCAATGCCCTCTCTAACATAGAGCGCAACCCCTCCACCAATTTGTTCAGCTCTATCATTACGATATAGTTTGTATCCAGGTATCACAGTGTCCCACTGGTTATCCTCCTTCCACCATGTCTCTGAGAGTGCAATCATATCTAACCTCTCATTTAATGCTATATATTCTAATTCTCCCATCTTATTGTTTAGACTTCTAGCATTGGCATACAAGCATTTTAGAGACTGTATTTTATTAATATTAATCTGGCTATTGGTAGGCATGGGTAATGGGGAATCTTTATGCTCTGTCTGCTCCTTACTCAAGGGCATTTGGGCTACTATACTCCCTTTTGGAACCTCACTGCTTTTGGTAGTATCCTTCAAGGATACCTTTGTCCGAACCGTGCGCTCCTGGGTGACTGTCGGCTTTCCCCTATTTTCTAGTTTAAAAGCTTCTCTATCTCTTTTTTAAAGGTTAATGCCAGCAGTCTGGTCCCATCCTGATTAAGGTGAAGCCCATCCCTTCGGAAGAGCCCCCCCTTTCCCCAGAATGTTCCCCAGTTCCTAGCAAATCCAAAACCCTCATCCTTGCACCATTGTCTCATCCACGCATTGAGACTCCGGAGCTCTGCCTGTCTTTTGGGTCCTGCACGTGGAACAGGAAGCATTTCGGAGAACGCTATCCTGGAAGTTCTGGATTTCAACTTCCTACCTAAAAGCTTAAATTTAGCCTCCAGAACTTCCCTACCACATTTTCCTATGTCATTGGTACCAACATGTACCAAGACAGCAGACTCCCCCCCAGCACTATCTATGATCCTATCTAGGCGGTGCGTGAGATCTGCTACCTTCGCACCAGGCAGGCATGTTACCAGGCGATCCTCACGTCCACCAGCCACCCAGCTATCTACATTCCTAATGATTGAATCACCAACTATAACAGCTGTCCTGAACCTCCCCTCATGGGGACATGGCCCTGGAGAAACGTCCTCGGTGCGAGAGGGTTTTACATCACCTGGAGGACAGGTCCTAGTTACAGGATCACTTCCTGCCACACCAGGGTGATGCTCTCCTGTCACGTGACCTCTCTCCTCCATGGCAACAGGGATGCTGCCAGACTGGAGGTGGGACTTCAGGACTATATCCCTGTAGGTCTCGTCCATGTACTTCTCTGTCTTTCTTATGTCTTCCAGGTCTGCTACTCTAGCCTCTAGAGAACGGACTCGTTCCCTGAGAGCAAAGAGCTCCCTGCACTTAGTGCATATGTAGGACCTCTCACCAACTGGGAGATAATCATACATGTGACACTCGATGCAAAAGACTGGAGAACCCCCATCTCGTTGCTGGACCTCTGACTGCATCTTAGTTTAAAGCTTGTGTTTAGGTCTTTTAAATCGGTATATAATAAGGATTGGTGTAGATGCTTATACTAATAAAAGTGTATCTAATACCCCTAATACACCCTGTGTACCTGAAGCTAATTAATCACAGGTCCTCTGTGTATGACTGATTTGGATTAAGAGCTGCACCTGAGAGCAGCCCCTTTCCTCTAAGATGTCCAAGTACCTATAAAACTACAATTTCCCCAGGGGTGGGTGGGTGCTGGGGAGGGAGGGGGGAGATAAGTCCTATTAAAGAGGGCAGTTACAAGGTACCCTGTCCTGAACCCTCAGCAGGGGGATGGGGGTACCACACAAAGCCCAGTTGAGAGAGGCAAGGTAAGTACAGCTGAGAAGGCTGAAACTTGCACACCACTAAGACAAACACTAAATAATTAAACAAACAACAGTTAGACAAACAGTAAATAATTAAATAAACAGCTAGAACTCACAGTAAGATGTCCCAGGAGGCAAAAATCCACTCACTAGCAGAGCTCTGTAAAAGTTCAGCCTTTCTCTGATCAGAGAAAAGCAAACTAAAACAGCCTCTGCACACGTGGAGAAAACAGGAACAAGGTTACAGGATACCTCAGGGGGAGGGGGTCAGGGGGAGGAGTCACTCAGGCAGGCAAGGACAGGAAAAAGCTTAACAGCAGGCTCTGGGGAGAGAGATTAATTCAAAATGGCTACCACACACACAGGGGGAGGAGTCACTCAGGCAGGCAAGGACAGGAAAAGCTTAACAAACAACAGGCTCTGGGGAGAGAGATTAATTCAAAATGGCTACCACACAAAGCCCAGTTGAGAGAGGCAAGGTAAGTACAGCTGAGAAGGCTGAAACTTGCACACCACTAGGACAAACACTAAATAATTAAACAAACAACAGTTAGACAAACAGTAAATAATTAAATAAACAGCTAGAACTCACAGTAAGATGTCCCAGGAGGCAAAAATCCACTCACTAGCAGAGCTCTGTAAAAGTTCAGCCTTTCTCTGATCAGAGAAAAGCAAACTAAAACAGCCTATGCACACGTGGAGAAAACAGGAACAAGGTTACAGGATACCTCAGGGGGAGGGGGTCAGGGGGAGGAGTCACTCAGGCAGGCAAGGACAGGAAAAAGCTTAACAGCAGGCTCTGGGGAGAGAGATTAATTCAAAATGGCTACCACACACACAGGGGGAGGAGTCACTCAGGCAGGCAAGGACAGGAAAAGCTTAACAAACAACAGGCTCTGGGGAGAGAGATTAATTCAAAATGGCTACCACACAAAGCCCAGTTGAGAGAGGCAAGGTAAGTACAGCTGAGAAGGCTGAAACTTGCACACCACCAGGACAAACACTAAATAATTAAACAAACAACAGTTAGACAAACAGTAAATAATTAAATAAACAGCTAGAACTCACAGTAAGATGTCCCAGGAGGCAAAAATCCACTCACTAGCAGAGCTCTGTAAAAGTTCAGCCTTTCTCTGATCAGAGAAAAGCAAACTAAAACAGCCTATGCACACGTGGAGAAAACAGGAACAAGGTTACAGGATACCTCAGGGGGAGGGGGTCAGGGGGAGGAGTCACTCAGGCAGGCAAGGACAGGAAAAAGCTTAACAGCAGGCTCTGGGGAGAGAGATTAATTCAAAATGGCTACCACACACACAGGGGGAGGAGTCACTCAGGCAGGCAAGGACAGGAAAAGCTTAACAAACAACAGGCTCTGGGGAGAGAGATTAATTCAAAATGGCTACCACACAAAGCCCAGTTGAGAGAGGCAAGGTAAGTACAGCTGAGAAGGCTGAAACTTGCACACCACTAGGACAAACACTAAATAATTAAACAAACAACAGTTAGACAAACAGTAAATAATTAAATAAACAGCTAGAACTCACAGTAAGATGTCCCAGGAGGCAAAAATCCACTCACTAGCAGAGCTCTGTAAAAGTTCAGCCTTTCTCTGATCAGAGAAAAGCCCTTCAGACTTCAGTCCTTTCACCTTGTTGCTCCTTATGCCTGGAACAAACTCCCTGTGCCCGCTGACCCCTTAACCCTGGATTTTCATTTCCATCATCGTGGAAATGAAAATCCAGGTCATGCCACAGGCCAGCAGCCACTGAGGCTAAGTAGGTAGCAGTCATTTTCAATGCTGCCTGTTTAGCCCCAGCACCGTAAAAATAGGCGAGGGTTTTCCCCGCCTATCTTTAAGGCGCAGTGCACTAAGCGGGCAGCATCGAAAATCGCTGCTACCTGCTTAGTGCCATTCCCCTCCTCTGCTCCACTCTGGAACACCCTCAATATGCCCCAGTGCTAAGTGGATAGCATATGAGCATGACAGGGACTTTGGAAAATCCTGGTTAAGGCATTTACACGGTAACAGCCTTACCCGTGTAATTGCCTTCAAAAATCGGGCCATAAAATGGGCCTGCACCTTAATGTAAAGAAGACAAAGATCCTGACAACTGGCAAAATCAGTAAGTTCATCATTACTGGAGAAGAAATTGAAATAGTAGACAACTTTAACCTGCTTGGATCAGTAATCAATAAAGAAACGACAAGCAGACAAGAAATCCGACAATGCATTGTTCTTGGCAGAATGGCTTTGAAGGACCTAATCAAGATTCTCAGATTTTCAAGAGCAGAGATGTCTCTCTCAATACAAAGATCTGACTTGTCCAAGTGATGTTATTTTCAATAGTGTCATATGGATGTAAAAGTTGGATATTAAAAAAGCTCGAAACAAAATTGATGCCTTTGAATTATGGTACTGGTGAAGAATACTATGTATACCATGGACTGCCCAAAGAACAAACCAGTCAGTACTAGAGGAGATTAAACCTAAGCTTTCTTTAGAAGCTCAGATGACAAGACTTTGAATTTCACACTTTGGACATATCATGCAAAGAAAGAGATCATTAGAGAAAGACATCATGCTTGGCAAGGCTGAAGGTCAATACAAAAGAGGAAGGCCAGCAATGAGACAGACTAATACAATAACAGCAACTATGGATGCTACTTTGTCAATAGTGAGCCACCTGACTGAAAACTGAGCACAGTTTAGTTCAACTATCCAGAGGGTCGCCAGGAGTCAATACCAACTCGACGGCATGTAACAACAACAACAATAGTATCTCTGCAATTTCATCTTTGAGTTTTCTCAGCACTCTTGGATGAATACCATCCAGTCCAAGTGATTTGCTGCTCTTTAGTTTATAAATTTGTTCTACCTCATCTTCCAAGTTCACTGAAATTTGATTCAACTCTTCTCATCATCTTCTGGTCATGGAGGCTCTGCAAAGGGGCCCACCAAGGCTATTGTAGGAAAGCCTCCCACAGCTATCCACCCGCACCCTCCCCTCTCCCTGATACCTACTTGGAGTCCAACTGAGTCCACCCTGGTGGCTGGGGGATGATTGGGCCAGGAGTGGACCCCTCGGCTCCTGCCTCAGCTCCAGCAGCCTTCAAAATGATGTCAGGATACTTTATGCTAGTCTCACATTACTACCACTAGGAATCAAGAGACTAGCACAAGGTGATCTCAATGCCATTTTGATGAATGCCAGAGCCAAGACAGGTGTGGAGGGAAGCCACTCCTGCCTCAGTTACCCCTGGACCACCAGGGAGGACACGTTTGGACCCCAGTTAGGTGTCAGGGAGGGAGAAGAGTGCGGGTGAGTAGGTGGGGGTGCTTTCCTACAATGGTGTTTGTGGGCCCCTTTGCAGGGCTTCCATGGCCAGAAGGTACATGCCTGTGCCTTGAGATTCTAAGTGCAATCACGTCGTACAACCCCACACTGGCAGGAATACTGGCGGAAGACTTCCATGCAATTCCAAGCTGTTTAGCCGGAACATTGGTTATATGGTCTTGTCTTCTTTCCCATATCAGCAGTGTTGTTGCCACATTCTGAATAAGTTGTACAAACCCAAGGCAGTGTTTTGGCAGCCCCTGTTACAAAGAATTATAATAATCTAACCAATTATTCACTGATGAATGAATCGAGCATTCTTATACTCTAAATAGGGAAGAGGTTGACATAGTTGGCATAAACTCAGAATGTTGCTTTGGCAATCATTGAAACCTGTACCGCCATGCTGAGCTGCCATGCAGATGAACTCCCAAGCTCTTCACAGTCACCCTAGGTTCAATAACCACATAGTAAAGACACATAAGCTAATTTTACAACAGGATGCCTAGGCAAGGAAAGCACAAAGGCACATACGTTGCACCTGTTTTATAAGGGCAACATATGCTCCTATGTGCCTTTATATAATAGCCTAGATGGAAACTCCAGCATGAGTTAGACCCACTCTGAGGCAGGAGTAGCGTTATGTGTGCATGGGCTGGTAGATGCCAACACATATGCACATAGGGCCCAAAATGTAAAAGCATTTAAGTGGTTAACAGCACCTTCTAATAGGAGAAATGTCACTGACTGGAGTCAGCCAGTGATAATCAGTAGCATTATCCAGATAATGCCATTGAAAATCAATACACACTGCCCAGGCTCTATCCAGGTAGCGCCAAGGCGGTCCAGAGGCAACGTCACAGCAGTGCCGCTCTCCGGAAAGCTATCCACGTCCCTTAGGACAGAAAAATAGCTGACCTAAGTTATGCAGACGGCTGTCTGGATAATGGTGCTGAAAATTACTATTATCTGGGCAATGGCAGGAGTCAGAGGCATACCCAGATATTCACTGTTGATATCAAGAGAGTGGCTGGTGCTGAATATCTGGGTGTATCTTTTAATGTCACGGAGTTTAAAAATTGATCTGATATTTTACGAAATACATACCTTGGTTTTGATTCTGCCTCTGCTGTGCTCATTACGCAGGATGTTTCTAAAATCGGGCAAAGACGTCCAATTTCTTGGGAATGCATCCACCATACCTCCACCACTCCCTCTTCACGGCTTGGATGTCCATGTGCCGGGGACTTCTCTGGAGCCAGTTTCTGAAGTGCTTCTGGATATGTCTCTGCGATTTAGATCCTGAAGGCCCATTTGCAGACTCCAAAGCATGAAAAGCGCTTTTAAAATAACCCCCTTAGTATCTGGGAATGTGAGGTCACCCGATGTGTCTTTTTCTTTGCTGTAACCTTTGTTTTTAATTTATGGATGTTTTCATAGAATTCACAGAGGTCAGTGTTTGCTGGCTTGAGCAGAATATAAAGAAATAACTGAGAACATCTCCATCTATGAGTCATGTTCAATGAAAATAAAACTTCTTGGGCAGGTTTGTAAAGATTTTATCCAGGCTGGCCCCAGTGGGGTTTTTTTATTTTTGCTTTTGGAAACACTGGAATACTTTTCGACTAGAGAAAATGTGGAGGAAAGTTTTAATAAATTTTCTCCTCTCATCGAAGAAGCAGTCATTATGAAGGCCTTATTTAATCAATCCTGGTCACAGTGAGTATCATTATATATTTCAAATACACATCCACTGTGACTCTCCCCGAGACCAATCTGTATTTGCATTAAGAGACATTCCTAAGCAGAAACCAAGTGCTTAATGGAAACATCCGCATACAGTTCTGCAAAGGAACTGGAGGACTAAGAGATCCAAATAAAAAAATGTTTTTGGTCGTGTTTCTAATCTGATCAGCCTGTCTTTGCTGGGTGTAATTACCTGGGGGGTGGGAGAGGGTGGACATAGAGTGTGGTTTCTATTGCTGCAGTCAATTGCACTGCTTTAAAAGCTGGGCCGCCGCCCAAGAGCTGGGGTGGAGTCGCACTGTAGAGAGGCGCACACTTGCAGTGTTTTTTCTACCCCTCCTCCACCACCCCTGGGGCACTTCATCTGTGCAAACCTGTCTATCTCTGCTGCTCTTACAGCTGTGAAACACATTTATAAAATGTGACAATCCAAAGGTTGAGAATATCAGGCTCAGGTTGTCCAACACACACCCTCACTGTGCACTGTTGCTTCCTGTAGGTGTAGGGAATACATGTGGCATCTCTTGGTGAGCTTATGACTTATGTAATACAATGATACTTGGTTTTTTTTGCTTAAATTCTACCCTCTCTGCCACATGGAACCAATGTTTAAAACATTCCTTACTCTGCGAAAGCCAGACCAGTAGGTTGGCCGTTACTCTGTGCTTACCTTTTGCATTCACTGAGAAAAGTAATTAAAATCCTTTATTAAACTTCACATTGGCTCATGTTTCAGCATGAGTTATTATGAGTTACTTCAACTACTATTACTTATTATTTGCATAACTCTACAAGGCATACGCAGCACTGTACATATAGATGTAAGAGACAGTCCCTGCCCATCACAGCTTACAATCTAATCAAGACAAACAAAATTTCAAAACTGGAAACTAGGGCATGGTAAGATTCCTGTTCACCACTTATGTGTGATTGAGGAGATCAGGATCCAAACGTAGCTTCGAAGAGGGAGGATTGCTGGCAAATGGCAGACTTGACTGTTCAGAGATTTAAAAAAAAAAAATCATCCAGATAAAACTGAGCCATTTAAATCACTAAACAGCACAACTTTATCCAGATAATAAAGGGCCTGGTTAGGAGAAGGGTGGAGGTGGCACTGGGACTTATCTATGTAGTGGTGATAACCATCAAAGAGGGCTGCCATTCCTGTCCAGGGAACAAGATGGAGGAGAAAGCACACCAAAATGGCAAGAAGGGAGTATCGCACAAGATCATGATGTCATAGATGACCTCAGGGGTGGGGAACCAATCGGATATGCCCTGTTGTTTGTAGGCGCATGATACCTCTGATGTATAAAAGGTGTGCCCTTAAGAGAGAATGAAGCAAGCACCTACACACACATGGATGCTGAAGCTTTTAGTCACTAACTATGGCTGCACCCCAGCTCCAGCACAGAGAACTGCACCTGCCAGTCTGCTGTTAAGGCCTGTAGCAGCTACAGCTGAAATCTCATCTATCTGTATTCCCTAACTGTGAATGTGCCCAATAACTACTCTGCATCTTCAGAGTTCTAATGCAGACCTGGCAACAGCCAATGAGGAAAGGAGAGCTGCTTGTATGGCGAGTGAGACAAAGAAACAGCAGTGTCCTGATTGGGACACAAGGGAAAGGCAAATGACCAGTTTGCAAGGCAGAGCAGCATAACTGTGAGTATCTTCAAAGGCAGTATGTAGCTGAGGTGAGACCCCTATACCATCTGCCGAATTAACAGCAGGGTATGACTAACTGTTGAAGACACTGATGTCCGCATTTCATATGACTGTACTGATTGCCATATCCAACAGCAATCAGTGTCCATGGTCCTACATTGTGGAGGCTGCTACAGATGCTTATTTGAGAAAGAAGTCATTGGAGAGGCCACCTCACTGGAATTCTCAACTCAGACACGGAGGCCGTCTTTACTATATGTAAGTCCAGATGTGGACAGAGTGGAGTTGGCGCAAAGTCACAGTTTGCAGAGTGGGCTGCACCAAAAAGGTAGTCAAGTGGACAGCCCTCTCATCCATATCACTATGATATAAAGGCAAGGACATGTTGGAGGTTTTTCCTATCTAGGAACCTGAGGAGTCAGTCGGGGGGGGGGGGGGGGCACATGGTTCAGACAAAGCAGGAATTGTCCAGGCTTGGGGTGATACAGAATCACCATCAGAATGGGCTAGCACAGTGAATACATTATGGTCACAGGGAAGTGACACTACTCAGACCACAAGCTGCCTGTTCATTCTGTAAGTATGGAGTGGGGAAGCAGAAGACCTCTGGTCCCACTTACAGGCCTACTCATTAATAGAGGCTATGGCTGAGGCCAACTGTAAGAAATTTACCAAGCAGGATTGGACAAGTAACAAACGAGCTCATCCGAATTGCTCACCACAGTAAAACAATGGATGGACTCTCTGATCGAATGGGATCCTGTTCCAAGTGAACCGGACCACAATGAAGGAAAAGCCTGAGGTCCTCCTGGGATGCATGTATTGGCCCTGATACTCAAGGCCTACCAGGAGTATTTGGACTTGGCTATAGTGTAGCAGCAAAGCGCAGACAAACCAATGATACCAGGAGTCTGTTCAGAAGGTCCAAATCATTTATTTGTGCACAAGTCTCAAGCAAGGCAATTTCAAAATGGCTGAGCAAAGTTTTCAAGCATTACAACAACTTTTATAGACTTCTGTTCCATTCTAGGTATAGAAAAACATTTCATTGGTCCCGGTACGCTCCCGTACCTCTCGTAGCCCTTCTATTGGTCCCGGTACTGATAAGTTTCTCCAATTATGTTCCTTCTGTGGGCTTCTGTAGGCATGACACCTGCCTGCCCCCCTTCTAGTCCCAATTACAATGGTCAGTTCATCAACTTGTTACTTTCACACTTTCAAGGCTATGGGACCATTTGTGCGTGCAGAAGAGCAAGGTTCTGTAACTCATCTGTCAGCACTCCTCAATATTTCTCTGCAAATGTACTCTTTCTTATCAGTAACTTTAAAACACATCTTTTCTGTACTTTTCCATTTCTTAATTCTGCAATTCTGCTTATCTAAGCTAATTCAATATTTCTACTGAGTTCTTTCTTACAATAGCAGCATATTGGGGGATGTGCAATCCTATATGCCTCTCCACAGGCCTCATTTACAGGTCAAGCTAGCCATGCTGGCCTGCCTATGTCAGACACCGTGGGTCACAGGCCTGCACCTGCCACATTCCCCCCTTTGATTAATCTCACCCTATTACTTAATAAGGTGTGAGAATTAAATCATTTTCAGAGGATTCAAATCCTGATTAAAGGATTCTTACTAGTTCCACTAGGGCTGGCTCTGTATAGAGCCATTATTCTAGTTGCGGTCTTCCGCTCTACTGTATTATCAATAGTACTATGAAGGGAACGCATACAACATGGGATTAAACATGGTAAGCAGAGGACAACAGCAACAAGGATTAGTACTATGATAATGAAAGTCTTAAATCCTCCCACCCAGGAAAAGAGGTTAGCAAACCAATTAGGAAATTTCAAGGCGTGCCAAGTCTGTACTGGCACATAAGCATGTCTTTGCATATCTTTAGCAATTTCTTCAACTACTTGACCTTTATCATCTATTTTCAAACAGCAATTAGTTAAGTTCAGTTTACCACATACTCCTCCTTCAGCTGCTAGCAAATAATCAAGGGCTAAGCGATTCTGGTATATAGCCGTGCGCATCTGAGTACTTTGTCTAGCTAAGAGCGTAAGAGCATGACTAGTTTCATTGGTTATTATTTCAACTACTGCTTGTAAGCGAATAATACGGTTAATCATATAGACTGGGGTTCGGTAGCCCCACATACCATCATCATTCCAAGTGGCAGGTCCATAATACGCAATAATTCGTTCTGGTGGCCAATCATCACCTTGCCATTTCTCCCACTTGCCTATCTGTAAGGCCTCTCTTTTCTGTCTAGATGCTCCTTTGTGTTTGTGGGTGGTATATACAGGGTATCCTAATTGTTCTCCATGTTCAGTGTTTAACAAGAAGAAAGAAGGTCTGATGGTTCCTAAGACACATGCTCCTCCCCATTGGGGTGGGAGTTGCGCATATGCTCGGTTTCCACAGATCCAATATAGGCCAGGTGGGGCTTGCCAGGCTTGGACTTTGGCAAGGTTAGTCCATAGACCTGCAAGTTCAGGAAATCTAGCTAATGGGTTAGGAGGTTCAGGATGTCTGATTCCTGACCACCATGCTACCTTCTTGGTCGTGGCATTATAGTATTTCTGGCTAAGACAGACCAGCTGTCCTACCTTTTGGGTGAACTGGGGTCCAGTTCTGGCATAGCAAAGACGTCCAACGATTGAGTGCGCTAACACCCATTCACTGGTTGTCTTGTGTAATTCAGTCTGATTGTAAATCATGGAATAATTCAATTCTTGGGCTTCCCAGGGCCATTGGTCTCCCATTTGGGTTCCGCCACAGAAATAACAATCTGTGATCTTAAGACTAGATACTACTGCTCCGGCTAATTCTAGAAACAAATTCTGTGAAGGGTGAGGGATCTCAAACTTATTTACATGCATAGCTTCATAAAAAGTATTATGAATATGATATTTAGATGACTTGTGGACTTGGGTATTCAATCTAATATACACAATGGTCCCTGGATCTGTTCCTCCTCCAGCAATACGTAAACCAAACTTATATCCTTGTTTCCATGCATGGGGGTTATGTACACGCAAATGTAAGGGGTTGCAAGCATCTTTCTGACATTTATCATTTGTGGTTGGCTTGGTTAGAGTAGCCATTCGCTTATCTATTTTCTCATTAGTTATACCAGTGTTCCAGGTAGCATAGAAAACACATTCCCAATACGGGCAATAGTAGTCTGCCGCTGTAGCAGTACTATACCCTGATCCTGTTTTACCTGTACACTTCCACCAATTTGTGGCACCTTCTGGACACATATACTTATGGTCATTTCGATACGCTTTCTCCCATGTACCACAGGTGGACTGACTATCTCTATTAATAGCATTACATGCATCAAAATTCAGAACAGCAGGTTTAGTAATGTCCTTAAGTGGTGGTGTAGCAGCTAATATAGGTCCATCTGCATCCTTCCATCTTATTTCCAACGTGTAATAGGATGGATTCTGATGCGGATTATAGCATACTTTAATTTTGCCATGAGTGCAAACATTTAGTTCAGTGGTGTTATAGATACACCGAGTTATTGTTCCCTTGCAGGTATAGTAAGAATGGTAAAGCAAAGTCTGAGTTACTTTCAGTCCAGTTCTAGTAGAGGTAATGCAAGCGGTGCATGGAGGTAGAGCATAAGTCTGTTCAAAACCTCCAAAGAAGGCAACCAAGGCAAAGCAGAAGCAAAGATACATGTTGATGTTGATTGGAGTTCTTCTGAATCCTCAGCTTGCTGATCTTGATCACGACGGTCTATTATTCTTCGTCCCGTTTGCTAATGAAGCAATTTAACGGGTGCTGAGTGTTGATTGAAGATCCTCAAGATGTCCAGCACACATTAACCAACTTAGCAATTCAGTCGGCTTGTGAAGTCTGGCTTAGTCAATGTAGTCTCAAGGTAGTGTGTCAAATCATACACACAAATTGGGTTCGTTGAAACAAAACTGTTGCTGCATGGAAAACAGCAATCCTCTTCGAAAGACTTGGCTACTGCAAAGCACTTGTGATGAAGTGTCTATGCTGCTGGTTGCCGTCTCAGAGTAACTCGCAAGGGTACATCAGGGTGCTGCTCTGCTGTCCACCGCTCTGGTTCAGGATCGGCGGCGGGCTTGACTCTGCTGTGGTGGATCCAGGCGTCGATCTCGGCTACCTTTACTGCAGTTGGGGTAGACAGGATGACGGTGTACGGTCCCTTCCAATGGGGTTCCAACGGTATCTTCTTCCAATCTTTGATCCACACCGAAGTTCCAGGCTGGTAAGGATGCAAGGGCTCCGTCAAGTTGATAGGCAACTGATCTTGGATCCACGTATGGAGAGTCTGCAGAACAAAACTAAGAGCTAGGAGTTCTTGTCTGGTTACTTCTGAACCAATCTGAGCTAAATTTCCTTTGACTCCCTGCACTATTGGTGGGGGTTTACCATACAAAACTTCAAAAGGGGAAAATCCTGTTGACTTTACAGGGGCTGAGCGTATTCTGAGTAAAGCTATGGGGAGCACTTGGGGCCATTTCAAGTGTGTCTCCTGACAAAGCTTAGACATTTGGGCTTTCAATGTACAATTCATCCGCTCAACTTTCCCTGAACTCTGGGGTCTGTATGCAGTGTGGAGCTTCCACTGTATCTGCAAAGCTTTTGCTAACTGCTGAGTAACTTGAGAGACAAATGAGGGTCCATTGTCTGACCCTATTACTGCTGGAATTCCAAATCTGGGGACAATCTCTCTCATTAGGGCTTTGGTAACTTCTCGGGCTTTCTCAGTTCTGGTTGGGAATGCTTCTACCCACCCAGAGAAAGTACAAACTAATACTAGTAGGTAATGGTATCCATTAGCTTTTGGCATTTCGGTGAAATCAACTTGGAGGTTGTGCATGGGGGTCACACCTCTTGACTGAACTCGGGGTGCTGTAATAAGGCCTTGCTTGGCATTATTCTTGGCACAGATTTGACATTGTCGTGCTACTGAGGCTGATATGGTTGTCATCAGAGGGATGTAGAAATGTGGTCTGAGTGCTTTTTCCATGGCACTTTTTCCATAGTGGGTAGCTTCGTGGAAAGCTTTAACAAAGGATGGTCCTAACAATTCTGGAATTACTATTCTTCCCGGAGGTTGACTGCCTTCTTCTGGTGGCAGCTCAATCCATCCGTCTTTCAATACTCCATTTTCTTTGTCACAATAGTAATCCAATTCTTTGGTGGTATATCGTGGGGTCCACAGATTCAAGGGTACTGGAAACAATGCTGCTTGCATTGGCATAGCTTGTGGGGCAATCTGTCCTGTCATAGCTGCTTGTCGTGCTGAGGCATCTGCAAATCTATTCCCTCGGGCAACTTCTCCTTTTCCTGCTTGATGTCCTCTACAATGCATGACAGCTACACGTGTTGGGGCCCAAACTGCATCAAGTAACATCAATATCTCAGGACCATATTTGACTGATTTTCCTCCGGATGTGATGAGTCCTCTTTCTTTATAGAGAGCTCCATGGGCATGCAAGGTAGTGAAAGCATATTTGGAATCTGTATATACATTCAGCACAAGTTTTTCTCCTAATAACAAAGCTCTGGTGAGTGCTATCAATTCGGCTTTCTGGGCTGATGTGCCTGAGGCTAGAGCTGATGATTCAACTACTTCATGTTGAGTGACGACTGCATATCCGGCACAGCGTCGTCCATCAAGGATGAGACTGCTCCCATCAACGTAATAGATCTGGTCGGGATTGTCTATGGGCACATCTGTTAAGTCAGGTCGACTGGAGAACACAGTTTCCATGACTTCGATACAGTCATGTTCTGGGAGTTCTTCACTGATGGGTATCAAGGTAGCTGGATTCAAGGCATGGCTCACTTCAAGTTGTATCTGTGGGTTTTCACATAACATGCTCTGGTACTTCAACATTCGAGAATTGGTGAGCCAATAATTTGCTTTTTGTTCCATGAGGGCAAGGACTGCATGTGGCACAGTGACTCGTATGTTCTGTCCTAGTGTGAGTTTGTCTGCTTCACTCACTAGTAGCGCTGTAGCTGCAACTGCTCTCAAGCAGGGTGGCCATCCTTTGGCCACAGGGTCCAATTGTTTCGATAGGTAGGCTACAGGTCGTTCCCAATTTCCTAATTTCTGAGTCAACATGCCTAGGGCATTTCCCTGTGTTTCATGTACAAATAAGCGGAAAGGTTTGTGGACATCTGGTAGTCCAAGTGCTGGTGATGACATCAATTCTTCTTTTAGCTTCTGGAAGGCTGTATCCTGCTCAAGTCCCCACTCCAGTGGTGACTTCTCTTCTCCTTTTGTGGCTTCATACAGTGGTTTGGCAATTTGGGCAAAGTTGGGTATCCAGATTCGGCAATATCCTGCCGCTCCCAGAAAGGCTCTAACTTGCTTTCTGGTTGTTGGAGTTGGAATTCTGCATACTGCTTCCTTTCTTTCTCTGCCTAATCTTCTGCTTCCTTGGGTAATACGAAAACCCAAGTATTTCACTTCTGTTTGGCATAGTTGTGCTTTGGCTCTGGAAACTTTATATCCAGCTTCATTTAGTAACTGCAAGAGATCTTGGGTGGCTCGTATACATTCTTTTTCTGATATGGCAGCTATCAACAGATCATCCACGTACTGGAGAAGTACTCTCCTCCCCGGGGCTACTGGATAGCTTGAAAGATCTTGGTTTAGTGCAGCACTAAAGATGGTAGGTGAATTCTTGAATCCTTGGGGTAATCTTGTCCAGGTGAGTTGGCCCCCTCTTCCAGAGATGGGGTCTTGCCATTCGAATGCAAACAATATTTGGCTTACAGGGGCTAATCTTATGCAAAAGAATGCATCTTTTAAATCCAGTACAGTGAAATGGGTAGCTTCAGCGGGTATCAATCCTAGTAGAGTGTAAGGATTGGGCACAACTGGATGTATAGTTTCAACTGCATCATTTACTCTTCTCAAATCTTGCACTGGGCGATAATCGTCCGTCTCAGGTTTCTTCACTGGCAAAAGTGGGGTGTTCCATGGGGATTGACATACTTTCAGTAGGCCATACTCAAGTAATCTCTGTAGGTGGCGATGAATGCCTTCAATTGCGGCTCTTGGGAGAGGGTACTGCTTGACGTGCACTGGTGTAGCACTAGGCTTGAGGGTTACAATCACTGGTGCTATATGCTTGGCGAGGCCTGGGGGACTGCCTTCTGCCCATACTTCAAGTGGTGCATGAATGTTCTTTAAAGTCTGTTCAAAATAGGTATCTTGAATCGAATCATCTATGTAATATCTCCATTCTTCTTCTCGGGGTACTGTCAGCAGCATTACTCCTGCTGGTTTGGCTTGAGAATTCACTGTCATTTGCATTTCTCCTTGCTCGGAGAAAGATATCTGTGCTTGAAGCTTGGCTAGCATGTCTCGTCCCAGTAATGGTACTGGACATTCGGGCATGTAAAGAAATTGATGAGTTACTTGCTGTCCTCCTAGACTGCATATTCGGTTTTGTAGAAAAGACTTTGTGGCTTTGGCACCAGTTGCTCCTATAATGGTGACTGCTTTCTTGGTGAATGGGGCTATCTTTTTGTCTATTACTGAATGTTCTGCTCCAGTATCAACCATAAAGTTCATAAATTGGTCTCCTATTTGTATTTCGACCATAGGCTCCTGGAGACCTAAAGCAAACTTGGAGCCCGGTCTGTCCTAATCCACGTCATCTTCGTCATGGGCCTGTGTG
Source organism: Ichthyophis bannanicus (assembly GCA_033557465.1). Lineage (NCBI taxonomy): Eukaryota > Metazoa > Chordata > Amphibia > Gymnophiona > Ichthyophiidae > Ichthyophis > Ichthyophis bannanicus. The sequence goes on along the minus strand of CM066031.1, from coordinate 1,073,869,184 downwards.
GCCAATGCTTGGATGGCTCCTCCTCCCCTCTCTCGCTGGAATTGTTCTCGATTGGCTCCTCCTCGGCCTCGGGGACGGCCTCGTCTTTCTTCTCGCCACTGATGATCGTATTCGTCATCTTGCTGGGCGTCTTCGAGTTGCGGGCAAGTATCTCTCCAATGTCCTTCCTCTTTGCAATAGGCGCATTGGTTCACGCCTAGTCTCTGGGTCCGGCCTCCGCCTTGACCCCGCCCTCTTCCTCTGCTCCTTCGATTAGGGACACCTCCCCTTTTCTTTTCAACTATGGCCGCAGCCAAAAAATCAGCTTTCTTCTTCATCTTTCTATCACATTCTCTCTGTCTTTCAGTATCACGATTCACATACACTTTATGAGCGACTTCCAATAACTGTGTTGCATTCATGCCCGCAAACCCTTCTAATTTCTGTAATTTACGTCTAATGTCTGGTTGAGACTGGTTTACAAAAGCAGAATTCACCATGCATAAACTTCCTGGTGCCTCGGGATCATAGGGAGTATACATTCTATAAGCTTCAGTTAATCTTTCATAATAATCTGCTGGGCTCTCATCTATTCCTTGGATAATTCCTGCTACTTTGGAAAGGTTCATAGCTTTTTGGCCTCCTCTTCGCAGGCCTTGTAAAAAGCCTTGGCGAAAACGGGCTAGGGCGGTGGATCCTTCATCTGTATTCGGATCCCATTGGGGGTCTTCATTTGGGAATTCTCTCTGAGCTGCTTCTCTACGATCTATTATATTCTGCCCCTGCGCTGGAGCTGCAGGGTTTTCTGCCATCCATTCGATAGCTGCTTTTCTAATTCTCGCTCGTTCTTCTGTAGTGAATAGGGTGGTCAGGAGCTGACGGCAATCTGGCCAAGTGGGTTGGTGAGTTTCCATAATACTAGTTACTAATTCTGTCAGCTCCTGGGGCTTGCTAGTATAGGAGGCATAGTGCGACCTCCAATTTAATAAATCCGTTGTAGAGAACGGGATATACACATAAGTTAGGGGTCCCGCTACCACTTCATCATTATCATTCTTTACGGGCACTCCCGGGACTTGCCTTAAGGGAAACAGTTTGGCTGTCGTCCCAGGCGTCATTTGGGTCTGGGATCTAAGGGCTATTGTCGTTGTCTTTGCAGGAGTCGCTTTCTTTTTTACAACTGGTTTTGCTTTGGGTTTCTCTTTCACCGGGGCGCTAGTGCTAGCGCTAGCTTCCTCAATTATTTGTACACTGTCCTGTTCTTCTTCTTCTGGGGGATCCTCTCCTTCTTCTTCTAGCTCCGCTTCTGGCTCACTTTTTACATCCTCCTCTTCTCTCTCCGCTAATTCTTTCTCTTCCTCTCCTCCAGGAGGAGGGAGGTCAGGGATTGGGTCCCGCCTCGGCTCCGGCGGTCTCTGGGGTGCTGGGGCAGGACGCCGCCGGGCTATTCTCACTGGACCTGGGGTTCGGGGCTGCCTGAGGACTACTTCCGGGGAATCGGGATCTGCCAAGATGGGTTTCTTCTTGGCTTTCTTATCCTGCTCTTTCATTCTAGGCTGTTCCTTTCTCTGTCTAGAATCTGTTTTAGCTAACATAATTCTGCACTGTTCCTCATAACAGCGCTGCGCCCAGGAGGGCGGATCTTCACAAATACTTAACCAGGAATCTATATAGGGGTACTGATCGGGGTGCGCTACCCGCACTCTACGATGTATTGACTGGATAATCTCTACAGTGAACGTTCCCTCTCGGGGCCAGATGGGGTCTAGATCGGGCCACTCCCTAGTACACAAAATCTGCAAACGGGCTGCTGTCATTTTAATACCATAATCTCCTGAATATCCCTCTTTAAAATGTGCGATCATACATTCTAATGGAGTGTTCCTAGTAGACTCCGCCCCTCCCATTTCGATGTGTGCGCGCAACAACAGACAGAAGGGAAAAGGTGGGCGGACCGTGGGTAAGGGGTCCTCACGGCCCTGGAAACGTTTAGGGAATACAAATAACAAGACAAGACGACAATCGCTTCCCCCTTTTCGCGACCTGAACGCGGTCGCCCGGTCAGGAAATGCGCTAATCAGGGGTCAGCTCTCACTTGGTCCGTGCTGCCAGACCTCTCAGTCACACTTCGTTCACACAATCATGCTAGCAACGTATTCCCAGAATGCATTCGTTTCTATCTATTCTGACTAGTCTTTTCCAAGTACAATTACAAAAAGGATGAGGGTTTCACCTAGCGAATTCCCATGCCAGGCTACTCGGCTCTTCCTTGAGAGGTGATCAGGCTCTCTTACCAATTCCCAATATCTCGAGATTACAAATTCCAAGTTCCAAGTTCCAATGGCAGTACTGCTCTTTCTATTTCTGTCTAGACCCAAAATCAAAACTATACTCACCGGATCCGGTCCTCAAAACTTCCCAAGCAGGCGCATGAGTTGGACCTCGGACTCCCCTCACTCGGGTTCGAGGCGTTGACTCCAGCCGGGCTCGTCACCCGCCGAGGTCCGACCAGCTCCCTCCGATACAAGGGACCGGCGGCGCCAGGGAGCGGCCCTCGTCGGAAGGGCGCGATCCCGGCAGGACCAAGCCTATAGAGGCGGAAAGTCGTGGTATATTGCCCTATATACACTTTGATTCCACAACTTCCCGGCCAACGCACCAAGGAATATGTAGCAGCAAAGCGCAGACAAACCAATGATACCAGGAGTCTGTTCAGAAGGTCCAAATCATTTATTTGTGCACAAGTCTCAAGCAAGGCAATTTCAAAATGGCTGAGCAAAGTTTTCAAGCATTACAACAACTTTTATAGACTTCTGTTCCATTCTAGGTATAGAAAAACATTTCATTGGTCCCGGTACGCTCCCGTACCTCTCGTAGCCCTTCTATTGGTCCCGGTACTGATAAGTTTCTCCAATTATGTTCCTTCTGTGGGCTTCTGTAGGCATGACACCTGCCTGCCCCCCTTCTAGTCCCAATTACAATGGTCAGTTCATCAACTTGTTACTTTCACACTTTCAAGGCTATGGGACCATTTGTGCGTGCAGAAGAGCAAGGTTCTGTAACTCATCTGTCAGCACTCCTCAATATTTCTCTGCAAATGTACTCTTTCTTATCAGTAACTTTAAAACACATCTTTTCTGTACTTTTCCATTTCTTAATTCTGCAATTCTGCTTATCTAAGCTAATTCAATATTTCTACTGAGTTCTTTCTTACAATAGCAGCATATTGGGGGATGTGCAATCCTATATGCCTCTCCACAGGCCTCATTTACAGGTCAAGCTAGCCATGCTGGCCTGCCTATGTCAGACACCGTGGGTCACAGGCCTGCACCTGCCACAATAGAGCCTGGATTTTCTCTGCTTCCTTAGGAATCAGCACAGGTAGTCAGGGACAATCTAGCTCATAGCAGATGGAAACTGCATTTGCTGGATTTAGGAATTGCATAGAGATCCCTCATTACCAAATATTGGGACATGTTTACTAAAGTGCTGTGAATACAGTGGGCCAAATGCATGGTTAGCACGCACTTTTACCATGATGGGGCCTAGCAGCTGCAGTAGATGTTAGAAGTGTGGCTATGGTAAGGATGTACTGCCACAATAAGCATGTCATCCCCATGGTAGTTGTGAACGCATGGTCATAGTGCATGCGTATAGTGAATGTGCCCTGCAATTGTTAGCTACAAATGCATTATTAGGGCAGCAGTAAACTATAGAACCACTGCATACAGTAAGAAATGTATCCCAACCCCACCTACAGGACAGTAATAACAGGCCACAGCAGAATGGAGAGAGATGACTGGGAATAGGTATAACTGCCTGCACAGCACAGAGTAATGAGGCAAGTACAAGAATGCTGGGCATACAAATCAGGACAGGAAACACATGCAGTGAGTCTGGCTGCTCCCCTAACTGAGGGAGATAGGGTGCAAATATGGCATCTGAAGATGAGGGGGCCTTGATTAGGATCAGGCAAGGTGTCTACAGTGTCACATGGGACAGGTATATGAACCCCTTCACCCAGAATGCCTGTTCACCTAGGCTGCAGGGACCAAAGTACAAGGGCTCTGGTGTGTGGTGAATGAATCCCCCTCCCAGTCACTCCTCCCATGTGACTTGAACAGAGCCATAGCCATTGCCATGTGTCCCCCATGTGAAAGGAATTGGGATGCTAGAGCCAGAGGGACTGGAGGCCAAGCACAGTCAACACACATGCTCTGGGCATCCTGCCAACCAGTGCCTCTACAAAATGGGATCCAAAGGACCAAGAAGTACTCCTCATGACCCACCATATAAGGCACCCATCCCTGTGAACTAACACCTATAATGGGAGATACAAGGCAGGTCATCCACATTGGGCACCCATGCTTCCCCCTCCTTCCCCTTGGAAAGAGCTCTGGAGAAACAGCACAATGCAACCAAAGCATTCTCCAGGCTCAGCACTTCAGCTGTCAGGGAACCAAAGGTCCACAGGGCCTTGGAAGCCCATAAGAGCTCCCTAGGTCTATGAAATGCCTCATTCCCTAGGCATAGGAACCACAGATCAATGAACTCCAACAGAAAAAGCCCATGTTCAGTGCTAAAAATGCTTGCTCAGAGCCAATAGGCCTTAACCATATCCTCCTGTGGTCAGAGTGAGGGCCATCTGCCCACAGGAACATGGCCCATGATAATGGAATGGTCCACCAGGTACATGTACTGTATGCACTGCTACATGCCCATGCAGGGGAGGTAGGGGTCAAAAGGCATGCTGCCTGTCCACCCACTGTACTCTGCTGGCTCCAACTCTGGCTATGTGGCCAGTACTGTTTGAAGCATACAGGTCCTACGTCCTGACATTTCCACAGCACACAACACCAGCAGCTCTCTGACAACTATGACCCCATCGTGGTAAAGACATGCACTAAACACATGTTTGTCCCACGCTACATGATGCATTTTAGTAAACATGCCCCTAAGTTAGGTGCCAGTGCAAGCACTTAAATTAATATTGTCTGCATCAACTGAAAACTGACACCATTATTTTTTTTACTGCACTGCTAATCATATTAATTGCATTGAATATCCTCCCAATATACCTTTTAACACCAGAAGGTGAGCTAAAATGCCAGTGAAGTTCCTAAACATTACTCCTGTTTACAATTTCAGAAAGACAAGACTAACTCATACCTCTAATCACTGAATTAAAGATCTTGGAGTCCATCACCACTTCTACATCCTTTTTCTACCTACAATACCTAACTACCCCCATCCACTTGATAACCAATCCCCACCCAACAAATGTCCTCCAACCATTCAGCGATCCAGTTAGTTCAGTGGTTCTGAACCAGTCCTCCTTGAACCCCTAGGCCAGTCGGGTGTTCAGGATAGCCCTAATGAATATGCATGAGATATATATGCATTAGAGATATCCTGCCAACCTGACTGGTTTGTGGCCCTCTAGGGCTGGATTTGTAGACCCCTGCCTTACACCTCTGTCATTTAAGATTGTGAGTGAGCAAGGTGCAGATGTCCTAGACATCGAAAGGGTAGATAGAATGTGCCACATGCCTCCTCAATTCTCACCCCCTCCAAAAAGTTGTCTAATAGACAATATTTTGGTGGTGGTGAGAAGCAAAGAGGCATGTGACAAATTCTATCTAACCTTTTAGATGTCTTGGTGATCTGCACCTTGCCCACTCACAATCTTAAATGACAGGTGTAAGGCAGGGGTCTCCAAATCCAGCCCTAGAGGGCCACGAACCAGTCAGGTTGGCAGGATATCTCTAATGCATATATATCTCATGCATATTCATTAGGGCTATCCTGAACACCCGACTGGCCTAGGGGTTCAAGAAGGACTGGTTCAGAACCACTGAGTTAGTTAGTATGTGGGAGAGTAGTTAAGGGTGGTGGCAGTTAGTGAGTGGATAGGGGGCTAGTTAATTGGGTGAATATGGCTTAGTGGATGTGTAGGGGTGGTTAATGAATGGATGAAGATTGTTAGTGAGAGGGTGGGGGTAGTTAGTGAGTGAGTGGGGACTAGTTAGAAGGATAGGGGATGGGTTAGTTGATGTGAATGGGTGGTTAGTGAATGGGTGAGTGTTCTTAGCTGTGAGTGGGGGTAGTTAGTGAATGAATGAGGGAGTAGTTAGGTGGGTGGTGATAGGGAAAAAAATAAAGCTTAAAGTGTGTAGCAGGACTAAGAGGCCCGCAGGGGAAAATAGGAATCCTGTATATATCTATATATGGAAAGGGATGTGCTGTGCTAAGACAACTTGATTGTTCTACACGGAGACGACTAACATCTGTGAAGTTACTGATAAGCTGTGGTGGGCCTCAGGGGATGAGTTGATGACATATGTATATGTTTCTGTTAATGTATAAAAGACAGACAGCCCCTCTAACCTGTGGAATAAACTTACATACTACTTATGTGCGAGTGTGTGTGTTTGTTCCCCTGGAATTCCAGACAGAGAAGGTAAGGTGATTCCTCAGCCCAGAGGATTAACGGACATCCCGAGGGTAAGTGATATATAGTGCTGGGAAAGGAATAACCCACACTAACAGGTGGAGATTGGTTAGTAGATAAATGGGGGTAGTTAGTGGTGAGAAGTAGCTAGTCAATGAATAAGGTTGTAGCTAGGTGGGTGGGAGGTACTGAGTGAGTGAAGAGTCCTGGGACAGAATTCCATCAACTTGGGAATCCTGAGGCAGAGGGTCTTTAACTCTTGGATCCCAGGTAAAGTCTCTTTGACTCAGGGCTCTCTACTTGGATACCTCCTCTCAATCACTCCTCTTATATGATTTGGACAGCACCCTAGCCCACAAAAGCTCACAAGGTCTATGGAACATCTCATCCCCTTGGCATGGGAACCAGGGAGGAACTACTGATCTATGACCTCCAACACAGGCCCATGTTTAGTACTAGAAATGTTATGTAGTTGCTCAGAGCTGGTAGGCCTAAGCCATATCCTCCCTTGGTCAAGGTGAGGGGCCATCTGCCACAGGAACATGGCCTGCAAGGTGCACACATGCACCGCTATATACCCATCTCATGCAGGGGAGGTGAGGATCAGACAGCACCTTTTGATGCTAAACAATAATGTGGCCAGAATGTTAAACACACCTTTTGTATGTGGGGAAACAGGATACTGGTCTAGATGGACCTTTGGTCTGAACCAGTATGGCATATCTTGTGTTCTGTCTCCTCATACTACACAACACCAGCAGATGTGAACAGCAGTCATAAGAAAATAAGAACATAAGAAATTCCATACTGGATCAGACCAAGGTCCATCAAGCTCAGTATCCTGTTTCCAACAGTGCCCAATCCAGGTCACAAGTACCTGGCAGGTTCCCAAAAGGCACATGGATTCCACAATGCTTGTCCTGGGGCAAACAGGGGATTTCCCAGGTCTTCTGTAATAATGGTTTATGGACCTTTCATCCAGGAACCTTTTTTAAACTCAGCTACACTAACAGCTTTTATTACATCTTCCGGTAATGAATTCCAGAGTTTGATTACACATTGAGTGAAAAAATATTTCCTCTTATTAGTCTTAAATGGGTTACATTGTAGCTTCATTGTGTATCCCCTAGTCGTTCTACTTTTTGATGGCATAAACAATCGATCTACGCTTACCTGTTCCATTCATTAATTTATAGACCTCTATCATAAATCCCCTCAGCTGTCTCTTTTCCAAGTTGAAAAGTCCTAAACTTTTAAACCTTTCCGCATAGGGGTGTACCCTTCCATCCCTTTACTATTTTGGTGGCTCTTCTCTGTACGTTTTCTAATTCCGCTATATTCTTTTTAAGATATGGCGACCAGAATTGCACACAATTCAAGGTACAGTCACACCTTGGAACGATACAGAGGCATTATAATATCCATAGTTTTATTCTCCATTTCTTTCCTTATGATACCTAGCATTCTATTTGCTTTCTTGGCCACCACTGCACAATGGGCAGCGGGTTTCAACATATTATCCGCGATGACATCTAAATCCTTTTCCTGGGTGGTGGTTCCTAATGTGGAACCTTGCATCATGTAACCATAGTTTGGGTTGTTCTTTCCTAGGTGCATAACTTTGCACTTGTCCACATTAAATTTCATCTGCCATTTGAACATCCAGTCTTCCAGTTTATCAAGGTCTACTGCAATTTTTCACAATCCTCTTGAGTTTTAACAACTTTGAATAATTTTGTGTCATCTGCAAACCTGATCATCTCACTCGTTATTCCCATTTCCAGGCCATTTATGAATGTGTTAAAAAGCAGTGGGCCCAGCACAGATCCCCGGGGTACTCCACTATTCACCTTTCTCCATTGGGAAAATTGGCCATTTAGCCTTACCCTCTGCTTTCTGTCTTTTAACCAGTTCCTGATCCACAATAGTACGCTGCCTCCTATCCCATGACTTTAATTTTGCCAAGAGTCTTTCATGGAGGACCTTGTCAAAGGTCAAGACAGCTGCTGATGTTTCTGTGGATGGCCCTGGTCTTTTGACTGTCAGGCTGCTGTTGTGGTCCACTGCCATGGCAGTTGCACCATGCAGCCCCTTTCAACAGCTGGCTTAGGCAGGTGCCTATGTATTCTACTGGCATTGCCAATGACCCTTTTATTCTTCTATGTGTTTGCCCTGTTTCTGCCCTTAATATTTTCTAGCACTCATAGTAACATAGTAAATGATGGCAGATAAAAACCAGCATGGTCTATCTAGTCTGCCCAGTAAAGTGCCAGAGTTGCCACTCTAGGTAGGTTACCTCTCTCTATTTAGAAGTTATTTACATTTGTTTTTATTTCATCCTCTTGCTATGTGTCTGTGTGTCTGACACATGTCTTTTTGAATTTCATCACTGTTTTTCTTCCCACTACCTCCTTCAGGAGGGCATTCCAGGCATCCACCACCCTTTCTGTGAAAAAGTGTTTCCTGATGTTGCTTTTAAGTTTATCTCCTCGTAACTTCATTTCATGTCCTCTATTTCTACATTTTCCCCATCTTTGAAATAGATTTGTTTGTTCATTAATACACTTTTAGTATTTAAACGTCTGTATCATATCCCATTTGTCTCTCCTCTTCTCTAGGGTATACATATTGAGGTCTTCAGGTTTTTCTCATTTTCCTTCTGGTGCAGGCCCCAAATTATCTTGGTTGCCTTCCTCTGAACCTAGGGTTGCCAACTGGCCGGTTTTCAGCCGGCCTGGCCGGTTTTTCCATGGCCAGGCCGGCTGCCGGCACAGATGTCAAACCGGCCGTTGAAAAGCCGGTTTTTTGCTCTGGCCGCAAGATCGGGAGCGGCCAGAGCAAAAAACCGGCTTTCCTCCCGAAGTCCGCGGCGCGAATGCGAACGCGATTCCCCATAATAGTGCAGCCGCTGCTTCTGCTTTGTACAGAGCAGCGGCTGCACTACACTTACTTTGAAAAGGAAAGAAACTGTATGAGGAGCCCTCCGGTCATGGCAGAGCCCGAGGAAGTGATGTCATTGGGGCGGGTTCCTCACAGGCTGTCTTTCCTTTCAAATTAACTTTCTTGCATCTAAAGTTAATTTGAAAAGGAAAGACAGCCTGTGAGGAGCCCACCCCCATGACATCACTTCCTTGGGCTCTGCGATGACCGGAGGGCTCCTGACACAGTTTCTTTACTTTTCAAAGTAAGTATAGTGCAGCCACTGCTCTGTACAAAGCAGAAGCAGCGGCTTGGGCAGGGCAGGGCAGGGGTGTGAGTGAACCAGCAAGGGGGGGGGGGGGGCGATGGTATGATTAAACCAGCAGGAGGGAGGGAGGGGGGGTTTGGTGTGAGTGACCCAGCAGGAGGGGGTGAGTGAGTGACAGGGGGGTGGGTGAGTGAACCAGCAGTGGAAGGGGGGGTGGTGTGAGTGAACCAGCAGTGGAGGGGGGGGTGTGAGTGAATCAGCATGGGAGGGGGGTTGGTGTGAACCAGCAGGGGAGCGGGGTTGATGTGAGTGAACCAACAGGGGAGGGGGGGTGATGGTGTGAGTGAACCAGCAAGGGGGGGGGAGTGAGTGACACAAGGGTGGGTAAGTGAACCAGCAGGGAGGGGAGGGGAGGGGTGGTGTGAGTGAACCAGCAGGGGAGGGGGTGAGTGAGAGAACCAGCAGGGAGGGGGGGGGGCGAGTGAGTGAACCAGCACTGAGGGGAGGGGAGGTGAGTGAACCAGCACTGAGGGGGGGGGGGTGTGAGTGAATCCTCGGTAATTTTTGTGGGTGGGGCTGGGGGCAGGGCAGGGGCGGGACTGGGGGAGGAGAATGGGTGGAGCATGGCGAGCCACAGGTGTCGGGTTTTTCTCGGTGAAAAAGTTGGCAACCCTATCTGAACCATTTCAAGTCTTTTTATATCCTTTGTAAGGTATGGTCTCCAAAAAAAAACAAAATATGAGGGGGAGGGGGAGTTGATAAGTCTCTGGCTTTGTACCTTAACAGAAAGCTATGGACACATTTTGGTTCCAGAGGTCAGAATGATCTCTCTGCAGTTTCTTTTTTTTTTTTTTTGTAAATCAACTTTATTGAACCATCACACCAAAATCCTCCATGGGTGCTGTGGGAACACTTACACAGCACTTACACAGCAACCCTCCCCCCACTCAAGCACTTAGAAACATAGAAACATAGAAACATGATGACAGAAAAAGACCACATGGCCTATCTAATCTGTCCTTCCATATCAACAACTACAACAGTCCACTTTTTACCTTTAGAGATCCTCTGTGTTGGTCCCATGCTTTTTTGAATTCAGTTACTGTCCTCATCTCTACCACCTCCACTGGGAGACTATTCCATGGATCCACTACTCTTTCTGTAAAGAAATATTTCCGCATATCACTCCTGAATCTATCTCCCTTTACTTCTCTCTCTGTTTCTGCTCGGATGAGCTGTGGGGCGTCAATAGCTTTCTACCTTTTCCCCCTCAGAGAGTCAGAATCTCATTACGTGCCTTGGAGGACAGCATATTAATATAAAATTCCAAAATTACCAAAAATGCACCCTCCTCTGGCAATTCCCTCTTGCAGCCCATCATTCCAGTAGCATTAATTGGGATGTAGCCATAGCTGGCTATAATCTATTTAGAGGAGATAGAGAGGATAGAAAAGGTAGAGGAGTAGACCTATATGTCAAAAGCAATATTAAAGCTGCTGAAATGTAGGGGACGTGGGGAAAAGAAGAAGCGCTGTGGATTGTGTTGGAAAGAAAGATGGCACTATCATCCATGCTGGTGTGGTCTACAGGCCTCCGACTCAAACCAAAGAAATAGATAGCGTACTGATTATAGATATTGCAAAGATAGCCACAAAGGGGGAAGTGATCATATTGTGTGACTTTAATCTACCCAATGTGGATTGGAGTGTTCCTTCTGCAAATCCGGAAAGAAGCTAAAAAATTGTGGATGCCTAAACAAATGTTGATGGAACTGACCAGGGAGAGCTCCGTGCTGGATTTAGTGCTCAACAACGGAGATAGCGTGTCAGATATCCAGGTGGGTGCCCTAGTGAGCAGCAGCGATCATCACATGGTATGGTTTGAGATAAAAGCCAAGGTAGCATCCAATCACAGCAAGCTGAAAGTCCTAGATTTCAAAAACACTGACTTCAGTAAAATGGCCAAGTATGTGAAGGAGGTGTTGGCAGGGTGGGAGGAGATAAGGGAAAGTGGAATTGCAATGGGCTGAACTAAAGGAGGCAATAAAAGGTGCAACAGATACATACATAAGGAAAGTAAATAAAAACAAGAGGAAAAGGAAACCTATTCGGTTCTCCAAAGAAGTGGCTGCACAAATAAAGACAAAAAACGCAGCTTTCACAAAATTCAGAAGCTCACAGAGGAACACGGGAAAGAATACAAGATCAAACTAAAAGAAACAACAAGAGAAATAAGGATAGCAAAATCAAAGGCAGAAGAAAAGATGGCTAAAGATGTGAAATGTGGCGACAAACCTATTTTCAGGTATATTCGGGAAAGGAGGAAAATCAGAAGAGGAATTGCAGGACTCAAATGTGCTGGGAACAGATTTGTGGAAAGTGACATTGAAAAGCGAAAATGCTAAACAAATACTTCTGTTCTGTTTTTACTAAAGAAAATCCAAGAGAAGGACCACCTGTGATTGACAAATATATAAATGGGAATGGAGTAGATACCATACCATTCACAAAAGATGATGTGTTAGAACAGCTTGCAAAACTGAAAGTGGACAAGATTATGGGACCAGATAGGATACATCCTAGATACTGAAAGAGCTCAGAGAGGTTCTTGCAGGGCTGTTAAAGAATGTCTTTAATAGATCCTTGGAGACAGGAGAAGTTCCACAGGACAGGAGAAGGGCTGATGTGGTACCTCTTCACAAAAGTGGTAGTTGGGAAGAAGTGACAAACTACAGGCCAGTAAGCCTTAACTCGGTGGCGGGAAAAGTAATGGAGGCACTCCTGAAAGAGCGAATAGTGGACTTCCTCGAAACCAACAGGTTGCATGATCCAAGGCAACATGGTTTTACCAAAGGACGATCTTGCCAAACAAATCTGTGAGTTCTTTGACTGGGTGACCAGAGAACTAGATCAAGGGCATGCAATGGATGTCATCTACCTGGATTTCAGCAAAGCCTTTGATACTGTTCCTCATAGGAGGCTTATCAAAAGACTCATCAGCTTGGGGATGGGTCCCAAGATGGTGAACTGGATCAGAAATTGGTTGACTGACAGGTGACAGTAAACGGAACTCACTCAAATGAAATGAAGGTGATTAGCAGTGTGTCCCAGAGTTCAGTCTTGGGACCGGTACTGTTCAATATATTTGTGAGTGATATTGCTGAAGGACTGAATGGAAAAGTCTGTCTTTTTGTATATGACACAACAATTTGCAACAGAGTGGATTCCCCTGAGGGAGAGAAGAACATGAAGAAAGATTTACAAAAGCTGGAAGAATGGTCTAATGCTTAACAGTTAAGATTTATTGAGAAGAAGTGCAGTGTCATGCACTTGGGAAGCACAAATCCAAGGGAATTGTATGTGATAGGGGACGAGAGGTTGGTATGCACAGACAAGGAGAAGGACCTCAGAGTGATTGTTTCTGAGGATCTCAAGGTGGCGAAACAGTGTGACAAGGCAGTAGCAAAAGCCAGAAGGATGCTGGGTTGCATATAGAGAGGAATTACGAGCAGAAAGGAAGAGGTAATAATGCTACTGTACAAGTTGCTGGTGAGGGCTCACTTGGAATACTGTGTTCAGTTTTGGAGACCGTATCTCGCAAAGGATATAAAAAGGCTGGAAGCAGTTCAGAGGAAGGTGACCAAAATGATTTGGAGCCTGCATCAGAAGACTTATGAGAAGAGACTTGAAGACCTAAATATGTACACTCTGGAGGAGAGGAGGGACAGGGGAGATATAATTCAGACCTTTAAATACTTAAAGAGTATTAATGAACAAACAAACCTCTTCCAAAGACAAGGAAACTTTAAAACTAGAGGGCATAACATGAAGCTGCAAGGGGGTAAACTGAAAGGCAATGTCAGGAAATACTTTTTCACTGAAAGGGTGATGGATGCTTGGAATGCCCTCCTGATGGAAGTGGTGGGGGCTAATACAATGACAGAATTCAAAATGGAATGGGACAGACACAGTGGATCCCTTTACATCAACAAGATAAAATGAAAATAAACATAACTAATTTTTATATCTGAACAAACAGAGGTGACCTACATGGAGCAGTGGGTACATCCCTAAACAAAGACATGGGGAGGGGTGGCCTGCACAGAGCGGCAGTTGCACCTACTCTTGCTGCCTTGCTGGGCAGACTAGATGGACCATACTGGTCTTTTTCTGCCGTCATATACTATGTTGCTATGTATATGAAAGCAAATCTGCCATTCCCAATAGGAGGGCAGCCCAAGGACTCCTCCATTTCCTAAGAATAAGTTGTTTTGCCACTACACAGGCTTTGCAGATTAGTATCCTAGCCCCCCCGCCCCCTAGGGACGAGCGGTGGTAACTGGTGAATACCAATTTTCTGGTCCAATTAATCTTCTGTCTTATTAAAAAAGTTATACATTTCTGGATATCTCTCCAATATTTCTGAATCTCCCCACATCCCCACCACATATGGCCCAAATCAATACTGTAGAAGGATTATTTGGACCTCTGGAATCGAAGTGTGCCCATACCTTTCTGTTTCGTTACAAAGCCAGAGACTTATCAGCTCCCCCTTGTACTCCAAGTGAGGCCTCACCAATGACCTGTCCAAGGGCACTAATACCTCCTTCTTCCTGCTGGTTATTCCTCTCTGTATACAGCCTAACATCCTTCTGGCTTTGGACATTGTCTTGTCACACTGTTTTGCCACCTTGAGATCTTCAGATACACTAATCCCGATGTCCCTCTCTTAGGGATTTGTTTACTAAACAGCAGTAGTGGCTTCCGTGTGATATCGGAGCCGCGGCCCCATTGAATTCAACATATTATCCACGATGACACCTAAATCTTTTTCCTGGGTGATGGTTCCTAATGTGGAACCTTGCATCGTGTAAGCCATGAATTCAGTGGGGCTGCAGCTCTGATATTGCATGGAAGGCGCTACCGCTGTTTAGTAAACATACCCCTTAGTCCAAACACACCAGTCTCTTTGTACAGTTTCTTTGAGTTTCTGCATTCCAAGTGCATCACTTGGCATTAATTCTCAATTGCCAAACATTTGACCATTCTTCAAATATTTGTAAATCTTTTCTCATATGGTTTCATCCCTCTGAAGTGTCCACTCTGTAGCAAATCTTCAATGCAAACTTTTTCCTTTTAACCCTTCACCAGCATCACTCACAAAGACACTGAACAGTAGCGGACCCAGGATCAATCCCTGAGGCACACACAGTCTCCTTTCTTCAGAGTGAGTTCCATTCACCACTATGCTCCGTAGTCTTTCAGTCAACCTGTTCTTGATCCAGTTCATCACCTTGGGACCCATCCCCAGGCTTCTCAATTTAATGATAAGCCTCCTATGAGGAACAGTATCAAAGGCTTTGTTGAAATCTAAGTAGGCCACATCCATCGCATGCCCTTGATCTAGTTCTCTGGTCACACAGTCAAAGAAATCAGATTTGTTTGGCATGATCTTTCCTTGGTAAACCATGTTGCCTTGGATCTCATAACCTGTTGGCTTCCAGAAAAAACACTATCTTTTCTTTCAACGGGGTTTCCATTACTGCTTCTACTACTGAGGTAAGGCTTACAGGTCTGTAGTTTGCCACTTCTTCTCTGTTGCCATATTTGTGAAGAGGGACCACTCGCAAACAAATTGCATATTCAACTCATGCTAGCAAGGTGGGTGTAACTACTGCCTGGTCAGAGGCAGAAGGTATATAAGAACATAAGATATGCCATACTGGGTCAGATCAAGGGTCCATGAAGCCCAGTATCCTGTTTCCAACAGTGGCCATTCCAGGTCTCAATTACCATGCTGCTCGTCCCAGGGGTACACAGTGGATTTCCCCAGTTCTCTTTAAAAATGGTTTATGGACTTTCCGTCATCTTCAGTCTTGTGCCTCCCTCTCAGTTTTCCAGTCCATGCTAGACACCTAACTCCTGAGTCTGCACTCTCCCCAACCTAATTTTTTTTCCTTCTCCTGAGTTGTTGTTTTCCCAATTCCTCTCTTATTATATCCCCAGCCTAATCTCCTAGTTTCCATTCTTTCTCCTCACATATTCATGTTTATACCCCCGCCCATTCTAAGTCTCTGCTATTCTCCTCCTGCATATACATTTATCCCTATTCTCCTGGTTTCTGGTAACTCTCAAGTGTTAGCTGAATTCCCCCTACTCTCCATACTACTCAATTCCTTTGTTTCCATTCTCCGCCCCTCCATGGAGTTCCAATCGCTATGTCTCCACTCTTCTCTCCCATAACCTTAATAGGTCTGGACATTTATGGTCCTTCTCTGCTTACCTCCTGGAATTAGACAGTATGTGTGCCCCCCATGGCCCGGCAGGAAAACTAGGCTGAATCTGATGGGCTGTTATTTCTAAATCCGCAAGCACTCTTGTAGTTAATGCCTTGCCTCTCTCTCTTATGTGGTACATATATGCTGATTGAGCCATCCAAAAGGAAGAAGATACCAGTTGCAGGCCCATCAGGTTAGAAATGCTGGACTTGCTCTCCTTTTGGCCACAGAGGGAGGAAGAGTGTCCTGCATACCATTTCTTCATTGGCTTTGGCGTTGATGAAAATTGCAGTGTGGCAGTGGAAGGGGGAGATGATGGGCTAGTAGCGATGGCAAGAGCAGTAACGGTGATGGATGTGCTAGTCCTGGAGCACCCTGAAAGCAGCAGCGGAGGAGCAATAGAGTTATTTTGGAGGAAAGGCTGCAGGTGTTGCAGTGAGCAACTGCGGCATTTTGGCAGCGAAGCAGCAATGGAGACAGTGGCTACAAAAACAGCAGTGGTGAGCAACAGTGCTGGTGTTCACAACGAAGGCTGCAGTGACCATGGAAAGAAGCAACAGGCAGCAGCAGAATAGCAGGACTCTCAACTCTTCACATGTTTCCCACTCCCATGTCAGCAGACAAGCAGTCTCGTATGTACAGTCTTCCTTAATTGGCAGTGCCCAGCACAATTTCCCTTGCACAGGTACCACCGTGAACTATTGATGCTACGCCTATGCCTGCAATAGGGAATAATAGCTAATCCCTTTGTTTAAGTGGGATTTGATGGACATGAGCTAACACACATTTTGCTCACATTGTAATGCACCATTGTGAGTTAAAAGCCCGAGTTAAGCTTAGTGCACATTTTTACATGATCCTGTATGGGGACAGATGTGCTAAACTGTTCTCCTGATTTTGAGTACAAGACAAATGCCCAGTACATGGTGCAGCTGATCCTAGTAAACCACGGCTCCCACGGAAATGTTCCTGCAACGCTTGTGACATAGATGGTGGGGGAGGGGCATAAGGGGATTATATCTTCATGAAGGTGGCCAATAAAGAACTAAACTCAAATTATTTTTAGAACATGCAACTACATTTTAAAATATGGTTTATGAGTTTTGTTACGGGGAAGGAGATTCAAATTCTTTTTTTAACCACTCTTTCCCCTGCTGGAGTCTGCCGAGAGAGCATGCCTCACGGATCTCACCACTGATCGGTGGGCTGAAGCTTTCCCTTCTTTAATACACAATCCACTGCAATCAACAGACAATGGGTGTGCTGTTGTCAAACCTGAAGGCTTAGATTTCCCACAGTGGCTTTTACCACCAGAGGGACACTTTAATGCAGCCTTACACAAGCACACACCCACGCCTACACATTGTTCCAGGCTGCCAGTCACTTGGCAATGGTTATGTTTTTTTCCTCATTGTTGTTATTTGTTTGCTTGATCTTTTACTCTGCCAACGCTTTAAAAATTGTCGGTCTGCTAAAGCCTAACTAAAGTTAATTAAGCTGCAGTGTTTGACTCTAGAATGTCACAAATTTCAATTGTCTGCACAGCACCAATCCAGGCGACCCTCCAAGAAAGCAAATACCTTTGGGAATGGCTCTGCAGACCAGTAGACAGAGATATTAAAATTTTCTACTTCTTTCAGTAATCCCCTGGCTTCACAGACAAAGATAAAATCTTCTTTTCCCTAAGATTGTCTCTGCAGGAGCAGGATAATTTGGTGGCTCTCCAAGTGATGCTTGATAGTCCTTAGTGAATAGAACAACTTTGGTTGTGGTTCCTACAACAATAATAACTTGTTGCAGTGTCCAGCAAACACACTACATATTGTAGCTGCCATTAACCACATCAGCAGTTTGTAAGAGGTAAGCTTCGCTGGGCTGGTAAATATTTTAGGGCATAAGAAAATAGTAACATAAGAAATGCCATACTGGGACAGACGAAGATCCATCAAGCCCAGTATCCTGTTTCTAACAGTGGCCAAAAAAGCAAACAAGTTCCAGAATACTTGTCCCAGGGTAAGCAGTGGATTTCCCAGGTCCTCTTTAATAATGGTTTATGGACCTTTCTTCCAGGAAATTATCCAAACCTTTTATAAACCCAGCTACACTAACAGCTTTTACTATATCCTCCGGTAACGAATTCCAGAGTTTGATTACACAGGTACACTACCAAAAAACTGCCTCCAGTTTTGCAACTGATTCCTATAGATTTTGGGGTGCTGAATCCAGGAAAAATAGCCAAAATGTTCCATCACGTCACGTTTTCTTGCAAAATTATATTTCTTACCCATATAAGGAATGTTCACATAATTTCTTTTTAGCCGACTGCAGTTTATTTTCTTGGCCCAAAATAGAGGTTGTAATGGTTAACTAACTAGAAACACTCCCTCATGATATTTTAGAGTGTTTTGTATTCATTTTATACATTAACAGGACAATTGGGAGGCGGGGGGCTAAATCCAGTATTCGCGCTGGCGCATGTTCTTTCCTGTTCGCCTCGCCTCGTTCGCTCGCTCAAACACGGTGGTTGCGACATGAACGTTCCTGTCAAATTTCAGTTTCTTGCAAGTTCATTATTACCTTTTGTTTGCTCAGTCGTAATCCAGCCTTATTCCGAAGTGGTTCACTACAGTTGTAGTTTGCAGTGCTGTGTATTTCTGATGGCTCACAGAGCCAGAGGTTGCGTCAACTCTCCGGACAGTTTTTGTTTTATTTGTGGGGAATATACCGTGAAAAAGCGGCAGAGGAACATTTCTGCATTTATTAAAAAAGTATATTTCGCCTATTTCGGTTTGAAGTTAGGCGATCAAGACAAACCGTGGGCTCCTCACAAAGTGTGCAAGACATGTGAGGAAGATCTACGCTTATGGATGAAAGGTAAAAAACAAGCATTTCGTTTCGGAATACCTATGATGTGGCGTGAACAAAGAGACCACAGCAGTGACTGCTGTTTTTGCTCTTGCATTGTGAAGGGATACAACTTAAAAAATAAGAACGTAATAAGTTACCCCAACCTTCCCTCAGCAATTAGGCCTATGCCTCATAGCAACGAAGTACCTGTGCCTGAACCACCAAAATCTTTGGATCATATTTGTGTGGACGGTTCTGATCATGATGAGACTCATCAGATGGCTTTTCCCGATGAGTCCAGTACTTCCGAGTTTGAAACTGAACCAGATCCGAAACCTGAACTTTTCTCTCAAGCTGAATTGAATGATTTAGTCCGGGATTTAGGACTCCCAAAAGATGCTGCCCAACTGCTAGGTTCTCGGCTTAAACAGAAAAATCTATTGTCACCAGGAACAACTTTTTATTGGTACCGCAACCGCGAGACACAATTTTTGAAGTATTTCAGCAAAGAGGAAGAGTGGGTATTTTGCAACGATATATACGGAGTGATGGAAAAGTTTAAACTCAAGTATGATCCTGCTGAATGGCGGCTGTTCATTGATTCGTCAAAAGACAGCATAAAAGGTGTTCTTCTTCATAATGGCAACACATTCGCTTCAGTTCCTATTGCTCACTCTGTTATTCTCCAAGAAAAATACGAGAATTTGGCCTGATTCTTCAGAAGATTCGTTATGATGAGCATAAGTGGATGATTTGTGGAGACTTTAAAATTCTATCCATGCTATTAGGGCAGCAATCCGGTTTCACCAAATATCCCTGCTTCCTTTGCTTGTGGGATAGCCGGGCCCGCGACCTACACTGGGGGAAAAAAGACTGGCCAATTCGGGAGTATTTGAGACCCGGTGAGAAAAATGTTCTTCATGAGAGCTTGGTACCTCGTGATAAAATTCTATTACCACCTCTCCACATTAAGTTGGGTCTCATTAAGCAATTCATCAAGTCCCTTCCAAAAGATGGTGAGTGCTTTCGGTACCTTTGCTCAAAGTTCCCCCGACTTTCTGAAGCAAAGCTAAAGGAAGGAGTGTTTGTTGGCCCTGATATAAGGAAACTCATTTCAGATGGAGCATTCGCTGAAACGATGTCTGAGAAGGAAAAAGAAGCCTGGGATTCCTTCAAGGATGTTGTTCTGAAATTCTTGGGGAACAGGCGGGATGAGAACTATAAGGATATTGTTGCCAGGATGCTCAATGCCTTCAAAGAACAAGGCTGTAACATGAGCCTGAAAGTCCATTTCTTGCACTCCCATGTGAACTACTTTCCCGAAAACTTGGGGGCGTACAGTGAAGAACAAGGTGAAAGGTTTCACCAGGACATCAAGGACACAGAGAGAAGGTACCAAGGAAGATGGAACACCACTATGATGGCTGATTTCTGCTGGTTGCTGCTGCGGGAAACCCCAGATGAAAAATACGCCAAGCAGCACACCAAGAGAAGCATTCGGGGGAAGAAGAAACGGGCCCACCAGGAGATTGATTGACCCAAGAATGACTTTAAAATCTAAACTGTGTTGACAAATATCGTGTTTTTACTAAACTTTGAAATAAAAATTTGCTAGTTATTACCACAGTGTCGGATCTCATTTATTAGAATTTTATTTTCACACCATCGGATGTTTGTCTTCATGTATTGCAATGGTGCGGTTTGCGTTTTCTATTCTTACATACATACCTGTACAACATTTTTTGCACATTTCTTTGCTTTGCTTTGTGTCTAACCTCGCTCTTATATGCTCAATGTTTGTGCACATGTATGTGGCTGTTTTAAGTGCAGACAATTTTGTTACCATCACAGTGTGTTTTGTTGACATTACTCTATTCTTATGTGCTGCCTTGTTACAATTTTCTTTATTCTTATTTGAATAACTACTAAACAATTAGTATAAAGAATTCATCCAAGAAACTTTTATCTCGATCGCACTCAATCTGAAACGTTCACCTCAAACTGCTAACCCAATGTAGCAAAAAATCTGTACATGATGGAGCAAATTGGTTACCAGATTTGGATTCAGCGCACCAAAAAACGTAAAAATCAATCGAAACATTAGAGGCAGT
Source organism: Ichthyophis bannanicus (assembly GCA_033557465.1). Taxonomy (NCBI): domain Eukaryota; kingdom Metazoa; phylum Chordata; class Amphibia; order Gymnophiona; family Ichthyophiidae; genus Ichthyophis; species Ichthyophis bannanicus. The sequence continues at coordinate 1,073,848,332 of CM066031.1, read as the reverse complement.
TAAAAAAAATTTTTTTTAGTGTACCTGTGTTATGCATTGAGTGAAAAAATATTTTCTCTTATTAGTCTTAAAGGGGTTACATTGTAGCTTCATTGCATGTCCCCTAGTCTTTCTACTTTTTTGATGAAGTAAACAACCAATCTACTTTTACCCATTCTACTCCATTCATTAATTTGTAAACCTCTAACTTATCTCCCCTCAGCTGTCTCTTTTCTTAAGTTATGGTCGCACCATGGAACAATACAAAGGCATTATAATATCCTTGGTTTTATTCTTCATTCGTTTCCTTATGATACTTAGCATTTTATTTGCTTTCTTGGCCACTGCCGCACACTGAGTGGAGGGTTTCAACATATTATCCACAATGACGTCTAAATCCTTTTCCTGGGTGGTGGTTCCTAATGTGGTACCTTGCATCATGTAACCATAGTTTGGGTTGGTCTTTCCTAGCTGCATAACTTTGCACTTGTCCACATTACATTTCATCTGCCATTTGAACGTCCAGTCTTCCAATTTTCAAGGTCCTATTGCAACTTGGGGAGTGTTTACTAAAGTGCATTAGCCAGGAGCACAGGGTTTGACATGGGGTTTATATGTGCTTCGGCCATGTGGTAGTAAGGAGCACGGGCCCAAAGGTGAGTGTGCTAAAAATCTCACACTAGCACGTAGAGCGTGAATAGACAAGGTTAAAGTGGAAAGAGGATGGAGTCAGGATGTGTGGCTGGAGTGGGTGCTGTAGTCCCGAGCTAGCCATATAACCATGTCGGTAGCGCGAGAGCTGCTAACACCACCCTCTGATGAGGCATTAGCTACACTTGCCATGTTCCACGTGCGAACTGTGCAGTTTGGAAGCAAGTGTTAGGAAATATGAAGGGCAGAAGTAGCGCAAACACATAAGAATAATATTGGGGTAAGTGGAGATGTGAGCTGAATGCCAAGGCACCTGCCTGGCCACCTGTTTGGAAGGGCTGCATGATGCAGCTGACATGGAAGTGGACCATACCAGCTTGGCTACCACAAATCTAGAGCCTACAGGTCAGGAGTGACCCTGCGGGGACAGTGGCCAAGCATCCACAGACACATCAACAGCCGTCTTGAAGGACTGTTATTAATGTCAGCATATGCAATAGCTAGCTGTCAAAGGGCTGTTGGTGTTGTGTGTGGTGGAGTTGTTTGGACATAGGGCCTGTGCTTCATGCTACAGTTGCTACTGGCCACATAGCCAGAGTTGAAGCAATGCAGTGTAGTATTCGTAGTCCCTAATTTTACCCATTGGAATCAATACTGCAGGTCCCATAATGATCAGGATGAGATTGTAGAAATCCAGGACTGCCTTAAATTTCACCCCTGGAACGGGGTAATGTGGCAACTCTGGGGGAGGAGCATGCAAATTAGGTGATGCACTTACTGCAACATGATGGTATGGTAGTACAAGAGCAGTGCATACATGCACTTGGGGGCCGTGCTGCTGCCATGGGCCATATTCATGAGGGCAGATGGTTCTCCAGGTTGGAGCTCATTGATCGGTGTCCCTTCTCTTGGGTTGATGGGGGGGGGGGGGCTTGGACTGGAAATGGACATGGGGAGCTCTTTCTCCAACTCCATGTGGTGTTCTCTCACAGCTCCTCCTGGTAGGAAGGAACATGGGGAGCCCCCCTTGCTCTAGAGGTCAGAGCATGGGGGGAGGGGAGTGCCTCTTGACCCTATAGCACCATGTGTATGCTGCCCTGAGCAGGTATGCTCATGGTGCTTGGTCTCCAGATCCTCCTGCCACTGGCACACCCCACCCCCCAACATGGGGGACACACTTCACAATGGTCATGCTTCTGCCCAAGCAATAATCAGAGGAGGGAATGAGCCATGGAGCCCATCCCCCCTTATCCAGAGGCCTTGTACAGTGTTCCCTGCAGCTTAGGTGAAAAAGCACCCTGGGCACCTCAGGGTAAGGGGAGTTCATACACTGAGGGTAAGGGGAGTTCATACACCTCAGGGTAAGGGGAGTTAAACACTGTGGACACCTTGCCTGATTCCATAGAAGACATGCATTTGCTTTGCTGATGTGCATGCCCCATCTTCTTGTATTTAGCTCCTCTGCTCAGCTGTGCAGGGAGTTAAGCTGATTCTTTGACATCCGTCTCTGTTCTGAACTGGCTAGTTGCTCTTTTCCTGTATGTGTGCTTGGGTCACATTTCTTACTGGCCACAGTGGAACCGAAGCCCACATCCTCTCTAATATCATGCTTGTACTTTTTTTTCCCCTGATACATATTGTAATCATGCATGCTATGTGCGTATGCTACGGATATACAATCCCTACTACTAAGTTAGTGGTGTGACTAGCGCGGTGGTAGTAGCATACTGCAGCCACACCTAGGGCCAGCCCATCCATAGCGAGAATGTTGTTCGCACAGGGGCCTGCACTTTAGGGGGCCCCGCATAAACTTCATTTTCACACAATGGATGGCTTCAGAGGTGAGCCAGGGAAGCACGCGCGAGGCCACGGCTCCCTCTGCACAGCCGCTAGCGTGAAGAGCAGTGTTTTCCCTCACGCTCGCAGCTGTGTTACTTTGAAGCACGTGAGTTCTGGGAAATGCCCTTTAACGTTTCCTGGCATTCAGCACGCTTCACAGTAACACAGCTGCCAGCGTGAGGGAAAACACCGCTGTTCGTGCTGGTGACTGTGCAGAGGTGAACCGGGGCCTTGCACAGGCTTCCCTGGCTCACCTCTGAAGCAGCTTAGACAGCCACACAGCTCTTCAGGGGAGGGGGTCTAGGATAGGACAGGAAATAGTTGATGGGGGGCTAGGATTGGAAATGGGCTGATGGGGGGGGGGGCTTGGAATGAAAATGGGCCAATGGGGGGCTAGGATTGGAAATGGGTTGGTGGTGGGGGGGCTTGGACTGGAAATGGGCTGATGTGGAACTGGGCTAGGACTGGAAATGGGCTGATGGGGGGGAGCTTGGACTGGAAATGGGCCATTGGGGTTCTTGGACCAGAAATGGGCAGATGGGGAGCTGGTCCAGGACTGGAAATGAGCAGAAGGAGGGTCTGGGACTGGAAATGGGCTGATGGGGGGCTGGAATAGGACTGGAAATAGCTGATAGGGGGCTAGGACTGGAAATGGACTGACTGGGGACTTGAATTGGAAATGGGCTGATGGGGGGAGCTTGGACTGAAAATGGCTGATGGGGGGCTAGGTTTGGAATTGGCTGATGAGGGGAGCTTGGACTGGAAATGGGCTGATGCAGGGGGATGGGAGAATGGGACTAGAAAGGAGTGGATGCTTGGTGGAGCTGGAACTAGAAGGGAGCTGATGTTGGGGGAGGACTAGAAGGGGATGGGGTTGAGGGAGTGAGGATGGAGATGGGAAAACAGATGTTGTGTGGGAGGGAAGAAAAATCTACAATTGGCCGGGTATTGGGAGAGTAAGTGGGGATTGAGGATGGAAAGGTGAAATTTGAGTGGATGAATAAGAAATAAAGAAATGGAAAAAAGAGCAAAAGGAGAAGATCAATATGTTAAAGCAGATGTAGAGAGAGAATGGGAAAATACTAGAGGAGAGAAGAAAAGACAAATGGACAGCAGACAATGGAGAGGTGGAAGACACGAAGAAACCAGAAGAAAGTGACTGGTGCAATTGCAACTGAAAAATAAAATGCCTAAATAACAAAAGGTAGAAAAAATGTTTCTTTTGAATTTATTAAATGGAATATGTCAGCTCTGGGAAATGTGCAGTGCTAATGTCTTTGCATTTTGTTTAATACAAAAGGAAATTAATTTATAGTTTTATTTCTCCAATGTTGTTGTATACTCCAACTTTGGCTTTTGGGGTTCCCAGTTTAATTATTGTCTTCCTATTTCTAAATTGTGATCCCTTGTGCTTTGTTTGACGGTCTCCGAGCTGAAGTATTCTGTTCATGTAGTTTCTATTTGACAGTGCCACTTATTCTCCTTCCCCAGTAGGAGATGTATTGGTATTCTCTGAGATGTATTGGTTTATTATTTGCAATGTTGCCTTTTGATAGGTAGGGTTTGGTGCTTTGTGAGTCCTGGTAGTGCTGTTATGATATGGTGGGTTTGCTATGGGATCTAAATGGGCAGTGTTTATAGTACTTCCTAATGTGCCTGGCGGTTGCTGCTGGAGTATAGTAATGTAGAAATCTGATAGTCTTTCTTTATCCAGACAGTCATTAAGAGGCACATTTACTAAAAGTTAGCGCATGTTAATATTATGCAAATATAGCTCCTTATGCAAATGAGGCCCTGCACATGGCCTCATACCCCCCTTGGGCCGCCCCTGGCCACACCCTCTTTATCTCCCGAAGATTGCAGAGGACTCTCAGAGTGATCTGCCTGCCAGCCACCTTTCACATAGTGCTGTTAAAATAAGTCCAGCCAGAAGCAGTTCAATGGGAGTAGAGCTGAGCCCAGCATGGATCCTATACTGGGGGCTCTCAGGGGCATCCATATGATATTATTGAAAATACCATAGCTTGAACAAGTCAAATCTTTGTATGGAGAGCAACATCTCTACTCTTGAGAATCTTGTCTCAACCGCTGCTCCGGAGGCTTTCAGTAGAACGCGGAGAGCAGCAGCAGCAGAAGCCATGACTGGGGAGGGTGGGCGGGAGCTTCTACTCATCACGACTGCTTGCCAATCATGTTCCCTGCACAATGGCTTTAAAACTGCCACTCCGGAGGTGCGCCCGCACCTTGCGGGCCCATGCCTGAGGGCCTCGCCAGAGGGCCCTTTGGCGTGGCCCTTAGGCATGAGTCCGTGGCGAATGATCCAACAGCTGTGAGTTGTAATCTGCCGTTTCCTTCCTCTTGCCTCTTCTATTCCTTTGTCTATCACTGTGTCTCTTATTCTGTCCTATCTTATAAATGGCGTTCTTTTCATATTTTCTGTAACATTAATATTTGTAAACCACTCTGATGCTTTGGCCTGAGCGGTATATCAAATGTAATAATAAACAATAAACAATCTACCACCCTGACACTTTAGTAAACATTTCTCTGAGTTTGTACCTGAGATAATGGAGGGATAAGTAATTTGCCCAAGATCACAAGGAGCAGAAGCAATGGGATTATATGTGGCTTCTCTGGCTCCCAGCCCACTGCACTAACCACAAGGCTACTCCTCTTCTCCTTGCTGGTTGTCTTGCTATTTTCTGGATTTCCGTCTATTCTTTGTGGGTTATAATGAGTCTGCTCTCCCCCTTATTGAGTCTTGCAGAATTTACGCATCATTTTTTCTGTAGTCATTGTTTTATTTCTATTATTCTTTGAGGTTTACTTTTTCTTGCTTGGCATGATTTGTTAAAAGTTTATACTAAAATCCCTTCATGTTGGCAAAATGTTGTTTGCATCATTTGCCTTTTCTTCATGAAATCTTTTTACTTCTGACTTAGTTGCTTCCTGATTAAGGTTATCAGATGTCCCCAATTTTCAGGGATTGTCCCCAACTTTATGGTTGTGTCCCTGACTCTCACCTGTTTGGCAGCCTCCTGTCTCCGATTCCAGCAATGGGAACAGGGGGGTAGAAACAAAAATGATTTTCAATTTAGTGATTTGAATATGTCAGTTTTTAGAATGTCCATCCACTCTCTTTATATTTTGCACAGTATGGGAGAAATGCATCACTGTTTTTATTTCTGTGTGGATTTGTCTGCTTGGACATGATATTATTGCTGTCATGGGATGGACGGGGGGTGGGGGGGGAAACAAGGTAATGTCTCCCTTTCCGTCCTTCACGGCTTGTTGCTCAAACCTGGAACTTTGATAGTCCCTCCCCCCTCACAAAACTTCGCATTAGTGTCCCAGATTTGCCTGCCAAAAATCTGGTAACCTTATTCTAGATCAATCTTAGTACATTTTTATTTCATTTTTTGACCCTGCAGTATCCTGCTCCTTTGAGCTTCCAAATCAACTGGATCAATGCATGTAACCTGATCACTGTAATGACCGTCCTTGGCCAGGAGCCATATACCAGAGCTCCTTCCAGAATTCTGTGCCCTAAATCCAACAAGATTAAATGCTGCCTGTGTAACGTCCCGAGCTCCAGCCAATCCAAGACATGAAGGATATGACTTGGTGATCAAACCAGGGATCTTCCACATGGCAGTACAGCCCACTTGCCCATGATCCGCTGGATTGCCCGATTAATGAACAGTATTGTGTTGATCATCACCAACTTATCAAGAGATAAACTTCTTTTCAAGGGCTTGTTTGGGTTGATTGGTTTGATTTCATGCATCGTCCTAAAACATTGGCACACTGACAAATGTATAACCACTTGGAGCAACAAGACTTTGGGTTGTTAAAACAATTTAAGCATCTGAAGAATTATCAAGAGTTTCTTGTGGTGCCTGTGCTATCTCAGGTAGCCGCAGAAATCTGGAACTTGGAGCACTTGCCTTTGAACACCATCTGGCATCTGAGTGACCTTTGGAAGTAAGTTTTGGTAACATCATTAAATCATTCCATTGTGAAAAGAATGTAAATAGTCACTCAAGAGTTTCGAAGAAATGTGCCTGCATTCCAAATAAATTAAGAGAATGGGCGAGGTCGGGAACAAATGACATGGGACTAATCGCTGTATTCTGACCTGCACTCACTTATATTTGCCACTCATGTTCGAGATGTTATCATTAGAACTGATAACACACCACAGATATACTTAATCCATCCCTTACTAACCTTGTATTTGTTTCACATTCCTTCTCCTGTTTTTACATGAAATTCCATGAAATCTAGGAATGTTTCTTTAACTCCTTTTTTTTCTCTTTGTCATCATCACACATCTGACTTAGCTGATTCGTGTGCTCTTAATGAGAAATATCAGGAGTACAAATAGGGAATAAGTAAAGTTTATGCTCTTAAGGGGTAGTTACTAAGCTATGATTACTCCTGTGGTAAAGGAATAACGCAGCTTGTGGTAAATCAACACAAACTGTTTTATTCCCAGGGAAAACCAACCCCAGCTTTTATTTTTTTGTGCTGGGAACAGATGCTCTTGGGCACCATCTTAAAGGGGCTGTGAGGGGAATATGTAAGTGGTGGGCTGGCAGTTCCCACCTCCCTGGCATCACCAAGAAGTTAGGGCCCCCTCAAATACCCCACCCCTTCTCTCACAAGCGTCTGATGTTCCTCCTGCTAAAGCCACAGTCCAAGCTTCCCTTAACCCCCTCCCCAGTAGCCCGATCTGAAGCTCCCCCCCCAGTTGACCTTAAAGCAAGCCTGGTGGTCTAGTGGGGCCTGGACAGGACTGACCCCCACTAGATTCCAGCTGGGCTGGTACTGGGTTGAAAATGGCACCCCCAATCCCTAGTGAGAGTCTCACGGTTCTAGCTCCTTTGGAAAAGAGAAGGAGATGAGATGGGGAGCAGACAAAGAGGGAAGATTATGGAAGGGGTGGATGAAAAAGGAAGATCAAGGAAAGATAATGAGCAAAGATAGGGGATAGAGGAAGAATGAGGGACAATGAGGAGCAGAAATAGGGGACAGAGGATAGAGAAGAGAATAAGAGGAGGAGAGAGAGGTTCTGGGATCTTGGGTAAAAGGAGGTTCTGGAATCATGGGAAGCATTTATAGTAACATAGTAACATAGCAAATGACGGCAGATAAAGACCAGTATGGTCCATCTAGTCTGCCCAGCAAGGCGGCAAGAGTAGGTGCACCTGCCACTCCATGCAGGTCACCTCTCCCCATGACTTTGTTTGGGGTGAATCCACCGCTCCATGTAGGTCACCCCTATTTGTTCAGATATAAGAGATAGTTATGCTTATTTTTTATTTTATCCTGTTGCTATAAAGGGATCCACTGTGTCTGTCCCATGCCATTTTGAATTCTGTCACTGTATTTGTCCCACCACTTCCATCGGGAGGGCATTCCAAGCATCCACCACCCTTTCAATGAAAAAGTATTTCCTGACATTGCCTTTCAGTTTACCCACTTGCAGCTTCATGTTATGCCCTCTCGTTTTACAGCTTCCCCATCTTTGGAAGAGGTTTGTTTGTCCATTAATACTCTTGAAGTATTTACAGGTCTGAATCATATCTCCCCTGTCCCTCCTCTCCTCCAGAGTGTACATATTTAGGTCTTCAAGTCTCTTTTCATAAGTCTTCTGATGCAGACTCCAAATCATTTTGGTTGCCTTCCTCTGGACTGTTTCCAGCCTTTCTGGGGAGTGGGAAGTGTGAATGAGCTGTCTTGCAACCCCCCTCCCCCCCCAAATTGTAAATATCATACCACAGGGGTATGAGCTCTAGATGATAGACTATGGGGGTGCTTCTTGACTCAATAGAACCCAGACAGTAGAGGCTTTGGTAAGGTACCCACAGCATGTGCTGACTGTGCTCCAGTTCCTTGGCTGGGGGGCTATCTTAATTTAGAGGGGAATACACTCCATAATGGTTATGGTGCTCATCTAACCACATGAGCAGGGTGCCTGAAAGAAGGGTTGCCTCTGATTATATCACAGGCTTTGTACAGTGTTCCCTGCAGCGTAGGTGAACAGGCACCCTGGGTGCCTCAGGGTGAGGGGAGTTCATATACTAGTCCCACATGTTGGACACTGTGGACACCCTACCCGATCCTATACAAGGCCCTCTGTGCCATCAGATACCACATTTGTACCCTATCTGCCACAGTTAGGGGCGCAGCACAGACTCGCTGCATGTGTTTGCTTTCCTGATTTGCACGCCCAGCACTCTTGCATGTAGCCCCATTGCTCTGAGCTGTGCAGGCAGTTGTGCCTAGTCCTGGTCGTCCCTCTATATTCTGCACTGGGCTGATACTACTGCCCTATAGGTGGGATTGGGGCACATTTCTTACTGTCTGCAGTGGTTCTGTAGCCCACTGAAACCCTAATAATGCATTTGTAGCTAATAATTGCGGGGCGTACCTTGTGAGAACATTCACTGTGAGTATGCACTAGAGTCACGTGTTGGCAACTGGTGCGCATGCACTAGGATGAACTAGGCATAGGCGTGCCAAAAATGAGAGCTTTCCACCTCTTTTATCTGCGCTACCTATAGCACTTTAGTAAAAGGGGCCCATACTTTGAAAAGTTCATATCACCTGACCAATATTTATGTTTATTTGCAAGCTTTCTTGATCACTTTTTGTAGGATAACAACAAGGTGATTCACAATTAAAAATACAAATGAATTATAAAATTAATATAAAAAATTAAAATGAGAGACTGGGCAAAAAATGGATAACATTGATAAAATCTAATCACAATAACAATAATGCACATGCTTCCCTTAGTAACCTCACTGACATCAGTGGATCTGTTGTGAGCAGGTGGGGGATGTGCCTGGAGAGGTTGCTCTGCTCAGACTCAGTGGGACCACTGCCTAGGGCCAATGAAATTCAGTTGATGTTTACCCCACATTTTGCACATTTTGGAGTGAAAGTGCCTAGGGCCCGTCAACACAAGAATCAGGGTCAAGTGAGGCAGGGCAGGGGAATATTCCAAGAGGACTATGCTACACTCAGCAGTCATGGAATTCATGTATTAGGCCACAACTATTCTTGTACACTGTATGCAAGGAAGGGAGGCCTGGTCTTTTTTGTGTGTCCAACTGCCATGTCTCTCTGATTCATGCTGACGCTAAGATTTTCTTTCTTCAAGTGATAAGTCAGTTTACAGAGGGCTATCTGTTTACTTTAAAACTGTTCTTCCCTCTAGTTATTCCCAGGCTATGATTCTTTTCAATTATATCTCTTAATATGCAAAAATCATTGAACTAAATATATATGATCATGGATATAGAAAGAACTTAAGGTCTCAGACTCCTAGTGGCTCTATTTACCAGACTATATCTGGATTTGTGCCAGTTGCATCAACGACCTTCGTTCATTCAATTACTTTTTCCTTTGATTAATTCTAACCCAAATATTTCAAAATTTTACATAGGATAAGCACTACCATTTTGAAAATTTTGAAATATTTGCGTTAGAATTAATCAAAGGAAAAAGTAATTGAACGAACGAAGGTCGTTGATGCAACTGGCACAAATCCAGATATAGTCTGGTAAATAGAGCCACTAGGAGTCTGAGACCTTAAGTTCTTTCTATATCCATGATCATATATATTTAGTTCAATGATTTTTGCATATTAAGAGATATAATTGAAAAGAATCATAGCCTAAAATTTTCTTTCTAACATACTCGCTGATAGTCCAGTGATGGTATGGAGATCAGATAGGTTTTATACTTGGTTGTCATTTGTTAAGAAATGACAATACTTTACGTGCAGAAAAGACATTTATTTATTTGTTATTAATTGATTTATATTCCAATAAATCTGTGAAGGTTCAAGACGATGTTACAAGAATCCTAAAACAATCACGCATCGGATGAAAAGACACGTGCATGGAATCTTAGGAACTAATTAACAAAAGTAGAGATTTAAAACAATAGGATACATTTCTGAGAGTAAATTTTAAGAGGATCCATAGATATATTCATTAGCAAGGACAGACATAATTGGTGGGTGCCTTTTATGGGGGTAATTTTATACAATTTTGCCATGCATAAAACCTGGTTTTACACCTATAAAAGGGGTTTTGTAAAACTACCCTGCAAGGTACATATGGTGACAAGAATACTGTATGTGTACTTGTATGTGGCCTGTGAATAGGTATATTCTAGGGTGGAGTGTGGGCAAAGAGTGGGCAAAGTTGCAAAGTATACGCTTATGTTATAAAATACACACCCACGCACGTACTTTACCTCTGCTCACGATGCCAACCTCACTCTACCCAAACTCTTCTCCCAAACACATCTACTCTAAAGTCTCATGTATGTACATGCCATATTGCCACATACGTTTAAATGAGAGGTAATTTTATAACAGCCCTTTTATGGCCAAAAATCCTTTATAAAATTACAGGGCTGGCTCAACCATAAGGCAGGACTAGGCAGCGGCCTAGGGCAGTAACTTCTGAGGGGCAGAAAGAAAAAGAGCAGCAGCAGTCAATGCAAAACATTACTTTCTGGCAGCAACGCAAACTCCAAGAGCCATCAACACATTCTTTTACCTGCAGGGAGAGCAGACACACATATACATTCAGAGCAAAGTTTCATAGCTGATGTGCAGTTAGGCAGTTTTTTAGGATTGTTCTTGGAGGGGTGGTTTCAGAATGATCATGATATGATCATGATTGTTGAGTTTAATGATCAAAATCTCCATGGTGGGAGAGGGAGGGACTTAAAGCTGAAGGTTTGCCTAGGGCTTCGAGCTTGTAAAGTTACCTTCAAAATGTCCAGATGACAAAAGGCAGAAAGACATTGTATAGTTTTGGTTTAGTAATTTGAATACGTCAGCTTTGGAAATCTGAATCTGCAGCCTCTCTGACTTCTTTCTGTTTAACACAGTGCAGGAAGAAATGATTTTCTGCTTCTCTGGTGCACTGCACGCAGAGTCTGGCTTCTCAGGGTTTCCTGTTCAGTTTTTGTCTGCATGTTTCTGTTTCTGATTTGTGGTCACGTGTTCCCTATTTGGTGAGGCATTATCCATGTTCTGCATAGGAGGTGAGGTATTCTGCAAGCGTGTAGTTTCTGTGTAGGGGTTTGTTGCAGTTGGCTTTTCCTTTCTTCCCAGTAAGATCTGTGTCGATTTTCAGGGGCTGATGTAATACTTGTGTTAATATTTGCAATGTACAATGACAAGGCACTAAAGCCTAAGGGGTTTATTTTAGAAACCTTATTCACGATTTACATACGTAAATATATCTACTTGCATCCATGTGTAAAAGGAATTTTTAAAAAAGGGATGTCTATGTGTTTCATGGGGGAGTTCATTGGCATGGCACCAAAATCTACACATGTATCCCTGATTTCATATAGAGGATACACGTATAAGGCGAAAACTGTCCACATCCAGATTTACACCTGCTTCCTGCACAAATAAGAAAAACAGTGTTCCTTTTAATTTCCCTTTATAGGGAGATTAATGGGGATGTCCCCCTTCATTCCAAAAGCTTACTTCCCTTTCTTACTAGCAATGAGGGAAAGATAGAGGGCTCTGTATTTAATTAGCGGCATCTACATGTCTAAATTTGCAAGATGGCAAAGGCACATATGTAAGTGACAACATTTACATGCGCCAGTGGTAAAATGACGGCACTTATGTGTATAGATTGCCGGGTTGCTGACATTGATTTTTCCCACGTGTATCTTCTCAAAATGACGCCTTGCGCGGCACATGGATAGTAATCATTGCGCATTCTTGCGCTTCCTTCTTTGATATAAGCACACATCCATGATGAGTGGCAGAGATAGATTGGACTTGCACGTGCCTACCCTCTCCTCTAAAACTGGCACAAATCTGCAGATGTTTTAACACGCATATCGCTGCAACCACATAAAAGGCCTTTGTAAAATGTGCCTTCACACAAATAACTTGCCCATAACTCCAGGAGTAATAGGAGCAGTAGCAGATTCTAGGAATTGCTGACGGATTTAGGGTTGTCACAGAATATTAAGGTATCCACCTTTAAAGATGGTCACATCTTAGATTTTGTGCTTACTTCAGATAATGACTCATTAGAATGGAGTTTGGTAAATCTGGATCTCCAGCCTGTTTCACGGTGCAATCGCTGAGTAACTTTATTCACTAAAGAAGAGTAAGCATTTGCGAAATAGATACTGAATTGGTATCCTGTCAGATTAAAGACCAGGAAGCTCAAAATAAGTCTGTGGACAGACAGGTAGAAATTCGTAATTGTGTTTTTGAAGACATCTCTAAGACGTTTTGATCTGTCAGTAGAAAAAGTTATTTCTATAGAATACAAAGTAACTTACGTAAAAGAAAAGGAAGTTCCCCTGTATAGAAAGAAGATGGTGCAGATCTAATAACCAAGAAGATACAGGAAGTGCATTACATGGGAAAAGATACATAAACCGAGAACTCTGGAGGTGAAGGAGTCTTTGTTGGCAACAATTTTATCAGTTGACAGTTGCTCAAAGGAGTGCTTTCAGTTTTATGAAAACTGTTCTGGTTACTGTCTATTTCTATTGCAAAGGTATAGATGATCTAGATTATGAAAATATTTCCTGTTTCTTTGAGGAAAAAATGTAATTAATGTAAGGACATGGAATGGGTCAGGAAATTTGGAGAAGTGTGATTCTACTGTTTCATATGTTGATCTTATTGTATCCATTCTTAAGGAACTTCTTTTAACTGAGGAAGAGATTGGAATCTCGGGGAGGGATAGTTTCATGTTGTCCCTGTGATATAATATTATCTAGATTTATAGGAATTTCCCTGGAGGAGACAGGGACAACATCCGAAGCAGACACTTGCCCATCTGCACTTCTGAGGATGGCTAAATAAGATCGCTTGTTCTTACTGAAAAATCTGGTAAATAGTCCCCTGAAGAAAGCTGTTGTTCCTCTACCCTTGCAAGAGACTATTGTGAAACTATTTCTAAAAAGTTAGTTTTGCCTAAGAAGTATTTACAGAACTATCGTCCTGTATCAATATCTCTTTTCTTTCAGAAACTACGGAAAAGGTTGTAGCAGTACATGTTCAAGATATTTTAAAAGAGCTAAATAAGTATAATTTACATCAATCAGGATTCAGACGGAATTAGAGATGTACATTTGTTTTTGAGTGAATGGTAAAATGTGATGAATGAGAGCATTTTTGGTTTGGGTCCGTTTAAACAAACTGAATGGCTATGGGAACAGCGCAAGCCAAAAACTCATTCAAGTCCATTTGTTTTCAGCATCATTTCAGTTTATGGAACCAGACAGAGAAGAGCTACTTATGTGGTGGTGGTGGGGGGGGGGGGGCACACAGTGGGGAAGGGAGTGCAGTAGAAGAAAGATGCAAGAGTCACTTGACCAGTCATGTTGAAAACTTTTTGATAAGCATTCGAATGAACCTATCTCTGTCTAACCTCTCTCAAATCCCATGGCTCATGATGTCAGAAGCTCACCAGAACATAAGAATATAAGATGTGCCATACTGGGTCAGACCAAGGATCCATCAAGCCCAGTATCCTGTTTCCAAAAGTGGCCAATCCAGGTCACAAGTATCTGTCAGGATCCAAAAATGTAAACAGATTCCACGTTGATCATCCCAAGGTAAGCAGTAGATTTCCCTGATCCTCTTGATTAATGGTTTATGGACTTTCCCTCCAGGAACTTGTCCAAACATTTTAAAACCCAGCTACTCTAACAGTGTTTACTAAATCCTCCAGTAATGAATTTGAGTTTGATTACACATTGAGTGAAAAAATATTTTCTCTTTTTAGTCTAAAATGGGCTACATTGTAGCTTCATTGCATGTCCTCAAGTCTTTCTACTTTTGAAGGAGTAAACAACTGAACTATGTTTACCTGTTCCAGTCCATTCATTGTTTTATAGACCTCTATCATATCTCCCCTCAGCCATCTTTTTTCCAAGTTGAAGAGCCCTAACCTTTTAAGCCTTTCATTATGGGGGTATCCTGCCATCCCTTTTAACATTTTGGTGGCTCTTCTTTGTACCTTTTCTAATTCCTCTATATCCTTTTTTAAGCATTTTTGCTTCCAAGGCAAGCTTCTTTTCAAATTCTCTCTTTGCTTGCCTTATCAATGCCTTGCATCTAACTTGCCAGTTCTTATGTTGTTTCCCGTTTTTGTCATTTGGCTCCTTTTTCCATTTTCTGAAAGATGCTTTTTGGGCTACAACAGCATTTCTGACTTCAGCTTTAAACCATGCTGGCAGTGGTTTGGCCTTCCTTCCATCTTTTTAAAGCATGGAATACATCTGGTCTGGGCTTCCAAGGTAATATTTTTAAACAACACCCAGGCTTGATATAAACCTTTAACCTTTGCATCTGCTCCTTTTAGTTTTTTCTTAACTATTTTCCTCATTTTATCATAGACCCCTTTTGAAAGTTAAAAGATAGTGCTGCAGATTTCCTTTCTGCCTTCTCTCCATTTATTAAATCAAATGCGATCATGTTATGATCACTATTGCCAAGTGGCCCTAACACTGTTCTCTTGCACCAGATCCTGTGTTCCACAAAAGACTAGGTTTAAAATAGCTTCACCTCTTGTCGGTTCATGAACCAGCTGCTCCAAGAAACAGTCATTTATTTCATCTAAAAACTTTATCTCCTTAGCATGTCCTGCTGTGACACTGACCTAGTTGATACCGGGATAATTGAAGTCACCTATTAATACTGTGTTGTAACTTTTGTTAGCTTCCCTGATTTCTTTTAGCATTTCATCATCTGTCTGTTCATTCTGGCCAGGTGGAAGGTAGTAGACACTCACTGCCATTGCCTTTCCCTTTTTTGCACGGAATTTCTATTCATAGAGATTCTACAGTGTCTTTTGCTTCTTGCACAAGCAATCCAGCACCCTTTTCTCTCCTGCATTCACAGAGATAGAAGAAAGGTGCTAGTTTCAAACTTACTTTCTTGAAATTAAAAGGATATAAAGAAATAGGGAAAGCATCCAAAGAGCACAGTTTGGGCTGTGCTAGAGAAATTTTGCAAGCTGTATTTTTGTCTCTATGTCTCAAAACACTCATATTTAAAAACTTCTCAGGCACTGTGACTCCAAAGCCAGAAAAACATTTTTCACTGAAAAGGAACACAAAGAGCACAGACTGGGCTCTGAGAGACAGGCAGCACTCAAGCTTGGGATGCAATAGCACATCCAACATTAAAAACATAAAATAAAAGCATACAGAATAACAAAACCATAAAATACAAACCACTTAAAATATAGGGGAGATTTTCAAAGCCATTTAAGTGGTTCGGAGACCTGAAAACCCACTAAATGGCGCTTAGTGCCGCTGAATATCCCCTGTGCTGCCACTAAATGCCCAGCTAGTGCCAGGGTGTTTCATGGGCAGAGCAGAGACAGCCCCCAGAGATATTCAGCCGCTAGGCAGTTCTCCCAAAGCTCCTGAAAGGCTCGCCAAACTTTCGCTGCTGTAGCTAACCGAGCAGTGGCTGAATATTGCCAATGCCCAGTTAGCTGCAGCGTTATCCGGCCAACCCAAATATTCAGTGCCCAGTGCATTGAATAGCTGGGTGCCCAGTGCATTGAATAGCTGGGTGCCCAGTGCATTGAATAGCTGGGTGCAAAGTTCAGTATTGATGACTAGTTGCTATATAAGTGCTAGCCACTGCCATTGAATATCTCCCCCCCCCCCCCATAACGTATTAGCCAACAGAGGAAAACAACTACATCTTAACCTACCTTTTAAATCCAGACCAGCTGGCCAGTTTCCAAATTCCTGTCACTGCCTCATAAAGCACTACTGCTACAAGCGATTGGTCTATGTAACACTACTCTAAAAATTGTTCTCCTCATATCTAACCTTGAGGCAACAACAAGGTTGCATGAACGGGATAGCTGCCGCTCCAGCCGCCATAACTCAGGGAGTACCACAAAGATCAGCATTATCTGCACTTCTGTTTAATCTCTTCATTCAACCCATATGTAATATCATCAGCTTCCACAATGTCCTATATCACCTATACGCTGATGACATCATGTTGTATTGTATATCTCTATCTCCCTCGTAAACCAGTATAAACCCCTCTGATTGCTTTGACGCAGTCTCACAGTGGCTTAAAGCACATAACCTTACCTTGAACAACCAAAAGACAGAGTTACTACATGTCACCAAAGATTCCTGCTTCATACCTCCATTGTACCTAGATATGGGTGGAGAAAAGATCCACCCTAAATCTAATGTGTGATACCTCGGCATCACCCTGGACCAGAGTCTTACCCTAAGTCAACATATAAACTGTGCTATAAGTCTCTTCTACCAGAAGATGAGAACAAGCAAAATTAGTCAGCCGCACATTGGTGACATCATCTAATGGTGCTGTGTAAACATTGCCAAGTTCAGCACTGTTTCAGAGGTCGGCATGCTCTCTCGTTTACACGCTACTTTACATTAGTCGTTTCTTTAGATGCGCTCCAGGCAAGTTTCCCTTCTTTAATTTTTAAATTATAATTATCTTATTCATTCCCTCCTTTTTTAATGATGAACATCTCTTTTCTATATCTGTAAGACACTTTATGAGCACACTTAAAGCTTATGTTACTTATCCGTTAGTTCACTTATTGGATTCACTATATGTGTTTTGTCTTTACAACACCTCAGGAAAGCACAATTAAGAACATAATACGCCTTTTTCACGCTTTTTGAAATCCCTCTTTTCTTGCTGGTTTTATGAGCCATTTCTTATACACACACAAAAATTTATATTTAACAATTGGCCTTATTAAAATGGTTTTTTTATTTACAATATCATCCTGTTGTTATACTATTGAAAGGTCCTCCTTATATCATGGTTTCGTAAGCCATATGGGCTGCAATTCACAAAACCCTATTTCTACCTTTTTATAAGTGATCTTGATATAGATGATCTCTGATAAATCAATTTCATTTCTGTTTAGGGATGGTGATATATGAGACAACTATGCACATAAATATCCTCTAATATATGGTTAATATATGGGTATTCACACAAGATGTCAAATATTGAGACAATTGAAGTTCTGTATCTCATTTCTTTTGGAATTTTATTTCTGCCTTTCTTTAAACATACTATTGCAGACTGGTATAATTATAGACTTTAGTTACACATTAGGCTGTCTTCAAGACATTTGTAACCCTTTTAAATGTGTCTTATTTATTTAAGTTAATCACAAACTTTCTCCATTAAGTATTTTATGGAACAATTTCAGTGGTGGTTTTTATCATGTTTGTGTTGTCTTTATTGTATTTTTATTCCTGTTTTATTTTATATCTTATTTTGTTTTTTAATTCTATGTGGTTTACAGGTATAATTTTACTTATGTAACTATTATATGATGTTTTTCCTGTTTTAATAATAACAAAGAATGAGCACTTTATTCTTATGACTTTTTTATGTTTTCTGTATTTATAGCATAGAGTGTAGTGCTCATGCCCTACTATTCACAATTTCCAATGGTCTTTAGGTCCTTCAGTGCATAAGTTAATTCTCTGTGGATCTTTTATCTTCTTCTCCTGTATATTCATAGGTCTTCACTTCACATATGGACATTAAAGATATAGAAGTACATATTTTTTCCACCCTCCTTTCATCATAATTGCATATTTAGGTTATCTGTCCTGTTGATGTCTGATACTAAAATATGAACGATACCCCTTTTTGTTGTAACCGGGGATCCATACCAGGCGCTCGCCATCCTCCCCCAATCTCAAAGGACACCCCCTCCCCCCATACATTACCCACAAAATTGCACAGACACATATTGCTTGGAAAAAACACCAGGTCGCAGCTTTATTGCCCCATAACAATTAACATTTTAAACAGCCAACAATACCTTAACCATGAATTTCCTCCCCCCCCCACCCCCGGCAGAGCGACACGTCACCAGCCGTACTATTAGCAAGGTGACGTCGCTTCCGCCCCTGGTCCGGTCAACCACCGGTCCAGCTCGAACCACCCCTGCTCAACTTCGCCATATCACTAGCAAAGGTAAGCTCAGGGTTCTCTAGGTCATGGGCACCCTGCCCCCGCCCCAAGTAGCTTATGTCTCCGGACCCCGGAAACCTCCGGGATCCCGCCCCCCCCTTCCTCCCCCAACTGCGACACCCCCAATTTGCCCAAAAGCCCACCCGCAACCGCAAGGGTGGGAGGGCGGGACGCTGCCGGCTCCCAGCACTCGAACCATGTGCTCCGCGCGCATCCGCGTCGCTGGAGCACATGGCCCGTCCAGTCCTCCGATTGGATGCTGGCTCGCACGTGACGCCAGCATCCAATCACTTTGAATGATGCTGCTCTCCTCTCCTCCCCCCCCCACATCCCTGCGAGACCAATGGGCCCGTGCCCGGCTAGAACCGCCGGTTACCGGCGTCCGCCGTGACGCTGCCCGTGGCCTTCTTATAACCGGGGATCCATACCAGGCGCTCGCCATCCTCCCCCAATCTCAAAGGACACCCCCCCCCCATACATTACCCACAAAATTGCACAGACACATATTGCTTGGAAAAAACACCAGGTCGCAGCTTTATTGCCCCATAACAATTAACATTTTAAACAGCCAACAATAACTTAACCATGAATTTCGTCCCCCCCCCCCCACCTCCGGCAGAGCGACACGTCACCAGCCATACTATTAGCAAGGTGACGTCGCTTCCGCCCCTGGTCCGGTCAACCACCGGTCCAGCTCGAACCACCCCTGCTCATCTTCGCCATATCACTAGCAAAAGTAAGCTCAGGGTTCTCCGGGTTGTGGGCACCCTGCCCCCGCCCCAAGTAGCTTATGTCTCCGGACCCCGGAAACCTCCGGGATCCCGCCACCGGCATAGACACAACTATGTGGCTTTGCCGCCCCCATTAACCGGGCAAAAGCTGCGACCTGCCCAACACCCTCTCCAATGCCTCTTGCCAGTCATTGAGAAGAAGGTCAAGCCCAACCGGGGACAAATGAACCCCATCCGACCTGTACAACCCTGTACAGGCCACATCGACCCAATCATGCTGCACATGGCACCCCCCGTGCTCAACCACCCACCTCCCAATCTGCCGGTTGATCTTAGCCAACCCCCGAGACCAGCAGCGCTGCCCTGTGCACACCGGTCGGGGGATGACATCGGACCAAAGCAGCACCACCCCAGCAAACATTAACAGAATGCGAGAAAAGTCTCTCTTGGCAGCGTTAATCAACTGCTTACAAGTCCAAGAAGTCAGATCATTACCCCCCAAATGCAAAAGAAGGAACCCGGGCTGTGTCCGAAGACGCGTATGATGACGAAGCAAGGGCATTAGCTGTGGCCACCTCAGTCCTCTTTCGCCCAGCCATGAAAGCGTCATCCCAGCAGGCTCCAATCGCAGGTTCGTCCTGATAGGCCTCTCCGCAGCACGTCTGCCAGCCCAGAAGACAAATGAATGCCCCAGCATCCAACAGCCCCGCACAACTCTTCCCCATTCTGCAAGGAAAACACAGTGTTAATGATCTTCCCCTTGAATGCCCACATATCATAACCTCACATAAGTTTGAAAAGCCCTGGACCGCCACCTGCCGATCGCCTGTATCTGCGCCGGCAACAGGCCAACCCCGGCGGCACTGGTGGCTGCCCCAATGCGGAAAGAATGCGCCGCAAACTGTCAGGCATCCTCCCCCATCCGCCGCAGCCCCAATCGCAAAACCGCAGTCACCTGATAACGAGTGACCAGCCGAGTATCGGCATGAACAAAAAACCCACCTGCTGCCCGAGGACGGCCCTCCAAATACGATCGCATCGCCGCCACTGGGCAGGTGACCCCACCGATCGCTCGCAACCCCACCCACCGACCCCGGCCTTGCGGATCGGTCTTGGACTGCTGCAACAACACCCGCAGGGAGTCCCGGGCCAAGTGCACCTGATGAGTCTGCAGACACCTACGCCCGCCCCCGCTTCTAGAATCAGCCACCAACTCACCCATCCGAAATGCACCAAAAAATGCCAGGCAGAAGATCGCCCAGAAAAGAGTGGCCTCGTAGGCCGATGCAGCCACAGCAGGCAACGCAGCGCAAACCCCAGCCAGCAAGTCATGCATGAGAGGGCGACACGCATCCGGCAACGGGGGGTGAACACGTCGCCAACCCCACATCAATTGCCGCACCAACAAGACCCCCCCCCTCCGGGGACCTTCCGAGCACTCTAGCGAAAAAAGAGAAGCCCACCAGGTGCTGCCGAACAGCCGTCCGTGAGAGACCCAGGCGCTTGGCACTGAGAACATAGCCACCCAATAAGGAATCTGGCACAACTCCCCCCCCCCACCACCCAAGCCCCTGTAGAAAGGCCACCACTCGCCGGCAGCCCCGACAATAAGCAGTCCACGTGCCGCCCGTGAGAGAACACCGCAGCAGCTCCGTCATCTCCACCGCCCACTGCTCCATAAGCTCCATGGGACCTCCGCTCCCACCGGATCCGCCTCCGGGGCCAGCAGCCGGAAACGCTGTAATTGCAAACGAGACAAAGCATCAGCGATGCTGTTCCTATGGCCCGGAATGTGCCGAGCCCTCAAGGTCAGATTCAAACGTAAACAGGCGAATACCACCTGCCGCATCAAAGCCGCCACATCCGCACAACGAGGGTAATAATTATTGACCACACTCACGATGGCTTCATTATCACACCACCACACAACCTTCTTGTTACACAACCGATCTGGCCACAATGCTAACGTCACCAAAATAGGGAACAGCTCAAGGAAGGTAATGTTTTTCAGAAGCCCCGTCTCCCCCCAGGCTGCCGGCCACGGGTTCGCGCACCACGATCCCCGGAAGTAAATACCTAATCCCACACCCCCTGCGGCGTCCGTGTACAACTGCAAGTCCTCACTTGAACAGTCCTCCTCCACCAGAACCGCCGACCCATTAAAGTCCTGCAAAAAGGCATCCCAGACTGCTAAGTCCTCATGCAAACACTTGGAAATCCGAATACGATGAGGCGGTTTGGACACACCACACGTAGCCATCGCCAACCGTCGGAGAAATACTCGCCCCATAGGAATCACTCTGCAGGCAAAGTTCAGGGACCCCAGCAGAGCCTGCATTTCCCGCAGTGTATACTTTGCCGAGACTAACGCATTGGCCACCAGCACCCGCAACTGCCTCACCTTTTCTATGGGCAACCGCGCCATCATAGCAGTGGAGTCCAACTCAATTCCCAAAAATGTGAGGGTATTGGCCGGACCTTCCGTTTTCTTCTCGGCCAACGGGACCCCCAACGCACCTGCCACGGAAACGAAACCATCCAACAACTGTCGACACTGCGAAGTGTGGGCCGCACCCACAAAGAAAAAATCGTCCAAATAATGAACCAGATCAGCACAACCCACCTGTGCCTCAACAGCCCAGTGCAGAAACGTGCTAAAAGTCTCAAAGTAAGCGCACGACACTGCACAACCCATGGGCATGCATTTGTCGAAATAATACTCGCTGGAGACCTTAAAACCCAGCAAGGGAAAGGAAGAGGGGTGAACCGGAAGCAAACGAAACGCGGACTCAATGTCCACCTTCGCCATCAGTGCCCCATACCCGGCCTGCCGAACCAACCGCACTGCCTTATCGAAAGAAGCATAACGGACTGTGCAGCACTCTCTCGGAATATGAGCATTGACCGACGCACCCTCAGGGTAAGACAAATTATGAATTAAATGGAACTTGCCGGGTTCTTTCTTGGGGATCACCCCCAAAGGAGAAACCACAAATTCCTTAAAAGGGGGGTTAGCAAATGGGCCCGCTATCCGACCCAACTTCAATTCACTATCTAACTTCTCGCGAACTACCGCCGCAAAGCGCCGCACTGAAGGAGCATTCCGCGTAGTGAAAGAAACCACATGACCCTTAACCGGAATAACAAAACCATGCGAAAACCCCCTAGAAGCACCCCTCTGTCCCGCACCCTAGGGGAAGACAGCAACCAGACCCGCAAGACCTCAAGCCGAATGGGTGATGGGGCCAACGCAAAAGTTGCACTATCACCTAGACGAGGGCAAGGGACCTTTTCGCACACATTTTGTCGCTGCATGCCCTCCCCCGCAGACGGAACAGGCATGCCGGAACTTACAATCCGGGAACGGGCAGGACGACTTATTAAACCTCCAGCACACATCGACCTCTGCCCCCATAGCTGGCTTGACAGGGTTCCCCCCCCTGCCACCCCGAAAGGGCCGGTTCACCACCAGAATAGCCGCCCCCCCAACTTTCCCGCCGCTTCCCCCAACCCCCACCGCACTCGACTTAACGGACATTTGGGTGAGCCACAAATTGATATCCTGCATACCCCAAGACAACAACTTGTTCTCCTCCATCTTATCCCTAAACTTCTCATCATAATTGAGCCATGACCACCCATCATGGACCTGAGAAGCCTCTAGAATCGAATCAGCATAGGACAAAAGCATCCCAGACTGCTCCGGATAATGACGTCCCCAAACACTCGCCAGGCGCAAGAAAGCCCTCACCCAATTAACCACCGTTCTGGCCACCTTCCGAACCCTACCAGCCTTTTCATCCTCCTTCCGCTTCTTCCTGCTTTCCCCGGATCGCTTACGACCCTCCAGCAGCCGAAAAATATCAATATACCGTCTCTTCCGTATCCTCCTCCTCAATTTCCTCGGAACGCCCTCCCACAACTCCGACAAAACCGTCACCGCAGCCGAACCGCCACCAGCCGAACCGGCCTCCACTGCCGTCCTACCCTCGGCCAAGGACCCCGTGGAAGAACTGGAAGAAGTGGACGAGGACGAACCAGATCTGTGACGCCGCCTGCAAGCATGCTTCCTCTTCCTGGCAGCCTTACCAGATTTGCCCGCAACCCGACCAGCTTGATCCAACGCCGACACACTCGAGGCACGCCCGTCCCCCCCGCCCCACTGGCAGGCTCCATCAGCAACTCCCCTGCGGCATGCACTCCGCCCGCAGCCCCGCTGGCTGACGCCAATGACAACTCACCCGAAGCCGAGTCCACAGCCGACGGCTCAGACTCCCGCTGCTGGTCCATGCAGGATGAGGTCCGGATTCTCCGCTGCTGAACCACGCCGTCCCCGATCCATAGGCCCCACCGGTCGCCGACATCCCAGGAACTGCAGGCAGATGTTGCATAGCTCCAGCAGTCTCACCGCCAGAAACCTGAGGAGACAAGAAAGGGAAAAAGGCAGGAGGAACCGCCGACGGCCATACCGACGGCCAAGCCCCGCACCAAGCCCCCCGAGAGGAACCCAGCCCGCTGCCCAGCCAATGCTCCCAACCCGAGGGCCCCAGGGACCCCGCACCCCTCTGAGAACCTGGCAGAACCCCCCCAACCCCTGCAGAACCCCGTCAAGCCCCACGGGCTACCACACTCCCTCTGGGCCGCACCTCACCTCCCTGCTCACCTCCCAGCTGTTCCCCTACTTCCCCAGAACCAGACCCCCGCCCTGAAACCGTCCTAGCGCCCCGACCCCCCGCAACAAGGCAGGAGCACGCGCCCTGCGTTCCCTCCCCCTGCAAGACCCACGAGCCTGAACAACAGACCCCCGGCCCACTCCTCCTGGGACCGCAGGCAGGCCCACACCTTCCACCCCAAAAACCTCCATCACATGACCCTGCGGCTCCACCGGGTGCCCCCCGACTCCCCTAGTGCCCCGCCGACCCACCATACGCCGCCCGGGAGCTGCCTCCCGCCTCCCACGACCCCTTTTGTGCCTTTACTCCCTCCCGCCATACCTGGATAAAACCACACCGCTCTTAAAGCCCTCCTGGACAAACCGCCCAGCTCTGGAAGCCCTCCGGGATAATACCGCGATTGCCGGCAGCGAAATTAAATTAAAAGCACCGCCGTGGGAAGGGACAAAAGGCCTAAGGCCAAAATTCCGTGCTCTCCTACGCAGCAAATCTGCCAGCCAAAAGGCAGCTTTTGCGCCCCTCCTAAACCCCAACACCTCACTGCAGGGACCTTCAGGCCGCGAACTGCTCCCCGCACAGCACACCACACCAGACAGGCCGCAAACCGCTCTCTCGCCCAACGACACACACGCTGCCGGCTCCCAATTCTCTGTGGATCTTTTATCTTCTTCTCCTGTATATTCATGGGTCTTCACTTCACATATGGACATTAAAGATATAGAAGTACATATTTTTTCCACCCTCCTTTCATCATAATTGCATATTTAGGTTATCTGTCCTGTTGATGTCTGATACTAAAATATGAATGATCCCCCTTTTTGTTGTATTATGTATTATTTTTATGCATGTATGATGTGATTTTGTGTTTTTAGCCATTACCGTTTTTTTAAAAAAGTATGTTTAATACTTACATGCGTTTGTAATTTATCATTTTTATTGATTTAATTTTTGTTTAAAATTTTATTAGTTGTCA
This sequence comes from Ichthyophis bannanicus, assembly GCA_033557465.1. Taxonomy (NCBI): domain Eukaryota; kingdom Metazoa; phylum Chordata; class Amphibia; order Gymnophiona; family Ichthyophiidae; genus Ichthyophis; species Ichthyophis bannanicus. The sequence goes on along the minus strand of CM066031.1, from coordinate 1,073,823,456 downwards.
TAATATTTTCATGTTTTATATTTAATCGTTTGTTTTCTTTGAGGTTCCCACTGATGAAGGCTTGGCTAAAGCATGGCCATGTTGGGGTCTAAATAAAGGACTATTGTTTTCGCTTCACACTTTTGTTGTCTCCTTTAAACATCTTCATAACTTTTCTTAGGGGTATGTTTACTAAACAGCAGTAGCAGCTCCGTGCAATATCGGAGCTGCAGCCCTATTTAAATCAATGGGGCCGTGGCTCTGATATCACACGGAAGCCGCTACCGCTGTTTAGTAAACATACCCCTTAGTTTTTGGTATATCATGCAAATTCATCCAACTTATCAGATATCTATTCACATCAAAATGCTATCACACACTGAAGATCTCCCCAATCATTGACATAAATTAAAATAGAGATTCTTATTCTGCAGATATAAGAAGCTTTAAGGGGTCCTATTTGCATTTGCATTCAACACATCCCTTCTCTTTTAACCATGATACTCTCACACATCATAGATTAAACTTATTTACTGTACAAACACAAATAAAGAGATAGTTAACAGTTTGGGGTTTTTCTTCCCCCATCTATCACACTTGTCAATATATTCCATCAGTCATCCACCTCTATGTATTCTTACTTGCTCAGGCTTTATAGAATGCACTGGACAAGAATGTTAACTATTTACTGGGTTCCACATTATTTTAAACTCCCTATTATAAAACAACAATTTCAGTCATCTATTCTGCTATCAAAATTCATATTTCACATACTGCTACAGGAGCAGCCTTCTTAAAGAAGACTTTCTTACAATACTAATATATCCTTACAGACTGAGACTTCTAAAAAGCTATAAAAACTTACTGCTACTTTTAAATGAACTACAGACAGAAGATATACATTTATTTCTACTCATTCCAAATGACAACTCTCTATGTATGTTCTAAGAAGCAATCAACAAAAATCCTTATGATATGAAAATGATTCCTTCAAAACATTTTATCAAACATTAATCTCAATAGACATATCTAGAATCTATACACTAAGGGGTATGTTTACTAAGGAGAGTTAAGGGAGCAAAGGCGCCGTTAATAGGCATTATCGACACCGGTTAATGCTGCAGAAAGCACCGATAATGCTGGATTAACATGCAGAAACAGGTCCCCTAGCACTAAGGTAAAAAGAGGTGGAGAGTAGGCGTTAATGGGGCAGAGACTAGGTGGGGATAGCATGTGCTCCTTTAACACCAGTTTGTGTTACTGTGCGTTAGAGCTCCCAGAGCAGGGAACCCTAACGCCATCTAAAAGCTCGCGGTAAGGGCTATTTCTGAGGGGTGAGAGCCTATTGTAATGTATGCATAGTGCTCCAACCACCATAGTTCTCAAATTAGTGATAGTGGTGCTCCATTGCCAACAACAGCTTGGTGCTCCATTAATAAAAGCCACAATGTTGTTGGTGCCAAATTGGCAAAGGAGGTGTCATGTGGGTGATGAAGTGGGGCTGACTGATCCACTAGGCTAACAAGGCTGCTGCCTAGGGTATACATCCGTGATGTCTGGTATGACTCCACTGTGACAGTGGCAGCACACATACATGCTGCCGCATTCAAAATGGAGTTGTGCCATCCCCCCTGCCACCAGTGTGTGGGTGGGGTAGCGGTTGTAGAGGCTGTGGACTGCTGAAGATGAAATCTGTGTCCTGGTCCTGTGTGTCAGGTGCAATGCTGCAGTTGCCACTGTCAGTGGGATGGCAAGCATGTCAGCAGTGGGTACAGCAGAGCACATGGTGATCCCTCCCTTCCGAGGTCTAAGGCAGCTGCATGTGTGCCCACATCCCTCGATGGAGGGCGACAGGAGCATGATGGTGTGACAAGCACTGTATGCAGCTTCAATAAGGCGCCTGCAGCACTGAAGCAGTGGCTGTGCCAAGATGGCAGGGAGGGAGGGCTTGTCAAGCACGCTGTCCACCATGATCGGTGGATCCTGGCACCCATCTAATTTGCTGAGTGGATGGGCTAGCCCTGGGATCAGGATTCCTCCCACTTGCACATATTGAGTGGATATGTGCATGGGGGGGGGGGGGGAATATGCCACTGAGGCAGGAAGACTATGCAAGATGATAACAGTCCATGTCAGAAGAAAAATGACCACCTTGCCCCCTCACCTGCCAAATGATGATTATAATCTGTGAATGAACCAATGACCCCTCCATAAGTAAGTACTCAGTCAGTTACAACCATCTGAACCATATGTGAATCTAAAAGAGCAATGGTGGTGTGACACTTATATTTCATGACCTGCCCCACAAACACACACCAGGAAATGGGTATATTGGGCATTCTGCTAATACACCATGCTCTGGGATGTGTGTGTTCATATATCATGAGATCCCTTATGTAAGACATGAATATCAGTTGAACCAGCAGCATAGCAAGGCAGTGCAAGATGCCCCTCTCCCACACCTGCCAAACATACTTTGTCATACAGGTATGTCACAGAGCCTGCAGAGATTTTAGAAGACATAGGCATACCCCAACTCATGCCCTTATGCATCCTGACAATGACTACATATATACCCATGGATTGATAGACACAGGGTGTATATGAGAGAAGGATCATGGGTTCTAGACCACCCTGTGGACCAGGAATGGTATATCCATGTATGTTTACTTTATCCTACATTTCCAGAACTGTAGCAGCATGTGCATCCTTCAACACACTCAGCTGCCACACTGAGAAGCTGCACCACCCATGCCTGGCTGGCAGAGCATGCTAATAAAACAGGCAAATTGAACAGGTATTGACAACGTCTGAGCATCGCAGATCACACTAAGAGCACCTGCACAATGAACAGGCATTGAAAATGGTGGTGTCAAAAGGTAAGGTAAGAATGCCAACCTGCAGCACTTTTGGACAGTGGGGTCATGTGTCTATTTGTGCCTCCAGAGGCATGTGAGCTGCAGCAATGTAGTGCGCATGCATGTGATGCACAGGCTTTATGAGTGTGTATACAACACGCTGCTGGTCAGCTATACAGCAATCCCACATACTGTGTGAGACACCATTTTCAAGCAGAAGGTTAGTTTTCAGTAAGTAACTGCAACCTGTGGCTGTGATGCTGTAATGTATTCCCAGTTATACCATCATCAAGACCCATCTCCACTGAATTCCCCTAAACTTACTTCCCAACATGACACTATTGTGTAGTTCCCCTGTATGTGTTTTGCAACCTTCACCTCTGACTGAGCCTCCAAGCCTCAGGCTATACCCACTTACACAGGTGAGAGGTCTGATTAATGCCAACTGCCATAACAGTTGTATCTGTGGCAACACTGTCAGCCCACTTGACGCAGCTGCAGCCTAGAGGGAACTAGAGTCAAGTGGAAGGCTGGCCTCTGTAAATATCCAATTAATTCACTTAGTTGGTGACACAGGCAGGATTCTGTGATTTACCTGCATGCATATTGCTCTTGTCCCATGCTGCATTCACAGAGTGCAATCCAGGGGACTCTTTGCTCCATGCAGTGTATGCACATACAGGCAGGTCCGTATTAGGCAAATTTGCACAGAATAAACACCACCTCAACACTGTCTACTGATCATTGGCCAAAGCAACCAGCAGTACATTACCTATTACCCCAAATGAGAGTTCAAATGCACCTGCGTGCCTGATTATGACAGTGGGACATTGACCTCTGAATGGTGTGTGCACAATTCCAGCTGCTGAAATGTAGCCAGGATGCCATGACGGTCTCTGCATCACCTGCGACCATATAGAAAGGCAGTGCCTAGAAAAGAATGTTGGGGTAGGGGGAACAGTACCATACATGTTTAGAATGTGCCCTTCATAGGTGGCATTGCTGGCCAAAGCCTATGTTCACACAGCCAGAACCTATGCGGGCCTACTTAGTGTCTGCATGTGCTACATCAAAGGGCCTGCATGACAGCCTCACTAGCTCCCCATGGGAACAGGGTGTGTCAGTCACAAGGATGGTGTTAGAGTACAGAGAGGCAGGGAATGGTGGCGTATGTGATGCCAGCAACTGTTGAATATCCAACCCCATGTGCAACTTGCCATGCTTCCATGCAGTTTTGGGGAAGGGGCAATGCGTCTGCAGCATGGGATTATGAAATTGCTGCACTGGCTAGTTTTGCAGTATCCATGGCTAGGGACATGAAATTATATGGGAGTACAAGCATGACACTAGGTTCAATGCTCACTTTCAAAAGCTGTGGGCCAGCATGCACTTGCAGTCTGTCTCTGGTCTACTTTCCATTGTGCCTCACATTGCATAAGCTATCCCTGAGTCCAAAATAACAGGGTGCATAATGAGGGGCAGAGGATTCTGGGTATTGCCTAAAACAGAGCAGTTTGCACAGAATGGATATGAGTCACCAAACATCAAACTTCAAAGGGGTACAAGGCCATCTCCAAAGACCTTGCAATTCCTGTGTCCATAGTCGGCAATGTTATTAAGATGTTTTCTGCTCACGGAACTGTAAGGAACCTCCCAGGATGTTGTGAGAATAGGAAAATTAATCCGAGAAGTCTTTGAAGGTTAGTGCAAACTGTTGGAAAAACACCATGTACAACATCCAAAGAGCTTAAGGCTGACCTGGAGCAATCTGGAATGGTGGTTTCAATCTGCACCATGCACCTCACACTAAACAAAGAAGGGCTTTATGGATGAAGGCCAAGGAGGACCGCACTGCTCAAAGACATTCATAAAAAGGCACGCCTGGCCTTTGCCCAAACCCACCTTGAAAAACCATAATCCATCTGGGAAAATGGTCTGTGGACAGATGAAACCAAACGAGCTCTTTGGCAATTCAGACCAGTTATACATTTACAGCTGAAGAAATGAAGCTTATAAGTTAAAAAAACACCCTTCCTACAGTTAAATATGGTGGAGGTTCCATAATGCTGTGGAACTATTTTGCTGTCTCAGGACCTGGAGGCCTGGAATGTATTAAAGGAATAATGAAGTCAGAGGGCTACCAAGGTATTTTAGAGTGAAAATGTCAGAAAGCTAGGTCTGAATCGAAGGTCATAGGCCTTCCAGCAGGACAATGACCCAAAACAAACATCCAAATGAATGATTAAAAAAGAACAAATGGACTGTTTTAAACTGGCCAGCAATGAGTTCTGATCTCAGTCAAATTGAGAACCTTTGGAAAGAGCTGAAATCTGCCATTATTAAACAAAATCCTGGAAACATTCATGAGCTGGAACAAATCGCAGTTGAAGAGGGGGAGAAACTACCAGCAGACAGATGTAAGAAACTTATAGATGGCTACAAGAAACTTTTGGAGGCGGTCATCACTGCCAAGGGTTGTGCAACCAAATATTAGCCATTAATCCCGTCCAGATCATACTTTGTTCTTTTCTCAGAAATTACTACAGTCGTCCCTCACCACTTCACGCTTCGACTTTCGCGGCTTCACTCTATCGCGCTTTTTTCAAATACATCTATATATTCATTAAAAAGTTGATTGAGACAGTGAAAATGATACAGCACACGCTCGGTTGTCTGAGTCAATTATACACCCCTGTATTACAATTACAATTAAAATTACTGTATGTATGGACTGTAGGCCTTTATCTAAGCCCCACGATGTCTCCTAAACGTGCTGCTTCTTCTAAGCCTTCTGACGATGAAACTAAGCGCCGGAGGAAGATGCTTACCATCCAGGAGAAGGTAAAACTCTTGGATATAAATAAAGAATCCTACTTTGCGGAAATTCACTAATCGCGGTAGAGTCTGGAACTGATTAACCGCGATAAACGAGGGACAACTGTACATCTAAGTTGCACAGACATCTTTTTTTTGTTGTATACGATTAAAATAATATGATTACCAGCAGCTGGAATATTTCTGATTATTTCTCAAGATATTGTACACAACATACCTAAAATGCAAGGGTGTCATTCATACTGACCACAACTGTATCTTTCAGTGAAATTCCAGGAAGACCCAAAATACTGAAATACTCTTACAGACAGCATTCTTAGTACTATATTATTTAAATGGATTTCTATACCGCCTTTTCCTACCATCAAGGTGGTCTACACAGCAATCAACAAAATACTGTGTCTAATGTGCGCATGCATTGAGCAGTGAGTATGTGTGTGTGTAGATGGTTGTTGATTCTTAGTGAGCTATTTACAACGTGTGTTATTTACAATACTATGTACATCAGGACTTTACTTCAGTACTATAATCGTGTCATGAGGGGAGGGTGGTTGATCTGGGGTATTGTCTATTGCACAGTTTAAGTGATGTCACCGTAGTGCTCTATGAAGAGGGTCGTTTTTAGCAGTTTCCTAAAGTCCTTAATATCCGTAGTTCATATTAAGGTATTAAGGTTTAACTTTATATTTTTAGGCACATTTCACCATTACTGGTGCAAGGCCAGTTACAGCAGGTATTTCCTTCTCCATGGAAGGTCCATAGTTTAAGTTTGCACCTGAGGCAATGCAGGGTTAAATAAGTTGCCCAAGACTACAGGGAGTGTTAGTGGGATTTGAAGTCTGGCTTCCCAGCCCACTGATCTAATTACTAAGCTTCTTCTCCACAGGTATCATAGGTACATCTATTTCTAGATATTCCGGTAAACAAGTGAGTGTGAGTCAGGACTGAAAGGATTTAGGGGCATGTTTACTAAACTGCGTTAGACGGTAAGTAGGGGTGGCATTTAGCATGAGGTTTCCATGCATTTGGGCTGCATGGTAGGAAGGAGCACACAGCCCAAATGCAACCACACTAAAAACCCCACACTACCAGCACAGCACACAAATAAGTAGGATTGAGGTAAAGACTATACAGTGGGCCATGGGGGTGCTTCCTAACCCTAGGGCCCTCCCAGCTGCAAGCTGCCCTGGCCAGGGGTGCTAATTGTACTTCATCTCCAGACCCTCACACCTCTCTTCCCCCAACCTAGGGGACACACTCCACAATAGCCACGGTGCTACTAAAACCATAATCAGAGATGGGAGTAAGCTGTGGAGCCCATCTGCCCACCACAAACCACCTAATGTGATCCCTGCAGCCTACATGAACAGGCACTTTTGACACCTCAGAGTGAAGGGGGTTTATATCCCTCTCCCCCATGATGGACACCATGGACACCCTGCCTGATCACATTCAAGGCCCCCTGCATCTTCAGATGCCACATTTGCACCCATCTCCTACAGTTAGGGGGCACAGCCCATACTCTCTGCATGCTTTTCCTGTGCTGATTTGAATGCTCTACCTTCTTGCACTTGGCCCCTATGCTCTGAGTTGTGCAGGCAGTTCAGTTCATTTCTTGCTATCCACAGTAAATCCACAGCCCATAGCCCGCCCTAATATCGAGCTTGTAGCTTTCTTATTCCTGACATGCGTTGCGATCACGCATACTGTGCGCATGTGCTAGGACCAGGCGTTTGCTACTACCGTGCTATGATGTAACTAGCATGGCAGTAGTAGCATACTGCGGCACCACGCCTTGTGTCTGCCATGGCAGCTGGGCTCCAGCACAGTAGAAGCACGCAAATTCCTCACATTAATCCCATGCTCCCTACTGTACTTTAGTTTTCATGCCCCTGAGTCCGCAGTGTGCATTTCTGTAAATGTGAAGCTGGTATGAATTTGGAGTAGGCATTGTATGTGTGTGTAGCTTGTGTGGGAATATGCAATTGGTCTTGATGTGAGGCTAGATAAGGCGTGAGACTGGTTTTGGAACGAATGCTGGTGTGGTGCTGAAGTGCATGTAATCTTTAAGTGTGTCAGGACAACAGTGTGAATGAGTGTGAGGCTGCATTAGCAAGGGTGTGAACTAGGACTGTGGTGGGTGTGGTTTGGCTTGCGAATGGGTGTGACTGGGAAGTCTGGTTTAAGTTTGTGCATGCATTCCAATCTACTGATTCAGAGTTTCTTTTCTGGACTGTAAAACAATGCAGCTCTCACTGTGAAACTCTCAGAGTGATACTTCTCTGAATCTCCAGATTCTCTGTCGCGCTTGCAAACAGCTCAACCAGAACCCCAGCACCAAACCACACTTACGCATGTGAGAAAAAGACATATATGAAAATGATGAAAAGATTTTAAATCTTCCGAACTCTCAAGGATGAATTAGCCAAGTCCTGTGCATTATAACTACACGTCTATAAACCTAGGAGTCAGTACTGAATATTTTCTTTCACAACCTCAACACTGTCTGAACAGTGCTGGGGCAGTCCATGGCCAGAGCATGGGAAGAAGTATAGCAGGTAGTGAGGGTACCCTGCCAGCCAGCATATTGTATCTTCCACATCGGGTCAACAGTGTCCAAATCAGTGGTTCTCAACCCAGTCCTCTAGGACCCCCAGGCCAGTCAGGTTTTCAGGATATCCACAATGAATATGCATGAGATAGATCTGCATGCACTGCTTCCATCATATGTAGATCTATCTCATGCATATTCATTGTGGATATCCTGAAAACCTGACTGGCCTGGGGGGGTCCCAGAGGACGGGGTGAGAATCAGTGGTCTAAATGAACTCCCATGAGCCATCATATAGGATGCCCACCCTTGTAGCCCAACATCTGCCAGGGGGTAGTCTACATAGGGCACCCCTGCTTCTTCCATGGGGAGAGCTTGGGGGGGGGGGGCATCACAGTGCAACCCATACACCCCAGTGGAGATGGCCATAACCACTCAGCCCCAAGACAGAGCACCCCAGCTGTCAGGGATCCAAAGACCCACATGACCTTGAAAGCCAGAACTCCCCAGATCTGTGCAATCTGATCTATGTGCTCCAACAAAGCAAGCCCATATTCAATGCTAGAAAAAGAAAGTGTTACCGCTAAGCCAGTAGGCCAAAGATATATCCTCTGATGGTTAGGGGAGGGGCCATTTGCCCATAGAAACAGGACCCATGGCAGTGTCATGGTCCCCCAGGTGCATGTATGTAGAGCTGTGTGCCCCCCCCCCTTTGCAGCGGAGGTGGGGGTCTGACAATACCTTTTGGTGTCAAAATGTCATTTTACCAGTATTTCAACACCTGCTGTACTTTGCTGGCTCCAACCCTGGCTATGTGGCTAGTTCTGGTTGAATCACAGAGCATAGGCTCTATCTCCCAATTCCTCCACTGCACATCACACCAGACGTCCTCTAACATCTACCCAGTGCATTTGCAGATATGAAAAGCACTGTCAAGACAACCATTGCTGTTTATGTATATGCGTGTCCACTGTCCCAGAAGGGCACTCCTGTGCTGCAGGCCCTGGTTTTGTGGCTGTCAGGCTGTAGTGGTCTGCCGTCATGGCAGCTGCACCACACTGCCCCTCCAAACAGGTGCCCTAAGCAGGCACCTCCTGTCCTTTTTCTGCAGCAGTTTGCCCTGTTTCTGACCTTCAATGTTTGTGACACCCATGTCCGACCTGTGCATTTGTGGCACACTAGCAAGTCAGGCACATCTTCTGCCTGCTTAGAGGCAAGTGGTAGTTGCACCTGTGCTAGCAGCATCTTTGTGCCTCTGGAGTGCCACAAGCACGGTTGCGCTAGTGACATGCAGCTTTTGCTGCCCACTTTCTAACTTGATTCCACCATCACCCTGTCTATCCATGTGCTGCTCTAATAGCACAGTGGGTTTAGCATGGGTGCCTTTTGGCCATGCGCTCCTGGCCCCTTGTGGATCAAAAACCCACATTAGCCCTATGCTAAAGCCCATGCTCCCGGCCACCATGCTTTGGTAAACATGCCCCATTAAGTTCTACGTTTCCTTCCCCTTCCTCAGAGATCCTCTGTACTTGTTCCATGCTTTCCTGAATTTAGATACGGTTCTCATCTTCACCACCTCACTGGAAGGTTCTTCCATGCATTCACCAACTCTTGATCCACTCATGTTAGTATAAGGGTAACCCATTCCCCAAACACCTTGTAAAAAACAATTCCAAAATTGTCCAATCTGCAGGATTTCCCCCCTTCATTTCCCAGAATAGCCTTGAGAACTTTAAAGGGCATACAGCTGTAGTCAACATTACTGGCATCTTGCAGTTCAACCCCTTAATGTCCAATATCTCCCCAAAAAAGTGGCCAGTGAAATGGCTTTGGATTAAATATGCACACATATTTAACACATAAAAGCAGCAAATATAGCAAGATCAATTAAAAAAGGAAATTGTAGGAAATAGTCTAAAAATGAGGACATTTCTAGGGCATGATTATTGGCACCCTTATAAACAAGTTTGAACAGAAGAATCAGATTCCCGTTGCAGTAAAATTAGACGCACATGTGATCAATTGTGAGTACTCACATGACTTGAGTCAACTAATGAATGGTGGCTCTAATGTTTAAAATGGCCAATTTCACTCACTGTTCCATTTTCATAAGAGAGCTGCCCAAGATTGTCAGAAAAACCATTATCAGCAAACATCAAACGTCAAAAGGGTACAAGGTCATCTCCAAAGATCTTGGGATTCCTGTGTCTACAGTTCACAATGTTATTGCAATTTTTTCTGCTCATGGAACTGTCGAGAACCTCCCAGGACATGGTGGGAAGAGGAAAATTAATCCAAGAAGTCTTCAAAGGTTAGTGTGAATTGTTGGAAAAACATCATGTACAACATCCAAACAGCTTAAGGCTGACCTGGAGCAAACATACGCCATGCACTAAACAAAGAAAGACTTCATGGGTGAAAGCCAAGAAAGACCCCACTGCTCAAAGAAACATAAAAAGGCACACCTGATCTTTTCCCAAACCCACCTTGAGAAACCACAATCCTGGTAAAATGTTTTGTGGAAAGATAAAACCATATATGAGCTCTTTAGCAATGCAGACTAGTGATACATTTACAGGTGAAGAAATGAAGCTTATATGGAAAAAAACAGCCTTCCCACACATAAATATGATGGAGGTTCCATAATGTTGTGGGGCTGTTTTGCTGCCTCAGGAACTGGAGACCTGGAAAGTATTAAAGAAATCATGAAGTCAGAGGCATTTTGGAGTGAAATGTGCAACCTAGTGTCAGAAAGCTAGGTCTGGGTCGAAGGTCATGGGTCCTCCAGCAGGACAATGACCCAAAACATACACCAAAAAGTACAAAAGAATGGTGAAAAAGGAACAAATGGACTGTTTTAAATTGGCCAGCAATGAGTCCTGATCTCAATCCAATTGAGAACCTTTGGAAAGAGCTGAAATCTGCCATTGGTAAAAGGAATTCTGGCATTATTCATGAGCTGGAACAAATCATAGTTGAAGAGTAGGAGAAACTACCAGCAGACAGATGTAAAAAAATTACAGATGGCTACAAGAAACATTTTGGAGGCTGTCATCACTGCCAAGGGTTATGCAACCACATATCAGTGAAGGGTGTCATTAATCCTGTCCAGGTTATATTTTGTTTTTCTTTTCAGAAATTACTACATCTAAGTTGCACAGACATCTCTTTTTTTTCTTGTATGCCTTTGAAGATACTATTAAAATATGATGATGACATACAGTTGGAATATTTCCAATTATTTCTCAAGATATTGTGCATAATATACCTAAAATGCAAGGGTGCCATTAATGCTGACCACAACTGTATTTACTGAGCTGCACTAATGGGTAGCGCATGTTAATTCACCATTATTCTAACACAGATCCAATGTTATTCAATGGGACACGTGTTAATGGTGGCTTAACACGTTAACATTAGCGCAGTTTAGTAAACATGCTCTTAAAGTCGTTATAGGCCCATTCAGCCCTTCCCACATTTCCTCTGTCTTCTGTGGTAATACCACTCTTCTAAAAGAAAAAAAAAAAGAAAACGTCTTCCATTTCAACTCCTCTTAGGGGAATTCAATGGGGCCGCGGCTCCGATATCACATAGAAGCCACTGCCGCTGCTTTGTAAACATACTCCTTAGTTTGCCTTGCAGGGCATATACCCCCATAATGTCTATATGTAAATAATGTATATAAGTTGCACAGTTCTGTGCCATTCAGTTTAATATTACTCTGTTTATTTTATATTGCTTATAGATATCTGATGTTATATGTAAAACAAACTATGCTTTGTTGAATGTTGTTATCTGTAAACCGCAGCTGAACTACGGAAGCAGCGGTATATAAGTTCTTGTTAAATAAATAAAATAAATAAATAAATATAGCTCATGATAGCTGAAGCTTTCCATGAGTGCTATCTCCCTGCAACATTCTACCTTCTTATCCCTCTGCATAATTACTTTAATATGTTCCTTCATCTTTGTCCTCCCTAACCTGTCACACTAGCATACCCTCCAGATTATCACCCTTCTCAAAATACAAACGTCTAGTTAACGTCATAAAATAGTCAAACTTTCCTGTAACCAACCATTAAGCTGGCTTCTAAAATTCCAGACTTCTTGCCAGACCACCTTACTTCTCTTCTTCTTAAGTTCCCCCTCCTATTCCTATTTCAAACCAAGTCTCTAGGTATCTCTTTTCCCCTCTTCTGTTTCCTAGCAGTAAAAGAGCATTAATGTGTCCTCTCATTGAAATTTTCCTCGCATCCCACAGGATTCTAATATCAGGGTTAGTGAAGTCCAAATATTCTTCCCATTTCTTCATAATAAAATCACACACCCCTCCAGATCTTTCAATACAGACTCATTCAACCTCCATCAGCGTCTAATGGATTCTCTACCCCTCACCTCAGCACCAGAGAAACCAGTTCATGATCTGAAAGGGTCATCACAACTATATGACACCTCCTAATTCACTAAGTACCTTCTACTTCCAATCACCACATGTCTTTTCAGGAATAAGATTGGTGAGAGTCCAAGAGAAAGGTATAATCTTGTTCAAGCAGGTTCTATCTCCTCCACATGTCCACCAAACCTAATTCTCCCATCTGCTGTTTAACGAATTTAGACCATCAGCACCTGCTCCCTTCACTCATAACTACATCCAAATGTTTTTGGACAAGCATGCTCCCCTTTTGATTAAGATCATAGACATTCACTAAAGTAATGAGACTCCCCTTTTTCCAATATGCCCCTCCCCTCCCCATCCCAAACCTTCCCTCAGGATCTGCCACCACCCATTCACATTGAAAAGCCATGCTCTTGGCCACCAGAATACTGTAGCTACCCTTCCTCTTTTGGGGAGGGACAGATCTGCTTAGAATGCCAGTGACTTGCACATTGGGTGCTTCTCTTCTCTCCCGCCGCAGGGGGGGTGGGGAGCACCCGATGTGCAAGTCGCACAGGGCATAATTCACACTCGGTACGGCCCTGCCCAGACCCTTTAAAAGCACTACTTCTCCTACAGTGAGTCCAAAATTCAAAGGTGTAGATATTCCATTGGTTCATTCCCTCACACATTCAGGAATCATTTTTGACTCCCAATTATCCTTCAATCAATAGTTGCTGCTACAGTACGGTCTTCGTTTTTTTCCCTTTGTAAAACCCGTTCAGTTAGATCTTTTTTCTTTCTCAGTGTTCTACACATCCTCATCCATGCTTTTGTAATCTTGCATATTTATTACTGTAACTTGATATACTGCGGTAAGATCCACAAACCAGAAGAAATTGCAACACGGCTATTTGTCTTCTCACCAATACTTCTAGATTTAATCATGTTTCCCAGTGTTCACTGGTTACCGCTCCCATACAGATTTCACTTCAAAATCTTGATGCTTGCTCATAAGGAATTTTATACTGGTCTTCCTCTTTACCTCTCTACCTTCCTGATTCCTTATAGACCATCTCAAACATTTTGCTCTCAGAATGAAAATTTGTTAGTGAGACCCCACGTTACTACCGCATATATGGATGCATCACGTAATTCAACATTTTACTTTTTAGTCCCTTCCCTTTGGAATGATCTTCTCTCCAATATATACAATGAGCAGGGCCGGCCCTTCCAGTAGGCGAGCTAGGCGATGGCAGCACACATGATCAGCCATGCTGCCCCCCGCCCACCCCCCCCCCCAGCTGCTGCCAATTCCGTCATGGAGGTGGGAAGGCGGCAGTAGCAGTATTTCAAAAAGCGGTGTCTTTTTGCTACCACAGGGAAGAAAGCAGCTGCAAAAAGCCACCATCTTTTAAAATACTTTTGCTGCCGCTGCCCCAGCCCCCTGAGATGGACTTGGCAGCAGCAGCTGAGGGGTGGTGATGTGGCTTGGTGGGGGTGTTGCAGATGGGGTTTCTGCCTAGGGCGGCAGAAATCCTTGGGCCAGACCTGGCAATGAGGCCATGTTTAAGAGTCAAGTCACTATTAAAGACACACTATGTTAAGGAGGCTTTGGGGGACTGCCCAGCCTAGAGTGGTGGCTTTCTATGTTCTTTGTTTGCTTTCTCTACTGTTCCCTCTCTTCCTTTCCTGTCAAAAAATGGTGTTCTTTTCTATACGTAGTTTATTTTAGCTGTGGTACACCGCTCGGATGCCTCACAGCCTTGAGAATATAAAAAGTTTTAATAATAATAATAAAGCCACCCCCACCTATACATCTCTGAAGGAGTGCATAACTTTTCTAGCTTCATGGGATTGTTGATACCCTTCATAATCCAGGACCCCAGTCTTAAAATTCCTTCATTCATCCCTTCCAACACACCCTATCCTTCATCAGCCCAAGGTCCCTGCTCTCGAATGCAAAGCTATTTATATACTCAACCCCCCACTTTTAGGACTCACTTCCCCATATATGGGTAACAATGTATTCACCTCACTGCTTATCAAACATTGATTCTTAACCCCCTTCCCCTTCCTCTTTCCCAACCCCCAACCCATCATCCTTCCCCTTACCATCCCTCTCCCACCCTACCTTCCATTCTCCAACTTTAGACAGGTGAAAAACTTTAACCACTAGACAATCACTCTCCCCAGTTACCATTCATCACACCTATACGGCTCATCCATGCATGCCTCCCAAACATACCCTCATCAATACTCCCCCACCCACACTACAACGGGCATGGCTAATGTCCATAACCCCAGCAGCAGTTCAACAATCCATTTTCTCAAATGTGCTTGAATTCCTAGTGCATCCCCTAACACATCAGATCCTCCTGAGTTGAAATAAGGCATGCATCGCCCAGTCTGCTTTTACCAGGCCCAGACTTCTCCCACATGTTGCTAGTGCTACCAAGCTGAGAAAACTCATGCACCTTTGGGGACACTCACTTACCACTAATCTTATCCCTATTTGTAGCTACAAAACAAGCAGTTGCTCCCTTTGGGGTTGAACATTCTTTTTCTCTTCCCAGCAACATTCATGCTCAATTGAGCAGGATACAGCAATTTGAACTGTAAGTTCTTGTGTCTCAGTGTTTTTTTATTCCTTCCCAAATGCTACTGGTTTCTTTTGAGTCTCTATAGTCCAGAAAAATAACCACTTGGTGTTCTTATTACGCCACAGGGCCAAACCTCTATGCCTACTGCAAAATACACTCCTTGACTGGAAATGTCTGCATTTTGGCCAAGAATGGATATGGATTGTTTTGCCTCTCTTAGCCTCCCAGGCACTCTATCCAGCTTTATTTTAGGATCCTGATTTCTGGGGTACAACACCTCTACAAACATGTTTTCCAGAAAGTCTTTCTAAAAGTCTG
Organism: Ichthyophis bannanicus; assembly: GCA_033557465.1. NCBI lineage: Eukaryota > Metazoa > Chordata > Amphibia > Gymnophiona > Ichthyophiidae > Ichthyophis > Ichthyophis bannanicus. The sequence goes on along the minus strand of CM066031.1, from coordinate 1,073,807,937 downwards.
CAATCTGCCACTTGGTGCCATCCTTAATTCCCTGAAGTGACCCTGCAAACGACCACACCATATCTAAGTAAGTTAGAGGAGCTATGTGCTTAATTCAATTGATAACTACCTCCACATCAACTGTATGGTGCATTTCCCACCTATTCTATGTTCCCTTTCGTGTTAAGACAGAAATTACCATTCTGCTAGCTATTAAGGCCCCCCCATTAACTGCTAACATGCAGTAATTCCTGTTTTAAGCAGCTAATGCAGCTGCGTAAATAGGGGTTAGAGGATTTAATATAATATATTGTTTAAGAATATATATATCCATTAAGGATAGGCAAACTATGGCATGTGACCCAAAACACATTTTTTCTGGTCATTCTGTATCAGGAATTTAACATTATCTCTGACCTGCTGACACTAATTCCATGATTACTCTTACAACATCCTAATTCAAGTGTTGAAATGTCCACCTTTGAGTGTTGCTGTTCATGCTACATTAAAGGTGGACATCAGTAGAGCAACCACAGAGTTAGTGTTGGCAGGACAGAGGTAAATGTGAGATTTTCACATAAATTCTGATTTACAACTTGGTCAGCAGGGAATCCGACCTCTGTGATTCAACCAGCATGGACCACAGAAAAGTCTGGGTAAGCAATGAGACACTTTTTTTTAATGAACCTATGTTCCCTCTCAGCAAATTCATAACACACTCCAGCTTATCACAATTGCTGTGAAGAGGCTAAAAGTAGGAGTACGCATGCATGAGTCACTTAATTCCTTGTTCATAAGTAGCACTGGCATGCACCTGCCTCATCACCCTCTCCCGAGTCATATCCCAAGCATGTAAGTAGCGTCAGACCTTCACCAGAACCAGCGAACCCCTCTTCCCTGCTTTTCAAACCCCAGTTTCCCACTGGCCCTCCAACCCCATCATGGATCCCAGTGTGACTCTTGGGTCACAACGTTTGCCTATCCTCAATCTCTGTGATATAAATAAACTCTTTGGATAACGGAGAACTTTTATTTCAATATCATTTATTATTATGTTCAGGTGTCCCTGATAAAAAGATTGACACCATGTTACTGGCTAATAGAAACGGAGCATACTCATTAAAATCTCACAGACTTTTGATAATCTTATACATTTATGCTCCTGTCATCATCAGGTGTCTTCCTCATAATCTGCAGTCATCACATTCTGCAAAGGTATGCCTTGGCAGGAGCTGTGGATGACAGGGGTATTAGGTTGGGCCAAATATTCCAAGCATTATGGGCCCGATTCTGGGACGTGGGTTGTGCGGCTGCACCAGGCCTGATTCCATCTCTGGCTCTCCCTGTATGTCCTGTGCATCAGGACGGGGAGAGTCGGTGGGGGGCAGGAGGGGGCAGGATCATGGCAGAGTGAGGATGAGCTAGCCTGGCAGGAAGTACAGGGCTGATTCAGGTCACGGCCTTGTATGTCCTGCCGGACCCATGGGGAAAAAATCATCACAAATAATTTAATGTGTATTAAATAATCTATGATGAACGATGTTCAAAACCAGTTTTGTTTTTGTTGTATCATGTTAGATTTGAAAGATCCTAGTGTCGGATGTTTTGCTATTCTAGCCGAGTTGTCATAAACCTTGTCAGTGATTACTCTACTAATATTGATTGGTATTTATTTTGCTTTTCAGGTTAATTATTTTGATTATGTATTTGGTAATAATAACGCTGATGAAATCATCAGAAATAAAATAATCATGCCAAGACAGTGTAGAAATCATTCCAATAATTTTTGTTATGTTTGTGGTTTATTTGCTACTATATCTCAACATCAAGCCATAATGTCAGATCTTTGCTAAATGTACAAATTAAATTTTGGATACCCACTGGGTGACCAGGATAAGCCATGGGTGCCTCACATCATTTACACTGCCTGTGAAATAGACTACGTGATTGGTTAAATGGAAGGAAAACAGCAATGCCATTTGCTGTACTGTTGATATGGAAGGAGCCGAGAAATCATCATGACGACTGCTATTTTTGTCAGGTTAATTTCATGGGTTTCTCTGCGAAGAACAAGCACAACATTGTGTATCCAAATCTTATGTCTGCAATGTGACCAGTCCCACATGATGGAACACTTCCTGTTCCAGTTCCTCCACAGGACGGGCTGTCTTCTGTACCAGACAAAATGGAGTTAGATGAAGCTGCAAGTGGAGGCCAACCTAAAAAGTCAGAAGATGCACACTATGTGCCAGATGAAAGCGATGGCAACCCAGAGAAATTCAGCCAAGAAGAACTCAATGATCTTATACGAAACCTGGCACTCTCAAAAGATAAAGTGGAACTCCTTGCTTCAAGGCTGAAGGAAAAGAACTTACTTCAAAAGAATGTTCCCATTGCCACTTTCGCATACGCTATCATAAACAGATGACTTCTTTAAAGTAGACGGTCCAATGTGTTATTGCAATGATATCGATGGACTATTTGGACCCCTCTCACAAGTACACAGACCGTCAGAATGGCACTTATTCATTGATTCTTCAACAAAAAACCTCAACATCCTTCTTATTCATAAAGGCAACGTAAAGCCATCTATTCCAATAGCATACTCTGTCCACCTCAAGGAGACAAATAATAACCTGCAGATATTGCTCCAATCTATACACTATGACAATTACCAGTAGAAGATTTGCAGGGATCTTAAGGTTACTGGCATATTGATGGGCATGCAAGGTGGATTTACCAAATATGGCTGTTTTCTCTGCCTCTGAAACAGTAGCACTGTCAAAGATCATTATGCTGTTCACGACTGGCCTTTACTTAATTAATTAATTAATTTGTGTTTATTTACCACCTTTCGTGAATCAAAGCGGTTTACAATGAACTCAAAGAATTGAACAGTACATTTAACAAAAAATACATGTAACATTGTGAACAAGGAGTGATGGGGATTAGGGGAAGAATAATTTAAAGCAGCAATCGGTAGATTCAAGCAATAACTATGTACAGCAAACTAGTCATGTTGTTTATGTACAATGAACTTGAAAGCATCTTCAAATGTGAGCAGTATTAATGCTTTACTAGGTGAATTTTGAACTAAGTGATTAGTTTGCTAAAGTGCTCCTTAAACAGAAATGTTTTAAGAGTTTACGGAATGATTTAGGTTCCTTAGTGTCTCTTATGAATGCAGGAAGTGAGTTCCATAAATGTGGAGCCTAAAGTGAGAAGGCTCTCTTGGACATTGTTGAGTTGCAGCTTCTGTATTCCGCGAGTACCTCAAGGGAATTTCTGTTGTTACTTCTACGTGGTCTGTTTTCCAGATTGGTTTGAATAAATGCTTTCAGGCAAGTGGATGGTTCTGCATGGAGCACTTTGAATATAGTATGAATAACTTTGAATTTTATTCTGCTCTCAATTGGTAACCAATGCAGCTGTTTTAATATTGAGGTAATGTGATCTTTGATTGGGATTTGCGAGATTACTCTAGCTACGGTGTTTTAGCTAGCTGAAGCCGGCGGATGCTTTGCTTTGTTAGGCCCGTTAGTATGGCGTTACAGAAGTTGAAATGTGGGAAGATTATTGGCTGGACTGCTGTACTGAAATCAGCTGTGGAGAGGAGAGGTCTTAGGTGTTGAAGCATCTTTAACTTGGCATAGATTGCTTTTGTTAAGTTGCTCACATGTTTAACAAAGTTAAGCTGTTGATCTAGCATGACTCCTAAATATATCACGCCTTTTTAACTTGGATGTTTGCTTTTATTAACTTAATAGCTTCTGGTGGAGTGAAAGAATTGTCCTTTGTAATGAACAGAATTTCTGGGTTTTTTTTTTTAAATTTATTTCAAGGTTGTGTTCTCCTAACCATGTAGTAATGTTGTTGAAACAATCTTCTATCTTTTCCAAGTTCAATTTGTTTGGTGTTGATTTGGGTGTATAGCATAATATCTGCATACAGATTGTAGTCAATGCCATGACTCTTTATTATGCTGCAGATTGGTTGAATATATAGGTTAAAAAGAAGTGCTGATAATGTTGATTCTTGTGGTATGCCTTTCTTTTGGTGGAATGGGTTTGACATGTTATTACCCATTTTTACTTGGATGGTTTGATTTGATAGGTAAGATTTAAACCATGACAAAACTTTGTTTTTAAGGCCAATTTCTTGCAATATCGTTATGAAATATTCATGTAATAAGGAGTCATATGCCACAGTTATGTCAAGGAAAATTAGGATGAATCCAGAATTAAGTTTTTCAATTTCTTTTAGGCGTTTATCCGTTAATGCCATGAGGAGGGTTTCCACTCCGTCACCGATTCTGAATCCGTGTTGTTGTGGATCGAGCTGGATGAAGTCTTTTACATGGTTTTGAAGCTGGAGCTGAGCTGCCTTTTCTAGGATTTTTGCCATAAATGGCAGACTTGAAATAGGTCTGTAGGAGCTTGGGTCCGATTTATCCAGATCCTTGCCTCTGAAGAGGGGACGGATAGAGGATCTTTGTAGATCTTCTGGAATATAGCCTTGTTCCAGTGATGAGTTTATTACATTTAGTATATGAGGGGCAGGACTGTGGCGAGACATCCGTATCCATGTGGTTGGGCAAGGTCAAGGGCTGAAGTTGAAGTGTTTAGAGCTTTGATTATATCATCTAGCTGTCTTTCGGAGATGAGAGAAAAGCTTTTCCAAGTCTGATTGATAGGTATGGTGCTTGTTTTGAATTGGTAATCTATTGATGATAACGTGCCCACCTTTTCCTTGTAGTATTTAGCCATGGCATATGCATCAGGTGCGACAGTGGAGTTGTCCTCCTTCGGGTTAGTTGTTAGTGATTTAACTATGTCGAACATTTCCCTTGGCTTGTTCAGAGCTGACATAATTAGTTTAGTATGGTAATCTCGCTTGTTGTTATTTATTAATAATTTGTATTCTTCCAGTTTACTGAAGAAGGATACTTTGTTGGTTTCACTTTTTGATTTTCTCCATTTCCTCTCTAACTTTCTTAATTGTTTTTTTTAAGGTTCTAATATCTTTAGTGTACCATACTGCGCTTTTTCTTGTATGGGGCTTGAGAGTCGAGGAGATGCTAGAAAAGGTGGCAGCTTGGATAATTGTTGAGTTCCATCTGCTTATGAGTAAATCGGTATTCTTAGTGTCCATTTGAAGTTGTGGTAGGGCTTCTTTTAAGAATTATTCCTTGTCTAATTGACGGAACTTTCTATGCTGATAGAAGGTTGGATTTGTAATTGATCTGCTAGGAAGGGATGGGATACTGAATTGAATAGTGTGATGGTTAGACCAAGGAATTTGTTGAATCTGTATCTTTGGGACTGAGATGTTGCTTGGCTATTCTTGCTGGATAAAAATGAGGTCCAGGGTATTTCCTTTAATATGGGTGGGATCTTGGACTATTTGTCTAAAGCCTAGTGCATCCATAGTTTCCATAAACCCTTGAGCAATGTGAGTTGTGGCAGAAGGCAAGTTTAGGTCTCCTAGTACCAAGGTAAGCCTATTAGTAGTGGTTTTGCTGTACAAGTAGCCCGTGATGTTGGTCAGCTCGTTACCTTTTGAGGATGGGGGATTATAAATTAGGCATAAAATCATGCTTGCATTTTCTAGTAGGAGAACGTCCATGCTGGCATTAACCTTTCAACTAGATAATAGGGGAAAGCTGACAGTAACCAAGAGAGCATGGGTTGGAAGGATGAATCCTTGAAGGATACTACCAAAAGCAGAGAGGTTGCAAAAAAGAGTAAAATAGCCCACAGACAGAGCTTAAAGATCCCAAATTACCCATGCCTACCAATAACCAGATTAATATGAATAAAATACAGTCTCTAAAATACTTGTATGCAAATACTAGAAGTCTAAAAAATAAGATGGGAGAGTTAGAATATATAGCACTAAATGAGAGGTTAGATATGATTGGAATCTCAGAGACATGGTGGAAGGAGGACAACCAGCTGGACACTGTGATACCTGGGTACAAACTATATCGTAATGATAGAGCTGATCAAATTGGTGGAGGGGTTGCGCTCTATGTTAGAGAGGGCATTGATTAGAAATGATACAAGTTTTGCAGGAAACAAAATTCACTGTAGAATCTCTATGGATTGAAATTCCATGTAAGAAGGAAAAGGCAATGGCAGTGGGGGTGTACTATCGACCGCCTGGCCAGAATGAACAAATGGATGATGAAATGCTCAAAGAAATCAAGGAAGCTAATAAAAGTTACATCACAGTAATAATAATGGGTGATTTCAATTATTCTGGTATCGACTGGGTCAGTGTCACGGCAGGACATGCTAGAGAGATAAAGTTCCTAGGTGAAATACATGATTGCTTCTTGGAGCAGCTGGTTCATGAACTGACCAGAGGGGAAGCCATATTGGATCTAGTCCTTAGTGGAACACCAGCTCTGGTGCAAGAGATAAGGGTGTTGGGGCCACTTGGCAATAGTGATCACAGCATGATCGCATTTGATTTAATTAGTGGAGTAGGGATGGTAAGGAAATCCACAGTAATACCTTTTAACTTTCGAAAGGGAGACTATGATAAAATGAAGAAAATAGTTAAGAAAAAACTAAAAGGAGCAGTTGCAAAGGTTAAAGACTTACATCAAGCTTGGGTGTTGTCTAAAAATACTATCTTGGAAGCCCAGACCAGCTGTATTCCATGCTTTAAGAAAAGTGGGAGGAAGTCCAAAAAACTGACAACATGGTTTAAAGGTGAGGTCAGAGAGGCTGATGTTGCCAAAAAAGCATCTTTCAGGAAATGGAAAAAAAGAGCCAAATGATGAAAACTGGAAACAGCACAAGCACTGGCAAGTTAAATGCAAGACATTGATAAGGCAGGCAAAGAGAGAATTAGAGAAGAAACTTGCTGCAGAGGCAAAAATGCATAATAAAGACTTTTTCAAGTACATTCGTAGCCAAAAACCTGTGAGTCAGTTGGACCATTATATGATAGAGGGGTAAAAGGGGCAGTAAGAGGGGACAAGGCTATAGCGGAGAGTCTGAATGAATTCTTTGCTTCAGTCTTTACTGAGGAAGATGTAATGATGTTACCCATGACTGAAGTGGTATTTAAAGGTGATACTGCAGAAGAATTGAAAGAAATATCGCTACACCGGGAAGATGTATTACAACTATTTGATAAAATGAAGAATAGCAAATCACCTGGTACTCCAAGGGTGTTGAAAGAACTGAAATATGAGATTGCAGACCTGCTATTAGTAATCTATGAACTATCATTAAAATCATCTGTAATACCTGAAGATTGGAGAATTGCCAATGTAACGCCAATTTTTAAAAAGGGTTCCAGGGGTGATCCAGGAAACTACAGACCTGTGAGCATGATGTCAGTACTGGGCAAAATGGTAGAAACCATCATAAAGAACAAAATTACTCAGCATGTAGATAGTCATGGCTTAATGGGAGACAGCCAACATGGCTTTAGAAAAGGAAGATCTTGTCTTACTAATCTGTTATGTTTTTTTGAAGGTGTGAAAAAGGTGAGTCAGTTGATATAGTGTATTTGGACTTTTAGAAAGCCTTTGACAAGGTTCCTCATCAGAGACTTTTGGCAAAACTAAAAAGCCATGGGATAGGAGGTAGTGTACTATTGTGGATCAGGAAATGGTTAAATGATAGAAAGCAGAGGGCAAGGCTAAATGACCAATTTTCCCAATGGAAAAAGGTGAATAGTGGAGTACTCCAGGGATCTGTGCTGGGTCTGCTGCTTTTTGACATAGTCATAAATGACCTTCAAAAGGGAATAACGAGTGAGGTTATCAAATTTGCAGAAGACACAAACCTATTTCAAGTTGTTAAAAACCAAGAGGATTGTGGAAAATTGCAAGAGGATCTTGATAAATTGGAAGACTCGGCATCCAAATGGCAGATGAAATTTAACGTGGACAAGTGCAAAGTTATGCACCTAGGAAAGAACAGCCCAAACTATGGTTACACGATGCAAGGCTCCACTTTGGGAACCACCATCCAGGAAAAAGATGTAGGCATCATCGTGGATAACATGTTAAAACCCTCCGTCCAGAGTGCAGCGGCAGCCAAGAGAGCAAATAGAATGCTAGGTATCATAAGGAAAGGAATGGAAAGTAAAACAAAGGATATTATAATTCCTCTGTATCGTTCCATGGTGCGACCACACCTTGAATATTGTGTGCAATTCTGGTCGCCGTATCTTAAAAAGGATATAGCTTTACATAGAAACATAGAAATATGATGACAGAAAAAAATAACATGGCCTATCTAGTCTGTCCTTCTATATCAACAACTACAACAATCCCCTTTTTACCTTTAGATATCCTCTGTGTTTGTCCCATGCTTTTTTGAATTCAGTTACTGTCCTCATCTCTACCACCTCCACTGGGAGACTATTCCACGGATCCACTACTCTTTCCATAAAGAAATATTTCCGCATATCACTCCTGAATCTATCTCCCTTCACCCTCACCCCATGTCCCCTCGTAGCAGAACTTGCTTTCAATTGAAAGAGGCTCTCTCCCTAAGCATTTATGCCACGGAGGTATTTAAATATCTCAATCATATCACCTCACCTCTATCCCCTTTCCTCTAAGGTGTACATATTAAGATCCTTCAGTCTGTCCTCATATGCTTTATAATGAAGACCACTAATCATTTTAGTAGCCACCCTCTGCACCGACTCCATCCTGTTCACATCCTTTTGAAGGTGCGGTCTCCAGAATTGCACACTATACTCCAAATGAGGTCGCACCAAAGACTTATACAGAGGCATTATCACCTCCTTTTTTCTGCTAGCCATTCCTCTCCGTATGCACCCAAGCATCCTTTTGCCGTCGCCTTTTCTACCTGTTTAGCTACTTTAAGATCATCAGACACAACCACGCCTAGGTCCCGCTCTTCTTTAGTGGACAAAAGTACTTCACCCCCTATACTATATTGCTCCCTTGGATTGCTGCAGTCCAAATGCATGACCTTACATATTTTAACATTAAATCCCACCTGCGAAATTCTAGACCATTCTTCAAGCTTAGCTAGATCCCTCCTCATGTTATCTACACCTTCTGGGTGTCTACTCTATTGCAGATTTTGGTATCATCCACAAAGAGGCAAACCTTACCCGACAGCCCTTCCGCTATATCACTAACAAAGATGTTAAAAAGAATCGGACCATGGACAGATCCCTGGGGCACACCACTGGTAACATCCTTCTCCTCAGAGTGAGCTCCATTTACTTGTACTCTTTGTCGCCTCCCACCCAACCTATTTCTAACCCAAGCAGTAACTTTAGGGTCCATCCCTAGGGTGCTCAGTTTGTTTATAAGTCGCCTGTGAGGAACAGTGTCAAAGGCTTTACTGAAATCTAAATACACCACATCTAGGGCTCTCCCTTGGTCCAACTCCCTGGTCACCCAGTCAAAAAAATCAATAAGATTTGTCTGACAAGACCTGCCTCTGGTGAATCCATTAGAAAAGGTACAGAGAAGAGCCACCAAAATGGTAAAGGGGATGGAAGACTACTCCTATGAAGAGAGGTTAAAAAGGTTAGGGCTCTTCAACCTGGAAAAGAGATGGCTGAGGAGAGATATGATAGAGGTCTATAAATTAATGAATGGAGTGGAACGGGTAAACGTAGATCGATTATTTACATTATCAGAATATAGAAAAACTAGGGAATATGCAATGAAGCTACCGGGTAAACTATTAAAGACAAATAAGAGAAAATATTTTTTCACACAACGTGTAATCAAACTCTGGAATTTGTTGCCGGAGGATGTAGTAAAAGCTGTTAGTATAGCTGGGTTTAAAAAAGGTTTGGGCAAGTTCCTGGAGGAAAGGTCCATAAACCATTATTAAAAAGGGACCCAGGATATCAATGCTTGACCCAATACAAGCATTGTGGAACCTGTGTCTTTTGGGGAAACTGCTAGGTACGTATGACCTAGATTGGCCACTGTTGGAAACAGGATACTGGGCTTGATGGACCTTGGTCTGACCCAGTACTGCATATCTTATGGTCTTATGATTTGATTGAATTTGTTTGATACTTTTGTTAGTTGCAGTTCTTTTCTTGCCAATATGGTTACTCCTCTTCCTCTTTTGTTTACTCTTTGGTGATTGAAGATGTAGCACCCTATTGGTTTTAGTTGGGTGATCAATACTGTATCATTTGATGTTATCCATGATTCAGTTATGAATAATATGTCCAGGTTATTATCAGTTATGTGGTCAATTATTAGAGGTATTTTATTCCTGAAAGAGCGTGGATTGATAAGGAAGCATTTTATGCTAGGTGCAATATTGTTGGGATTAGCTTTAGAATGACTCACTTCATTGAGGCTAATCCGTATTAGACGTTGCTTGCTTTCAGCTTTGTTGCGGATTGGAATACAGCTTTTTAATTCAGAAGTTTGTCTGTGGAAATTGTGGATGACCGGTATTGGGTAGCCAAGTTGGGAAAGGGACTGAGATGAGGTAGGCAGAGATAGAGAGACAAGCAGGCCTATGAAAATTAATGAGGTTAAAGGATGCATAACTGCTGAAATTGGCAAATTTCTGATCCAATACACTGGTGGATTTGTGTGTGTGACTTTCAGATTTTTTGTTTTTTTAGGAGAGCAGGGCCCTGGTGATTATATTATGCTAACGATCAGAAATAGGAAGTTATGTTGCATACCTATTTGACGACAGCAGCTTCTAATTCGTTGTTGTAGGGAGGATCTTGCAGGTCCAATGTGGGCGGAGCTGATGTATCTCAGCAGTGCTGCTGCTTCTCCTGATCAGGATTCCAAGTCGGAGAAGGAAATGGAGGATTTAAGGTGTTTTTTGAGTATGTTGACATGAAGGATGATGTGGACCCTTATGAACTGATTTGTAACTGTGGAGTTTGTGGATTCCAGTATGTCATTTATTCTGGGTGCCCGTGCGTAAGGGCCACGCCAAAAGGCCCTCTGGTGAGGTCCTCAGGTGCTGTACAATTTAAAGCTGGGTGCCGGTGGTGATCTTCGGCCTGATTGGCCTTGTGGTGGGGAGCATGGAGAAGCTTACCTGCCTGCTCCCTTCCTCGATGCCGATCAGGCGGGCGGCTTCCTTCTCCCATGCCTTGGAGCACTGTACAATTTAAAGCTGGGTGCCGGTGGTGATCTTCGGCCTGATTGGCCTTATGGTGGGGAGTAGTGAGCAGCTTACCTGCCTGCTCCCTTCGTTGATGCCGATCGGGCCAGCGGCTTCCTTCTCCCGTGCCTTGGAACACTGTATAATTTAAAGCTGGGTGCCAGTGGTGATCTTCGGCCTGATTGGCCTTGTGGAGGGGAGTAGGGAGGAGCTTACCTGCCTGTTCCCTTCCTCGATGCCAATCGGGCTGGCGGCTTCCTTCTATAATCTGTCTATAATCCAGGAAGCAGCAATCTTAGTCATGTTCCATTAGTCAGTCCAACAAACATTTTGGGGGTCATTCCAACTCGCATTTAGCGGGGATGGACGTCTGGTTTGGATGTCCATCCCTGCCCAATGCCCAGGATTGTTTTCCTTGCCTAAAGCTCCTGCACGTGCATGGGAGATGGGTGGGAAGCTCTGGACGAGGGTGGGAGGGGCAGGCCGAGGAAGGAGCAAGGGCAGGCCATAGGCATGACCCCTAACCAAAACATACAAGGCCTATTTTGACGACGGCCCTGTACCTTTGGGAGATGGTGGAAAGCTGGGAAACCTATTCCACATCAAGTTCCCTTGAAGATAGCGTCGGCCATCAGGGGGACCAGGAATCGAGGTGAGGTGGGGCAGTGGGTTCCCCGCAGCCCGATCCCAGCCTAGGAAGGCCTGATCGGGAGCCAGGCTGTGGGGAAAAGGCATTCTGCATGTCTGCGGGCGATCAGGGCTCCTGCATGCAGCCACAGTGCCATGGCGACAGGATGTCACTGCACCACGCAGGAGTCCAGGCTGAACTAACCAGGTAGTATGCCGGACATCCAGGCCATAAGGATAGGGGTACGGCTTGCCCATCCAGGCCAGTTGCACCCGATTCTGATCCCAGGGGGACGTATAGCCCCTGCGGGATCAAAATCAGGTGCAACTCCGGCCCGTCCAGATTCTGGATGTCCAGATGGGCCGGAGGCGCCCAGACCTGAATTGGCCTCTTTGTTTCCTCCTTTGCATATAAAACTGGGTTTAATGAAAAATTTAGTGAAAAGAATGGCGCAAACAAATTCAAAAGGATTTCAGTATCTTGTTTCTATATTTGCAAAGATCACTGCTGCAAAACTGAAAGAAGGCATTTTTGTGGGGCCACAAATAAGACAGGTGATGGAGGATGAAGAATTGGAAAAATGCCAGGATGCTTTGGAACTTAGAAGTGTGGCAAGCCTTTAAGTGGATCTCTGTATTCTTTCTGGGTAATCACAAATCGCCAGATTATGTTATGGAGTACAGAGGTTACTTGTTGCATGTCGTAAACTTGATTGCCGAATATCATTAAAAATGCACTTCATGCACTCACATCTTCACTTTTTTCCACCAAAGTGAGTGACAAACAGGGTGAGAGGTTTCACCAGACATTCAGGCCATGGAAAAAACATTTCCAAGGATTCTGGGATGAGAGCATGATGGCAGATTACTGCTGGATGTTGCATCGTGACAATCCTGACAGACTTCACAGCAGACAGTTTTCTGTAAAACACTTTTTTTTTTTTTTTTTCCATTAAATGTTTATTGAAGGTTGACACAAAGAAAAAAACAGCACTTCCCAATACACAGTCAACAGCTTATACAACACGAACATACTAAATCACAACAGTAGTTCCGCTTTCCCCCCTAAACACCTCCAAGGCTATAAGTCACAAAATAATCCCACTGTCCCCTCCCACCCTTCCCCCCACCTCCCCCGAGGATGGCACCAGTATTAGCATTAAAAGATAATCCTAAAAAGGAAAGTCAGTACAGAATACCTTAAGTAATACGCTACCCGTTAAGCTAAATAATATTCGCATGGAAAAACTCTAGGAGTCTGAAACACCCAGTCAAGCATGAGGAAAGATCCCCCAGCCTCTGCATCACAAACAAACAAGGTGGGAAGGTGGGAAACCCCCCCCCCCCCAATTAACAGAAGGAGAGAGGAGAAAAATATTTCCCGGAGCCTCCAAAATGGGATCAGGCCCAAAAACACCCCCCCCACCGTGACAAGCTCCCACTACGGGCCACCGTTGCTTGGGGTCCCCCCCTCCCCTCGAATATCGGGGGCTTGTGAGGTCCTCCTCCCTTCCACCCACTGGAGGTAAGGGCCCCAGGTGTCTTGGAAGTTCACTAGCCGTTTCCTACGCAGGGCCGTCAGGCGATACATGAGAGATAGGTGCGCTACTCGCACTTGAATATCCTCCAGAGTGGGTGGGGAAGGAGTCCGCCATTTCCGCGCAATCAATTGTCTCATTGCCCCACAAACCACCTTACGCCACTTTGACCCCCCTCCCACATTCAGCAGCGCCAAACAGGGTCCAACAACCACACCATCATCCAACACTACTTCCATCCACTCTGCCACCGCCTGCCAGCTAGGCTGGAGTATCGGACACTCCCACCATATATGTAGGACAGAGCCGATCGCTCCACACTCCCTCCAGCAGAGACCCAACCCTCCCCGCCATTTCTGTAATCTCTGGGGAGTCAAGTGCCACCTATAGAGCATTTTGTAGTTTTGTTCCAAAATTGAGCTTGATAACACACCCCTAAACAACCCCTTGTAAATTCCTACCCAGTGATCCTCATCCCAACACATATGCAAATCTCGCTCCCATGCTTTTTTGTGGGCCCAGCCCCCAATATCCACCTGATCCATTAGCCCATACAACCGGGAAATCAAGCCTTTGATCACCCCATTTTCCACTAAACCATCTACAGCAGCGCCCTGCCCGTCACCCCCCCAACCCCCCAGACTTTTACAAAAGTGCCGGGCTTGCATATACTGATATCTAGCACCCTCCAGCCCCGAAAACTCTTTCAGTAAATCATCAAAGGACACCCAGGCCCCCCCATCTTTAAACTGCCCTACATAGCCCAAACCCTGCCGAGCCCACCTCTGAAACACAACATCATCCCTCCCCGGTGGGAAATCCGGGTTGTCACACAAAGGCATAAACTTGGAGCAGCCCCGAGCGCCATACCACCGGGCGCGCCATTTTAACCAGTAGCGCAGCGTGAGTGCTACATATGGATTTCCCCCCTCCTGACTCACAAGACCGGGTTTCCGCACCCACACAATATTTGATAGGCGTCTACCCTCCCCCAAACCCGCTTGTTCCAATCCAACCCAATCCACTGCCTCCCTCAAAATCCACTCAAAGACCGCTCGCACCCTGGCCGCTTCATAATATCTACCCAGATGCGGCACCCCCATGCCCCCCCTATCGCGGCCTGCATACAAAATGCTCCGAGCTACCCTCGGTCTCCTGCCCCGCCATACAAAAGCCAGGAGTTTCTCCTGTAGTTTCCGCAGGTAGGTCATCGGGACCTCAATGGGCAGGTTAATAAAAAGATAAAGGAGCCGAGGCACCAAAATCATCTTGATGAGGTCTATTCGACCCAGCCACGAGATCTCAAACGTCCCCCATCGCTCAAGCTCTCTAATCAGCTTACTCTGGGCGGGTAAGTAATTCTCCCGAAATAAATCCCGGCATTGGCCCGTGATTTGCACCCCAAGGTACCGAATACTAGATTTGGCCCACCGGAAGGGAAAGGCCTTCTTCAAGCCCGCCACGGTCTCCCTACCCAAGGAGAGATTCAAAATTTCTGATTTTGTGGGATTCATACGAAACCCTGACAGAGCTGCATATATGGTTATCTCCTCCAAAATGGCAGGGAGCGTTCGCAATGGGTCAGAGACAAAAAACAAAACATCATCGGCAAAGAGGGAAATCTTATGGGGAATATTATTCACTACTACACCCCGGATCTCCCTACGAGCCCTAATCCTCTGGGCCAGTGGTTCCATGGCAAGAATAAAGAGCAGAGGGGAGAGAGGGCACCCCTGCCTCGTCCCCCTGTGCAATTCAAAAGTTTGGGTGGTGGAGCCGTTTAGTTTTAAGCAGGCTAAAGGGTGTCGATATAGGGCTCGCACCCAATCTAAGAAAGCCCCTCCTATCCCCACCCGCTCTAGCGTCAGAAACAGAAAAGGCCAGCTCACCCTATCAAAAGCTTTTTCAGCATCTACTGCTAATAAAGCCATCTCTGCCCCCTCTCTCCTGCCATGCCATATTAAATTTAACACTCTCCTGATATTGTCGGAGGTGTACCTCCCAGGCACAAAACCAGATTGATTAGGGTGTATTAGCTTCCCCAGAAATGGGAGCAGCCTATTGGCTAGGACTCGGGTGAAAATCTTAAAATCGCTACCCAATAGAGAGATAGGCCTATAGGAGCCACACTCCAGAGGATCCTTACCCTCCTTATGGAGAATACTGACCCCCGCCAGCCGCATAGATGGCGGCAGAATACTATCCCTTTGAAAGGAATTATACATTCTCACCAAGGGTCCGACCAGTTGTCCTGCAAAAACTTTATAAAAGCTGTTGGGGTAGCCATCCATGCCTGGGCCTTCTGGGCCCGTAGGCCTTTAATCACCGTGAGGACCTCAATTTCACCAATAGGAAGGGAGAGACTCTCAGACTCTGCAGTGGACAAGTTCGGCAATTGGACAGTATCCAAAAAGTCCCTAATCGCTACTTCCGACACTACCGTCTCCGGCGTATACAGCTCTTGATAATACTGGACAAACCGGTCTTCAATCTCCTTGCCCAGCCACAACAAGCTACCCTCTCTCCCCTTTATTTTCACTATAGCATTCCGAGCGGCCAATTTCTTGACCCGACGGGCTAGCAACCTCCCAGCTTTATTGCCAAATTCAAAAAACCTCTGCTGAAGGAGATTCAACTTATGTCGGATCTCCTCCATATGTAATTCGCTCAAGTCTAGCTGAGCCTTCCTCAGTTGGCCCTGCACGCGAACATCCTGCGGCCTCTGCTTCAAGCACCCCTCCAACTCCCGAATCAGAACCAGCAGCTCCTCTTGCTTTTTTAGCCGCACTTTCTTTCTGTGGGCACCTATAGCTACCAGCCGCCCCCTGACCACCGCCTTCAAGCAATCCCAAACCGTTCCTGGGAGCATTCGCCATTGTCGTTCACTAGCAAGTATTCCTCTATATCTTTCCCTAATTGTTCTACTACTGCCGAATCTTCCAACAGGGACTCATTCAACGTCCACCACCGCTTGGCCGAGCTTGAATCCCCTAAAGGTAAGGTACAAAGAACAGGGGCATGGTCTGACCAGGTCCGCTCTCGGATCTCACATTTCTCCACTCCAGCCAACAAAGCCTTATCAATAAGCAGCAAATCGATCCGGGAGTACACTGCATGCATGGGGGAGAAGAAAGAATAATCCCTTTCACCATAATGCACTTCCCGCCAGAGGTCCACCAAATCCAGGGATTCCAACAGCTGCTTCAGACGCAGGCGATGCTTCCGAGTAAGGGACGACGCCCCCTTAGAGGTGTCCACCAAGGGATTAAGAGCAACGTTGAAATCACCCCCAATCAGCAGCTGCCCCTCTCCCTTGCTTACAAGAACTGCTTCCAAGTCTCCAAAAAAGGCGGCCTGCTCCATGTTGGGAGCATACACACTGGCCAGCGTATACTTCTGCTGTCCCCATTGCAACTTAACCACCACATAACGTCCTCTCCTATCCCGGATGACCTCCTCCACCCTCCCCAGCACCCTACCAGACATCAAGATCCCCACTCCACCCTTTTTCTTCTCTAATTTGTTGGAAGCAAAATATTGTTGGGGGAAACGGGAGTGTCGCAAACGATCCTCATCCTTAGGAAGCAGGTGAGTCTCCTGGATAAAAACCACATCCCCCTCCAACCGGGAGCATTCTTTGAAAAGCAATTGCCTCTTATAATAGGAGTTCAGGCCCCTGACATTAATAGTCATCAGCTTAAAGGCAGCCATAAACCCTTCCCTCCACTCGCTGCACCTGAGCCATCCCCGTTCCCCCCCCTCCCCCAGCCCTCCCCCCCCGGACAGTCCCTCCTCCCCAACCCTCCCCCCTCCCTCCCCACCCCCACCCCCCGCCCCCACCCCCCGCCTCTCCACCCGATCCATCAAAATAGATCGGAGCCAGGTCCCGTCAACCAGAGCAGCCCCCTGCTTTTTTCTATGGAATAACCCCCCCCCCCTCGAAACAGCACCCAACCTTGTACCCTCCTTACTTAGTAGGCAAACAAGCAAAAAGAAATCTTCCCCCCATTCTTCCGTCCACTACCACTTAGCATCACAGACATCTCAGAACAGAAATGAAAACATAACTCCCCGTTCTTACATCCTATGCAGCACCCCCACCCTACACCCCCTATGCAGACCCAACAGGCTCAGACTCCATAACATAAACTCAAAGAGAACCATTACAACATAGTTCATGTGGCCGATTCAGCAGGCTGCAGAGCCGGCTTTGTCTTTCGTAGCCTCCGCTCTCCGCCGGACACTCTACTCCAATTCCTCTGTGGGCGGCTATGGAGGTCTCCCCTCTCTCTTGCCGCCACCTCCCCCGATTCCGCTGTCGGGAGATTGGACCAGCCGGCCTGCTTCAGAGCAGAGATGGCCTCCTCCACAGTATGTGCCACATAGGCCTTTGTATTAATGGTGAACTGCAGGCCCACAGGGAACAGCCAGCGGTATCGGACATTCTCCTCCCGAAGCCGCTTTGTCACCTGCTGGTACCCCCGTCGTTTCTTCATAGTGATACTTGAAATGTCTGCAAACACTTCCACGTCGGCCCCATGCCAGTTGAGTTTTCCCAGCTTCCGGGCGGCCTTAAACACCAATTCTTTGGACCGATATTCATGCATGCAAACAACAAACAATATCTCTGGCTCTGTTATCGCGCTTGGGGCCAAGAGCCCGGTGGGCCCGATCCACTCGGAGGCACACGCCCTCTACTTCCATATCGGCGGACTTCAAAACAGCGCTGCAAAACTCCTCTGCCAAGGAAATATAATTTACTGCGCCATCCACCTCCGGGAGGCCCCGTATGCGGATGTTCGAGCGGCGGGATCTATTCTCAAGATCTTCCAGTTTCTGCAGTATTTCATCCTGTGTATGTTCTATCTCAGCAGTGCGCTGCGCCACAGAGCCTAAATGTCCTTCATGCTCCTCCGCCCTAGTTTCCAACTCCTCCATGCGGGCACCCAGCGTTTGCATGTCACCCTTCAGCTCCTCAAACCAGTTCTTGACTTCCAATTTAAAGGTGGAGAGCTCTGATTGTGTAGACTCAAACCAGCCTCTTAAGTCCTCGCGCAGGCTCAGGATTTCGCCAGCAGCGCCCTGTCCGGCCCCGCCATCCGCCACCTCCACCGCCACGGTTGTACTCGCCGTTGATTTCAGGGCCGGGGACTTTCCCCCTGCTCCACTCCTAAAGGAGAAAGATTTTAAGTCCGCTCCTGGCTTTTTACCAGCCATCTGATCCCAAGAAGTAAAGCTGGCTTTCCAAACAGCGCCTCACAGGGGGGGGCCCCGCAGGACCTGCTTCCACCAACAGTCTGTCTGTTGGTACTCCTCTCCCGGGCACAAGGCCAGGCAGCCCACAGAATAAAGGCACTCATGGAAGGTGCAGATGGAGGCCTGCCGGGTCACGGAGCAAGAAAGGAGAGTCCGGGAGGGAGGGGGGGAGGGCTCCAACAAAGTAGAAGCAATACTGCCCCGTGCAGAGAGGAAAACAGTCCGTGGGGCGAATGAAAACCCCCGCTGGGTTCAAGATTCTGTGCTGTCCGCCCAGTGCCCCTAAGGACAACGATCAGGCCTTCTCAGACTGCTCCTCGGCCCCCTCTACTCCAGAATTGCCACTCTGGTCCCAGACCGTGTGGTGCGTGCGTCGTCGGGAGTCCCCGCTCGGCGCCGGCCGCCTGAAGAAATATGCCGCTCTCTCCGCTCGAGGCAAACAGTGCAGCCCCCCGTTACTCACGGCCTCCGCTCACCGAGCCGATCAGCTGCTCTCCACTCACACGTGGCTGGCCGGCACGAAACGGAGGAAGACAATCCAGGGCCCACAGCCGCCCAACGCTCTGACACCTCTCTCCGCTGCCGCGGGTTCTCCAAATGTGCCGCCAATCTTCACCGGAGCCACCGCTGCCCCGAGCCCACTTCACTCCGCTAATTTCAGTATCGAGGGGGTGCTTAAATTCCGCAGTTTGCAGGGGATTGTGGCGGAGCTAAGCTAAAGCACCGCCATGCTGCCTGGTGACGTCACCGGAACTCCTTCTGTAAAACACTTTTAATGTGATTTCTACATGCAAATATTCTAAATACGGTTATTAGCACATGTGACATCTGACTTTTTCAATATTTACGATATGTAACATTTTACATATCTATGGATGGTATCTCTAAAATCCTATGTGCTAGATAAAAGATAATTACAGATTTAGAATCAGCATGGAAAACTGCTTTAGGAAAACCTGATTTCACTTTTGACGAAAAAAAAAATATTTTGGGGTAAACCAGTGTACTTAGCATATGAAGTTTGATGTTCCCAAAAAGATTTCTTTGCTTCCAAATTAAAGCAAAGGTCCAAACAAATGTCAAATAATCACTGCAGTCCTTATACATCAATTAAAAGCAGTAAGCAGGAAATCATTGGAAATTCCCTTCTTAGAGGACTAAACAGCAATATAGGGCCTGAATTTTAGCGGTCTGCCATTTGGAAGGGTTATGGCCGATGAGACGCACAGCCCTCCTTGCCAACCTCTAAACTGGATATTCAATGCGACAGCTACAGCACTGAATATCCAATGATCACCGCAGGGACAGGAAGCTATTGAGGCTAACCAGGCAGCAGTGATTTTGGCTACTGCCCAGTTAGTGATTGGCACCTTAAAAATAGTGAGGGGTTTCCTCGTCTATCTTTAACTTGTCAATCACTAACCAGGCAGCATGCAATATTTCACTCAACGTGTAATCAAACTCTGGAATTTGTTACCAGAGGATGTAGTAAAGGCTGTTAGTGTAGCTGGGTTTAAAAAAGGTTTGGATAAGTTCCTGGAGGAAAGGTCCATAAACCATTATTAAAAAGGGACCCAGGATATCAATGCTTGACCCGGTACAAGCATTGTGGAACCTGTGTCTTTTGGGGAAACTGCTAGGTACGTATGACCTAGATTGGCCACTGTTGGAAACAGGATATTGGGCTTGATGGACCTTGGTCTGACCCAGTATGGCATATCTTATGTTCTTATGTAATATCACTGCTGCCCAGCTAGAGCCGTTCCCTGCCTCTGCTCCACCCCATAACGTCCCCAACATATCCCGATGCTAACCGGATAGCATTGGGGCACATAGGGGACATAGACAGAGATATTCAATGGCATTAACCATGTATGTGTCGTTGAATATCCCCATCTAAGGCATTTACATGGTTTACTAGGCTGTAAACCGTGTAAATACCCTTTCAATATCGTGCCCATAGAGTTGTTTTTACTCTCGGCCCTGGAGGTATAGCATTCTTCTACTTGGAGTAGGCATATGTCAATATTTTCCAGCTTAAGAAGTCAATTTAGTAAAAGAATTATCTGAATAGCCATACTATACTCCTGGCCTAGATGAGTACCACTGTTGTGTTATCCTAATTTATGGATTCAGCTTTAAAACACCCCAAAGATTCCATGTTATGATGATCTTTTGCAAACAAGAGGGGCTTACTCTACCATCTTACAGGTACAGTAAGTCATTACAGATATTGTAAATGAAACAGGAAGATTCTACACTGAATAAAACTAACTTTCTCATGAGACACACTTTTACAGCCCTCCACTCTGTGAGTCCTTCCAGGGAACATCTAAAGTACACAACAGTATTCCTCTAGAGGCCCTCACATCCCCTGGATGACACATCCCAAAAATGTACACTAAAGTATGCATGGAGCTAGGACAATATTATCTATGATTTGAAGCATATCTTTAAATACAAATTTAGTGAGATAGCACAACGGCCTTACATTTACTATTTTCTGTTTTAACTTCCATCTTTCACTCCCAGATATATCATACCCACATTTATCTACCACAATCCAGAGACTCAAAACCTAGCCAACAATACCTGTAAAACACTTTTTTCTTTACATAGCAAGGCAATGTCTAGTGCATTTTTGAACTGTGCCTTGAAATTCTGAAACGCATGGGGAAACACACGCAGAATGGAATGTCTAAGAGTTTCACTTCCCATGCATTATCCCCTGCTCATATAAAAGAGGGGGTGGGGCAGAGGAAATCGATTTTAAAACCCAACAAAGGCAATAAGGACTTGATGTTGTGGCCAAATGATAAAAACTCTGAGCTATTAGTCAGAACTCCTGGGATGCAAACTGAAGTCTCCCTCTCCCTGAAACATTTTATTGCTAATTATAATTATGTAGTAGGAATGACATTGGGTTTAAGTCATCCCCTCTCTCTCATCTCAAAGATCTGGGTCCTCAATATAGCATGTCCATTTTATTTATTTATAAAAATATATATAAACTACCCTCCTGATCAGTGATGTATAATTTTGCTTGAAAATATAAAATACAATAAAAACACATAAAACAAATATAACAACATCAAATACAAGACATCTCATCATAACACAAACACCAGGTCCTACTCTTCTTTCATGGACAGAAGTATTTCACCCCATTTACTGTACCACTTCCTTAGATTTTTGCAGCCCAAATGTATGACCCTGCATTTTTTAACATTAAATCTCAGCTGCCAAATTCTCAGCCATTCTTCAAGCTTAGCTAGATCCCTCATGATGTTGTATACTCCTTCCTGGGTGTCTACTCTATTGCAGATTTTGGTATCATCCACAAAGAGGCAAACCTTACCTGACAGCCCTTCTGCAATATCACTAATAAAAATGTTAAAAAGAATTGGACCAAGAACAGATCGCTGCGGCACACCTTTTTTAACATCTTTCTCTGAGTGAGCTCCATTTACCTGTACCTTTTGTCGCCTCCCACTCAACCAATTTCTAATCCAGTCAATCACTTTAGGGTCCATCCCTAGGGTGCTCAATTTATTTATAAGTCAGCTGTGTGGAACGGTGTCAAAGGCTTTACTGAAAGCTAAATACACCACATCCAGGGCTCTGCCTTGGTCCAACTCTCTAGTCACCCAATCAAAGAAATCAATCAGATATGTCTGACAAGACCTGCCTCTAGTAACCCATGCTGCCTCGGATCCTGCAATCCACTGGACTCCAGAAACCTCACTACCCTCTGTTTAAGCAGCATTTCCATTAATTTATTCACCACAGAGGTCAGACTAACCAGCCTGTAGTTCTCAACTTCATCCTTACATTCACTTTTGTGTAAAGGGACCACATGTGCCTCTCTTCAGTCCTCTGGCACCACTCCCGACTCTAAAGAAGCATTGAAAAGGTCAGTCAGTGGAACCACTAGAACATCCCAAAGTTCCTTCACTACTCTTGGATGTATCCCATCCAGCCCCATCACTTTGTCTACTTTTAGTTAAATAGTTCCTCAAGAACACAGTCTTCTGAAAATCGTTCAAGATCCCCTTTGCTTCTGTTCCTATTTGTGGGTGTATTTTGAGGTCCTATATGTTATTGGTAATGGGCCTAAAGCTGGAGCTGGAGGCAGTGCCTGGAGGAGAGAAGGAGCCAGTCCTGGATAGCTGTGGGAAGCTCATGTGATAAGAAAACAGGAAATCCACCCAGCAGGAGTGCGTTATTGGGAGCAATTAAAGCAGCTTCCAGTGCTTTGGAGAAAATGGGCCTCCATGTTGCAGAAGCATGGCTGAGGCTGTCAATGATTTTCCCCAGGTCCACCTTAATAACAGTCTATTGACCTTTCTTCCAGTAATATATCCAAACCTTTTTTTTAAACCCTGCTATGCTAGCTGCTTTTACCATATCCCCCAGCAATATGTTCCCAAGCTTAACTATGCAAGGAGTGAAACAAGATTTTTTCTAATTTATTTTAAATGTACTGCTTTGTAACTTCATGGCGTCTCCTAGTCTTTGCACTTTTTGAAAGACTGAACAATTGCTTTGCATTTACTCATTCCACTCAATTTATGATTTTATAAATCACTATCATATCTTCCCTCAACTATCTCTTCTCCAAGCTAAAGAGCCCTAACCTCTTTGGCCATTCCTTAGGAGAGCTCCTCCTGTGGCAATGGGCTGCGGCATTACCCGGAAATGTGGGATGAGTGAGTAGTGGCAGGGGCCAGCTCTGGAGTTAGAAGCTGGTGGACAGCCTTAGGCAAGCTCCTGCAGAGAAAAAAATGAAAGTGGATAGCAATAATGATAACAATAAACGGCAGGGATGCTGTTGTTTGTGACACCATAGGTGCCATGAGAGTATGTCCTGTGGGGGCAGATATGAGTAGAGACAGAAGCCATTTTGAAATAGGGTTATAAAACGGGACCTGTAATGGAGTGAATAGGATAATGGTACAGTGAGTTTTTGGCATTATTCAGATCACGAAACTCGTGTTACACTATACAGTCGCCCCTCACCATTTCGCGCTTCGACTTTCGTGGCTTCACTCTATCGCGTTTTTTTCAAATACATGTATATTCATGAAAAAGTTGATTGAGAGTGAAAATGATACAGCGCATGCTCGGTTGTCTGAGTCAATTATACACCCCTGTATTACAATTACAATTAAAATTACTGTACGTATGGACTGTAAGCCTTTATCTAAGCCCCACGATGTCTCCTAAACGTGCTGCTTCTTCTAAGCCCTCTGACGATGAAACTAAGTGCCGGAGGAAGATGCTTACCATCCAGGAGAAGGTAAAACTCTTGGATATAAATAAAGAATCCTACTTCGTGGAAATTCACTTGTAGAGTCTGGAACTGATTAACCGTGATAAACGAGGGACGACTGTACTCCTGACAGGTCACATGGCATAGTTGCCAAACAACAGACACTAGGTGGGAGGGGGTAAGAGCAGATTTTGTGGGACAAACAGTTAATTTAGTGGTTCACTTCCTAATTCTTAGTAGGTGTCATCTCATGCAGGGCACGCAAACTCTTAGTAAACGATTCCCTTTGTCAATGGGCGAGCAGGGATAGTAACAGAAGCAGGAAACAGTGCTCTGTGGTACTGAAACACTTTGGGCCCAATATTCAGCTCCAGCAGCTAGCAACTGACGCTGAACTTCAAACTCCGATATTCAATGCTGGGGCCATATCCGGGCTCCAGCACCGAATATCCAGGGCTGCCCGAATTCCTCCAAGGCTATGCGGACAGTAGTGATATTCAGCTGCTGTCCAGTTAGCTCCTGCACCTGACTTTCGCAGTGCATTGCTAAATATCGCTCAGTATTGATGCTGCCTGTTTAGTGAAGGATTCCATCCCAGAACGTCCCCAGCACGCCCCAGTGCTAACTGGTTAGCCTCGGGATGTGTAACGGCAGCGCCCACAGATATTCAGCGACACTATCCATGTTGGAGCCATTGAATATCTTGCAGAACGGCATGGTTTGCAGGTCTTCAAATCATGTAAATGCCTCTGAATATCCCTCCCTTTGAATATATTTTTATTAGGGTAAAAGAGCTTTTACGGGAAAGCTCTACTTGTATGAGAGTAAAAGTGTTAATTTTAACGAGATTGAACAGGATGCCAGAGCTGCTTTCATAGCGATTGAATAAAACATTTATTAAAAAGAAAAGCGAAACTTCTAAGAGATAACTGAGATCCATCAATGATGCATGGCAGTTGCGGTAATACTGCCAGAACGTACTCGAGGGAAGGACTTCAGGAAAATCATGTCCTAAAGACAAGAAATCCGTTTTGACAGGAATGCTACCTAGAGGTATGGACTGAAAAACGAAAAGTGACTGAATTTTTCACTGCAAGTCACTGAGTAACAAGATAGATACGTGAGATAACGAAAGTCCACGGTTTATATGGGAAAGCTGCAAAAACTGGAAATTGCTTCCCTGAGATGGAGATAGAAGTGTATTTGGGACAGCTTTCAAGTATTTGGAGAATGGTTAAAGGCAGTTTCATCATTGGGGTTACATTCATATGAGAAGGGGACAGAAACGTTTATTCCAAATTAACTAGTGTATAATGCCTGTGGAATGAGGCGGTGAAGCCATTTCACTGAAGAGAGTGAGGGTTTGGCTGAGAGCATCAAACCCTTGCCAATTATTACTTTGGTTGGAGTGTAAAGCTGACTGCTCGTTGAACTCAACCATCTGAATCCAGCATGTTCAGAATTCTGGCCAGAAGCCTCAGACTGCACTGCGTGAGTGACGAGTAGTTTTGTGCTAACCCATCTTCAGGTACTGACTGTGAGGAAACGTAACCAAATTTTTTTTTGATAGCTTTATTTTCATTTTCAACATACATTCCAACAACATATCAACACCAAACAAAAGAGAACAAAACTAAACACCCCCATCCCCACACCCCCCGCCTCCTCCTCTAGAACACGTCTCGTGCATTGAAAGACAACAGACACTACAGGACAGTTGTACAGGATATCATAACCATCTCGAGCATAGGCACAAACAATATTTAATCAAATCTGGTCTATCCCCCATCATATTTTGGCTACATTCACAAAGTCATTTAACAGTTTCTACTTGAGACTATTATTTTTTGACGGTGTCAAGGCCTTCCGAGACATTTGCTCATACTTGCTGTATAGACAAACTTGATTCCACCATTCCTGTACACAAAGGTTAGCTGTGCATTTCCAGTTGTGCACAATTAGGTGTATTGCTAGTCCCATCATAAAATCCAGCAACCCTCTTTGGGAAGAGATGGGAGCTTCGCCGCCGATCTAAGGCCTATAACCTTCCAAGTCAGGGGCTCTTTAAACTTAAGAATGATCTGTATCTGCACCCAAACCTGCTCCCAAAAGGCTTGTATCCCCGGGCACTCATATGCAATATGTACAAAAGTACCAGTCTCGCCGCCACATGTCCAGCAAAGACTACTGGCACTCTTGTCCCATTTCGCCACCCTAACAGGTGTATAGAAGCATTGATGCGCAAAAAAGAAGAGAGTCTGAGTTATAGAAGCCGATTTTGAAACTCTCACTTGCTTACCCCAAATTTTCCTCCACTGCTGTGCGGAGAGAGCGACCCCAGTATCCCGCTCCCACACTTCCTGTATTCTCCGTATCTGTGAATCCTGGGTCTGGCTCAGCCTCTTATAGAAGAGTGACGCCACTCCTGCGGCTTGTGCAATCTCTTGAGCATCCTCTACCACCCTACTCCGTCCTTTCCCATTCTTGGGGTCTACCTTAGAACTTTGAATGCAGTGCCGGAGCTGCAGCCATTGAAAGTATAACTTAGATGGGAGACCAAACTCTTGCTGTAATTCCCTAAAGTCTTTCAATTTATTAGCTTTAATTAGCTGACTGATGTTCCAGATTCCTCTCATGTACCATTGACTCCAGGCTATTGGTTTCTTCTGGATTTTGAATAGGGGATTGTGCCATACTGGTAGTCGGGCTGGAGAACACAGGTCTGGGCCACAGGCACGGATAAGAGCCCCAAAAGCCAGAAGTGTGTCAGTTATAATGCAGGGGCACTGTGCACTCTGCATCAGCTGCATGCCTGGAAGGCACCTCAGTGGTATAGGGGCTAGTAGTTTCTCTTCAACTTCCACCCAGATAGGTCTACCAACCGATCGGCCCTCTAGCCACCTTGACCCCTGCTTTAGCAGAAAAGCCCTGTGATTGGACTGGAAATCGGGGAACCTGACGCCACCCTCCTCCCAGCTAAGTTTAAGCTTCTGCCGCGCTATTCTCGGTGCTTTGTTCTTCCATAAGAACTGACTCAAAATACGCTCTATTTGTTGATATGCTTGTGCTGGCATCAGACAAGGTATAATCTCTAAGGGACTATCATCATTTTTATGGTCTCAAGCCGCACCCACCAGGATAGAACTAAGGGGGACCATTTCGTGGACATTTAACGGGGAATTGCAACTATTGCTTCAGCATTAAAGCGAACAGTTTCTTCAAGGGGATAATGATAATGGACTCCCAAATATTTTACCACGGTAGACTCCCAGACAAACGGGAAGCCGCTCATGTCCTCCTTGTGTACCCAGTAATTTAATGGGAAGGCTATGGACTTCGTCCAATTAATTTTGTATCCGGAAAGTACTGAGTAACAATCAATGTGTTCCAATACCTTAGAGACTGACTCTGGGGAGACAAACAAAAGAAGATCAACAGCGCATGCTGACAGCTTAACTTCTAGTCCAGCAATCAATGCTCCGCGTATCTCCGGACATTGCCGAACAATGAGGGTTAACAGTTCCAACGCAAGATTGAATAGCATGGGAGATAAAGGACATCCCTGACGTGTGCCCCATTTTAATTTAACTGGCTGGGATTTCGTTCCATTCGAAAAAATGTTTGCTGTGGGTTGAGCATACATAACCTCAAGTGAGCGGAGAAAACCGGCCCCAAAACCAAACCACTTGAGAACTGCAAACAAAAAGGACCATTCCAGCCGGTCAAAAGCCTTTTCGGCATCAAGGGAGAGGCCTACTAAAGGCTACGCCATGCCTTCTGAGCCCGCCAAGATGTGGCATAAAGTTCTTGCATTGTCGGCTGTCGATCTACCCTCTGTAAAGCCACACTGATCAGGGTGGATTAGTGAGGGCAACTTTCCCGACAACCGAGCAGACAAAACAGTCGCATATATCTTATAATCCACGTTTAACAGGGAAATGGGTCAGTAGTTAGCCGCCAACTGCGGGTCTCTGCCTGCTTTTTCAAAGACTACCACATTCGCCGCTGCAAATGCGCCAACATACTGTAGTATTGACATAGATGGGGGGCCAACTCCTTAGCAAAGATTGATTTCTTTGACTGGGTGACCAGGGAATTGGACCAAGGGAGAGCTCTAGATGTGGTATATTTAGATTTCAGTAAAGCCTTTGACACTGTTCCTCACAGGCGACTTATAAACATACTGAGCACCCTAGGGATGGACCCTAAAGTTACTGCTTGGGTTAGAAATTGGTTGGGTGGGAGGCGACAAAGAGTACAAGTAAATGAAGCTCACTCTGAGGAGAAGGATGTTACCAGTGGTGTGCCCCAGGGATCTGTCCTTGGTCCGATTCTTTTTAACATCTTTGTTAGTGATATAGCAGAAGGGCTGTCGGGTAAGGTTTGCCTCTTTGCAGATGATACCAAAATCTGCAATAGAGTAGACACCCAGGAAGGTGTAGATAACATGAGGAGGGATCTAGCTAAGCTTGAAGAATGGTCTAGAATTTGGCAGCTGGGATTTAATGTTAAAAAATGTAAGGTCATGCATTTGGGCTGCAGCAATCCAAGGGAGAAATACAGTATAGGAGGTGAAGTACTTTTGTCCACTAAAGAAGAGCGGGACCTAGGCGTGGTTGTGTCTGATGATCTTAAAGTAGCTAAACAGGTAGAAAAGGTGACGGCAAAAGCTAGAAGGATGCTTGGGTGCATACGGAGAGGAATGGCTAGCAGAAAAAAGGAGGTGATAATGCCTCTGTATAAGTCTTTGGTGCGACCTCATTTGGAGTATAGTGTGCAATTCTGGAGACCGCACCTTCAAAAGGATGTGAACAGGATGGAGTCGGTGCAGAGGGTAGCTACTAAAATGATTAGTGGGCTTGATTATAAAGCATATGAGGACAAACTTAAGGATCTTAATATGTACACCTTAGAGGAAAGGCGGGATAGAGGTGATATGATTGAGATGTTTAAATACCTCCATGGCATAAATGTTCAGGGAGAGAGCCTCTTTCAATTGAAAGCAAGTTCTGCTACGAGGGGACATGGGATGAGGGTGAAGGGAGATAGATTCAGGAGTGATATGCAGAAATATTTCTTTACGGAAAGAGTAGTGGATCCATGGAATAGTCTCCCAGTGGAGGTGGTAGAGATGAGGACAGTAACTGAATTCAAAAAAGCATGGGACCAACACAGAGGATCTCTAAAGGTAAAAAGTGGACTGTTGTAGTTGTTGATATGGAAGGACAGACTAGATAGGCCATGTGGTCTTTTTCTGTCATCATGTTTCTATGTTTCTATTTTAAAAAATTCGGCTGGAAGTCCATCAGGACCCGCTGCTTTGCCGGAGGCCATCGAGACTATCGCCTGTCTAATCTCCTCCTCCGAAAAGGGCCTATCGAACTCCTCCCTTGCCTCTTTGCTCAAGACCGGCCGTTGTATTCCAGAGACCAGCAGTTCAAATTTGTCCTGTGAGAACTCCCGCTCCGACTCATATAACTGGGTATAGAAAACTCTGAAAATTTCAGCGACCTCCGAATCTTTGACCACCGTGCCTTGCCCTTGAGGGTCACGCAGGGCAGTTACCCTCTTGGCCTCCCGTCTACCTTTTAGCGCATTGGCCAACAACCTGCCGGCTTTATTTCCTTCCCGGTAGTAGACCCCTTGTTGTGTTTTGATGCTTTGGAAGGCTTCAGTGGCCAAAATCGCATTATATTTAAATCTTAACCACTGAAGCCTCAGCAAAATACAGGGGTCTGTTCGCTGGCTTAGCACCCGTTCCCCGACTCTAATTTGTTGCTCAAGGATTGCCAATTGTTGCTTCCGCTGTCTCGCCTGACGAATACTAAGGCTGGTTATGACCGCTCGTACCGCAGCTTTAAATCCCTCCCACCAGGCCCATCCCGTGGTGGCCAACGGAGAGTTAAATTGGAAATATTCTCTGATAGCCACTTTTACATCTATGCAAAAATCTGGATTGTGAAGGAGGGCTCTATCAAAAAACCATTCAGTGGGATTTGCATACATCCTGTCATCTTGCATCACCAATGAGATGGCCGCATGGTCGGACACAAGTGCTGGATTTATTTATTTATTTATTTATTTAGTAAACACTTGTATACCGCTGCTTCCTACGATCAGCAGCGGTTTACTTTACAGAATCATAATGCATTGTACAGTGCATTGAGATTTTTCAGTTTTACATTTTGATTAGTCAATGATTTACGTAACACGGGATAAACAGTTGGATACAATATACAGTTGATTATAGCACACAGATTAGGGTATACATTTGATTTCAATAGGTTGGGAGGGGCCCCATATATACAATTTATACAGAGTTGATTTCCAAAGAGTACAGGCTATACATGACTATATGCTATTAGATTTTATACTGCCGAGGGTGGCAGAGTTCATCTGGTTGAGGTAGTGTATTGCAGTTAGATCAGGTTGTAGTGGGTTTGAAACAGATATGTTTTAAGTTTTCGTCTGAATTCACTCAGGCTGTTTGTGAGTCTCAATTCATGCGGTAGTTGGTTCCATTGGATTGGCGCTGTGTATGTGAACGCCCTATTGCTTGTTTCGGCCTTGACGGATCGAATGCTGGTCGGGATACATAGGGTGTTGAGATTCATAGTTCTCCTGTTCCTGTTGCATGGTTGGATAGTGATTAGGTTATTGAGGTAGGATGGTGCGATGCCATGGATGAGCTTAAACGTTGTGATGAGCTGTTTGTAGATGATGCGGGCGGCCACTGGGAGCCAATGCAGTTCCATTAGTACTGGGGTTATGTGGTCGGTGACTTTCTTTTCCATGATGACTCTTGCAGCCACGTTTTGGGC
Source organism: Ichthyophis bannanicus (assembly GCA_033557465.1). Classification (NCBI taxonomy): domain Eukaryota; kingdom Metazoa; phylum Chordata; class Amphibia; order Gymnophiona; family Ichthyophiidae; genus Ichthyophis; species Ichthyophis bannanicus. The sequence continues at coordinate 1,073,777,336 of CM066031.1, read as the reverse complement.
CATTTGCAGGATGCTTAGTGTGTTCTTTGGAAGCCCTTGTAGAATGGCATTGCTGTAGTCCAGGTGTGGAATGATTAGTGCTTGAGCAACAGACCTAAAGTCGGATTTGTCGAGGATATTGCGAAGTGGTTGTAGAATTTTGAGTTTGTAAAAGATGGCTCGGTTAACTGTTCTGAGGTGTTTGTCCATCCTGAGGTTGTAGTCTAGTAAGACTCCTAGATACTTTATTACAGGCTTCGTGTAGTATATGTTTTTGTTAAGTGTGACTGTGGTGGGTGGGACGAAATTGGCTTTCTTGGAAATGAACATGACCTCTGTTTTTTTGTGGTTTATTGACATGTTGTTTTGTTGAAGCCATAATTGGAGCATGTCAAGGCATTCTTCAAGTGGACTGAAGTTAGGCTGCGTTATGTCAAGCTGTGTGTATAGCATCACATCGTCGGCATATATGTGGTATTTGATGTTGCATTTCTGGAAGATATCGCAGACCGGCTTTATATACAAATTGAACAGTAGTGATGATAGGGCAGACCCTTGAGGGATCCCTTGGGTTTGGGGGAAAGCATCAGCTTTGTCGTTGTTGAATTGCACTTGTTGCATCCTATTGGATATATATGAAGCGAACCATTTTAAGGGGGTCCCTGATATACCCAGCGAGGTCAGACGGTCCAAGAGGGTGTTGTGATGTACTGTATCGAAAGCTGCTGAGATGTCAATGAATATGAGTATGAACATGGAGTTTTTGTTCTCGAGGCCCCTAAGTAGATTATCAAGGAGTGCCAGCAGTAGTGTTTCTACTCCGTGATTCTGACGGAATCCATATTGATGCTCATCTAAGGCTTTTCTCTCATCCATGTGATCTTGTAGTTGGTGCTGAACCGCTTTTTCAATCGTTTTTGCTAGGAACGCTATGCTTGAAATTGGGCGGTATGATGCAGGGTCACTTTTGTTGAGCGACTTGTTCTTTAATATGGGTCTTATAATTGATTTCTTGAGATGAGTCGGCATGCTTCCTTGTTGCAGTGATTGGTTGACAATGTGCGCGATGGGTTTTGCGTTGTCTTTCTTAGTTGCTTTCATCCAGGCGGCTGGGCATGGGTCGAGGGGGGAGGTAGTGGTGTTTAAGTTGGTTATGATGTTTAAGATTTGCTGCTCACCTAAATGCTGGAAGGTGTTCCATTCTGGTTCCAGGTCTGCTTGAGAGGCAGTGGTGGTTTCTCGAGTGGTGATGACTAATGGCATGCTTTGATTAATGATTGTGGGGAGTTGTGGGTTTAGTTTTTTGGCGTAGTGGTCGGCAAGTGTCTGGGCCTTTATATCGTCTGAGGAGATGGGGTTTTGCGAAGTTTTGGTAAGAGATTTTACGAGCTCAAAAAGCTCCCTGGGTCTATTGAGAGCTTTGTTGAGAAGGTTGGTGTGATGACTCTTCTTAGCGAGGTTGACCTCATTCTTGTATTTTGAGAGGAGTGTTAGGTATAGTTGCTTGCCTTCTTCGGTTTGCTTCTTCCTCCATTTCCTTTCCAGTTTGCGTAGCTCTCTCTTCATTTTAGATAGCATGGGAGAGTACCATGGTTCGGTTCCTGTTTTTGTTGCAGCGTTTGTGCCTTTCCATGTTGGTCTTGCAGCTGCCTCGATCCCTGAGTTCCATTGGGCTACCAGTTTGTCTAGGTCTGTGGTGGTGTACTCAAAATGTGTAGATATAGAAGTTATCAATGCTTCACTATTGAATTTTTGGAATTTCCTCTGTTGATGTGTTTTCGGGTCGGCTTGTGGCTTTTCCTTTAGTGATGGTAGATGGATTTCAAATTCAATTAGGAAATGGTCGGACCATGGGACCGGGGTTACTCGAGGTTTGGTGTTTTGTTGGATGTTGTGTGATAAGAACACCATATCGAGGGTGTTACCTTTGTTATGAGTGGGTTCTTGAATGATTTGTGCGTATCCGAGCTGGTTCATGGCTTCTGAGAATGCGTCTGCTTGTACAGGGGTAATTGAAGGGAGATTCAAGTCACCCAGAATGATGCGCAGTTTTTTGGTTGCAGAGGTTGAGATAATTTCCAGTGCGGTGGCCAGGGTTTCATGGTGTGCTGAGGGGGGTCTGTAGATTAAACAAAGTATTGATGTTTTGTTTTCAATCTTGAGTATATCAATGCCTTTGGATTCAGTTAGGGAAGGGCTTGTGAACATTAGGGAGGTTTTGGCAATGATAAGTACTCCTCCTCCTCTCCTGTTGGGCCGGGGGCAGTTAAATAAAGTGTAGTTGGGTAGGGGTAGTTGGTTTAGTATTGCTGGGTCAGTGTCTGTGAGCCATGTCTCGGTGACACAGAGGATATCGGGTTTGTTGTCAGTGATAATGTTGTGTATGATGTGGGTTTTATTTCTAATGGATCTGGCGTTGATAAGACAGATTGTAGTGGGGGTTTGGGATATTTGGTGTGGTTGGTGTTGCTTGTTTCTGGTCCTTGTGGCTGTCGGTTTCCTGTGTTTATTGTGTTTTGGTTTGGGGCTCCGTTTTTTCTGGGGTTTGCCAGTGACCTTTAACGCAGCGGTCAGGTCTGGGTTGGGTATGATTTCATCGTGAGCTATGTAGGTTGGACCTATCAGTGGTAGTAAGGGTAACAGTATTATGCCATTGTTGATGATTGGATGCCATACTATTGTCTGGTGTTGCGTCAGGTGTGGTATGTAAGCGTATGCGGCTAGAGATAAGTAGAGGCAGAGAATTACCATATAGGTGATGGGAGCCATGGTTTGTGTGGTTGAGTCTGATGCAATGTTTGTTATGGAATCTTTGGAGGAGTAACTCTGAGTGACTGTGGCAGAGGTTAGTTACTTATGGTCTAAGATAAATTGATAGTTGTCGCACATGAGATAGATCAATCAGTATATATACAATAAGAATAACAGGTAAAACTTCTTATATACAATAAGGATAACAGGTAAAACTTCTGATAAATATGTGAGAGATGCACAATAAATAGCTTGGATATTGCAGGGATTACTGTCAAGAGGGTTATTGCAGCTAATTACTGCCAAGTTCTGGTAGTATGAGGCAGATCGGAGTTCATTCATATAATGTACAGAGCTAAGAAGAGGAGGCTGCTATTTCTCCGATGTATGCATGTCTCCTCTATGCTTGGGACAAGCGCTTTAGACACTAAAAAGAAATCTATTCTGGACTGCGATAGATGTGGGGCCGAGAAATAAGTGAACTCCATCTCCGAGGGGTGATGCAACCTCCATATATCTACTAGTGCCATCTCTTTAATCAAGGAGGCGAGCACAATTTGCCCTTTAGAGGGTTTAGAGGTCCGAGGCGGCTGCCTATCCACCAGTGGATCAATTGTCTGATTAAAATCCCCCCCTACAATCAATGGTGTTCCTGCCTCCATGTGCACTTCTTTTGCTATTGTAGCGAAAAATTCTGGGCTATCTGCATTAGGGGCATATAGGCACATGACAGCCACCTCTAGACCCCCCCCCCCCCACATTGAGCAAGGCCCTGGACCATCTTCCTTCTGTATCAGAGCGGCTGTGTAGAATGGTAGCATTCAGGGACTTTCTCACCAGTATGGCCACCCCATTCCTTTTCTTAGATGCCGCGGAGTATGCAGCTACAGCATAGGGCTTTATACTAAGTTTTAATGACACCCTTTGATTTAAGTGCGCTTCTTGCAGTAGCAAGATGTCAGCATTCTCATGCCGCGCATAATCAATAATTTTTTTCCTCTTGACCGGGTTGTTTATCCCTTTGATATTCAATGACAAAACTTTACAGGGGGCCATTTTTGTACTCGTTTGGCTTACACACCACGAGGTCAGTTCTATTCACCCTTCCTCGCGTGTCATAAAATTTATGGCCTGTGGGGGACTCACTTTTGCCATTGCCAAAACATTGACAACTTCTAACAGCAGTGCTTAGCCTTCTGAGCGCGTTTTTACATGCATGCCCTAGAGGAGAAACTTTACCCATACAAACTATTGGTGAGCTCGAGCCGACAGGACAGGCCAGGGAGACCCGCCATTTACATATCAGTACAGTTGCATGCACCTCGGTTGAAATGTCACGGTTGCTCACAGAAGTATAATCCCTCTTGCTCCCCATCACTTCTAACAAAAGGAGACACATCAAACTTTGACATTCTACCTCTGTGTCCCCCTTCAATTCTAAACTTTACCCATGCTAATAACAACATTGCAGTCTCTTTGTTTCATTACTCAACAGAATGTACACAGTCTTTGCATTGCAGTGTTTCCACCGAACGGATCGCCACAAACTAGTGCTTCATCTTGTTTTCCTGCGACCTCCCTCAGCGCATCTGTGCTGCCTCCTTTTCTTCCAAATATGCTAGGAGAGCATCGGGATCATCAAATGATCTGGTCTGATTGTGCAATGTAACACGCATCCTTGCCGGGTACAAAAGGCCATAGCGTGCCTGAAGCAGTTGCAGGCGCGGTCTGAGCGCCAAGAATCTTTTCCGCCGGTCCACGGTGGTTTTAGCCAGATCGGGATATAGAGACAGCTTGTGGCCTTCAAATTCCAGAGGCGCCCGTGCGCTTGCCAGTTTCATTATCTGAGCTACTTGCTGGTATCGGAGAGCCCGGAAAATGATAGGCCTCGGCTGCTTGCTGTGTGGTGTTACTTGTGAGGGAACCCGATGGGCGCGATCAATTTCAAACTCCTTCTCAAAGGTAAGCTTGAGTATCGAGGGGATCAGCTTGCCAAAAAAGGTGTTCATGTCCTTACCCTCTGCTCCTTCCGGAACACCGACCAACCGCACATTATTCCGACGGGCTCGGTTGTTACCATCTTCTACTTCCCTCTGCAGCTCCCGGAGCTGTCTCTCCAATTTATCCACTTTTTCCAAGCGTGCCCCGTGGATGGACAGGATTCCCTCTACTTTCTCTTGTCGGAGAGAAATTCCTTCAATTTTACTTCGCAACGCACTAATTTCCTCATGCACCGTGCTTTAACCAGCTCCTTCACGCCACGTATCTCTGTAAGGAGCTCCTGTAGGGCTTCGGGCCCTTCACGTGCAGCTGCCATCTTTTGTGGAGAGAGGGGTTCTGTTTTGGACCTTTTCACGCTACTGTTCAGCGCGCCTGAGTAGTCAAGCCGAACCGGCTTAGGTCCCGCCATCCTTTAGGCTCACCGTGATACTACCCGATACTATGGCTTCGTGGTGCACTGTTATATGCTGTTTTTCAGGATTCTTGATGGATCTCCACAGATCCTCCGCACTATGTGACCGACCTGCTCGGCATCAGGCTCCCACCAAATTTTAAATAGCATAGGGAACACAGAATGAGTGACTGAATGAATAGAATATCACAAACCTTAGAAATACTTGAAATTTATTTTTATTTTCCGTAGTAAGAATACTGTTGAATTAAGGAATTCAAGTGAACTATATGGAACATTTACCTAGCTTGGGGGAAATATTCACATAAGAGAGGTTGTCTCTCTTTTTCACCAGAGACGTGGAAGAAGTAATACTTCCTGTTTGTGGAACAACAACAGATGTGAAGAAAATTTTCAAAGATGCCCAATCTCATCTTCTGAACTGTGAGATGTACTGTAAACATTTTGCAAGCAGGCATATAAATCCTGGATAGAGATAGTTTAATTTGTTTTCATTCTAGAATAAGTTCTGTTTTCTTTAAAAAAAAAAAAGAAACCACTAATAGGACACATTAAGCAAAATATTTTAAGGGAACACACAATTTTACAGAAAGATTGATATCACCATATTGTCTATTGTATAATAGCTTAATGCAATGTAATAACCTTATGCCTACCTGAGATAAATGCAGTTGGATAAAGAACCTGGAAAGGAAAATAAAAGAACTGAATTCTTACTGAGCAAGGTTCATAAAGAGATAATCTTTTGGCTAGAATACGTGTCTGAATATTTCTGATGGAAGTTTGCCAAGTGAAAATAGGACATACTTTTGAAGCAGTTCTCAAGAAACATGGAAAAGGAAGAAATGGAGAAACAGAGGAAATGATGCCCAATAAAGACTATACAGCCTATCCAGTCTGCCCATCCATACCAACTACAAAGATACAGTCCATGTCTCTATCACCTCTACTTGGAAGCTATTCATCTGTGAACACAAAAAAATTTCTTAAACAATATTTTACTATATTGGCTATTTTTACTTCCATGAGCATTTTTTTTCTTTCCTGACTACTTTCCCAGCTTCTTAGCTTTTCTAGATATTGTTGCTTGTCTTCCTCTTTCTGTGAACTCTTGTACTTTATGAAGGCAAACCTCTTTTTCCTTAACTTTCAGCTATTTCTTTCAAGAACAATAACAGCCTCCTTTTCCTTGTACTCTTCCTTAATTTCCTAATAAAAAGGTTTGTTGTCCTTAACCCTTTCCAGGCCTAGCCCAAAACTCTTGGGATCCAAAATTCTGACTAAATATTCCTATCAAATGGTATATAATACATGACAATAGCAGAAGGAAAATCACTATTAGAACATATTGAATAAGACAGGTACAATTTTCCTAAAATATGCAAAAATTAACCCGGCTGCAGAATGTGGATTAAAATTTTGAAGTAGGCCTTCAAAGGGTTAAAATATCTCCTTTCATAACAGTACTAGTATAGCATTTGTATTTTTGTATAGCTTGATAGATTGGTCTGGTAAAACTATATTTTATAGCTGTTTAAAAATTCTTCTACCAGCTTAACATTTATTTTATTCTCAATAAAGATAAAAATTACACAAATTGCAGCTATTTGATTCATTTCACAGTAAACATATTTATTTATTACAAAATTTATACCCACCCTCTCAACTTGCAAACAAAAATAAAAACATAAAATACATAAGTAATAAAAAATACATATCTAAAACCAAAAAATACAAAACCGTGTAGAAACAGCACAGTAAGGCAGATAGTCAAGGAAATAGCCAGGTTTTGACCTTGCAAAACCTAAGTAATTCAAGTTCTGCTGGATTGCCTCAGGCAATTTATTCCACAAAATGGGAGCCACAACTGAGAACATTCTGGCCCTAACTTGTGAAATCTCTGTAACCTTAAATGTAGGAAGAGATCATATGGATGGATGGACAGTCGCTATCCAATAGGTGCTATCATTTAAGGGAAATATGTCTAAAAATGGGGAAAAAACCCCTTAGAAACAAAACTAAAAGTAGAATCAATTCTGTCAAGAACTATTTTTTTTTTGCTGAATTTCATTAACAGTGTGGACAGAAATAACTGTGCAGACGGAATGTGTTGTGACTGGTCTTTTTCTGTTATCATCTACTATGTTTTCTTACTATATAGTTAGCACTGCTGCATTAATATTAATGGTTCCATCTTTTACAAATGAAATACCATGCTTCACATGGCCTGGCTGAAATTGGGAGAAATATTTGTAGCTATCATCTTTATGTCATTACAAGAAAGGTTACAGAGGCCATAGTTAATGAGTGCACATACTTCGCATATTTTCATTCAGGCTGCATGATACATAACTGACTTTAATTATAACACATAAGTCTTTGTTTCCAGAAACAGTCCCCCCTTAAAACTTGTTTTCATGGCAATGATGTGAATATTGCCACCCTTCATGGAAATGACATGAAAAGCCCTTTTTAAATGAGATATCAAGTCACATGGAAAAGCAGTAACATTGCCAACATTATTAAAACTAGAGCAGTGTGAATTAACTCCCTGTTAGTGCCTCTTACTCCTTCTCTTTCTCCTATTACTTCTTATTTCTCTCTCTGACTTCTGTCATCACTTCCTCCTTTCCTCTCTTCCTAACCCTTATCACCTCCTTCTACCTTCTTGCCTCATATAGCTCCTCCTTATATTTCTTCCTGTCACACCTCGTCCCTCCCTCTGATTTCTTACTTTGACCTGTCCCCCTCAAACAAGCAAAAGTGTCTCTGCTCCTGTCATAGTGTTCAGGGAAGCTTTTGGATAAAGGAAGTGCTGTAGCCCTTCTTGCCTGAGAAATGTGTGTAGGAGTAGCCTAGTGGTTAGGAAGCAACCTGGGATCAGAAAAGCCTTAACTACTCTCAACTTCAAAAAGAGAATCTCTTGCTCAGACTGGAACTCTAGTGAACCGTGTGATAGTCAGTATCAGAAAAATAAACATTACAGGGCCAGTTTTGAAAGGAAGTTATACGTTTACTGGCCCCAGTAATTGAATAACTTTCCTATCAATAATATTCAGAAGTGTTTTTGGATAGTGACAGGCAAAAATATGTCTAGCCAATCAGGCATTATCCAGATAGTGAAAGAGTGTAACAAGTGCGGCAACAAGAAATTATCCATAGAAAGGATGTCCAGCTGCAATCTGGGATATCTAGGGCAAAACATTCAAAAATCCGCCGAGGATGTTTACAGTTTGGCCCGATTTTATCATCTTGGATGTTCCTAAAATGGGCGACCATACTGGCGGTCACATAGACGTCTGTACTACAAATACTTGGAGCAGGGACATCTATCCTAAGCTGAATGCATATCCATGCAAGCTATTTTGTATGCAGGGACATGCATCAGCATTCCAAACCAAAAACAAGGGTCCTTGTTTCCCTGCAGTTTTCGTTATCATCATGGAAAGTATAGGGGATATTAGAGTACCTTTGTCTTTGTGCCCTCCATGTGCAAAGCAGAAGAAAAGCTTTTCTGATGCTTATTTGCGCCTGGAACATGAAGAGACATGGACAATCCTGCTGTTGGGGAGGGGGGAGGACGTGCTCACCGCTTCTGAAATTGTATGTGAATGCCCAACTTCCCTGGAGCACCACGGTCACACCTCCGTCACGCCCCTTCGCGACTTGGACGTGCTCATGCTGGGGACATCTATAGAACTGGCTTCTAAAATGTCTCCGGGGACGTCTCTGCGACTGGGATGTCTGCATGCTGGTTTGCAGAAGCCCAAAGCACAAATAGGGCTTCCAAAATAACCTCCATAGTGTTTACATTAGGGTCACTGCCACCACTGAAAATGCAGCCATAAGTGTCTCTGTGTAAATGGAACGAGGGAGGGAAACTTGCAGCACAGTCAGTCTGCTCACGCACACAGAGGCAGCTCAGGGGTCTGATTTGGCTCACCTCAACTCTCAAGTCTCTGCAAAGATTCACATCCACTGTCTTGTGACCAGCTCTCTGGCTGTGCTTGGACTCTCCTGAGTGTGTGAACAGACTCTCTCATGCAGCCGGATCTGATCTCAGATCATGCTGGACTCTGGTCACCTTTGCAGTTGGATCTCTGGAGTCAATCGCTCTTTCAGCGGTGTTTCTCCTCTGGGCCCGGGTCATTTTCACACCGTTTCTATTCTCCCACCATGCTGCTGACCTCTGCAGCTGAATCTCTCAAATCAGTCTCTCTTCCAGTGCACTTTACTGACCCTGGTCATTCACACTGGCCCTGCGTCACCTCTGCAGCTCTAGTCATTCAGGAAAAAGATTTAGGCGTCATCGTGGATAACATGTTAAAACCCTCCGCCCAGTGTGCAGCGGCAGCAAAGAGAGCAAATAGAATGCTAGGTATCATAAGGAAAAGAATGGAGAATAAAACAAAGGATATTATAATGCCTCTGTATCTTTCCATGGTGCGAATGCATCTTGAATATTGTGTGTAATTCTGGTCGCTGTATCTTAGAAAGGATGTAGCATTATTAGAAAAGGTACAGAGAAGAGCCACCAAAATGGTAAAGGGGATGGAAGGATACTCGTATGAAAAGAGGCTGAAAAGGATGGGGCTCTTCAACCTGGAAAAGAGACGGCTGAGGGGAGATATGATAGAGGTCTATAAATTAATGAATGGAGTGGAACAGGTGAACATAGATTGTTTATGCCATCAAAATATAGAAGGACTAGGGGGCATGCAATGAAGCTACAAGGTAACCTATTTAAGACTAAGAAAAAATATTTTTCACTCAACGCGTAATCAAACTCTGGAATTCGTTACTGGAGGATATAGTAAAAGCTGTTAATGTAGCTGGATTTAAAAGAGGTTTGGAGAAATTCCTGGAGGAAAGGTCCATAAACCATTATTAAAAGGGACCCGGGATATTACTGCTTGCCCCAGTACAAGCATTGTGGAATCTGTGTCTTTTGGGGAACCTGCCAGGTACTTGTGACCTGAATTGACCACTGTTGGAAACAGGATATTGGGCTTGATGGATCTTGGTCTGACCCAGTATGGCATATCTTATGTTCTTATGCAGACTTGGCTGTCACCTCAGCACTGGTCACCTCCGCAGCTGGCCTCCCATGGGATCTGGTCACTGCAGTCCCTCTTGGGCTTTCCGGAATCCAGGTGGCTTCCTGTTGCCTCTCTGCATGCAGTTCCTCAGTTACTGTGTTGCTTGAGGGGGTCTCCTTTTATCTCTGCTTCTCCTCTCCAGGCTTTGTTCATGGGCTTCTCCTCCTCAAAACGAGTAATCCACAGGCTTTTCTCTTTCCTCTTTCTTCTTCTTCCTTTGTTGCACCGAAAATGTTTTCTGGTCCCCCTCTCAGAGGAACTGATCTTCCACCTCTTCTAGGCCTGCTGGGGAGGGGGGATTTTCTGTTTCTTCGGAACAAGGCCGTACCAATGGCTGTGTGAGTGGTGCAGCTGCACAGGGCGCAAGTACAGAAAGGGGCCCTGATATCAACCCTGGGCTTTCAGGAAGCTCAAAGAGAATGAGTTCCTGCACGCAGCAAGGATGGAGGAAGCACCCAATTCGTTAGTCACTAAGGGCGCATTTCTACCTTGGTACAGTCTTGCTTCGGAGGTTTTTTTCCTGGGATGCTTGCGAACACCGGACTCCGCTCTCTCTCTCCCTGTTAAGTCTGTTTCTGCTTCGTAGTGACAGGCAGCCAGGTTTTCCTCCTTTATCGCAACTTTGCTGTTGCCGCTCTTCCTCCCTAAAGACGGCATCTATCACTGCTATCCCTGGCTGCCCCATGACTCCTCAGTGCCAGAACTCCACTTCTTTCACAGAGCCCTGCAGCCCCTTGGCTCCATCTTCCTGACCACAGTTGCCTACACTGCCTTTTAAACCTTTCACGGCTGCTGTTCTTGCCACTGCAACCCAAGCAGTTCTCTATCCTGGCGTGACTGCTGCTGAGTGCCCACAATTCACACCGCTGTTTTCACTGCTGCCGCACTGTGACTCCCACAGTGATCACTGTCGCTGCTGCTGCTGCTGTAACCCTGCAGAGCAAGTGAAATATCACAGGCTACGTTGCACTACCCTGCAATTGTGAACATCTACTCTCGCTTGAAGGAATCGACGGTAGCACTGTTTCCCATAGGTCAAGCTTGATGTCCTGACTACATAGGAAGAGTAGCGATGGGGGTAGGAGTATCTGTCGAAGGTGCGCTTCATGAAACGAGAGCTCTGTTCAGCATGCGTGGGGACTGGCCTTCCTGCTTTCCACAGCTTACTGATAAGCATTGTGAGAGCCAGCATTCGCTGGTCCTGAATTGGTGCCATGATAATGCTGAAGGATCGTTGTTGATGGCAACATGATGGCTCCTGCTTGTGTTGTGAAAACTGCATTCTGAAGGCTTCATTTTCAGTGATGGTCTTTTGAGCCATGTTCACATGATGCAACATGCATCGACCTATGGTAGCAGAATGGAACTTGCTTTGAAGTACAACTGGAAACGCGTATACTAAATTAAAAAAAATATGATTATACAATAAGAAGCGATGACATAATATTTCTAACCAGTTAGAGATAGAATGCGGGGAAAAACAAGCTTTCAATCAAAACTATTACAACAATTATCAGAATCCTTAAAGATGTTTCTGAGAGGACAGAGACACTGTAAAATTGAATGAATTAAAGCATGTCTACATAGCATCATTAAACTGAATCAAATCTTGTTGCTAATAAATAGTGTGAAAAATAGGGTCTCATAAAGGTTCTAGTGCTGGTCATAGCTGCAGGCTACACTGATGAAAGTAATCACCACCTACCGAAAGAAGGGAAAATGCAGTGAAATATACACTAGAGGCACAAGACAAAACCTGAAAAGTGCTAAAATGACATCAATAAATCACAGTGTGACTTACATAAAACCATACAAAGGTATTTGTACTATAGAAAACGAATCTGTGTCAAACAAGATTACAATTTTATTACCTCGTATAACATGATATCAGCAAATGGTGGCAGTAAAAGGCTAACTGGCCCAACCAGTCTTCCTAGTTATTCTGGTTCTCACATTGCCATATTGCAATTGCCAGCCACAGAAGCTTTGGTTGCTTCTAGAATATTGTTCCTTTTTCAGATCAGCTCCCTCTTTGGTTCTCCACAACCCATGCAGCTGGGTATATACGTTTTTAACACTCATTCCAAAGCCCTCCCTACAGTATCTCATCTCAACAACCCAAGTAGCCATGAAAACAAGCTAAGCCTTGCCCAGACATCTAGCTGTCTTGCTCCCCTTGGCATAGCCTGACAGGACCTGTCCATTGCTAACCTGCCAGCACCAACCTGGAGAATTTTAGCCTACTGGTTCCCATAGCCTGCCCTGACAGTAAGCTTGCTCTACCTCTGAACTCTGTTCTTACCACTGCCTTTCAGATCCAACCCAAGCATATGTACTTTCCATTGCAGATGCTGCAGCAATCCAAGGGAGCAATATAGTATAGGGGATGAAGTACTTTTGCCCACTAAAGAAGAGCGGGACCTAGGCGTGGTTGTGTCTGATGATCTTACAGTAGCTAAATAGGTAGAAAAGGCGATGGCAAAAGCTAGAAGGATGCTTGGGTGCATACGGAGAGGAATGGCTAGCAGAAAAAAGGAGGTGATAATGCCTCTGTATAAGTCTTTGGTGCGACCTCATTTGGAGTATAGTGTGCAATTCTGGAGACCGCACCTTCAAAAGGATGTGAACAGGATGGAGTCGGTGCAGAGGGTGGCTACTAAAATGGTTAGTGGTCTTCATTATAAAGCATATGAGGACAGACTTAAGGATCTTAATATGGACACCTTAGAGGAAAGGCGGGATAGAAGTGATAGAGAGTGTCATCACCTCTTCTTCTCTCATGCTGACATCACTACTTTTAGAGCTCATGGACACAAATGAAGTCACTGTTAATGGGGAAAATTTAGACACCATTAGACATGTCTGATCAGAGCATGGGCGAGGAAGTAGATATCCTTACTGCAACTTTGAATCAAGACCCCTTGATCTTGAGTTTTTTTAACTATGGAAGATTTCACTTTACTGCAATGTATGAAAGCCTGTCAAACTTTACAAACTTTTCATGTTCCTCCATGCCTTCTGTTTCCCAGGAAGTACATTTTGAGCACCTATTTGTAGGGTTTGTATCACAGGCCCTGAATCACCACCCTTTCAATGTCATTACAAAGTAAAATGATTTCAGCAATACAATATATTCCACAAATTTAAAGTGCTCAGTGCTCATTAAACTTCTCTTTGGGCACACGATATTCATACCTGTAGCTGGCCACACAGGCTCTCCGGGTCCTACTTATACATTTCTGTAACTGGCCTCTGGTGAAATCCCCTGTTGGTTGTGGCAGATTTGTGGGGCTTCAAACAAGTTTGTATTTTTTTGTGAGCCCCAAAGGGAGTGGAGGAGATCTTGTCCAAGGTCCTGCACAGATGCCAACTTAGGGGTATGTTTACTAAACTGCGCTAATGTGCGCTACTGTGCGCTAATGTGCGCTAATGTGTGCTGCGCATGTTAGCGTGCACTAAGGTACCTTAGCGCATGCTAATGTCGCATTACGGGGCACTATTGTGAACACTCATGTGCGCGGCGCGCTAATGTGTGATGAAGGCGGGGAAAGGCTCCCGTAGGGTGGAGGAAGGCTCCCCAGGGACTCAGAGAAGGGGTCAATGGGTGGAGAGTGGGAGGGGAGAGGCTCCCCGCACATTAGCGAGGTTGAAATCCGAGGCAAAAAATACCGCGAGTGAAAACCTCGCGTTAGAGCCGATTTAAAGGGAAGAGAAACCATTTATGTCAGCAATGTACAGCAAAACCAGGGAAACCTACAAAAAGTGATAAGTGTGATACATGTGCACGGTACAAAAGTACAAATAAACATTGAAAAGGACCCCAACAAAATTTAAAAAATTATAATCAAGCTGGGCAATAGTGATAGTAATGGGAAACATCAAAAAACACTCCCAGGAAAGCCCCAAAAAATAAATATGAATTTTGGAAGGGTCTACGCTCCGTCCCCATACAAGGTGAATGATCCCACAGTGAAATAGCACTAATCAGGGTTTCCCTCTCCATTGGACAGGTTTCCTATGGCATGCACATGTTCCACAACAGCAGGGCGGGCATATCAGAATGGGCAACTGGACAGATGCTGCGAAAGGGGATACAGAGGGCTGCAGGCGGCACATGCTGTGGTGCAGCTGGGGCACAGTGCGGACTAGGCAGATGCCTAGATGGCACTTAGGAATGCTGAAACTGAACAGCAGCCAGACAGCAACTGATGAGGGCCCAACATGGGCACGAGAGTGTTTATCACAGTGTCACAGGGGATAGTACCCAGCAGGTACCCCCAAGGGCACAGAACATTGGCAGGAGGTGTTGGGGGGAAGCGTGGACGCCTATGCAGGCACCCCTACCCCAGAACACGCACCATAGGCAGCTGCCTACCTGCACACTGGATGGCTTGCACACCACCAGCACCACCAGCAGAAGGGCATGTCAGCATGATGGCAGAGGGGTACTGGTGGTGGAGGGGGGCAGTGGAAGCTGCCCAGTGCCGACCATGGCCTAGCCCTGTGTAGGTGGGTGCCATGCACTGCAACAGACAGGCTGTGTCTGACAAACAACCATGGTATCTCTAGGGACTGCACTGTCTCTGTGAGCACAGTGTGGTGCGGTGAACACAGCCAGTGTGTTCAGGAGCAGAAGGTCACAAGTTCAAGTCCCAGCTGGGGCTACTGCCAATCCAATCCCCATATTTTACCCGCTACTAGACCGTGATAGTAAGGACAAACCTTTATTGCAGAGAACATACGCATGGTTCAAACGCCTATATTTTACCCCACCGAGCACAGACACCAGAAACATGCGCATTACCTGGAGCAGAGTCCCCCAAATTCAGTCCTGGAGGCCCACAAATCATTCAGGTTTTATGCTGTCTCCACTATAAGGCCATGTCAGCATGGTGGCGGAGGGGTACTGTTGGTGGAGGGGGCAGTGGCAGCTGCCCAGAGCAGACCATGGCCTAGCCCTGTGTAGGTGGGTGCCATGCACTGCAACAGACAGGCCCTGCCGGACAAACAGTCATGGTATCACCAGGGAATGCACTCTCTCTGCGGCAACAAGGTGGTGCAGTGCACACAACCAGTGTGTATGGAGGCAAAAGATCACAGGTTCAAGTCCCAGCTATGGTGCCTGCCAACCCAGTCCCCATATTTTACCCACTACTACAACATGCTAATACAGACAGAACCTTTATTGCAGATGATGTAAACATGCCCAAAACACCTACATTTTAGCCTACAGAGCAAAGACACCATAAACAGGCGCATTACCTAGAGCAGAGTCTCGCAAATGCAGTCCTAGAGGGCCAAACACCATTCAGGTTCCATGCTGCCTTTAATAAAGATGCCTGTGCTGCATATCTATGCACCAACCCCATGGTATGCAGATGTATCTCATGCATATTCATGAGGACAGCATGAAAACCTGAACAGTGTTTGGCACACCAGGACTGGAGTTGGGAACCTCTGCCGTAAAGCAGCAGCCAACAGGGGCAGACACACCCATACCCACAGGCTCCATTATCCAATGCCTCCTGGAGAGGCAGGACATTGGGCCCTGCGTGCATCTCCCAATACTAGCCCTTGCATACCTTAGCAATGCCACCCTACACCTGGGAATATGGTACACAGCTATCAAACGTTTGCTATGATTACTGGCAGATACCAATTCCTACGTTAAGCAAAGTTTGCTGATTGAGCTCCATCATAGCAACCTTTCTGCTGTCTGTGGAGTGTGCTTCAGGTCTGGTCTCTGACAGTGTTTACCACTCTGGGGAGTGACCCCCAAAAGTATTGCGTACCATATCCATGCCTGCACTGTGCCCAGGACTGGTGTGGTGACCAGGGCTGCTAAACTCCTCTAGAGTAGCACAATGCTAGCATAGGTGTGGGAGTGTGTGTCTGTCTATCCAGTGTGTGGTGGCTGCAAACACCCTCCACAGCCCACACTGCCAGCACTGTTGCCAGTATTGGCCTGCCAATGTGCATAATGAGGAGCAAAGTACCATGGGTATAGCCCGGACAGGGTGGCCTGGCCAGGATGCATCTGCACAGGGCATAGGGCACTGGCTGGGACATTGTAGTGCCCGGCCACCACCTGCACAGACAGGGTGGCCACAGCATGTCCTGCTGGGAGATCACTCTCACCCTGACTGTGCAGTGACCACAGCATGGCTAGGCACCCCCATACTGCTATCTACTATTTCTCTCATGTGATATTTATGGGTTTTCATTTGGGGCCCAGTCACTGACTTATCTGCTTGGTGTGTATGCTGACATCCCAGTTTGGGGTGTATGCATTTCCACCAGGAACATGCACTATGGACTAGCTAGCAGACTGTCTGCAGCTGGTATGTGTCCTGATGGAGTGCCTTGCAGGGTGCAGCGGCTGAAGGCTTGCTGCAGGAGAATATCAGATAGTGGTGGGGGGCAGCTTAGCATATCCAGGCCTAATGTCTGTCTGCTATTGCGTTATGGATGTGTACAGAGCTACATTGACTGCCCTGTAGGGTGTCTGTTCCCCAGCAGGACTGGGGTTGATGGTCCCCTCTACTGCCACCACTGCAGGGAGGTAGAATATGGAGCTGTTGGTGGCAGACCTTGTTTACCACCCTCAGCCCTGAAGAAGGAGGAGGAGGGTGATGGTACATAATCCTCCTAGGGGTCCATAGGGGCTACACCTGACTGAGACATACAGATATATCCAAGGTGTGTCAGCAGAAACTACCTATCTCACACATTAGCACTGCTGGGGACCTACAGCATGGCCTATCCCTGCTGTGGACCTGGTGCTGGGCGCCCCACCTCACCCTCAGGGTGAGTGCCGTACCTGCACAATGTGACGGTGTGTAGCTACTCTGTGCCAATACCACACACGGTCAGTTCCCCCTACCAGGCCGAGGTGCTGTGGGGATGCATACCCCATCTTGTGATCATCTGTAGACTGCTGATTTGCATGTGCAGTGCATCATGGGTATGGGTGGGTTAACCCTATCCTGGTGACCACAGCAGACTGTTTGTGTGGTGACTTGCAGTCCTTCTGCAGCCAGCCAGGGGTTTACTAGCAGCTGTAGCCCACTGGTTACTTCACTACCAGTAGAGCCAGAGGTCATGGATTCAAACCCACAGTGGGGTTATTTGATAGGGCTGTCCAAAGCATTATCTATTTTTAAAGTACATTAGTGCTGCCAGCAATAATACCCTCAGCATACTGTACCCATAAGGTGCCTCAGAGGGCGCTTTATAGGGCGCCCTATAGGGCACCTTATGGTTACCGTCCATATAAAGTGCACTATACAGTATGCTATGGAGTGACTGATAGGGTGCCAGTCCTTATAAGGTGCCTTATAAGGTGTCCTATGGAGCGCCTTATAGGGTGCCCTATAGGGGACATTATAGGGTGCCGTGGCGGACAGTGCACTTTATAATGTGCCCTATGGAGTGCCTTATAGGGTGCCTTATGCGGCACCTTAGGTTACGGCACGTGAGGGTGTGTTTGCTGGCAGGAATAATTAAAATACAAATAAAATGCCTCAGGAAACAATACTTACATGTCAAAGCTGATGCCTCAGCCAGCCTTACGTACTGGGCACACTGGGGATGAAAGTCATGACCCCTGTATCATCAGTCAGTGCCTAAACCATTGTGCTATACTGCTGTTCCTCCTTGCATTTCAGCGCACCTACTTATGCTTTCCATGCGTTGAAATGCACAGTGCTGCCATCAAAAACAGTGCTATGACCTTGCTGTGCCTCCTAGGGCACCCTATATGGCGCCCTATATGCCACCCTTTATGCAACATTGTAGGGTGCCGTGGCGGACAGTGCACTTTAAAATGTGCCCTCTGGGGTACCTTATGGGGCGCCTTATGTTACAGTGCTTTCAGAGTGCGTTTGCTAGTAGCAGTAATTAAAATAAAATTAATATGTCTCAGACTGCAATATTACACATAACAGGTAGTACTTCAGCCAGCCTTATTCATTGGGCACAGTGTGGGATTGAACCCATGATCCCTGAACCATCAGTCAGTGTCTTAACCATTGTAATGTGGCTCTGTTCTTGTGCTTGCACATCAGCACGCCGCTTATGCTTCCTGTGCGCGTTTCTCATGCGCTAATGTGTGCGGTGCACATTAGTGCGCCGCGCACATTAGTGCATGATTATTCCCGGTTTGCTTTTTTCAGACTGACACGCCCACTCCTTGTATGGCATCCCGCACACTAATGCGCCGCGCACCTAACGGGGTTTTAGTAAACATACCCCTTAGTGTCTACACTTTCACAGCTCTCCATTCCTCGATGAGGGAGTGGTTAAGAAATAGGTTTATAGCACACAGTGATGTATAACTGAGACTCCAACTTTACAGAACAGTTTTGGAACAAATCTATATGTAGTACAGTACCTTCTTTGAAGATACCCCAACAGTCCTCCGCTGGATTCTCCACTCACTCTAGACTCATGTTCTACGTTTTTTCCACCCTGGATATTCATCATCTGCTTTCTTGGAAAACTCTTCATTTCTTTATCCACAGTTTAGTTATCTGTGCATGAGTTCTAGTTTCCAGCTCAGCAGCAGTCCCAGATCACTAGATTCCTCGTTGTATTTGGTTGCAGGAATCAGATCCTGGGGAAAAGCCCCTTTATCTTTATACCTCTTCTATGAGGCCCTGCTTTTATTTTGTTCTGAGATCTGGACGGCTCTTCAGGACCCACCCTAAACAGACATAAGGCTATCCATTTCCTAGTTCACAGTCTGCTTGATAGAGAGGCAGAAAAGCAGAAAAAACCAACACAGACTTCCGCTCTCCTAGAAGTGGGTCCCTCTTTTCCTTTGCTACTTCTTTTTGTTAGCTTTCACAGGACATGAGGCTCCTGGCTGGTTTTGCTTTCAGTCTTCTTCAAGGAAGCAACAAAAAGGCAAAAGACCCTTTCCAATAAATACTGAAGCATTAGTTAATCTGGAACCCACTCAACTCCTGCCCTAGGTACATCCTAGTTGGGGACACAGCAAAAAACCTTTTAGGATGTATCCCTTTATGCTACTTCCCAGGCAGCTCCATCCCTGAAAAGGCATAAAGAAGACATTTCACCTTCAGCTATACAGGTTTTAATGATTCCTGGGTGATGCAACATTTTATAAGTTGAGACCTTTTCTGTGCAGGTCCTGCATTATGATGGATAACAGTAGTTTCAGCTCTGCAGAGCTCATGCAGCTTGGAAAAAACCCCAAACCAAACCACACTTTATGTAAACCTTATTTCTGGACGCTCCCTGTGAAGAGGTCTACCTTTGGAGGCTACATTAGAAACATAGAATCATGGCAGCAGAAAAAGACCATATGGCCTATCTAGTCTGCTCTTCCATATCAACTACTATTTTCCCTTTTATGCTTTAGAGATCTTCTATATTTGTCCCATGCTTTCTTGAATTTAGATACTGTCCTTATCTCTATCACTTCCACTGGGAGACTATTCCATGCATCTACAACTCTTTCTGTAAAGAAATATTTCCGCATATTACTCCTGAGTCTATCCCTTTTACCCTCATCCTATATCTCCTAGTTGTAGAGCTTACTTTCAGTAGAGGCTCTCCTCTTGTGCATTTATTCCACGGAGCTATTTAAACATCTCTATCATATCTCCTCTATCCTGCCTTTCCTCTAATGTATACATATTAAGATCTTTAATCTGTCCCCATATGGTTTATAATGAAGACCATGGACAATTTTAGTAGCCACCCTCTGCACCAATTCCATCCTGTTTATATTCTTTTGAAGGTGTAGTCTCCAGAACTGAACACAATACTCCAAATGAGGTTGCTCCAGAGACTTATAGAGCAGCACTATAATCTCCTTCTTTCTGCTAGCCATTCCTCTCCCTATGCACCCAAGCATACTTCTGGCTTTCACCATCACTTTTTCTACCTCTTTAGTCACTTTAAGATCATCAGAAACAATCATGCCCAGGCCTCACTCTTCTTTCATGGACGGACGTTTTTTGGAACCTATACTTTACTGCTCCCTTAGATTTTTGCAGTCCAAGTGCCTGACCCTGCATTTTGTAGCATTAAATCTCAGCTGCCAAATTCTTGACCATTTTTCAAGTTTAGCTAGATCCCTCCTCATATTATTTACTTCTTCCTGGGTATCTACTCTATTGCAGATTTTGGTATCATCTGCAAAGAGGCAAATATTTTCTTACTGTCTTTCCGCAATATCACTAACAAAAATGTTAAAGAGAAATAGACCAAGGACAGATTCCTGGGGCACACCACTGGTAACATCCTTCTACTCAGAGTGAACTCCATTTACCTGTACCCTTTGTCACTTCCCACTCAACCAATTTCTAACCCATCTGCTCCATTGGAGCAGCTAGAGCATGCCACCGCCGAGTGAGATCAAAGGGCAGCGGCCCTTTAAAGCAGCGTGCTCCATCGGAGCAGCTAGAGCATACCGCCGCCGAGGGAGATCAAAGGGCAGCGGCCCTTTAAAGCAGCGTGCTCCATCGGGCACACCCGCGCCTGGTGGGCCCATGCCTGTGGGCCTCACCAGAGGGCCCTTTGGCATGGCCCTTAGGCACGGGCCCGGGAGCGCTCTGATGCGAGCCGTGAACCCTGCTCCTCCTAATCATCGTGGCTGCCTGGAGCTAACCCTGGAACCGGGTAGGCACGATCGCTCCTCCACACATCTCACACTTCTCCTCCTGACCCCAACCATCTCGCCAGCACCACCTTCCTTCAAGCAACTTTCCTTGACTTGCTATCCACGGCTGACATGGACCTTTCCTTCCATTATCCGCCTCATACTTGCTACCTATTGTCGGCTTAGTACTGTTACCTACTGCCTGCCTAGAGCTGCTAAACCAGTACTACTCTGAACTGCTACCCATTACTGCACAGTACTGCTACCCATTGTTGCTTAGAACTGCTACCTATTGTTGCTTAGAGCTACTACCTATTGTTGTTCGAACTGTTACCCATTATTGCTTAGATCTGCTACCCATTATTGTCTAGACCTGCTTCCCAGTGTTGCATAGAACTGCTACCCACTATTGCTTAGAGCTGCTACCTATTGTTGTTTAGAGCTGCTACCTATTGTTGCTTAAAACTGCTACCCATTATAGCTTAGATCTGCTACACATTATTGCCTAGAATTGCTACCCAGTGTTGCTTATGACTGCTACCTATTGTTGCTTAGAACTGCTACCTGTTATTTGCTCAGACCTTGCTGCCTACCCCCATGGCCCCATATCTCATTCTCTTCCTCTCCCTTATCCTCCCCAACTGCCTCCCCTCCTACCAACACCCTCCCTCCTCTCCTCACTCCTCCTTCCACTCTTTCCCCTAACCTAACATCTACCTTCCTCACTTCTCCCTCCACTCTCCCCCCTAGCTTAGCATCTGCTTTCGAGCCTCTCCACACTATCCCCCGCACTTACCCAGCCCCCTCTCCACCTTCCTCACGTCTCCCTCCATTCTGCCTCCTACCCTAGCACCCGCTCTTGAGCTTCTCCACATCATCCCCCGGATTCAACCTGCCCCCCTCTCTTTAAGGCAACCCCACCCTCGCTTCCGCCGTACTATCTCCACTTTACCTCGCTCTCTAATACTCATTCTCCTTCTCTCATCAGGTAATATCAACCCTAACCCTGTTCCCCCCCAATTTCTCTCCCACTCTAAAGATAGTTCCTCATGCACCCTATCTAATCTCATCCACATCCCGCTCCTCCCCCCTTCCACCCTCTCCCAGTCATCCCACAATCACTCACCCATAAATATCAACTCCAACCCTACCCCCGAAAATAATCCCTCACATAACCTACCTGGCACCATCAAATTATCCCTCATTTCCCCCCCCCCCTCATATCCCTCTCTGGGAGCACATACACTCAAACATACCCACCCTCACTTACTTATCCATATCCCTCTCCTCCCCCCCTCCGCTCTCCCGTTTACTTGCGCCCTATGGAATGCATGCTCAGTAATCAAAAAAACCTCTTTTATTCACAATCTTTTCATCTCTAATGCCCTACACCTCCTTGCCCTAACCGAGACCTGGCTCCCCCAGATGATACCACATCCATTGCCCCTCTCTGCTATGGGGGCTACCAATTCTCCCATACACCTCAATCTACTGGTCGCGGTGGTGGCGTTGGCCTCCTACTGTCTCCCTCTTGCCAATTCCAACCCCTCCTGCCACCCCAATCACACTCCCCCCTCTCCTTTGAAGTCCACTCCATTCGCCTCCTCACACCACTTCCCTCCGAGTAGCGGTTATTTATCGCCCACCCGACTACTCCAAATCAACCTTCCTCACCGACTTCGACTCCTGGCTCTCTGCCTTTATGGATCCCTCCTCCACCACTCTTATTCTTGGCGAATTCAATATTCATGTCGACAACCCCTCCGATCCCCATGCCTCAAAGTTCCTCACTCTTACCGCCTTGTTTGACCTCCAACTCCACTCCACTGCCCCCACACACCTATAAGGCCACTGCCTTGACCTAATACTCTTCTCCAATTCCTCTCCCTCAAACTTCCACAAATCAATCCTTCCCTTATCTGACCATCACCTCTTAACTTTTACTCTTCAGCTCCCACCATCCCAACCTCGTCCTGTCTCCTTCGTCCTATTTAGAAATCTTAATAATATTGATCCCCTGACTCTCTCCTCCACCATTTCTCCATCTCTTTCCTCCATTTTATCATCCGAGTCCGTCGACAAGGCTCTATCCTCATACAATACTACACTATCCTCAGCCCTTGACACTCTTGCCCCTCCCACCTTACGTCCTGTAAAATGATGTACTCCCCAACCCTGGCTTTCACCCACAATCTGTTACCTATGCATCTGCGCCCGTTCTGCCGAACGAGCCTGGTCCAAATCCCGCTCCCAGGAAGACCTTCTACACTTCAAATTCATGCTTGGCTCCTTCCAGTCAGCCTTAGCACTTCCGAAACACGATTACTACATCCACCTGACTAATTCCCTTGCCTCTGATCCTCGCCATCTCTTAAATACCCTCAATTCTCTCCTCAAGGTACCCCACCCCGACCCCACCCTCCCTCTCTGCCCAAACCCTAGCCGATTACTTCCATGACAAAATCCTCAAAATTACTCTCCAATTCCCGACCCCCTCATCTACCTCCCCTCCCCCATTTCTCCTCCCCCATCCATACTCATGTTCATGTTCATGTTCATTTATTTGATTGACCGCTCTTCATTAGTAGGCAGAGCGGTTCACAATAAAAGTGTAAACAGAGTGGCACAAGGCTGTAAACTGGAAAAGAAATTACAATTCAAATAGAGAAAGCAATAGAGACAAGAGCAGGCAGGGCAGAGGGAAGGGAAAGAGGGACAGGGCTAGGGGGGGGGGGAGGTCAAAGGCGATGGAGAACAGGTAAGTTTTAAGGGAGCGTTTGACGGTAGGGTAGTGGGGCTCAAGGCGGAGAGGGGGGGGGGAGGGAGTTCCATAGTGCAGGGCCTGCGAAGAAGAAGGCTGAGGAGCGTGTGGACTGGAGATGGGCGTGCGAAGGAGATGGAAGTGCAAGTCTGTTAAGATGGAATGAGCGAGGAGTGTGACGTGGAGTGCGGAAGTGGAGTAAATCGGCCAGGTATTGAGGGGTGGAAGTATGCAGTGCTTTGTGGGCTAGTATGAGAAGCTTGAATTGAATACGGAAGAAGACGGGGAGCCAGTGAAGTCGGAGAAGAAGGGGGGTGACATGGTCCCTAGAGGAGGAGTGGGTAACCAGACGGGCGGCAGTGTTTTGAATGCGTTGTAGTCGTGAGAGCTGCAGTTTAGAAATGCCAGAGAAGATGGAATTGGAGAAATCAACCCAAGAAATAACAAGGGTGAGGAGTAGAGTGGTTAAAGCAGAGGGAGAGAGGAAGGGGCGAATGGCACGAATCTGACAAAGGTGGAAGAAAGAAAGTTTAGAAACATGGGAGACGTGTGCAGAAAAGGAGAGATCTGAGTCAAAAAGAACCCCGAGATAACGAAAAGTGGTAACCAATGGGACAGGTGCATTAGAAAAGGATGGGGCCAGGGGCGGGGGCTGATGACCGTAGGAGAACCAGATAGCTATAGTTTTTGAAAGGTTAAGATGTAAACAATTTTGTTTTAACCAGTCGGCGACAGCAGTTAAGCAGGCATTCAACGAGGTTAAGTCGGGAGAGATAGAGGAGGTGTGGTAAAGAAGGAGAATGTCGTCGGCGTAGTAAAAGGCTGTAATTCCAAACTGTTGAATAAGTAGTGTGAGTGGAGTGAGAAAAATGTTAAATAGGAGAGGAGCCAACACTCCCCCTGCCACCCTTTCCTCCTTCTCCCCGATCTCTGAAAAAGAAACTGCACTTCTTCTTTTCTCCTCCAAACCCACCACCTGTTCATCAGATCCTATCCCCACTCATCTCCTATGTTCCATCTCCCTCACCATTGCCCCTCCATCACTCATATCCTCAACCTTTCACTCTCCACTGCAACTGTCCCCACTGACTTCAAACATGCTGTTGTCACGCCCCTCCTTAAGAAACCCTCACTTGATCCCACATGCCCTTCTAACTATCGACCCATCTCCCTCCTTCCCTTCATATCCAAACTGCTAGAACGAGCAGTCCACCATCGCTGCCTCAACTTCCTCACCTCCCAGGCCCTCCTGGATCCACTACAATCAGGCTTCCGCCCCCTACACTCCACCGAAACGGCACTCACAAAAGTCACCAATGACCTGTTCCTGGCTAAATCTAAGGGCCTCTTTTCTATCCTCATCCCTCTTGACCTTTCTGCTGCCTTCGACACCATTGACCAAGACCTTCTCCTCACCACCCTCTCCTCACATGGGTTCAAGGACTCCGTACTATCCTGGTTCTCCTCCTACCTCTCCCACCGCTCATTCAGTGTATGCTCTGGAGACTTCTCCTCCTTCCCTATCCCGCTCCAGGTAGGTGTACCCCAGGGATCTGTCCTGGGCCCCCTCCTTTTTTCTCTCTATACCCAAGGCCTTAGCGCGCTTATCTCTTCCCATGGCTTTCAGTACCATCTCTATGCCGATAACTCCCAAATCTACCTCTCTACACCTAATATCTCTCTGGCAACCCAATCCAAGATCTCTGCTTGTCTTTCAGACATCGCTGCCTGAATGTCTCATCGCCGATTGAAACTGAACATGGCCAAGACTGAACTCCTTGTCTTTCCACCAAATTCCTCCCCCCCCCCACTTCCCCCTCTCTCAGTCCATGTGGATGGATCTACTATCCTTCCTGTTCCCTTGGCCCGCAATCTAGGGGTTATCTTTGACACCTCTCTCTCCTTCTCCGCCCATATCCAGCTTGTACCCAAGACCTGCCGATTTTTCCTCTACAACATCAGCAAGATCCACCCCTTCCTCTCTGAACACACTACCAAAATGCTTATCCACTCCTTAATCTCCTCTCGCCTCGATTACTGCAACCTACTCCTTGCTGGTCTCCCCGTGAGCCACCTCCTTCCCCTTCAATCTATACAAAATCACGCTGCCCGACTAATCTTATGCCAGCCTCGCCATGCCCACATTGCTCCCCTCCTCAAGTCACTTCACTGGCTCCCTGTCCAATTCCGCATCCAATTCAAGCTTCTCCTGCTGACCTATCAATGCATTCACTCTATGGCTCCTTAATACCTCATATCCCTTATCTCTCCTTATGTCCCCTCTCGAAATTTACGCTCCACTAACAAATCGCTTCTTTTATTTTATTTATTTATTTAGTATACATTTGTATACCGCTACTTCCAGCGATCAGCAGCAGTTTTGATTACAGATTGGAAATTGTCAAATCATGACAGGAAATTTTTGAGGTATAAACACATTGATTAGACAGGAAAGCACAGCACACAGAGAACTATTTTACAGGGAACATGGGCTATGGAGGGTTAAGTGGCTTGCCCAAGACCACAAGGAGCACCTGTGGGACTAGAAACCCCAGTCCTTCCGGCCCAAGGTTGCTATCCTCCAGTGGGATTTGAACCCCCAACCTTCCGGCCCGAAGTACCTTGCCCCAACCACTAGGCCACTCCTCCAATCCAATGCACTCTTTCAATGCATTTCACCCGCACCGCGAACTCCCGACTGCGCTCCTTTCACCTTGCTGCGCCACACGCCTGGAACGGCCTACCTGCGTCTGTGCGCCAGGTGCCCTCCCTGGCCCTCTTCAAATCCAGGTTGATGACCCACCTCTTCACCGTTGCATTCAGATCCTGACTTCCATCCTCATCCTACCCTAACCCCCGTCAACATTTTGACCAAACTATAGACCAAGCTGTACCAAACTGTACCACACCGTATCTTCCGCAGAACTGACTAATGCTCTGTACTGTTCTAACTAGATTGTAAATTCCGATGAGCATGACTCTGATGGGCAGGGACTGTCTCTTGTTTGTTAGTCACCTCTTGTAGGTTAACTGTACAGCGTTGCATGCGTGGTGCTCTTTAAGTGCTAAATAGTAGTAGTAGTAGTAGTAACCCAATTGGTCACTTTAGAGTCCATCCCTAGGGTGCTCAATTTATTTATAAGTCACCTCTGTGGAACGGTGTCAAAGGCTTTACTGAAATCTAAGTATACTACATCTAGGGCTCTCCCTCCATCCAACTCTCTGGTCACTCAGTCAAAAAAATCAATCAGATTTGCCTGACAAGACCTGCCTCTAGTAACCCATGCTGCTCAGATCCTGCAATCCACTGGACTCCAGAAACCTCACTATTCTCTGTTTTAGCAGCATTTCCATTAATTTACTCACCACAATGGTCAGACTAACTGGCCTATAGTTCTCAACTTCATCTTTACTTCCGCTTTTGTGTAAAAGGACCACATGTACCTTTCTCCAGTGCTCTGGGACCACTCCCAACTCCAAAAAAGCATTAAAAAGGTCAGTCAGTGGAGCCGCTAGAATGTCCCCAAGTTCCTTCAATATTCTTGGATGTATCCCATCCGGCCCCATCGCTTTGTTGCTTTTAGTTTACCTAGCTCCTCACGAACACAGTCTTCTGAAAATCGTTCAAGATCCCCTTCACTTCTGTTCCTATTTGTGGGTGTTTTCTGAGGTGCTCCTGGTTATTTATCTGTGAACACAGAACAAAAACATTTTGTTAAGCAATTCCGCTTTATCCTCATCAGCTTCTACATATTCCTCCCCTTCCCCCTTCAGTCTGACAATATCACTTCCTCCTCTCACTAACATACCTGAAAAATGCAAAAGCAATCAACCGATTGCAGTGTCTGAAACTCAGGTTCTCGGATAGGGAACGGCAATAGCTGACAGGCAATTAGGGAATCACAGTCTGTCACTCAAAAAAACCTTAGTCCACACTTTGTTTCAAGCATAAAATAAGTTCGCTAGCACAAAATACTCAGAAAAACAGCAGGAAAAAGTTGAGAAAATTAGAGGGACGTTAAATCTGTTAATTCCTTCTAAAGGGGACTAGTTACTACGTTGTGGTAAAATACCATATTTTGCCACAGCTTAGTTTATTGTGGGTCTTGCTAATCTGCAGTAAGTCAGGAATGTGCGACCCAATGATTGCAGTACCCTCCTCCCTAAAAAGAGCCACCACCAACTCTGCAGTACTACTGCTATGGGTCAAGCTGCCATTGTTGTTGTTGTTAAGTGCCGTCAAGTCGGTGTCGACTCATGGCGACCCTCTGAATAATTGATCTAAACTGTGTCCAATATTCAGTCAGACAGCTCATTGTTGATTGAGTAGCATCCATAGCAGCTGTTATTGTATTGTTCAATCTCATTGCTGGCCTTCTTCTTTTGCATTGACCTTCTACCTTGCCAAGCATGATATCTTTCTCTTGCGATCTCTCTCTTCGCATGATGTGTCCAAAGTATGAAAGTCAAAGTCTTGTCATCTGAGCTTCTAAAGAAAGTTTAGGTTTGATCTCCTTTAGTACTGACTGGTTTGTTCTTCGGGCAGTCCACGCTATACACAGTATTGTTATCCAGCATCATATTTTAAAGGCATCGATTTTCTCTCTGTCTATCTTTTTCACTGTCCAAATTTTGCATCCATAAGAAGGTACTGTGAGGAGTCTTTGTGGAAAAGGATCCCACACAGGAGAGAAGAATCTGTCATGTTTAATCAAGCAAGAGAATAGGCCTGCCCCTCTACTGGGAATCCCATGATCCAATCAAAGACTGACAAACAGTGAAAGGATCACAAACACAGATAAAGAGGTTGTATAAAGTATGATTATATTAGACTGTGTTAGTTAAATAATGTACACAGAGGGATAAGTTCTAATGAGGATCCCCCTTGTTGGGGTGAGGGGGGAGGTTGGCAGCAGCAGTGGCGGCTGCAACCCCCAAGACAAATTTACGTTAAAATGTTTGCTGTGCTGACTCAACCTCCTCTTCTATCTCCCTTGGCTGCAGGCATCACCTCCCACTGCCAGGCTGAAGTCTTGGGATAATTGCCACAGCTGCAGGGTCTGAAAACTTAAAGGGAGACAGAGGAGAAGTGGAAGATAATATGGAAAACATTTTAAAGTAAGTTGTCACCCTGCCTTCACCACTACTGTATGGGCCCCATTCCTTCCTGGCCCACCCCTCCTGTTCTGCGGGGTTGCTTAGGCATAATTTACAACACTGGCTGCACAATTTCCAGGGAGAAAGATTATTCCAAGACATTTTAGGTTGTGTACACACGAGCAGTAAAGTGAGTTGGAACACCCCATATCTGACTCTGAGTATTTGTGGTGGAGAGGAGAATCCACGCCTGGACTTTGAAGGGGGATCCCTTCCTCCCAGAGCAAACCCCCCCTCCCCCCAATAGAAGAGCATATATATGCTCAGTGAAAGGAAGGGAGAGGATCTGGAAGTCAAATAACCAAACTGAGGGTCCTTGGGGTATGAATTGTTTAATGGATTACCCTAAGTTAAGGGACCCCTTACATTGCATGTCAGTGATTACTCTCCTCTGTGTTGCATACAGTTGTTGCCATGGCTAAGGCTGCATTCTTATGAAGGCCTGCTTTCCGTGCATGGACATCATTTCATCAACACAAACTAAAGCTCTTTAGCTCTTCTTGAATATACCAACCTGATCTAATTATGTTTATGTACATATGTATATAGTTACCCTGTTGATCCAAGTTTAAACTCCTGTTTCAATGTAAGCACAGAACAGTCTTCTGACTGTGCAGCCTTTGTTATATGTAAACCGCACTGATAACAAATAGCGCGGTATATAAAAATTGTTAAATAAATAAATATATAGAGTCTGTCTACTAACTGTCGCATATGAACCTGTGCCCTGTGAGAATGACCAAGTGCAGCAGGGGAGGAAAAGTATCTGAGAAATAAACTGTATTGTCTCAGGCTGATGGAACTGTGATTCGCACTGGGAGGGTTTTTCCAGCCTTCCCTTGGGCTACAATGTCGCTGTTATCAACAGCATTGGGGTGTGCTTTGGTAACACTGGAATGGAGTGGTTTTGTACCCAGACATTGTCATTTTCTAAGCCATTCTTAAGGGCACAAGAGTGTTGTACCTGCAAAAAATGAGTCTTTAGAAAATAGTCTATCCTCTGTGCTGGTAAACATACATATAGAGCCACTATAGGTTTTATAACAGGGTGCCAGTGGCAGCAATTCAATTATGGGTCCCCAAGAATCAATTGTTACAGGGCCCCTAGAGTGAGGGAAGTCCACTTCAGAAGATATGAGAGCACCTGCAAGTGGGTCCCTTTCTTCCTGGGGGCCCCCCGCACCACAGGGGCCACTTGAGCAGAATTTATGCCACTGCAGGGTGCCTATGTGGAATGTCAACAAAGTGCTTATTTTAAGCCTTTGCGCCTTTCTCAAATATGCTCCCAGAACCAGCCCCAATCGCATGCAAAACCTCTTGCAAAAAGAAGCACCTGTTCCGAAGAAGGTGTAAATGTGTGCATGTATTCGAGGCATATACTCATACAGTAGTTTATGAAATATGTTGCATATATTGCAATTCTGTCTGAGCTCCACCCATCATACCCTGCCCTGGGATCGCCTACATGCACCGACTTTTTATGCATGCACACTTTTATAAGGGCACATGTCTTTATGTAAAACAGGCTTTACATGCAGGAAAAATCATTATAAAATTATTCCTCTCCCCAGGTATAACTGTTCCTTTGGGGTGGGGGTGGGGAAGGGTTTGTATTTACACACTTACTTTTGAAATGTCTGAAGTATGCACCTACCTTTCCTTGGAAAAAAAATACCACAGAAATTAACAGGTGTCAATGTGTAGGGGTAGTTTTCTTGAGATCATTTCTAAAGTCAGAGGATATGTGTGTGTCTTTATATTGTAAATCAGGACAACATTTCCAGGTAAAAACGTACCCGCAGACCTTGCACTAATGTGCATTGTTGGAGAATTACCCTGTCGGAATTTAGGTTATTCTCCTCTTCAGACCTTCCTTCAGTTTTACACAACAAGCGTTTTAAAATCTTTGCCACCCACCCAAATAATGGCTCATCTCATCATAAAATAAATTAATTAGAACCAATCACACAACAGAGATGATTAGGAACCATTATGATAGCTATATAGTTCATAAATATATTTTACTCTTTGAAACCAGCAGTCATTTCATTTTATAGTCCTCTTGGCAATAAAATTATTGTGTGAGGGAAGCTATGTAATATGGCTGATCAGTGCGAACACAGTACAAGGCAATTCTTTCACTATTGATGGGAATTACAGTATATGTACATCAAGGGCTTGATTCACTAAAGCTTTTTTCATATTCTATATCTATGGGACAAGGCCTTGGAGAATCAGGTCCCACGAGCGTATTCCAACTGCTTGAATAGCCAATATTCATCAAGAAAAGGCCATATTGGCCAATCCTGGTGACTGATTTGACCTTTTCCAATTAAGGCCAAGAATTTTGGCTGGACAAATAATGTAGCTGACTCCCTGAGAATTTGAATAAAATGTTCAACTTATTCTTCAGTGCAGGCAGCCTTTCCAGGAAGTGTCTGTAAGCAGGGCCAGTTCTAGGAACTCTTAAGACTGGTAGAGGTGCCGGGCTTTACTACCTCTGGAGATTTTCAACTGGTGACTAGGGTAACACGGCTGCCTTTTACCTAGACACAGTAACAAGGTCAAGGTGGGGGTGACCTTCCTAGCCTCAGTACAACAGTGAAAAATTGCACAACATTTTATCATATTTGTTAAAGATGTGCAAGCCACTAGAAAGTTTCATTTCTACTTGTTTCAAACAAATGTTTCCTGATTTTCAGAAAATTTTTGATCTTTTTAAAAATATATTTGCTCTTTAGGCACACATCTTATGCACACTAGAGCTTTCCTAAGTGCACAGATTGATTATATGCACATTAATTTGTAAGAAGACATGCATACAAATGATTTGCACATACTTTAATTTTTAGGTGCTCAGATGAACTGAATGTTTTTCCATGAATGCACATCCCTAATATTTCCAGCAGCTAGGAGAACATAAGAACATAAGAAATGCCATACTGGGTCAGACCAAGGTCCATCAAGCCCAGTATCCTGTTTCCAATAGTGGCCAATTCAGGTCACGAGTACCTGACTGGTTCCCAAAAAGATACATAGGTTCCACAATGCTTGTCCTGGGGCAAGCAGTGGATTTCTCGGGCCCTCTTTAATAATGATTTATGGACCTTTCCTCCAGGAAATAGTCCAAACCTTATATAAATCCAGCTACACTAACAGCTTTACTACATCTTCCGGTAATGAATTCTAAAGTTTGATTACGTGTTGAGTGAAAAAATATTTTCTCTTATTAGTCTTAAATGGGTTACATTGTAGCTTCTTTGCATATACCCTAGTCTTTCTACTTTTTGATGAAATAAACAACCGATCTACTTTTGCTCGTTCTACTCCATTCATTAATTTCTAGACCTCTATCATATCCCCCCTCAACCATCTCTTTACCAAGTTGAAGAGCCCTAACCTTTTAAGCCTTTCCTCATAGGGGCATCCTTCCATCCCCTTTACCATTTTGGTGGCTCTTCTCTGTACCTTTTCTAATTCTGCTATATGTTTTTTAAGATATGGTGACCAAAATTGCACACAATATTCAAGATGCGGTCACACCATGGAACAATGCACAGGCATTATAATAACCTTGATTTTATTCTCCATTTCTTTCCTTACGATTCCTAGCATTCTATTTTCTTTCTTGGCCGCTGCTGCACACTGGGTAGAGGGTTTCAATGTATTATCCACAATGACACCTAAATCATTTTCCTGGGTAGTGGTTCCCAATGTGGAGCCTTGCATCGTGTAACCGTAATTTGGGTTGTTATTTCCTAGGTGCATAAATTTGCAATTGCCCACATTAAATTTCATCTGCCATATGGATGGCCAGTCTTCCAGTTGATCAAGGTTCTCTTGCAATTTTTCACATTCCTCTTGTGTTTTAACAACTTTGAATAATTTTATGCCTTCTGCAAATTTGATCACCTCACTCGTTATTCCCATTTCCAGGTCATTTATGAATATGTTAAAAATCCCACAGGCCCAGCACAGATCCCTGGGGTACTCCACTATTCATATTTTTACAGTGAGAAAATTGGCCATTTACCTCTACTCTGCTTTCAGTCTTTTAACCAGTTCCTGATTCACAATAGCACACTTCCTCCTATCCCATGAGTTTTTAATTATGCCAAGAGTCTCTCATGAGGGACCTTGTCAAAGACTTTCTAAAAATCTAGATACACTATATCAACCAGCTCACCTTTATCTACCTGTTTATTCACACCTTCAAAAAAAACATAACAGATTAGTAAGACAAGATCTTCCTTGACTAAATCCATGTCGGCTTCCTGCCATTAAACCATGACTATCTACATGCTCAGTAATTTTATTCTGTATAATGGTTTCTACCATTTTGCCCAGTATTGACGTCAGGCTCACTGTCCTGTAGTTTTTCGGATCACTCCTGGAAACCTTTTTAAAAATTGGCATTACATTAACCAGTCTCCAGTCTCCAGGTACTACAGGAGACCACAGTTTATAGACCTTTAAAAGATAAGGCTGGTTAGGACCTCAGAGGTAATCAAGTTCTTCATCCCTACCTCGGAAGGATTCAATTAAACCATTCCTGACAGATGTTTGTTGGCAGTCAGGCCAGTGTGGGCAGAGTGCAAGTTTTCCTGGAAGATAGCCCTTGTAGAACTCACTTCCTCTGTTTCATTCTTAAAGGGCTTCTATCACCTGTGTGAAATTTGCCCAATCCTGGTGACCCAGGGGCCTGTCAATGTAAATCTCAATCTCCAATGACATCTGTTGCAAGGACACCTGTTGCACCATTCCAGCATGACATAAGTGGAATTCCACCTGATGCCAACATCCTGCTTGAGCTGGTGTGCAAGTGCCCCTGTGGCTTCCTGCTTCTCATACAGCTCACACCCACCCTTCAATCTCCAGTGAAAATAGCCAGCTATTTTTAACACTTCTCAATCAGTTGCCTCAGGACAAGGCTGCCTCTTGCCTTGCTCCCCAGGCCTAGGGAGTCTCTCACAAACAGATACAGCAAGTGTGCAAAGCATCTGATCCCCTGAAAGCCCCCCTCCCCTCTTCACTGCCTTGACCATGTTCGTCCTACCATCTGTTACAAAAAAACTTGGAAGCATAGTTATGTTTGAGCCCTATGTGCAAGCCTGAAGTAT
Organism: Ichthyophis bannanicus; assembly: GCA_033557465.1. Lineage (NCBI taxonomy): Eukaryota > Metazoa > Chordata > Amphibia > Gymnophiona > Ichthyophiidae > Ichthyophis > Ichthyophis bannanicus. Next base: position 1,073,743,426 of record CM066031.1, on the reverse strand, counting down.
TGCCCTTATTTCTGCCAATATATGAATCCATGTTTGACTTTCATCCATCACCTGGGTGTGCAGCAAAATCAACCTGTACCCTCCTCTTGCTGCTTCCCCATTAGACCTACAGCCTGTTCCTATTTTGTCCGGTTGCCACTTGTGTGCTATCAGAGAGAAGTAAGTGTAGGCAGCACTTTGACTAGACCAGATGTCAGTGGTGAATGCAGGCTACTACCAGTCTCTGCTTTTGCCAGCTCTGCCTACAGATGGCGATGCAACTGATTATACAGGCTGGGGATCACCTGTCTACTAAAGGTTGCCTCACCAGGCACTTAATAATCAGGAGCAAAGAGAAGTAGCAGCCTCTTAATACTCACCTTCTCAACCATGTTCAGGGGAAGGTAACCCAGGGCTAACATTTCCTGATGCACCGTGTCACCACCCTTGATGTTGCCTACCCCATGACAGCGCTGCTGAACGCCATTCCATCTCTTCCATGGTGGTCTGCTTTGATGAGCGTCAGGCCTGTTGCCATGCAATCTGACTGGTGGAAGAGGCTAGGGGCTCCACTTGAGAAAGGGATGTTGTTTTTCCTGTACTTTTCCTACCATTGTTATTTCCACTCTTGGATGGAGCCCCCAGCCTAGGATCAGCGTCCTTCTTTACCAATCTGGAAAGGGTGTTGTTTTGCCAAATGATGCAGCACGCCACTGTTCATAAGATAACCCATCAGCTTCCCTCTACCAATGTGCTGCTAATTGCATTCTGCATACCGTGGATCCTCAAGTACTTGAAAATGCCTCTGTAGCTGAGAGGTTTTACAAACTCCACTTTCTTAGAGGGTGCAGCTGCTCATGATGCTGCTGCTGCTGCTGCATCTGAGGCTTGGGACAGAGGAGAGGATAAAATGCCAGTGGCATCCTTACCATGCTCTGTTGTCACCTCGACCTGTGTAGTGTTCTTGGCCTTGGCACTTCGAGGATCACTTTATACCTTCTCTCTAGTCAGCACACTAACGACCTCTTTAATATTCTCTTCAGCTAGTATACTTTCAGGGCCTGATAGTCATCTGGGCAGGGCTAAGTGCCGTAGCAGCTTAGCCCTGCCCGTCGACCCCTTAAACCCAGATATTCACTTCTGCAGCGACGGAAGTGAATATTCGGGTCTGGCTGCACTGCCTGGTAGCTGCTGAGGCTAACCGTGCAGCTTCGATATTGGATGCTGCACAGTTAGCCTTTGGCACCTATAAGATAGTGCTCGGCACCTATAAGGAAAAACCTCGCCTAACTGTGCAGCTTCCAATATTGGTGCTGCAGGTTAGCGCCGGTCCCCACCCCCGTTCCACCCTGGAACGCTGCCAGCACGCCCCAATGCTAGCTAGAATTCAAGGCTGTTTACATAGAACTCAACATAACAGTGTACGTAGTTACAACCGTTGTACAAAGAACAAAAATTCGTAGTAGAGAACTCATCTATAGTTAACAAGAAACGGCATATTGCCAGAAAGGCAACTATCTACATTTCGTAAGAATAAGGGGGGAGGGAATATTCGATGGCAGTACCCGTGTAAGTGCCGTCGAATATTCGGTTAGCAGGCATTTACACGGTTCACTGGCTGTTAACCATGTAAATGCCCTTTGAATATCGGGCTCTCAATATCTAATGATTCAGATGTAAATTATACCCATGTGGATCCCTCAGAATCTGTATCTACCATGACCATCTCCACACAATTTTCAGCAGGGAATATGTGCTGCTCTGCTCAGTTGCCGTCACCTGCTGCTTCCCTCTTGTCCCCCCACCCTGTACCATGTCAACCTCTCCTTGCATATCTGTGGAGATGAATACCTCTTCTTTCAAGGTTGCACCAGAAGCTGCAGCTGTTTCTACTCTCCCTGTAAAGACATCTCTCTTTAGCTTTGTCGGTGGACTAGAGGAACGCATAAACATACCTTGGGAAAGACATGTCTTTTTCTGCACATTTGTGCCAATATTGCTCTCACTTTCCCTCCCTTCTTTTCTTCTATGACTATTTAATTTTGAAAACATACTTTTTCTAAGCATTATGATATGCAAAAACCGGATACCCAGGTTTTGGGTGGCAGGGACTACCTGCCTTTTAGCACTCTGCACCACCTAGCAGGCTTGTGTGGCCCTGGAGTTACACTACCCAGTGTTGTACCTAGCCTAGTGTGAGCGGTGCAGCCGCACAGGGTGCAAACGATTAGAGACACATTTGGGGTTGCCGGCCTTGGCTCCCCCCACTCTGCCTGTCCTTGCTCTGCTGCCGCTTTTGTGTTCCCTCAGTGGCAGCAGTGGAGCAGACCTGATCTCAAATTGAAAAAGAAGAACATGTGGGTCTTTCTGACTCCGCATCTGCATGCAGGTCTGAGACCTCCCTCCTCTGACGTAGGCTCACGTCAGAGGAGGGAGGGACCGGATCAGACCAGCTATTCTAACACGGGTCTTTGCAACTCTGCATTTGAATGGCTGGTGTGGTCCCTCTCTCCTCTGATGCAGGGCCTATGTCAGAGGAGGGAGGGATCAAACTTGTGTGCAAGCACAGAGTCAGAAGGACCTGCATGTTTTTTTTTTCAATTTGAGATCAGGTCTGCTCTGCTGCTGTTGGCGCCACCACTGACAAGGGAACACAAAAAATGGCAGCAGGGCAAAGGAAGGCAGCGTGGGGTAAGCCAGCTAGATGTGGAAGTGGGGGGTAAGATGGGGAGATGTTGGGCAGGGGCAAATGTGATGGGGGGCGTCAGATGTGCAAGTCACACAGGGCACATTTATGGCTTGGCACAGTCCTGACACTACCCCAAGCGTGCTACTCAGATACTGTGCCCAGGGTCACCTACCCAGCATGGTGTAAGCCATATACGTCCCTGTTTGTCCACTCACCTGTCTCAGCATTCTGGAGAGAGGGGTTATTTGTTTCCTGGGCTAAGGTTCCTTTTAGAGTGAATTCCCAGCATTTGGGAGCAGGGACTACCTGTCTTTTAGTGCCCTGTGCCAATCTGCAGGTCTCTGATACCCCGGAGTACTGTCATTGCATGTGTGCTGCCTCAGACAGTGTGCTCAGGGCCACCTGCCCGGCCTGGCATAGGCCCTGCACTGCCTAGTTATCCTACCTACCCATTCATACTCTTCAATGGATTGAGGACCGGAGGAATACATTTGTCTGCCCTTGGGAGCAGGGGCTGCCTCTCTTAGCTTTTATTTAACTTTTTATTTATAGTTTAACTTTATTTAAGTGTATTCTATGAATCTGGGATGGAATAGATAGATGCAGTAAGGCAAGGTGCCCTTCTACCCTCACAGTTGTGGTTATAGGCAATACGTGAACAAGATTGTTACAAAATATTATTCCATGGTATCTTCTCATTGTGCAATGGAATAGATAAGATTAGATAGAGTAACTCATCCTTTGGCACGGCCATTGAGTGTGATGTACAAACGGCACAAATCTTCCACCAATGCTTGGGACAGTAACACTCTGATCCCTCAGTGGTGTTTTTTTCTCAATCTTTTCTTTGTGCTTTCAAGTATCAAGTCCCACCAGCCACCATCCCTTCCTCAGTGTCTCAAAGTAGACTTGAAGCTGCTGTTTCTTTCACTCCTTTTTTCCCCCCTCTTCTATTCAGTCCTCACCCCCATCACCCCTTCTTGCTCAGTTTCTGAAAGCTGGAGGTACAATGGTCTCTGATATTTTTTGGTGGGTCATGTGTTCTAGCCCTTCTATGACCTCATCCTCCATGGGATTTGCAGTACTCAGGGAAAGGTGGTTTTGCCTGTCCCTCAAGGGTTTGCAGCATGATTTGCTTAAGTGCCTTGTGCTGCCCCCTCCCCCTTCCTTGTCCTTTTCTCCCTCCCAGATTGGTTCTAGTGTCTGTCAAAGAAGTTCATGAATGGCAATTTGGGAAAATATTTCCAAGCATGTGTAGTTAGTTAGTTGGCTCCAAACAAACCAAAAATCACAATTTTCATTGATTTTCTCATTCGTATAAAAACTAATGCACATGCCTAATATAACTATGTACACTGTTTCGGCATATAAGAACTTGTAATTACATAACTGTGGGTCCAGTGCTGAGGGGAATGCACATGGAGATTTTCTGTGTCGTCAGCTGAGACTGCAAAGGGTTTCCCTCAGTTACCACCAGCTTACTGCTATTTGTTTTGAGCTTGTATCTGTTGGCTTCTTTGTTACATTACTTATTTATTTTTGCTGTTATTACACTATAGTAACTGCTCCGGGTTTTTCTTCTAGCAAATAAATCTCCGTTCCTATAAACAGATGCTGTTTTTGTGTTTTGTGATTACTCATCTCCAACTCTTGTGTCATTCATTTTTTCCTCTGTGGTTTTTGCTGCTCTGAGTCAGGAGCCTGCAAGAGATTTCTTTGAAAATGGTGCCCCTCCCAGGCTCTCCTCCTGAGCAGTTGCCAAGTTAACAGGGTGGAGTTGGCTAAATTTTTTTTAAGGCAGGCTGATTCATATTAACTCCTTTAAAACACATAGACATACCGCCACCCCCATCACATTGCCAGCCCAGCCACTGGAAACTCATAACCCCAGGAGCAGAACCCAAAGCTTGCTAGTAGAGTTGCATCTTCCAAACCAGGGAGTCAGCTGCACTCAAAACACAGGGACACAGTACACAAGGTAAGCTGGCTTCAATTTTTTTGAGATTCTTGGAACCCGTTTCCCTTGGGGATTTGCTCAGAGATTTGACAGGTAGCGCAAGCTGCAGGGCCTTTGGTGGAATTTTGCAGCCACCCTGCAAGTGTGTGGATGTTCCCAGAAGGGAGACTAGTTGACAAGAGAGAAAGGAGATGCCTTAATTCTTGTTATGATATACAGCAGGGTCAGGGAGAGTAGAAACTGAGGGTTTAGCAGGGAGAGTAGAAACAGTACTTTTTTCATGCCAAAAAAAAAAAAAGAGCCACCCTCCTTTTGGGGGTGGGAGAGAAAGAGTTTATAGCTCGCACTCCCAGGTAGAGGGAGAGATTGCAGATTCTTTTGGGAGAGGGCTCAGAGGAGAGCTGTCAGCACCCACCATGCATATTGCTCTTTCTAGATTAGTAGGGGTGAATCCATGTAGCTTCAATACATTTATTTAACACAGATATTAATATATTAGAATCCTCAGGTTATGTGTTTACAAGATTATAGATTTGCTGTCAAACTCTTGGCTAGCCAAGCTGACTGTTTTCAAACTGATTCCGAGTGAGCTGAAGTGACATTTTTCTCTACTTTGGGCACTTTGTAAAGCTGTGCACTATCACATAGTGCTCAGCTGTCGCAGCACCATCAGTTTTTCTTTTCAAACCCTCTTTGGGCTTAGTGTCTCCAAATGGATTTATTTTCTGCATTTCCTTGTGTGAATGACCTACTCTCTTAGCCCAGGGTGGTCTGGGTGTGATCTCTGTGCCTTAAACTTACTGCTAGTGATCGCAATACCTTCAGTGTGCCAAGTATACATGTCCTCTTGTTCTGCATCTGTGTGTAGGCGGGTATATGATGATTCTAAGATGAATGTGCATCTCCACTTTTTCCGTGAGCAAAAACTAAGGAGGCTTTCACAGAGACCCTGCTGTTTTCCTGTCTAGTTTTGAGGTCCCTTGGAGCCCAAGACCAGTGGAAGGCTACGCAGTGAATATCTTTAGGTTTTCCTTCTTTCTGTATTTTAGGAACAGGCAAACAGATTTGGGTTTGGCCTTAAGAATTCAAGATCTTGGGCTGGCTTAGATTTGGCAAGCTTGGATCCACCACGGAAAAAGTTCAGGGAACTCTCCGAGCAAGAAGCCTGCTCTCTGGAAGAAGACACACAACCAATTCCTAAATAAGTGCAATAAAAATCACTGGTATTTGTTATTTAAAACAGGAATTCTGTGGTTATATAATTTATTTATTAGGAGCTCATCGTATCTATAGCGGAGAGTGCGTCTGTAACCATATCTGTGCTTTCCAGGGTGGATGCAAGAGCATTTAAAAGTGGATCTGGAATTGACAAATCCAAACCATTCTAGTTTGCTTGGACTTGCAAATCAAAATCGAGAGCTAACTCCAAATCCTTTTCTTCCTCTGGCAGAGTAAGGGTCGTTTGTATTCATGTGGAGTAAGGTGTGGCTCTGCAGGTCCTGACAGCTCCTCTACAGGCTGCTTCAAGTGGGGCCTCTCCGAGAAATAGCTGGAGACGGCTTTCCTTTTTTTCATATGCAGGCAAATCATCCGTTTTTGACTTTCCTGAATCGGTCTGCGCTGAGAGGGGAAGTTCCTGTATGTCACACTGCACAGTGCAGTTCTTTGTGCTGCTCCTAACCAAGGCGCATCCGTGGAGTAAACAGCTTGCTTTTTCCTTTCAGGAAGTTTGTAGCCACACAGAGGCACGCCTCAGAGGTTTTTCACCACATCTGTCTATATCATAAAAAAGAATGTCCTTCTCCCTTCCGAAACTCTGTTACAAACTATTCCGGCAGTTTTTCCATAGTGCTGATGGAAGTAACCCTCCCTCCTTACAAAGAGGCATTTTTATGCTTTTCTTTTTTAAGCAGTAGTTTTTGAACATCTCTCCTCTGCCCTCTTCGTAGCAGATTTTTAAATTCACCTTCTTTTGGCTTTGCATGAGAAGGCGAGAGAGCATAAAATGAACATTTTAAATCTAATAGCACAGGGTTGGCTTTACTGTCCAGAATGCAAAAGCAAGTGATTCTCGGAGCTTCTAAGTCCATTTCCAGAGGAAGTCTTGTGACTAGTGCCACCTTATTTTTTTCTAAATCACTTGCATCCCAAGGCACTGTGCCATTTGCTGCCTTTCCACTTCTATGTGGCATCCCATTTGCAAGCATCCGAGTAGACGAAAAGGAGAGTTGCAAAGCCAGGAGTGGCCTAGCCATAAGTCTAAGCAGCTAGCATCTTTGGACTCAGCTCTTCAGACAGGAATAGTGCTCTTGCATCAAGACGGCCTGACTCCGTGTCATAAGCATTAGAGGAGTCAGTCTTGGCTTTTCGCTTTACAAGTCAAACTATTTTTAAGTCTCTCAATATTAAGGTTACCAGACTTTTTGCAGGCAAATCTGGAACGCTTTATCTGAAGTGTGTTGCCGTGGGGGGTGGGGGGGGGGGGAAGAAGGGGTACTTTTGTTCCAAGTTTGAACAACAAGACATGGAGGAGTGAAGTGGAGGCATTACCTCGGCCCCCTCCCCATCCATTCCATCAACAATATCACCTCCAAGCAGACAAATGTAAAGAGAAGTAGAAACGGTGATACCGTACAAAATATAAAGATAATGAATGTAAATTCTAAAAACTGACAGATTCAAATCACTAAATTGACAATAAAAAATTTTTTGCCCCCACTGCTGGAATTGGGGACAAGAGGCTGCCAAACAGGTGAGAATCAGGGACACAGCTCTAAAACTGGGGACAATTCCCCAAACTCGGGGACATCTGGTAACCTTACTCAACATGAAAATCCCCCTGAATGGATTTATAGCATGAAGTGGTTTTCAGCCGACTGCCACAGGTAGAAAAACCACAGCACGGGTAGGGGATAGGTATGTGCACAGGTTGCATTCCTGCTGAACTTACTTTGAGAACTCAGGCACCCGCCAGTCACACACACAGGCTAAAAGAGAACAGGATCACAGTGCTCTGGAATTCATCGGCAGGATGGGTGTGGCGAGACTCTCCTCAGTTCATAGACTGTAGGAGCAGCAGGCAGGACCTGTAGGCAGTCGACATAGGGAAGACTGGGCAGTTTCCATGGCTCCCACAAAGGTTCACAGAAACATATGCATGATCGTTTACAGATAAATCCCCTATACATTAATTTTCTCTGACCAAAGACAGTGTTTCTCTGAGTCGTAGGGATAGCAGCAATATACAGCCACGATCTGCGTAGCCGTGTAGTTTTAAGTTAGGCCAGAAAAAGTGCTGTTCCAGCACACCTCTCCATGTAGTGACAAGCTCTACATTTATTCAGTGCCACGACTTATCCAGATAGTGGCATTGGATATATGTGGTGTTTTAAAAGTGCCATTGTTGGCGTTTTAAAAAGCTGCTCCTTGCCTTGGCTGAAAATTGATTTGACAGGGTCTAGGCTGCCTAATTTTATTCTTTGCAATTCCAGAGATCCAGTTGACCTCTGGATTTCCCTTTTCTTCTAATAGTTCATCAGACTTTTAATGTGGGACGCATTTGGGATTTAAGTTCTCCCCTGATAGGGCTAATCTGATCCAAACTCGGAATTCTTTCAGAACCTTTGGTGAACAACTGCTGTACTGAATTAAGGCAAATCAGCTGTGGCTCTGCTGTTGACATATTTGCATGCAGACAAGATAGATGGACCGATAGCCAGCAACAGGCACGTTGTCCTGACAAACAGGCCCTAAGAATGTGGAAGTCAGTAACTTCCTCCTTATTTTTTAGATGCTATTTTGCAGCTGCCCAAGGCTACTTTCTTTCTCTTACTAAGATCTGTAAAGGCCAAGGGAGAAGTCTGGATTTATTAAGAGCTTTTCTATCCGAGACTGCCAATCCTAAAACCTGCCTGAGGGAAGTGCCAAGTCTCATCTAAAAAAAAAAAAAAAAAAATTGAAGGCGGGGAGGGGAGAATAAAAAGAACATTGTTGGTGGGACGGTTCCTCACCACACCCTCTCGATCTGTTCAAAAAAGGGGGAGACTGGTCTTGCCCTGTTTTCAGTCCTCCAACGGTTCTTGGCAGGGAAGTCTGTGCGTCACCTTGTGGCTCTGCAGTCACAGTTGGTGGCTGCTTCCCTCTCTCGCTCCCAGAGCATGAGGACACGGCCACCTTGGATAGTGAGGAACAAGTCTCGGCAGCTAGGAGCAGAAGGGCGGCAAACGTTTTGCAGAGACAGAATGAGAGCAGGGTGAGAGCATGTCTCAGAGAACTTGTGCAGTTGGAGAGCCCCTCTCATTCTTCTCAGTCTGTAAAGCCTGCTTGCTGGTGGAAGAAGGAACTGCACTGGAGTGTGAAGGAGGAGCTAGGGCTCGCCTCTAGGAGAGCTGAGGCTCCAGACATTTTTCAGATTTTCCATTGCTTTCATCCTTTTGGGTGCGTGTCATTTATAGACTGATGCAGAAAAGTGCACTAGGTTTTGTGCACAGGTTAGCTCGGTTTTAGAGCACGGTTTTGTGCGCTACCAATGCAAGAACAAGTTTTGCGGAGGCGTTAACTGTGTACAAAGCCTTGAGCAGACAGCAGCGCACAGTGCATTTAAATGGATGTTAATGAAGCAATTCACTATACAGCGCAGAGGCAGAAAATTACACAGAAGACCAGACGTCTGAGTGTAATGCTGGTGTTTTAGTGCAGGTTCTCAGGAGGAAGGGTAGCGTGTTATTCTGCGGGCAGCACCAGTGAGACGTTTATGCCTGTTTCTTCTGTGCACGGGATGTTATTCTGCACATAGAAATTTTGGAATATTATTATTTATGTGCAAGACAGCATTCTGTCCAATGCGTGGATGTTATGTGCAAGTTCCTCGGAAGTGCTGAACTGCACATGGTGCTTCAGAGTTGCACGTGCATAACCTTCGCGCATAGCATGGAAAGCTAGTCTGTGTATGAAAAACAATATTGCAAAATTGCCCTGTTTAGAATAGCATCTCATGAGATGATGGCAATACAGCCGATGCTAGCGCAGATCTGTCTGGCATGCACGCATGGGTCTGCACATGTTCTCCCAGGTTACTGCATAGTTTCTGCGCATAGCCCATTTGCATGCTTTGTGTTTGCAACACTGGGATGCTAACCCTCAGCGTTAGGCTTGCATTATAAAACCGTGCACTGAGCATTAGCGCAGGGGTCTAACTCAGGGCAACTGAATTAGCCTTTTGATGTGTTAAATGTGCTTTGCTGCGGGTCTCCTATCTCTTGAGAGTCTGAAGTGGAGCACGTCCAGCTACAGTAGTTGGCTTTGGAAACCACTCTTTAAAAATATACAGTTGCTAGAAACAGCAGAGACTAAGCCTTGGAGAAACTGGAGAGATCTTACTTTTCCCTCAGTTGGAGAAGTCTGAGCAAAAAAAGAGGGCTTTCCCCCACTGCTGCGGTCCTAGCTGAGGTCTCTTACTGTCTGTGAGGCACTAGAACATGACCCTTCCACTGTAAGTCTCAGGAGGATGTACAGATCATTAGATTATTATTCAATTGAGGTTCCTTTTCTTTCTCAAGACGTTTGGCCCTTTCTGGTGACAGTGCTGAATATGTGGCGCACAACTAGCAGCAGGCAACTTGTAAGTTTCCGTACTTTGTGTAGAAACACCTGCAGTATAGAAATTGAAAACTGATAAACTTACAGTATTTCTGATGTGAAAGTAACTACTAACATTTAACTGGGTTCACTAAGGATATTTTCCTCACTGCACGCAAAAAGAAAGACGCCCTGGATTAACTGATAATGCAAAGTCAGCAGGATGGATATCCCAGTAAAGATAGTATTTCTACAAAAGCTGCAGTATTTGTCATATAGAAGATTCAGTTTTATCGTGTAAAGCCATAGAAAGAATTTTAATCTGACCTCAGAAAAGAGACACTTTTTTGCTTTTAAGGGTCACGTTCCACAATGTTCCAGTCAGTGAGCTTGTTTAGAGAAAGGCGTGGCCTCCTGGACATAAGAAAGTGATTTGGTCCTGGTTGTCTGGTCCTGTTGCAATTATGTTCTGGTTTCTACAAAAGTCTGAAACTCTTTAATATAAGAGTTAAGAAAAGAAGCCTAGCTCACCCGAGCATTGTGACCTGCTAATTGTCCTCTATATGCAATGTTTTTGAATTGGCTTTCGGCATTAAAGCAACATTGTAGTTGTAAAGAGCATTGTAATGGGTACTCGTGACAGCCCATAGTGCTGAGCAGATTTGGTTGATAACTGGAACTAGAAGATAGGAAAAACTAAGAGGAAAGCAGTCAAGTGACAAATTATGTGATATCATCAGAGTGCTGCACATTTCCATTCAACCGAAAGAAGGCATCACGTTTGGGGTTAGAAGAGCAGTGATCATCGCATCCATGCAGGCTGCCCTCGTGCCGTCGCAAGGCCTCATGACTTACAGCATGTGTAATGCTGTTCTTCTGCCACAGTATGGTTTTATCACTAAAAGTATCAAGTCTCACCATTAGGAGTGTGTCACACTCATTTGAAGGCTTCCTCACTCTCACACTCTGTGAGCCTCTTCTCTCAAACCTTACTACCCATGCCAGTGCGCTGATCCTAGTCACTGCTTTCATGAGTGGCTTCTGTGTGATATCGGAGCCACAGTCCCATTGAAATCAATGAGGCCAGGCTCCGATATCGCATGGAAGCCGCTACCACCATTTAGTAAACATATTCCTAAGATATTGACCCCCATTGTTTCTTATCATTTCAGAGACTCCAAAGATAAGAAAATATCCTTTGATTTATACCTGGATACACCATCTAAAAAAATATCACTCTTTGGACTTCAATCTCACTTTCTGGGGCAATAAATCTCACTCTTTGGGATACTGCTCCTAACCTGTACAGTGTGGTAGTCTTATATAATACTATATACAACGTACAATGGGTCTAAAATGTTTCTGAATGAATATATCCAATAACTAAATCTATATAACTGCTCATTCAACCAATTTGACAGAGTTGAAATATCTAAAGAAATTCTCCAGCTGATCTCAGATCAATACGTGCATCACTCTCACGTTTCAAAGAAACTTCAACGGTGTGCCGATTTCACATCAAGGATCTGCTGAGTTTTCTAATTATATATCAAATTCATGTGCCAATGGTTTCAAATTAGCAATGTAGTTTCGAATTAACGATGCAACTGGGCTCCAAGCTCGAAGATTGTAAATATAAAAATATAAAAAGTACTTAGCTCAGTGTTCAAAATGGGGCCCAGCATACTTCAGCATAGAAAATTTGATTGCTACTTGGCTATTGTCCAAATCCCTGACAATAGCCAAGTAGCAATCAAATTTTCTATGCTGAAGTATGCTGGGCCCCATTTTGAACACTGAGCTAAGTACTTTTTATATTTTTATATTTACAATCTTCGAGCTTGGAGCCCAGTTGCATCGTTAATTCGAAACGACATTGCTAATTTGAAACCATTGGCACATGAATTTGATATATAATTAGAAAACTCAGCAGATCCTTGATGTGAAATCGGCACACCGTTGAAGTTTCTTTGAAACGTGAGAGTGATGCATGTATTGATCTGAGATCAGCTGGAGAATTTCTTTAGATATTTTAATACTATATACAGACAGAGGCAAAGAAAATCCTACCTTGTTCTGCTTGCACTGCCAAATACTTATTTCCCACCTAGTAGTAAAACTTTGCCAAAATCAACAGGGTGGAGCTGGATAATTTTTATTTAAGACAGACTGATTCATTTAACCCCATTTAAAGCGCACAGATGTATCACCACACCTCAGCTACGGGAAACTCATAACACCCCTGGGAGTTGCGCACAGAGCTCCATCCTCTAAATACAAGGACAAGGTGCACAAGGTAAACTGGCTACAAGTTCTCAAAGATCCTCAGAACCTGCTTTTGAAGTTGTGGCTCAAGTTCAGAGATGTGACAGGTAGTGAAACCCGGTAGCTCTCTCACCAGCACCACGCCTGCAGTTTGGGATCCTTTGGCCACACCTTCCTTGCTAAATAGGCCTGGTTTTGCAGAGGGTGAGGCAGTGAGTTCTGGGTTATGAATGCTTTTCCACAGAAAGAGAGGTGGACTCTATATGGGTGGGGTTAACTGAATAGACTGATCCACTCCTGCTATTACCACATTGCACAAATGAATATTTAGAGCTGATTTTCTCAGGAAAAACTACAAATCCTTGCATATGGTAGTAGAAAATTTGGATTGAATCAGCCTGCTCATTGAACTTGGGTGAGATGTCATCACTAGGTGGGAGAGAGTGAATATGCGTGTGTGTGTGTTTGTGTGTGCTTTATTACCCTGCAGCCATGGTCTCAGTTAAAATTTAATCTTTAGAAGAAGAATACTGAAACGTTTCCATTTATCCAAATTTGCAAGTATACTTGTGGTTTCAGAAATCATACTATACAAACCTCATATCTTGCATGAAAAAAAATTGTTTATAAAACATTCAGTTACTTTACTTCTATCATAAGTTTGGAAGTTTGCGGAAATAAATTCACCCTTCATATCAATCAAAACCAAAGGCTTGCTTGCAGTATTTGATCCCAACCTGTCCCAATGCTGAGACCGTGCAATGAGAAGGTGGTATGGTGCTGTGTTCCAGTGGGAACTCAGGGAAACTCTGAGAAACATGTTGCAAAACCTATTGGTCTGCACTGGGGAGACATGATTGAACACAAAATTTACTAAGGTGTGGTTAACCATCTTTCCACACCTTGTACATACAAGCACACACCTCTGTGAAATCATCTCCGAGTTCAGCCAAGTAGCCTGCAAACTGGGTTGAAAGCTTTTAAAGTGGCATTAATCTTTTTAAATCAAAGTCCTTGACAGTCTATGAGCAAGCATCAGCACCTCAAGTGCAGGAAAGCATTAGTGTAGGTATTATTTGTTATACTGTACGAGGAACCGAATCGGTACATAACATGGAAGGCTGGATGTGTGCATACGAAGGCAAAAAAAAAAAGGCTGGATGTGTGGAAGAGGGCTTTCCTCAGGGCTTGAAAGAAGCAAAGAAAGTGGTTGTCTTCCAGGTTTTAAAGGAAGCTGGAAAGGAAGTGATATTGTAGGGCTTGAGGAAGAGAAGAAAACAATATACAACGCATGAACAGAATCTGGATCGAGCATACAGTGCACTTTGCCCCTGTTTTCTAAGGTGTGGTAAGGTTTCGTAATAATTGCCAAACCTCTCATTTAACCGTCAGGGGCTTCTCAGCATTTCTGGGATCACTGTCATGCAGGTGACAAAGAGAAAAATTTGCTACAGTGTGTTGACTGAACAGCAGATATACGTGATGCAGTTACCTACGGCTTTTCAGGTGACATTAGCTACTCTGCACCTTCTGCTGTCTTAGCAGTTAACGAGCAGTAACAATCTCCAACTTCATTTTAAGATGCAGCCCCCACTAATTCCATGTCAGCTGTTTCATGCAGGAATAATCGTACACTAAATGGTAACACATTGTAATTCCCCCATTAAAGAGCTAATGCAGTTTAGTAAATAGAGAGCAATGTGTGCTGGGTGTGGGCTGCCACTGTGAAGAAAGGCAGGCCACATCCACCTCGTTCCCACCGGTACGACTGTATTTCCTTGAGATACATGTCACTATAGGATGCGTTTCCTTCAGACACTTCCCTTCTAGTGCATTGCTTTCTGGTGCGAGGCAAGGCTGACTCTAGGGGATTGGGCACCGTAGGCAAACCGGCAGCTTTGTTCCCCTCCCCCTCAAGACCCTAGTCCCTGCCCCTCCCCCTGAATTACTACAATATCACTATTCCCGCAACAATCCTGCGCAAAATGAACATCATCTGTTGTCCTCGTGATTTAAATATATACAAACAATTTCTAAAAGCCATTTATCCAGGAAAGCGAACTATTTGAAAATTACCCACTCTTCTTGTGAGGAGGATTTTCAGAGGGTTGTTCTGCAATCTCTAATACTCCCAAACGTAGACTACGGAAACATTATATATAGACCTTCCGGCTTCAACTGTGAAACAATACAGAATGTCGCAGTGCAAGTCATTTTTGGTTTAAAAAAAACGGATCATATATCTCAAAATTTGCAAAACTTCATTGGCTTCCTATGAAATACTGAGTTTTATTTAAATGTGTGTGTTTCATACATAAATGTTTTTATGGTTAGACAAAGGCAGAAATGGCTCATTTAATTGAGCGCAATGAACCTTCTCAGATATTACCTTCCAATCAAAAGGACCTGTTGTTGATTCCTTCTGTTGCCTCTGTCCATGGAGTAATGACCCGTTCACAGGGCTTCTCTATAGCAGGTCCGTCCCACTGAAATACCTTACCATTTGATATCTGCAATGAAAAAGAATTTACCCAAATCTGTAAGAAGTTGAAAACGTATTTTTTAAATTGCTTTTAATCAGTCGGCATAGATGTTTGGTTCATGTTTTATGTTGTTTGTATTTATGTATGTCTTTTTGTGATCTGCCTTTGTGCGGCTATCAGGACCTGTTGTTTTGCCTTTAATGCAGCTGTTGTTTGCTGCCCCCGTAAGTGACCACCTAGTTAGCTAATAGTTCAGCCGACTTTGGCACCAGGTCAACACATGGGTTCTTTTAAGGAGCTGTGTGAAGAGAGGCACTGCCTACAGTGCCTCTTCTGTTTTGGCAGTGCCTCAGTTGCAAGGATTTGTGATTATGTTGACTGAGAGTTAATAGTAGAAGGGCTGGGACGGCATTGTCATTCGGTAAAACATGATAAGTCTGAAATTCACGTATGTGCCTACCATCAGTCATGCTTAAATTGATCTACATGGCCCATCCCATGAGCCGCTGTTGCCAAGTAGAGGAAGTGCCATGCCTCGTTTTTATCACTTTTATCCATGGTTTGCAGTGTGCGAGGTTTCAGACCTCCTTTATACTATAGTTGCAGCAGGGTAGGTGGAATGACTCTACAATACACTAGATCCCATTCTGTTCGTCAGCGCCCATGCCCCATTTGAACTACCTAATCCTACCACCTTCGAACTTAGGCTTTGCCGTCATGAGTGAAGAGGGACAGATTTTCCCCACCTCAGGGGCTGTTGCCAAGGGGTGAGGTGCCATATCTCAGTGATGCTACCATAACCTCACTCCAGTAGGAGGGCTGGGGCATCAATTCCTGCTGGTTCTCACATTTGCAAGTGGGGGGGGGGGGGATCTTGAATTGCTAACCTATCACAGACAGACAAACCAGGATTATTTCTATGTGTTTCTGAGTAAAGAGGCAATAAAATACCACATGTCACACCACTCGTGTGTCCCACTTACTCATTAAACGACAGCGGTTGGTGCCAGATGCTGCATTAATAAGTGTGCATGTAAAAGGACCCAATGCCGACCTCATAGCCCTCAAGATTGGATGATGTCTTCCATAATGTCCTGTCTTGATATTGCTCAAAAAGAATACCTTGCACATCCTTGGTCAGCAGCTACTGGGCCGTTTGTTTGCACATGTTTACACGGTAGGACTCTGCAGGTATTTATGCAAACTCCGACAATTTACACTTTGTGAAGATGTTTCTGAAGTGGGAGTTCTGGAGCTCAAGGCACGCTTCTTAGTGCACGGGGCCTCTTTATTGCTCTCAGGTATCACCGTGCAGAGGGTTGCTGCCTTTGCACTTCCCCGTGTCTTTGGAAGTGTGATCGTATGCTCCAGGATGTTGTTAGATCCGGCTGTATTGCTCTTTGATGTAGTGCAGTACTGCAGGAAAGTCAGCTCGTGAGTAGGGCTTTCTCCACTTTTACTGCAAGATGCAGAGTCAAGAAAGAACTTGTCCCCCATTCTGTGCCTTCTGGTATGCTGTAGTTGCATATCAGAGTCTGAGACCTCTCGATTCGCTATCTTGAGCCTTTCCTGCTAATGAGAAAATAGGAAGAACAAGAAATAGCTCGTGCAGGTGCCGAGTTAACATCAGACATGTGCAAAGGCAAAGGTGAACAAGCCGGCTCTCTAAAGCGTTCAAAATATCAGCTTCCCTGTTCATTAGTTTTATTGCTTTCACGTTTCATCTTTCCCACATGCCTATGATGCTTTTCTTTTGAGTCCTGATGTAGTTAAATTTGTTATGCTTGGTTTTGGAGTAAAAGGTTTGCCATTGAAGAATTCCCTTCTTTGAGCCCACTTTTGAGTTGTCCCTGCTATACGGAAACGCAGAATTTGATGGCTGAATAAGACCATATGGCCTATCCAGTCTGCCCTTCCATAGCAGCTCCTAAGCTTTACAGTCCCTGTTGTTCCCTTAGAGATCCTCTATGTCTGTCCCATGCTTTCTTGAATTCAGATACAGGTGTGTGATGCCTGCTTGCGGTTCCGGTAATGATTAGAACAGCATCCTTAAGAGGTCAATTTTGAAGGCCAGTTTCTGCAAGTACAGTGCTTTTTCCCATAAATCAACTGTTTGAAAAGTGCCTACCCTAGTGGCAGGGAAAAGCATAGTGTGTTTACCGTTGTAACCCCATTGCAGAGATACCGAGGTGAACCATTCCAAAAAGTGAGATTTACAACCCCAGAGAGTGAGATTCCTTCAGATGGTGCGTCCAGGGTATAAATCTAGACAGACTTAAGTGTAGTATTGCTTTACAAATGAAAAAAAAGCAGCATAAAATGATATTTGCTTTTCTTTGGAGCATCTAAAAGGAGACAGGCACAGTGGAGGTAATATGGGTAAATTCTCCAGGTTGAAAATTGCTCTCCATTCAGTGGCTGAAAGTCTGTGCATGGCTTTCACAACTCCTGTGCTTGTCGGCAAGGCTGTATCAAGAGCTCTGTGAGTGGTGCTGTCGCAAAGGGCGTAAGTACAGAAGTACAGAAGGGGTAGCAATGTCATCACTGGGCTTCAAGAAAGCCCAACTAGACCAGGTTCTTGCACATAGCTGGGTGGAGGGGGGCCCTAAGTTCATGTGTTGCACAGGGCACATTCGTAGCTTGGCACAGCCCTGCTTATAGGTACAGGGAAAGGGATGGAGCAGGAGGAGGCGGGACACAGGAAGGTGGAGCTTGAGTTTCTTCCTCCTGCCTGGGTTTTGCTTGGGTTTTGTTTCTATTAGGCTTGTCTTTCATTAAAGCAGTGAAAAAGATGAAAGCACTGGCACTAAGACTCAAGACTCAAATAATGTTAGAGTGAAAGAGCCTTCGGATGAGTGTGACATGCTCCTAATCAGGGCCAGCTCAACCACTAAGCAAACTAGGCAGTCGCCTAGGGCAGCAATCTCTGGAGGGCAGCAAAAGCAGGCCATGTAAAGCTAAATAATAGATTTTGACAGCTGTAGGGAGTGTAAAGCTCAAGGTTTGCCTAGGGCTCCAACACTTTGGATCAACTCTAGGGCCAGCCTGCTCCTGATGAGTGAGACTTGGCATCTCTGCCATTCATAGGTGGTGTTTCTGAGGGTGTTTGGGCCTGGATAGGAAGATAACATGCGTTGACTGCATTTTCAAGTCTATATATATTTTCCTTTACATTTTACCCCCCACAAAACGCAGGCACAAATACTGTTCCTACTTGGTCCCCACACTACAGCCATAATCAGAATAGAACTATGTGTGGCATTTTGCTTTGATTATTGGTGCACATTCCTTAGGTATTCATTTGCCATATGCCAGGAAGCAAAGTTGAGTGACATTCACAAGGAAGTATATAAGTGACAGAGGTACTAGCATCTTCCAAATTGCCTTAATGATGTTATCATGTAGCTTATCTTGGGATATAGTTTTATGTATTATTTATTCTGCAGTTATATATGGTGATTAGTGTACTGCAATAAACTGAGAAAAGGTATGAAAATTAGCAGAAAATTATTGTGAAAATGATGAATGTCACATTGAAAGTATATAAGATTTTAAAAATAATACCCCCCCCCCCCCTGCTTGACTTGACACAGAGGCTCTTGGGGAAGATCAGGGACTGTTAAACCGCCCATGTTCCTGGGTTCCTTCCTCAACTGGGGAGAAAGACTTTCAAGGCCTTAGGCTTGTGGGAAAATTTCTTGCAGACTCCCAGTAAAACAAAAACCACATGATCACTCTGGATTGGTTGTTCCAAATGAAAATATTTTACTAGGGTACCTGTTGCAGATGAATTATTCGTAGATAGGGCATTTTTGCCTGGTCCAATCCATATTGAAAGACTCTCCTGGGAAACTTCTCCTACAACCACTGCAGATGAGCTCTTACAGAATTCATTTCAGATAGCAACTCTGTACATTTTCACCTTGTGTTTAATCCTTCCTCAGACTCCAAATAGAAACTCCACGCCTTTCAGACGTTTGAAGTAACTTTTTAGGGAAACACTAGGAGTATGGGCCCAACTTTAGACTCTGGTTCTCTCAGTCTGAGGATCATAGCAGTAAGATCACCCAAGACCTTAAGAGATTCTTGCACTCCTGGGTGCCTGAACGCTCTTCCCTTCAGCCTCAGCAATGCTCCTAGGACAAGGGTAAGAGCTCACGAGTTCTGTAGAAATACATTCCTTGAAAGACACCTCCCACAAGGGAACGTCTGAGATACAACACACTGCTTCTCTCTGACCTCGTCACTGAAGGCCAATAAGGATACCAATGTAACTAGTAAGGGACACTTTTGTGGTGCCCTTACACCATTTGAAAAAAGATTTTGATCTTGATTTAAATCTAGTCAATTTTAGTGCCAAGAGCAATGAATAATGACTGCTTGGAGGACCAGAGGAATGTGGAGGGCCCTACAAGTCATGCAAAGAAGAAAGCTAGAAAAGTGCAAGGCTGTATAAACACTTAGGGGTATGTTTACTAAACCGTCTTAATGTGCGCCCGGCGATAGTGTGCAGGCTGCCATAAAAGGAGTGGGCGTTTCAGTCTTAAAGTAGAAAAACGGGATTATCGCGCGATAAAGCGCGCTGCTGGGCACATTAACGGGCTAAGCGCGTTAACGCGCGGTAATCTTAAGTAGGCGCCCAGAATGCAAACACTGAAACAGTGGTGTAGTACAATGGTTAATACACTGACTGATGATACAGGGGTCATGAGTTTGATCCCCCAGTGTGCCTAATGCATAAGGCTATATTTTAATAAAACTGTAAATGCTATCCCACTAATATCCACAACCTATAAAGAGATAGACAACTTCCTTTTGGAAACAGTCTTATGATTTATAACCCCTTTAAACCCATTCTTTTTGTCGGATTGTTTGCCTTGTAAGTAGGGACTTCCCCCTCTCACTTGTAACAAACCCTCCTTTTTTTCTTCTTTTAAAACCGAGGAACTAATCCTCTTTTCTGAGGACTCCCCGAGGCAGAATACAAAAATCCTCCTCAGCTTATCCCAGTAATCTTAACAGAGTTGCCCTAAAAGTAGTATGGGTATGACTTATCTTATCCGGCATTTCCAGATACGTGTCAGAGCGCACATTAAGACGGTTTAGTAAACATACCCCTTAAATGCAATTTTGAGGGTCTTACAGTGAAAAAGAAGTCAGACAAGTCACTGTTGAAACAGTGTGGGGGGGGGGGAGGGGGGGAGAGAGAAGGGTGAAAAAGTGGTCACAGTGGATGTCTACATGGTTCATGGGGTCTGAACTCTGACACTGTGAGGTAGTCAGAGACATTGTGATAAGCTTTATTGTATGTTAATGTTATTATTTCACTTTCCAGGCTTGGAGACAAACTGCACTTTGAGTTTGCCTCATGCTTCTGCTCCAAGACACATCCTTGTACCTTAATGTTTCCCATTCTGCTTTTTCTCTCAGGTTTCTCTGAGGCTGCAGTGACTCTAAGACACCATCATGCTGGTGTTGCTAGCTGGTATCTTTGTGGTCCACATCGCTACGGTGATCATGCTCTTTGTTTCCACCATTTCCAATGTAAGTGAGATAATTTAATTTTGATTGAATTTGATTTAAATAGTATCCATTCTCAGCCTCAGGACACTACGACCACCAATCACACAGCTGGCAGATACTGTGAGTTCCACACATACAGAAGTTTTATTATATTGTTGCATTTCCAATCATACACTTAATTTGCAGCTTTAGTGGACGACATCATAAACTACAAAATCAAGTATCCTGCACTCAGAAGGGAGCAAAATTAGAAAACAGTATGGCAATAAATATCTCCTATGCCAAGTTGACAGATCTGTGCTTTGGGATGGAAAAGGCCTGCACTATGGATGATGGAGCCATGCTGAGAGGAACTAAAGTGCTACATGACAGGGATGATGTTTACTAAAGTGTGGGAAATTTGAGAAGGTGAAAGTAGAACTAGGATTACCAAAGAACTCCATGGCACAGAGATTGAGGCTGAGACATTTGTGGTCTATCAGGGCTGGCTACAAATCTATATCTTTAAAAAAAAATCAATCTACTGAAGACGGTCTGCACTTTGCGCCATTTTTCAATTCATGAAGGGCTTTCTTCATGTTAAAGCACCACTGCAGAAGCCTCCTGACAATGCCCCATCTGCAGACTAAGAAAGAAGTTGTGAGATCTTGGATAGCTTTTGACTAGCTCTGCTTAGAGCAATGGTGATGGAACCCACGAGGGAAAGGGCAACACTGATTCTAGAACTCCCAAATGGAGAAAGTGTGTCTAATGTCCCCATGGGTGATCCTGATAAGAGCTAAAGCAGAATCTAGACACACACAACTCAAAAGTGCTGGTTTCAGATATGTTGACTTTAGTAAACACGGGAAGTACCTGAAGGAAGAGGTAGCAGGAGAAGAAGAGATAAGGGAAGTGGAAAGACAGTGGTTCAAGCTGAAAGGAGCTATAAAAATGGTAACAGATCCTCATGGGAGGAAAGTAAATAAAAGGAAAAGGAATAAGATGGTTCTCCAAGGAAGTGGCTAAAACGTAAAGGCAAAAAAACAACAGCAGTTACAAAAGACAGACGAACACAAGCAGAAGAACATAGAAAAGAATACTGGATAAAGTTCAAAGAGACAAAGAAAGAAGGAAGGGCGGCAAAAGTGAAGGCAGAATAAAAAATGGCCAGAGATAACGAGACCTTTCTTCAGGTATTTCAGGAAAGAAGGAAAGCTAGAGGTGGAATTGCAAGACTGAAGGCGGCGAGGATCTCTGTGTAGACAGTGATGAAGAGTAAGTGGAAATGCTAAACAAATTCTACTGCTCCAGTTTCACGGGAGTACATCATGGAAAAGGATCACAGTTGGTTTTCAGAGCTTGGAAGAAAGTATTTTTCAATGACTTGAAAAACTGAAGGTAGACAAAGCCATGGGACCAGATGAGATAATCCAAGGATGCTTGGGAAGGGTCTGGCAGGTCCTTTTAAGGATGTGTTTAACTGGTCCTTGAATACATCAGAGGTTCCACAGGATTAAAAAAGGGTTGATGTGTCCTTCTTTATAACAGTGGCAACAGAAAAGAGCTGGGAAACTACAGGCCAGTGAGCCTTAACTTGGTGGTTAGAAAAGTAATAGAGATGCTACTGAGGGAAAGGTTAGTGAACTTTCTGTAATCCAATGGCTTGCACGACCTGAGGCAACATGGTTTTACCAAAGACAAATCATGACCGGGTGACCAGAGACCTAGATGAAGGACATGTGTTGGACATGGTCTACTTGGATTTCAGCAAAGCCTTTTTATACACCGCTTTGACCCGGCAAAAAGCAGTATATAAGCATTGCTAAATAAATAAAATAAATAAATATACTGTCCCATGTAGTTTTCCCAGTAAGGTGGTTAGGGTTATAATTGCCACTCTGTGTAGGTTACCCCGCACCATACTTTTACTTTGGGTTGAAAATGCTGCTCTGTACAGGTTACCCTTCTCTATGCTCTTACTTGGATTGTAAATGCTGCTCGTACAGGTTACCCCTTCTCTATGCTCTTACTTTGGGTTGTAAATGCTGCTCCGTACAGGTTACCCCTTCTCTATGCTCTTACTTGGATTGTAAATGCTGCTTGTACAGGTTACCCCTTCTCTATGCTCTTACTTTGGGTTGTAAATGCTGCTCCGTACAGGTTACCCCTTCTCTATGCTCTTACTTGGATTGTAAATGCTGCTTGTACAGGTTACCCCTTCTCTATGCTCTTACTTTGGGTTGTAAATGCTGCTCCTTACAGGTTACCCCTTCTCTATGCTCTTACTTGGATTGTAAATGCTGCTTGTACAGGTTACCCCTTCTCTATGCTCTTACTTTGGGTTGTAAATGCTGCTCCGTACAGGTTACACCTTCTCTATGCTCTTACTTGGATTGTAAATGCTGCTCCGTACAGGTTACCCCTTCTCTATGCTCTTACTTTGCATTGAAAATGCTGCTCCGTACAGGTTACCCCTTCTCTATGCTCTTACTTGGATTGTAAATGCTGCTTGTACAGGTTACCCCTTCTCTATGCTCTTACTTGGATTGTAAATGCTGCTCCGTACAGGTTACCCCTTCTCTATGCTCTTACTTTGGGTTGAAAATGCTGCTCCGTACAGGTTACCCCTTCTCTATGCTCTTACTTTGCATTGAAAATGCTGCTCCGTACAGGTTACCCCTTCTCTATGCTCTTACTTGGATTGTAAATGCTGCTTGTACAGGTTACCCCTTCTCTATGCTCTTACTTTGCGTTGAAAATGCTGCTCCGTACAGGTTACCCCTTCTCTATGCTCTTACTTTGGGTTGTAAATGCTGCTCTGTACAGGTTACCCCTTCTCTATGCTCTTACTTGGATTGTAAATGCTGCTCTGTACAGGTTACCCCTTCTCTATGCTCTTACTTTGCATTGTATATGCTGCTCCGTACAGGTTACCCCTTCTCTATGCTCTTACTTTGGGTTGGAAATGCTGCTCATACAGGTTACCCCTTCTCTATGCTCTTACTTTGGGTTGTAAATGCTGCTCTGTACAGGTTACCCCTTCTCTATGCTCTTACGGGTTGTAAATGCTGCTCTGTACAGGTTACCCCTTCTCTATGCTCTTATGGGTTGTAAGTGCTGCTCCGTACAGGTTACCCCTTCTCTATGCTCTTACTTGGATTGTAAATGCAGCTCGCACAGGTTACCCCTTCTCTATGCTCTTACTTTGCGTTGTAAATGCTGCTCGTACAGGTTACCCCTTCTCTATGCTCTTACGGGTTGTAAATGCTGCTCTGTACAGGTTACCCCTTCTCTATGCTCTTACTTTGCGTTGTAAATGCTGCTCGTACAGGTTACCCCTTCTCTATGCTCTTACTTTGCATTGTAAATGCTGCTCGTACAGGTTACCCCTTGTCTATGCTCTTACTTTGGGTTGTAAATGCTGCTCCATACAGGTTACCCCTTGTCTATGCTCTAACGGGTTGTAAATGCTGCTCCGTACAGGTTACACCTTGTCTATGCTCTTACTTTGGGTTGTAAATGCTGCTCCATACAGGTTACCCCTTCTCTATGCTCTTACTTTGGGTTGTAAATGCTGCTCTGTACAGGTTACCCCTTCTCTATGCTCTTACTTGGATTGTAAATGCTGCTCTGTACAGGTTACCCCTTCTCTATGCTCTTACTTTGCATTGTAAATGCTGCTCTGTACAGGTTACCTCTTCTCTATGCTCTTACTTTGCATTGTATATGCTGCTCCGTACAGGTTACCCCTTCTCTATGCTCTTACTTTGGGTTGTAAATGCTGCTCATATAGGTTACCCCTTCTCTATGCTCTTACTTTGGGTTGTAAATGCTGCTCTGTACAGGTTACCCCTTCTCTATGCTCTTATGGGTTGTAAGTGCTGCTCCGTACAGATTACCCCTTCTCTATGCTCTTACTTGGATTGTAAATGCAGCTCGCACAGGTTACCCCTTCTCTATGCTCTTACTTTGCGTTGTAAATGCTGCTCGTACAGGTTACCCCTTCTCTATGCTCTTACGGGTTGTAAATGCTGCTCTGTACAGGTTACCCCTTGTCTATGCTCTTACTTTGGGTTGTAAATGCTGCTCCATATAGGTTACCCCTTGTCTATGCTCTTACGGGTTGTAAATGCTGCTCGTACAGGTTACCCCTTGTCTATGCTCTTACTTTGGGTTGTAAATGCTGCTCCATATAGGTTACCCCTTGTCTATGCTCTTACGGGTTGTAAATGCTGCTCCGTACAGGTTACACCTTGTCTATGCTCTTACTTTGGGTTGTAAATGCTGCTCCATACAGGTTACCCCTTCTCTATGCTCTTACTTTGGGTTGCAGCTGCTGCGCTGTGCAGGCTGCTCCTGAGCAATGACAGTATATATATAGGGTTGCACAACCCTAAGTTTGGTGGTCACTCACTTGTATGTCTGAGTCAATCCTGCTTGTCTATGGAAAATGCAATATTGCTTATCTATGATAGGTGTTTCTGTAGACAGCAGGTTTGACCAGGCACACAATTCTTTCCACCTCCCTCCCCCCCCCCCCAAGTTATGTCAATTTTCTGAGTTTTGAAATTAATTAAAGAGCTGAGGAGACCACTGCAGGCACTCATGCTCAGACCTTGACACTTAGTTCTGAGCTCTGGGAGAGCAGTTCTCTTCCAGTGACACGTGCTGATGTCACCCAGTTGTGTACCCGATCTCTCCTGCTGTCTATGGAAAATACCCATTACGGATGAGCAACAGTACTTCATAAATTGGGGATTTCAATATGATAAAGGTAAATGTGCTATTTAAAAATGCATATTTGAGTGGACGTTAGCTTTTGAGTGGAGTGGAATTTTGTGTATTTTTCTAGAATAATCCTGTGAAGGCCCTGGAGCACTTAGCCTTCCCTGTCCATCAGGATCCCATTGCTAAGTTTTACCGATTGTTTTGTGTATACCCTAGGGTTGGCATGTCCAAACCAGCACCCCCCAGTAGACCCAAGCTACATGAGCTTTATTCCACTGAGCAGAAATATGTTTTGAGCTCTGGTTTCCATCAGAAAAACACTTATGGGTTTACATTTAAAACCATTAACATGAGGTGTCTTTGATGGCAAACTTTGCCATACCTTGGGAACTTTTTAAGGCTGTGGAATACACAGCAACAGAAAGCATTACTGTGCTAGAGAAAACCAGCTTGCTGTGTTTGCTGGGGCTGTGTTGCCCTCTGGTGGCCAAGACGTTTATTAATAGCCCAGCTGCAGATCTCAAAAGAGTTTGTACGTTGTGGACACAAGGCATACTTTGAACCATAATATTCTTTAAAATTGGCACAATTATTTTTTACATGACAGTTATCTGTTAGTAATTAACTCATGATATCGACCCAGTGTTAAATGCAAGCTGTAGCCCCTTTTCCATTCCCCGCCCATTCCATATCCCCTAATATGAATTTCTGTGTTAGGTGTTCAACAAGCGGTTACTACAGGCTAACTGTTAATGTGCATTAAAATCTATGTTAGATGCTTAACACAGCTTAGTAAAGAGGTTGCAATGTGGTTTGGTTGGCATGTGATGCTATATGTGACATCATATCATCCAGTGCAAAGAGTTTGTGAGACTTTTCCCACTCACATGTTACTCTGCTACTGACAGACAGTCACTCACGTAGACTTCCTCTTACACAGTCCCACTAATTTGTGCATTCGCCCGCTCAAACTTTTCTGCAGCACAGATAGGAACGCCGTTTTAAATTGAGGTGCTCATTTTTATGCTCAGGGCACCGTTTTGTCACTGTTTGGACATTTATATCCACACTGAGGAAGTCATTTTCTGGAAAATGTGGCATTCCACTTCTTGTTCTCAAGCTCACCTCCTTGTCTCATATTTCTCAACCAATTGACCATTGAATGAAACCAGCAGCAGAACCCTTCTGTATGACTAGAATGCGGCATGGCACCCAGACAGAACTAGTTACAGATCTCGGTAGCCCCTGTCAGCATTTCCTCCACATCAACCATGCACATCTGTGTTCACCAGAGTGGTCGTCAGCGTGCTGCAAATCAAAGACAGAGAGGAAGGAAGCAGATGAACCCTTGTGGGCGGAAGACAGGTTCATAGGCCGCTGGAGCAGGAACTCAAAGGTGTTAAAGAGAAATTGGAGTTCTGATAATGAAAGAGCGGCTGAGAGAGGCACTAGGGGAAGCCAGACATACACATATGGAAGGTGAGACTTTGAGGGATGAAGACTCATCAGAAAAGAGGTCCTGCTAATTGTTCAACAGTTACCACATAATAATTTAGAAGAAGATGTTCCTTCCTTCCCTGCCCCGTTCCCTTTATGCCTGTAATCAGCTTTCAAAACAGTAAAAATAATTTCTCCAGGATTTTCATATTCAGCAACTTATTTTCCCTCCAGTTTTCTCTTGAAATGTATTTAGTAGTGTAATCATGAAAAGCTCAGTTGGAAAAATATTCTATACCTTCTACTGAATCTGAACAGGTAAGTAAGTAGGAACAAAACTAGTCTTTATCAACATCTAGGGATTCATGACCAACCTGAATATCTAGAGCAGGGCTGGCCCATCCACTAGGCATGCTAGGCGGCCACCTAGGGCTGCAGACCTCTGTGGGCAGCATGGCACGGTGCTTGCAGCAGGCCATGTGCTTCTGCTCCCCCTCCGACAGGAAGTTGTATGGCGTGCCATGGGCCATTGCTGCCACCCCACCAAGATGAGCTGTCCCCTCCCACCAATGGAATCGGCAGCAGTGGGGTGCGGCAGCATGGCTCAGTGCGGAGGGGGGGGGGCACAGCTTGGAAGGAGGGGACAGCATGGCTGGAGCTTCTGCCCTGGGCGACTGCTGGCCAGCCCTGATACAGAGAGAGTTGCAATATAATTGATAAACCAGGAATTTCACCACTGAAGTTAACAATCATTTTCAGGAATATACTGTATTTGAATTTCTGCAAAAAATCTGCAGCATGATTGCAGATTCCTCAGAATTTAAAGGAGACTTCCCAAACCCATCCTTGGAGCCACAAAACCAGTCAGCTTTTCAGCATATCCACAATGATTTATTGGTTGGTAAATTGCTGTGCTTCTCTTAGGGGGTGAGAATACAGTCCTCTCCCCAAGTCTTGCTGGGTACCTTCATGTGGTGACTCCGTTGTAAAAAATCTATATTAAATCACAGCAAGGTGACACTACAATTGAAGTATGGTAGGAAAGAAAAAGAAAAATATATACTTGCCGCATGTCGCCCAGGATAAAAAGTGCCCACCCATAGCTTACGCACTAGGGCTAACGATGGTGGTAGCGATAGTGCAGACACAGCAGGTGCAGGTAACATCTCTGCCATGGATAAAGGCCATGATAAGTGTGTTCATGGACCACTGTGGCAGGAGATAAACCATAGAAATGAATGAAAACGTTAGGAGGATTAACTATGATTAAGTGGCCTTCTTCAGATAAAGAGGAGATAAAGTACTGCTGCTTTTATGCTACAACCCCTATCTTTAAATCAAGAGGGTATTCAAAGAAAAGTCTGCCAGAAACTGGAAGGAAGAGGGAAGTCCAGCAGGAGGTTCTCTTTGGCATGATGCAAGTACTACACCGAGCATTAGCAGTAAATTTGCGAGACTGAGATCATACTCTACATACCCTGGCCTAGAAGTGAGGTTCATGACAGTCACGGTATGCGCAAAACAGTCACGGTATGCGCAAAATTTGGAGAAACTGCTCCAGAATGAAGAATTGGTTACAGGGGTATGTACCAGGGAAAATGATGAGGTCCATAGGGAAAGGATTCCTGGGGGTAAATCACATGCAGTTGGAGAAAGTTTGTGCGCCACTGTTCTGGAGTTAGTTCTCAGAGTAAATGTGTAATTGGACAGATTAGAGGCAATTCAGGAAGTTAGTGAGTGAAGACCTCCTTATCCTCACAGGCCTGTAAAGGATTATGCTGACTAAAGGAACATGGCAATGATACAGGGCTTTTGAGAGTTGGTTTGGGTATGATATGTGAGTTTGTGGTGTGTATGTGTGGGGGGAGGGGATTGATCTACTATATGATGAAGTATTTTGGATGCTGCACAATAAAGGTGATTAGGAGGTGATTTAAATGGCTGTACAGGGAAGGGTACAGTGGATTGTTTTGAATGGAATAGGGAAAGGGGGATTTTTAGAATATGAGAGTGAGTGGAAATCAAAAGAGGAATTAGGAAGGATTATGGCGATATATAAATCACTTTGGGATCTAGACACAGAGGTGATAAATAAATAAGCCGGTGTATGCCTCTTCCTGGCTTGATCATGGGAAGCTGTTGGGGATGCACCCCCTTGCGCCCACTAACAGATCTCCCCACACAAGTTGGCTATACGTGCAGGGACGTTCTGTCCCCGGCAGCTCTGTCCAGACATTTAGTGGGTCTGGACATCTTGATGGGCTGTCCAGACCCGCTAAACGTAGGCCACTTAAATTTGGCCAGTTAACCCAAACACACAGAGCTGTGCTAAATCTGAGCAACTAGATTTAGCTGAACTATCAGCTGAAAACCTTTTATTTTAATCGTTATCTTTATTCATGCGCTTGATATACTGCTCAGGCACGGGCGTCAGGGCGGTGTACAAAATATCAATACAGGCTGCAGATGAAAACAAAAGAGAGAAAAAAACGCCATTATGCGACAGGCAAAGAGACAGAAAGAACAACAGACACAGACTCCGGACGTACAGGGGGGAAAGGGGAGATCAGGCCAAAGGAGGAAGGGACGAGGGAATCAGGGAGGGGAAGGTCAAAAGCCTGATGGAAAGATGTGTTCTGAGCATGCCTTTGAAACGGGGAAAAGACAGCTCAGTGCGGAGGGAGGGAGGGAGTGAGGGAGTTCCAAAGGGCGGGCCTAGGAAGAAGAAGGCGGAGTGGCAGGTAAGTTCAAGGTGGGCATGAGTGGGGGAGGGAAGGAATAGATGATTACCGTGGGCTGAGCGGAGGAGGCGGGGGGAGGGTTGGATGAGAATGAGGTCGGCAAGATACTGGGGAGTGGCAGTATGAAGGGCTTTGTGAGTGAATATGAGTAACTTGCAGACAAACTGGAATCTAATCGGCAGCCAGTGGAGGTGGATGAGCAGAGGAGTAACGTGGTCGGTTGAAGAGGAGTGGGTGAGAAAACGGGCTGCTGTGTTTTGGATAAGTTGCAAGTGGTGGAGCTGGTACTGAGGGAGGCTGGCAAAAATAACGTTGCAATAGTCGAGCCTGGAGATGACAAGGGATAGTACAAGGGTAACAAGGGAAGAAGGGGAGAGAAAAGGGCGGACAGCACGAATCTGTCGTAAAGAGAAGAAGGAGCGGTGGACAAGCAAGGAGATAAGGTGATGGAAAGAGAGGGAAGAGTCCAGTGTGAAACCAAGATAGTGGAGTGTAGGTACCGGGGTAGCAGAGAGGGTGGGGAAAAGGGAGGGAGGGGGGCACCGAAAGAGAACCACAGAGCCGCAGACTTAAGAGGGATTAATATGGAGAAAGTTGTCCTGAAGCCAGGAGGCAACACGGGAAAGGCAGGTATTGAGGGCGGTGAGATCAGGGGGAAGAGAGTCCGATTACATTCAAATGAAATTAACCAAGTAACACTAAGCAGTTATCCTTTTGTGACTAGGTAAATTTCTGAAGGAAGTGCAGCCCCAGAAACTTAACTGCTCAATTGTTATCACCTGCAGCTTGTATTTTTCGCCTTTATTCTTATGTATCCAAATGGACTGTGTTTTGGTCATGTGAGGTTTTTATGTCATGCAATTCTTGTTTAATTTGATCAATGTTTTACTCAGAAGTATAACAATGGGCGGCTTGTAAGCGCAGTATGTGAAATGAAACTAGGTGGGTGAAAGGTGACAGAGAAGAATAACTGGTAAGGGGAGGGGGAATTGCAGCCTGAGCAGGGAGTTTAAATGGTTTTGTTCCAGCTGTGAAGGGGACAGTGCTATTCAGTAGCCTTTACCATGCTTTAGTTAAAACACCATTTCCAGCCAGCTGCTCTTGTAAGGAACAAGGCGCATGTTTTATCGCTTTTTAATTTTGTCTTGCCGGTGGGGTGATTCTTGCAGGATTGTCGTCAGATCCCAGGAGATCAGTGTATTCATAAGTTTTTTATTTTCTCTTTCAGGTCTGGATGAAAAACACTGTTGGTATGTCTTCAGGAATATGGAAGCTATGTCAATCTGATGGGTCGTGCGACACTCTACAAGTCAAAGACGACGATCAGAGTAAGGAATTTTGCCTTCAGGCTTTGTTTATCACCAACCTCTGTGAAAGTTGCTACATAATTTGCATTATCGTGGCTTACTAGAGCTTCTCTCTTACACTTAATGAGCTGGTGCAAGTACCTTGAGACGTTACGGATTTCTTCAGGGAGTTCCATGGAGCTGTTTCTTCTAGAGGTCTGTTGATTGCTCACTGAAAGATGGGTTTCTTTAATGGTCTACACTCTGAGGATCATTTTATAACTGGGCATCCAGTTTTAGGCACCCAAAATGCACCTATCCTGGGCCTAGTTTATAAAGGAATGGGGGCACTTACTTTTCTTTAGAAACTAGGGGCATAAGTGATGCAAAAATCTAGGCGCCTGCGTTTTCAACTGCCTTAGAGCAGATGTTAATTGAGGTGTCTAAAGTTTGCAAATACGCACCTAAGTGATAGTACAGTATTTTATAACTTAGGCACCTAAATCTAGGCACTGTCTGGGTTCCACCCAAACTCCACCCCTGTGCACGCCCACACTGAAAGAAGGTGCGATTGCACTTAGGTGCACATATAGGCTTATTCAGAGTTGTGCATCTCCGGGCCATCTGGACGTCCAGGCATCTGGATGACCAGGAGATGCACCCAATTGTGCTCCCACGGGGGCTAAACATCCCCTTGGGAGCAGAATCGTGAATAAGGACTGGACATCTAGGACATGCCCCGATTCCAGCACTCTGGACACCCAGCCACATCCCTAGCTAGCTCAGCCAGGCTCCTGCATGGAGCTGCTGTTCCATGGCATCCTGTTGCCATGGCTCCACGCAGGAGCCCCAATCCCTGGCAACCCCCAAATGTTTTTCTCCCTGCTGCCTGACCCCCCCCAATTTGGTCTGCCATAGGCAGGGTCGGGCAGCAGGGATCCCCCTGTACCACTTCCCCTCCCTTCTTCCCCCCCCCCCCGGTGTTGCCATCCCCCATTTAACTGGCCAACCCCAGATGTCCAGGGCTGACCTCTGAATTGGCCCTGTACATCCAGGGTCACTTCTCCGCCCACCGCCTGCTGTTGCTTCACTCCCAACCCACCCCCTCGCACCCACAAACAGTGCTCCCCGCACAAGTTGGCTATACGTGCTGGGAGCTCTGTCCTCGGCAGCTCGATCCGGACATTTAGTGGGTCTGGACGTCTTGATTGGGCATCCAGATCTGCTAAACATGGGTCAGAATCTACCCCTTACTGAATAGCGACCGCCTAAAGTGTGGCCTAAGGGCTCAGTTACACGTGTAAGTCCTTTAAAATAGAGACTTAGGTGCCTAAATGGCTGATATCCTTAGGCACTTCCCTTCTAGAATCATCCCTTCTTGCCTGGCTTCAGTTCAGGTTTGAGCACGCTCTGTGGAACTACAGGTTTCATAGACACAGAGTGCTATGGCAAATCTGAATGATCTTGCTCCATCCAACCTTGCATTGCCTTGGATATTTTCTTCTTCAGGCTGCACTGTATTGTTTAGGGATTGTTTTTATAGTATGCATCTGTGTGTTAGGGGCCATAATTTAAGGTATTTAAGAAAGGTGCAAGGCAACGACTCTCGCTTTCCTACTTTTCACATTTGCTGTGAGCACTCCTCTTCGCTTTCTACGTCTCTCTCAAGCTCCACAAAACCCTGTGCATAAAGCATTGCAGTACTTGCTGTCTATAATGCTTGTTTTCTCTCTCATCCTGTAATTTTTAGCACGTGAAATGTTCCTCGTTTATCTGTCTATCATTTTGCACTGACTGTTCTGAATAACCGCCTCTTTCTTCGCTGCATGACTCCTCTCTAGGCGCACTCCGGGCGGTGCAGGCCTTCATGATCCTTGCAATCATCTTCTCCGTCATCGCCCTGGCGGCGTTCATTGCTCAGCTCTTCACGTTGGAGAAGGGGTGTCGCTTCTACATCACCGGAGGCATGATGCTCGTCTGCTGTAAGTATAATGCGTTTGCCGGTTCCAAAGCTTGTAGATCGTAAGTAGTGCAACCTCTGGGCACCTCTTTAAAACAGGGTACAGCGTGGGTAAAGCCTGGCAGACCAGACCCTTCACCCTTGGGGTTATTTAGGATGGGGAAGAGGGGAAAAATTTCAAGGCTCTGTCTTTCAGTGAATGCAGGGATCTCCTTGCCATTCAGATCACAGTCTAATCTGTCAATCAGAAAGGCGCTGTCTGTCCAGAATGAAAAAATATTTAATAAGTAGCGTCTTCAAGATGGGCAACAAAGAAAACAAGAAAGATTAGTGTTTCAGTTTACTACTGATCTTTGGACTCCGTTAGTCCCTTGCCACTGCTCTGAATAATACTGGTCTCTTTTCTACGGTTTAGTCTTTGAGTCTTCCTTCTTCCTCACGCTGGATCCAATTGACTCCTTCCTCACTCCTTTGCTTCACAGAACATTGCTGTGATCTGTAGAGACACAAAATCCTTGCTCTGCTTTCTGAGTTTATTGAACTTTTAACTCCTTCGGCTCATAGAACCTCTTGAGGGATCTTTGGAGATGCCTTACTTCCAACTCTTTTGGGAAAGACTTCTTTCATCTTGACCTTAGGATTCATTTCATCATAGTCCAGGTATTCTGGCCATGAGCTCCAGGTGCTGTGTCTGAGAGATGGAAAGATTCAGAAGAAAGATCAGCCCTTACGAGGTCTGTATGGAGCACTTACATCATCAGTGTATTAGCAATACATTTACATTAGCACACCGCTATCTACTGCTCTTAGAGACTGAGGGATTACTACAGCCTCCCAATAAATAATGCTACAGGGACTGATTAAATCTCTAGAGATAATCTTACATGTACATACCTACTTCCTGTGCTAGTAGGGCTTGTGATATCTCTGAAGCCACACTCAAAATTGCTAGCCGAAGTTAAATTAATTTGATGCCATAAATGATGGTGATATTCTTCTCCCTCTTATATTAGCTTTTATAAAAGTGACAACCAAAAATTGCATGTGTCCATTTCAAAACTTAATTATTTGGTTTATCTAGCAATTTTTTTTAGATCTGGTTCCTTTGGGCTGAATGCTCAATTGAAATTGACCTCTGTTAGGCTGTAGGACCTTCACTTGCAACTACCTAGCTTTTTTAGCCTATTCTATATCCCTTTCTAACCCACATAGCCCAGTCACTGCATTGATAGTCCTTGACTGGAGGTCACAGGCCAGGGTGCCCTCTGGAACCCTGCAGTAATGGGTTCAAAATACAACCACTGAGCCTTCTCCTCTCTTGGGGACTGTGAATACTACCTCTGCAGAATGCTCAGCCCCGACTGGCCTAGAGAACAGAACCTGACCCTGGAATGTAAATCAGGTCCTCTGCATGGCAACAGCCATGAGCTATCAGGCCATTCATGGTCTGTTAGTTTCCTGGAGATAGGAAGAAAGAGTGAGGTGATCAAATTTGCAGATGACACAAAATTATTCAAAGTTATTAAAACGCAAGAGGATTGTGAAAAATTGCAAGAGGACCTTGAAAAATTGGAAGACTGGGCATCTAAATGGCAGATGAAATTTAATGTGGACAAGTGCAAAACAAGGGAGGCCCAAGGGGTGATGCAAGGCCATTTGCGGAGATTCGGTGCGGGGCCTTATTTGCATAATGTTAACATGCACTAACATTTAGTAAATATGCCTCTTAATGAGTGTATGGATAAAGAAAGACTACCAGATTTCTACATTACTATACTCCAGTGCCTACCGCTAAGCACATTAGGACAGAGGTTCCCAACGTCAGTCCTCGGGGAACCCCAGGCCAGTCAGGTTTTCAGAGTACTCACAATGAATATGCATGAGATAGATCTGCATGCACTGCTTCCATTGTATGCAGATCTATCTCATGCATATTCATTGTGGGTACTCTGAAAACCTGACTGGCTTGGGTTCCCCGAGGACTGGGTTGGGAACCACTGCATTAGGAAGTACTACAAACATTGCCCATTTAGAACCCATAGCAGACCCACCATATCATAACAGCACTACGAAGCACCATACCCTACCTATCAAATATTAAACCAATACATCTCAAAGAATACCAGTACATCTCCTACTGGGGAAAGAGAACAAGCGGCACTGTCAAATAGAAACCACATAAAACAGAATACCTCAGCTTGGTTACGCATGCAGAACATAGACCATCACCAAACAAAAAAACAAGGCATCACAATTTAGAAAT
This sequence comes from Ichthyophis bannanicus, assembly GCA_033557465.1. Taxonomy (NCBI): domain Eukaryota; kingdom Metazoa; phylum Chordata; class Amphibia; order Gymnophiona; family Ichthyophiidae; genus Ichthyophis; species Ichthyophis bannanicus. The sequence goes on along the minus strand of CM066031.1, from coordinate 1,073,708,556 downwards.
AGGAAGACAATAATTATACTAGGAACCCCAAAAGCTAAACTTGGAATGTACAACAATGCAAAAATAAAACTATAAATTAATTTCCTCTTCTACTAAACAAAATGCAGACATTTCCCAGAACTGACATTTTCCAGTTAATAAATTCAAAATAAAAAAGTATTTTTCTACTTTTTATTGTTTGGGCATTTTATTTTTCAGTTGCGATTGCTCCAGTCACTTTCTTCTGGTTTCTTCTTGTCCTCTGCTAACTCTCCATTGTCTGCTGTCCATTTGTCCGTTCTTCTCTCTTCTAGCTTTTCCCATTCTCTCTCTACATCTGCTTTAACATACTGATCTTTCTCCTTTTGCTCTTTCCTCCATCTCTTTCTTTATTCCTTTTTCATCCACTCAAATTTTACCCCTCCATCCTCAATCCCCAATTACTCTCCCAATACCTGGCCAAGCATATATTTTTCTTCCCTCCCACACAAAATATTTTCCCCTCTCCATTTCACTCTTCCAGTCCCATCCCATTCTAGTCCTCCCCCAACATCGGCTCTCTTCTAGCTCCACCCAGCATCCACTCCCATCAGCCAGTTTCCAGTCCTAGCCCCCCATCAGCCCTTTCCAGTCCTATCCTAGCCCCTCCGACAGTCCATTTCCAATCCAAGCCCCTCATCAGTCCATTTCCAATCCAAGCCCTCCCCATCAGCCAATTTCCAATCCTAGCCTCCCATCAGCCCAGCCAGTTTCCAGTCCTAGCACCACCCACACTCAGCCCATTTCCAATCCAAGCCTCCCATCATCCCATTTCCAGTCCTATCCTAGCCCCTCCATCAGTCCATTTCCAATCCTAGCCTCCAATCAGCCCATTTCCAGACCTATCCTAGCCCCTCCATCAGTCCATTTCCAGTCCTAGCTCCCCATCCATTTCCAGTCCTATCCTAGCCCCCCCATCAGCCCATTTCCAATCTTAGCCCCCCCATTTGCCCATTTCCAGTCCTTTCCTAGCCCCACCATCAGCCCATTTCCAGTCCTAGCTCCCCCCATTTCCAGTCCAAGCCCCCACTCATCCCATTTCCAGTCCTAGCTCCCCCACCGCCCATTTCCAGTCCTAGCCCCTCCATCAGTCCATTTCCAATCCAAGCTCCCCCCAACAGCCCATCTCCAATCCTAGCCCCCCACTCAGCTCATTTCCAGTCCAAGCCCCCCTCCCCATCAGCTTTTTCCAGCCCAAGCCCCTCCACTCAGCCCATTTCCAGTCCTAGCTCCTCCCCCTAATTTCCAGTCCAAGCTCACCCCACTCAGCCCATTTCCAGTTCAAGCACCCCTCCCCATCAGCTATTTCCAGTCCAAGACCTGCCCCACTCAGCCCATTTCCAATCCAAGCCCCCCTCCCCACTCATCCCATTTCTAGTCCAAGTCCTCCCACAGCCCATTTCCAGTTCAAGCCCCCCCCCACTCAATCCATTTCCAGTCCAAGCCCCCCCTCCCGAAGAGCCCCCCCAGCTGTCTAAAAAGCTTTAGAGGGAGCCGGAGAGGCCCCAACTCACCTCTAACAGCTGCCAAAATAAAGAATGTCTTTTATCTTTACTTCGGCAGCTGTATTGTAGTTTAGAATGCTGCCGTGCTGAGGTCAAAGGGGACTTCCTGTTCCCCGGCACTCAGCGCGGCAGCATCCTAAACTACAGTACAGCTGCTGAAGTGAAGAAAAAAGACGCTCTTTACTTTGGCAGCTGTTAGAGGTGAGCCAGGGCCTCTCCGACTCCCTCTAAAGCCGCCCTGCCTGCTGGTACTCAATGCAGGATGTTGTTGGCCCGAGGCCCTCTGAAGCACGGGGCCCTGTGTGAACAACATTCTTGCACAATGGATGGGCTGGCCCTAGTGGAAAGATATGCACCTAGGAAAGAACAACCCAAACTATGGTTACACAATGCAAGGTATCACCTTAGAAACCACCACCATGGAAAAAGATTTAGGCATCATCATGAATAATATTTATTTATTTAGACATACTTGTATACCACCTTATCCTACAATCAAAGTGGTTACATCACATCACAATTGGGTAACATTTAACATGTGGGTGTTTTACAACATTTAACATGAGGGTATTTAACAACATTAAGACAACACAATATGAGGGTTACATTTATCATGATGGTGTTGTGAGTCTTACTGGGTTGGTTAAGTATTGAGCTTGCAGTGGAGTTTATGTTGCAATCCCGCTCGGGTGGGGGCTGCTGTGTATCTGGTTGGGATTGTTGTCTATCTGCTCGTAAGTTTCTGTGAAGAGCAGGGTTTTAAGGGCCTTGCGGAAGTCTGTGATGTCTTCTAATTCCCTTAGGCTCATTGGGAGGGAGTTCCATAGTGTGGATGCCATTAGTGATGGAGCTATTCTTGACGTATTTTGTTTAGTCTTGTGCTATCCTGAAGGTGTGCTGATCATGTTGTCATAATTGTTCCTTCTTAGTCTGTTACTGATGTTCCTTGTTACAATTTCTTATAGTACATCTGCTGAAAGATGGTGGATGATCTTGAAGATGATCAAGATTGTTTTAAATTTTGCTCTAGCTACCATTGGTAGCCAGTGTAGTTGCTGTAAGATAGGGGTGATGTGTACTGATCTGGGGTGTCAGTGATGATGCGTGCTGTGGTGTTTTGCACCATTTGGAGTGGGTGTAAAGTCTGCTGGGGGAGGCCTTGATATAAAGAATTTCCGTAATCAAGCAGAGGTGTGATGAGTGCTTGGCATACTGTGCGGAAGTGGTCCTGGCGGAGTAGTGTTTTTATCTTTCTTATGGTTGATAGGCCTTGTTCGCGGTTTTGGTGATATGAGATTTCATGTTCAGAGCTCTGTCCATTGTAATGCCCAAGTACCTAATTCATCTTTGACTATTATAAGGTTTTTTAGAATGCTGATATTCTGTGGTGGAATGAAGCTAGGGTTCCTTGTTACGAACATTGCCTCAGTTTTATCATAGTTGACCGTCAGGTTATTGTCTATGAGCCAGACATTCATGTCTTCAAGGCATTTAGTTATAGTTGTGGTGTTAAGTGCTAGTAGATTGATTGGAGCATACACCATGATGTCGTCAGCATATATGTGATAGTGGAGTTTGTGTCGTCTGATGATGTTGCATATGGGTTGGATGTAAATATTGAAAAGCACTGATGACAGGGCTGATCCCTGAGGTATTCCTTGCGTTGCGGGGAACTGCAATGGTTTCTTTTGGGTGCATTTGACATGCTGTGTTCAATCTTCCAGGTACGATGTGAACCATTTCAGAGTGTTCTTGTGCAATCCTATCTGTTGCAGGCGCTGTAGTAGTCTAGTGTGGCACACTGTGTCAAAGGCTGCCGAAATGTCTATGAATACTAGCAAGAATCCATTCTTTATATTATTTATACCTCTTATGAGGTTGTCAAAGAGTGATGTAAGAAGCGTTTCCACACCGTGCCGGGGTTTAAATCCATGCTGATGAATGTCCAGTGGGGCATTCATGTCAATGTGGTCCTGAAGTTGTTTTTGCACTGTCTTTTCTACTATTTTTGCAAGGAACAGTAAACTGGAGATGGGACGGTATGATTTTGGCTCAGATGGGCTTAGGTTATTACCTTTCAGTATTGGTCGTATCATGGCGTGCTTGAGGGACTGCGGCATGTGCCCTTGTTGGAATTAATCTTTAACATTTTTATGAATGTGCCAGGATAGCTGGCTTCTTGTGACTTTTATCCAAGCCATTGGGCAAGGGTCTGATGGTGAGGTTGTTGTGTTGAGCCCGTGTATTATGTCTTCTACTTGGTGTTCTGATGGTATGCTGAAATCCTCCCAGGTATGATGTTGCTCTTTCATTTCATAATCATCCATTTGTCGTGCGGTGGAGCATGTCTGGGTATGGTTTTTCGCTCTCATGTAGTCAGCAAATTTCTGTGGATCAAGACGATGGATACAATGTTGTGTGGTATTCCTAGTGAGCTTTTGAACAATGCTGAATAGTTCTCTTGGTTTGTTGATAGACTTCATTAGATTGGTGTGGTGCTGTTGTTTGCGCTCATTTATCAGATTGTTATATTCTAGTAGTTTAGTTCTATAAAGAGTCAGGTAGTTATGTGATTTGTCCCGCCTCCATTTTCTCTCCAGTCTTCAGAGAGTGCGCTTTAAATCTTTGATATCATTTGAGTACCATGGGGCGTTGAGTCTTCTTCGTGCTTGTGACTTTATGCTCATAGGGGCTGATGCTGCATTAGATATTATGGAGTTCCATTTCTCTATGCTTAGGTCAAGGGTGTTGTATTCTTGCTGGAGCTGTGGGATGATTTCATCTATGAATGATTCTTTATTGAAGGCCCTATATCGTCTGGTGATACTTTCATCTTCTATGTGTTGGGTGGAATTGTTTAGGGCCAGGGTGAATTCTATCACGTAATGATCTGACCAAGGGACTGGTGTGATTGTTGGTGTTGTGGTTTTGCCCTGTTCCACCAAGTGCATTGGAATGAAGACCATATCCAGTACTGTACCATGCTGGTTCGCTGGGGTGTTGATTGTCTGGCTATATTTTAGTGACTCCATGGGTTTTAAGAATGTTGCAGCTTCTTTGGTGGGCGCAGAGGTCAGGTTGTAGTCTCCCAGTACAATGAGGGGTTTGTGTTTTGTGTTATGTGCACATATTGCTTCAAGTACCGTGGAGAGATGTTCAGTTGTGGCTCCAGGAGGCCTGTAGGTGAGGGAGAGGCTTAAGTACTTGTTAGCTATGGTGATTGTGTTGGATTCAGTTGTATTAGTGCTAGAGATTGTTTTAAATCTGTATTCCTTTCTGGCTAGTATTAGCACCCCTCCTCCTCTCTTATGTTCTCTGACACAATTGAAGGCAGAGTAGTCTGTAGAGGTTACTTGGTTTAATATTACCTGGTCAGAGTTATCTAACCAAGTCTCAGTGATGCAGATTATATCCAGTTTTTTTTTTATCTAGGAAGAGGTCTAGGATAGTGTTTGGTTTATTCCTAATTGATCTCGCGTTTATTAAGGCACACTTAATTTTATCTGTTAAGATTGGGTTGGTATGTACCGTTTTTGTGGGGTTATTGGGTGTAGTATGTGAGGCATTGTGCGGTCTGTGAGCTGTAGGCTTAGTATGCCTGTGCTCCTTCTGGCTGGAGGAGCCTAGTGCCCATGCAGTTTGGTTGGTATATAGGTGGGGCAGGGGGAATTGCTGGTTGGGTCCAATGCCCTGTGAGAAAGTTGCGAATGCGTGGAGGAATGCTAGATAGGCAATAAGGTAGTAGGGAGTGGATTGCATTTTTGTGAATTACTGATGTAGTATCTGCTTGAGTTGTGTCAAGGTAGGGGTGGGTGTTTGATGTGTAATATGTTGAAACCCTCCATCCAGTGTGCAGAGGTGGCCATAGAATGTTAAGAATCATGAGGAAAGGAATGGATAATAAAACAAAGGATAATATAATGCCTCTGTATCGTTCCATGGTGCGACCGCACCTTGAATATTGTGTGCAATTCTGGTCGCCATATCTTAAAAAGAATATAGCTGAATTAGGAAAGGTACAAAGAGTAACAAAAATGGAAAAGGGAATGGAAGGATACTCCTATGAGGAGAGGCTTAAAAGGTTGGGGTGCTTCAACTTGGAAAAGAGACGGCAGAGGGAGGGATACGATAGACGTCTATAAATTAATGAGTGGAGTGGAAAGGATAGTTGATCGATTGTTTATGCCATCAAAAAGTAGAAAGACTAGAGGACACACAATGAAGTTGCAATGCAAACCATTTAAGACTAATAAGAGAAAATATTTTTTTACTCAACGCGCAATCAAACTCTGGAATTCGTTACTGGAGGATGTAATAAAAGCTTTTAGTGCAGCTGGGTTTAAAAAAGGTTTGGACAAGTTCACAGAGGAAAGGTTCATAAACCATTATTAAAGAGGACCCGGGAAATTCGCTGCTTATCCAGGGACAAGCATTGTGGAACCTGTGTGCCTCTTTAGGAAGCTGCCAGGTACTTGTGGCCTGGATTGGCCACTGTTGGAAACAGGATACAGGGCTTGATGGACTTTGATCTGACCCAATAAGGCATTTCTTATGTTCTTATAAAATATTTTAGGTTCTTAGTGATTCAAATCTTCATATGTTTATGCTATATAGTATGGGAGAACATTCCAAAACACAGATGCAACTCAGAAGACTTTTGTTTGCCTAAATGGTCAGGAAAATATTTCGTTGACCTCAGATCTTTGCTTATCATGGAATATTATTTCTGGCTCTCAATATGCTCACTGTGGGAGTTGTAATATTATAACTCTTATCTTAATACAGTTTGGCATTTGTAGATTTATTGTTTAAGAGAAGAAAACGCTAGTATATAAACACATAAAAAGGGAGGTATTAGGAAACTTCTTGGAGTGGAGGTGTACATAGCAGTTTAGTAGGAGCCAGTGAGATTAGGGTTTGACACCTATTGTGGCTTTAGGCAAGCCACTTAACCCTCCATTGCCCAGCAGAGGAAACATTTTCCTAACATGGGATTTTTCACAAAGCTTCACCTTGGATGCATGCCACTTCCTGCTTGCCTGCTGTGTCATGCAGGACCACCTCAGTCTAATATTAAAGCTGAGTATAGAATAGGACTCCATAGGGAGGTATTTGCTGTCCATAAAGAACATCTGCTACAGGTAAATAACTTGGCTTTCTCTGAGGACAAGCAGGACTGCAAATCCTCACAACATGGGATTTTCTAGCTACAGTCTTCCTTCAACAGAACAAGAGGAAAATTAACAAGGAAGGTACTGCAATGGCAGACATCAAAAATGTTTTTTGTGGCAATTAGTCTTTTTCATCATTTATTTCCTTTCTTTGTTTAGAAGGAAGCCTGGAAATGAATAGAAAATGAGTCTTGGGGGTTGGAGCTAGATTCTATTCCTCAAATAGATTATGGAGGATGGACTGGCCAAGCCTGTTTGCTACTTCGGAGTCTCTTTCCAGGCAATAGTGAGATGTGAATGTATTGGCAGAAGTCCGTATCACAGCCTTACAAATCTCCATGTAGGCTGAGGTCAAGTGAGCTACTGCCACAGCAAAAGCTCTGACATTATGAACCATGACATGACCCTCAAGAGTTAAAGCTGCACGAGCAGAAGCGAAGAAGCTGGAGTCCACTAGCCACTGTGTTCATTGGGTCAAAAGAAAAAAAATGTTGGATGGACTTTATATAGGCTTTAGGGCAGACTGCATAGGCCATATGGCCTTTTTCTGTTGTCATATTTCTCTGTTTCTAGTCTGCTGCAAATAGAAGTCTAAGGCATTCTTGGAGTCCGATGCATGCAATGCACATTCACCTTTGTAACCATGAGGCCTGGGAAGAATTCCAACACTGTCTTAGGAAGGAGCTTAGGATGAGGTCACAGAACCACCCTGCTGTTTTAAAACTTAGTAGAAATTAGATCAGTTACTAGAGTCTGGAGCTCGCTTACTCTGTGCACTGAAGTTACCATCACCAAAAACACGATATTCCAGGAATCTCAGGAATCAAGTGACTCAAGTCGGGGTAAGACAATGAGGTCACATGACACTGGAGGAGGCTTGATGGGAGGCTTCAATAGAAGCCCCATATTCCTTGTGCCCATTTCTTCTTTCTTCTCCCAACTTCTCTTCTTCCTTCTCTACATGTCTTTGACGTTGATCTTTCCTTTTTCTCTCTTTTTTTCCTTTTCTCTCTCCTCTGCCTCCCTATCCACTCATATCCAGATTTTACTCTTCATTCTCCACTCCTGTCTCACACATTTTACCTCTCAGCTATCTACCAGCTTTCTATCTCCCATTCTTACCCCCTCTCTAGTGTTCCCATTGCTGTCACTGTCTTTCTTCTTCCCCTGCTTTCTATATCACCAGTGCCAGTCACTTGGGAAAAGCCATCCAGTGTCAGCTCCCTTCAGTCCCAGTTTTCCTCCCCCACTGCCTAGCCACCTTCTAACCCTAGTACCATCCCTAGTCAACTATCTTGCAGTCCCAGTTCCTCCCTACTGGTAAGTCCTCTTCCAATACCATGCCCAGTGTCAGCTACCTCCCCCTGTCTGGTCCCCTTCCAATCCCAATATCATCCCCGGTGTGAACTCCCTTACAATCCTAGTCCCCCTCCTCCACTGGCTAGCCATGTTCTACTCCCACCATCCCAGTGTCAACTCCCTTCCAGCTCTCCCCATCGACTATCTAGTCCTCTTCAGTCCCATTCTCCCGATGTCAGCTCGCTTATAGTCTGACTCCCTCCATGTCTAGCCCCCTTCCAATACCATTTCCATCCTGTATCAGCTACTTTACAATCATAGCCTCCCTCCCACACTGTCTAGCCTCAATTCCAGTCCCAGTCCCAGTTCCATCCCCAGTGTAGGCTCTCTTCTAGTCCTCTCCCCCGTCATCATAGGCTTCCCTTCAGTCCTTCCACCCCCCACCTCCCCATCCTCTGCAATCCCAGCCTGCCTCTCCACAGCATTGGTCACCACTGACCTCCTAACTTTTACAGCCCATAGCTGACCTGCCTTAAGAGCTGCTAGACTTGCGAGAAACAGAAAATGCTTTCTACTACCTTGTAGAAATGCTGTGGTCCGACGGCTCTTAAAGCACCACCGCCGTGGGAGCAAAGTAGAATGTTCCCTTGGTTGTACTCAGCCACTTTAAAGGGCGAATCAGTGACGGAGGTTTCGGGCTCCTTTAAAGATTATGCAACCTGAAGCAGTCCCTCACTGGCTCGCCCATTAAAGCGGCAGCACAGGAAAAGGAAGGCTCGGACCCTACGTGGGCGCAGCATGAAGTTGGCACAGGGCCTCCTGTCAAGCAGGGCCCTGTGCTAACAACATGCTCGCACATGTATGGGGCCAGCCCTGCCCACGCACACACACTGCCTCACTATAGAACAAGTACAATACAGGCATCAGCTGTACAAGCTATACACACCCACCCACACACACCCATGTACACACTGTCACAACCCCATCCCTTTAGCCACATGCTTAAAGGTCAGGGTGGACATTATTGTTGTATTGAAGGTAGAAACTTTTGTTAGCCCAGAAGCTTTCTGGTACTAGTAGTCCCTTCATAATGAATAGTTGTGTAAACCATGTGAATGGTAAAGTATAGGGTTTTATTCCCTTAATGCACAAAAGGTTCAAACGAAGACAACAGGACTTTCACCTTGTTCAGGATTTTCACATAAGGTATTTACATAGGTCAAAAACTTGTATATGCTTCACAGTCTTTGTTAGTTATGCAGGGTTCAAACAAAACAGGTTATACAAACAAAAGCAATGCTTCTTCTTTCAGCTTGTCAAACAAAACTGTGTTTCAAAAGTATATCCTGCATGCTATATTTCTCTCAAGGATTCTAAACTCCCAGTACAACAAAACGTACAGTCCATAGGGCATTCAGTTAGCAAAGAGTCAGGTTCAGCAGGGTCTATCTGCATAGCCTCTTGTTCTGCTGAGATATCTGTGGCCCCTGAGCTTTCCCCATATATTCCTGGTTTTACTTCAGAACTTCTTCCTAAGGCTCTCCAGCCTGGCTGTACCCGGTCTGGCAAATATGCAACAGGACTTTTGGTAAGCACTCTTTCTATAGGTTCCCAAACCTTTCTCCAGCTGCCTTGGCTGTTCTTACGGCTCCCTGGCTTCCAGGCCTTTCTGTGACCCGGCCTCAGTTCCTGGTTCAGATCTGTGTCTCTTAGACTTCTGGGCTGAGTCTGGTTCACCCACCTCTGAACTCCTTGGGGCTCACATACAGGGGAAGAAGCATGAAGGTACCTCTGAACTCTTGGGTCTGTGTCTCTGGTATTCTCCCTACCAGGCACTCTCCTGGTTCTCCTTCTGTCCTTCCTGAAGATTTCCTTCTGGAGCTTCCCAGCCTGAAACTGGCTCTCCTGGAACTTGTTCCTTTCCTGTAAGGGCTGCAAGATCAACTGCCTTTTCTCCTCTCTTTGGAGCCGTCTCCTTTCTCTTTCTTCGCTATCAGCAGCTGCTGCGGCTCATGCCGCTCCTCTCTCCTCTGGCTTGTCTATGCTTTGCTTATAAAGCTCTTTCTTAGGTAAGGATTCTGTCCCTCTGACCAGGTGTGTCTAGGGTTGCCAACTGGCTCCAGATGCGCCCGACAGGCTTGTTCCAGCCCTGTGTTTACCTCATTGCATGCAGGGACTTGTAGTCTTGCTTTTCTTATGGAGTGCAATGGAGAAATCAGAACTACATATCCCTGTATGCAATGGGGTAAATCCAGGACTGGATCAAGCCTGTCGGGCGCATCTGGAGCCAGTTGGCAACCCTAGGTGTGTCTGATTATGCTTTGAATTAGTTCTTGCATCATCCCAACCTGGGTGTGTCAGCCTACCTTCTGAATCTCCGTGCAGGCTCCCTCTAGCTGCACTTCTCACTAACTGCACTTTATGTATATCATTTCCTTTAAAGAGATCAGTGTTTTCTTCTACCTCCATGGGTTTACTGGCGTCTGCTTCATCACAACACATACTGCCCCACTTCAGAAAAGTACAGTACTGGAATCAGCAGTGCAAGCTATAGACACATACAGCGCCCCACTACAGGTTACATACTGCTGTACTACAGAATAAGCGCAGTACAGGCATAAGCAGTACAACCTTTAAGCACACACACACACTGCCCCACAATAGGATACACATACAGGCGGCCCCTCTACAGAACAAGTATAGTACAGGCAACAGTAGTGAAATGTTCACATATATACATCCTGCCCCACCACAGAACAAGCACAGCTCAGGCATCAGCAGTAGAAGCTATACATACACATAGTGGCAGCCCAGACCCTCCATGCCATCTCCCCCTGGACTGCGCCGCCATCTAGCCCACCACACCGCCTTCCCCCTTGCCCAGTCACCTACTCTCCCGCTCCTCCCTAGGGCCCTGACACGGCCTGCACTCATTGCACAGCCGCGGGAGCGACGTCCTTCATTTCCATGGCTGTACTATGCAGCAGCACCGGGACAGGAAGTGCCCCAGTTTCACTATTAGAGACTCTGCAGGCTCAGTGGCTGCAACTTAGCACAGCCATAGGAATGAGGGAAATCGCTCCCGTAACTGTGAAGAGGTGAGCCGGTGAGGCAGGCTTTAGGTCTCACTGTCTTACCTCTTAAACCAGCGAGGCTGCGGGACTCCCCAAGGGGCAGGACCATGTGAGGCAACATGCCCGCACATGCGTAGCTCCAGCCCTGGGTCTCATCACCAACATGAATTAATATTTTTCTACTTAATCACAGCAGTGCCAAATAGCTTTTATAATATAAACTAAGGATATACAAAGCCAAGAAAAATGTGACTAATTTTCATTTTTTTCATAAGTTTATTCTGATTTTTGTGTACTTTTTAGGTTAGTTTCACATATTTATTTTGGTAGGGAATTTTTAGCGCATGTTAAATACTGTAGATTTAAAACACAGTAACAGCTGAATTAAGGTGTGCTAAGTAAATTAACGTGCGTTAATTCAACTTAGTGAACACTACATTTTTTTAAGGCATGTTAAAAAATCAAATGCACACTCCTAACATAAACCTTTAAAACAGGGCAGTGGTTCTCAGCCCTGTCCTGGTGCAAGCCCTCGCCAGTTAGGTTTTCAGGATATCCATACTGAATATGCACGAGACAGGTTTGCATGCGCTGCCTCTATTGCAAGTAAATCTTTCTTGTGCATATTCAGTGTGGATATCCCAAATACCTGACCAGCTAAGGAATACACCAAGACCTGGTTGAGAACAACTGAATAAAGGTTGTGAGAGAAGGAATAGGGGTGTTGCAGAGACAAAAAAAAATGTGGTTCCTGTTCATTTAAACTGAATTTCTCCCAATTTTTTGCCATTTTTGCATGTTTGTTTGGCACGTTCATTGTTTGTTCACACATGGTATGTGTGCTAGAACTTTTTTAAGCTCATATATCGACTATATGCAGGTTTACACACGCACAAGCGATTTGTGTGCACTTTAAATTTGTAGGTGCCCATCGAACTGAATGTGTGCTCATGAATACATACTCCTAATAGCAGGCCAACCCAACCATCAGGCAATATAGGCATTCACCTAGGGCGGTAGATTCTGGAAACCAGAAAAGAGCAGGGCATTCAAAGCTAAACAATAGATTCTGACAGCAGGGGGGAGGGGGCATAAGGCTTAAGGTTGGCCTAGCGTGCCAACACCTTGAACCACCTCTGGGGCCGGCCCTGCCTAACAGGAAGGAGTTGTACTGTAATCTTACATTTGTTATTGAGCAGGAAGCAACTGTTTTACTGTGCTGTATCTAAAGCTTGTCTTGTCCCTCTTGCTCCCATAGGGATATGCGTGCTGATTGGAGTTTCAATCTACACGGCACGGTTTACCAGCTTTCCTCTTACTAATGCATATCATGGCTACTGCTTCATCCTGGCCTGGATCTGCTTCTGCTTCAGCTTTCTTACAGGGATTCTATACTTAGTACTCCGAAAGAAATAAGGATCACAGGAATGGGGGCTCTCTGATGGAGAACAGAATTTGGCATAATCTTACAACCTCATTGAGCAGAGCGAGAAAAACAGTAGTTCAACTATACTGAGGGGAAGAGGACATTTGTGCCAAAGCAACAGCTGACCCGTTAGAGGTGGCTCTCCACATGTACCCATTAAGGAACACTCTGAAGTATCATCAATACCATGTTTACCAGCAAATTCTACCCCTTTTACAGAACCGTGAGGTCTGTGGTGTGTTATAATGTCAGTGATGTGGTACAACCCTATTTTTGTATTTACCTTAGCATGTACTATTTCTACTGTAGACTCCTCGTCCAATTCAAGAGACACTTAGCTAAATTTAAAAAACAAAAACCTGTAGCTGAAATGAGTTAATCAATGAGGAAAAATAATAACCTGATGTAGTCACATTGACAGTATAGCCTGGCGTGAACTGTGGCAAATAGTCACCATGGTTCAGATATGGCAGTGTCAGGCTTAACTTCATTCTGTGACTCGAGTACTGGCCGTGATCCTCTAGGTGGTCAATTAGAAGCCACAGGGAGTACTCTAGTGCATATTTATTTCACTTTCAATCGTAGAATCATGATGCAGTTTTTTCCAAAATTATTTCGTCATTAAAAACAATTAGCTTGGTTTTGAGGAATAGCAGGAAAACTCTGAGGAATCGAAATGGCAATGTTCAACTCCGCGCTGTAACGTATCCCAAATAAAGATTTCAACTTTAGGCTTAAAAAATGAGAAAACCATTCCTGAAATGTTACCATGTTATAAAAAATCATATTAAATTGTGAAGTGGGTGTTCACTGATAAGAATTAAAAGTAAAGCATAGGTGACTGCATTGTCAGATGTGTAAACTGTTTGACTCCCAGTTCCAATGCTGCATCATTTATAGGACAAAACCCCCCTGTTAATTTACATCCAAACTAAAACAGCTAGCCAGTGGACATGCACAAATCTATCCCTGTTGAATGAACACTGTTTTCAGTCAGAATGTATCTGGGGAAGTCCAGAAAACCTAGGTATGAACCTTCTCCTCCACAAACACACGCTTTTTAAATAATAAAACTACAAACATGCACAATATCCCTGACCTGAATGATGAAGCAACGGGGTTAGACCTAATCCTGATGGCCAAAGGATTCCTGAAGGGAGGCCGTCATCTTTGTTCTATTGATGCCGTTTTACGAAATGAAATGAAATGGCGACAGAGGATGCACACCCTGAGGAAGCTCTCCGAAGCGCCTCTGCCTAGCAAACACAGAATCTGTACACAGCCAGCAGAGGTCCCTGCAGCAACATCCCCGTGAAGGGAAGGGGAGGGGAGCTGCTGCGATATTGTGCAGCACATCCCTCCAGGCGGCGGCAGGGCAGGTAGAGGACTCTCATGCATCTTTGCAGGAAGGTTGCTCAGCGGATCTCGAGCGTTCAGGAAGAAGCTTTGGATTTCCTGCCGCATAACTGATTTCTATTCAGCCCAGTTAAAGACCTGATTATGGGATTGAAAACCGTATCACTCCAGCCCTTAACCTCTAGCAGAAAAATGTTTTTCAGTACAAACTTTTTAAATCGGAGTAAAGGTGACCCCCAGTTAAACTTGTGATTATATATTTTTTTATTTCCAATAGGTTATAAACTTACATCCCATGTGCAAAATATCTTAGCAATAGTGGACACTAGGAAGGGTGCACTCAGAATTACTGAGGGCCTGATTTTAAAGACACAGGATGGGAAAATCCCATAGTAAATTAAGTCTTCAGTGTATTGGGCGATGCAAGTCCAGGTGCTAAGTTGCTGCCCCCACCCACCCAAGATGTAATAACAATCAACAGGCACTCCCTGGAGCACGCTATTGCTTTGGTGAAATGATTTTTGAAACAGCTGTGCAGGAAAACTAAGGTGAACCTTCAGTTCTAAACAGCAGCTTCCGTTCTGTATTGTCACAGCTCAGGAATTTCTCACAGCCAAGCAGTTTCCATTTACTTATTTCATAAATTCTCTTACACTTAATTATTGCCAAGAAAGGACAGTTGTCACTTCTCTTGGCTTGAAGAACAATCAAGGCAATAATAACACTTTCAATCGATCTCCCCAAGCATGACAGTCCAGTGGTGGGGGCTCCCATTCCACGCAGCTTGGTGCAATGGCTTCCGCTGCCGTGTTTTCCAGCTGCCCATTGGTCTCTCCCCAGACACATGTGACTGCATGAGGGCGAGACACACGCATTCTTTCTTGGGTTCACACATACTCCTTAGAAGTAAATTGTATTTCGTATGTGGCATTGTTCTAAAATTTGGCTTATTCTTTGGTGGAGTAAGATATTATTGTATACACTAACTGTAAATATTTTGATACAAACATTTATAATCTTAGGTATTAAAAATATGTTCTGCTTCCCTTTAAGCTTTGTGCAATATATTTGAATGGCTCGGTAAGCTCCTGACGTTATATGCAGGGAATATGGGTAGATCAGCATTTCCTAACTCAGTCCTGGGGGCTCACCTCACCAGTCTGCTTTTTTGGATAGCCACAATGAATATGCATGAGACAGATTTACATACACGACATCTCTAATGTCTCCATATCTATTTGAGGCATATTCATTATGGATAGCTTGAAAACCAGACTGGTGAGATATGCCTTCAGAACCACAAGGTAAGAAGTCCTTGATATGGAAACTCAAGAGACAAAAGACGATGGGTTGGTTCTCTCAGGAAGTACGTGGGTGAACTACAGGACTATTCAGAACAGCGGTGACTTTATCAACATGGTACTTACAAAGGCATACCCTAGCTAAGAAGTGAGGTTCATTGCTATCATGATATATGCAAAACTAACTCATTTGGAAATATGTCCCCCCCCCCCAACACACACATGAAAGGATGCAAGCTGATTTCAAAGGAATTAAAAAGCAATCTGTTAGAAGGAAGGTTTTTGCTGGTTCTTACTAAGGATATGCATTTGTTTGAAATGACATGGGAAATATCAATATTGTATGTGTCATTTTATATAGTTTTAATCCCAAATGGCATGAAAAAATAGAACTTTTTTTCCCCCAGAGTTATGACATGGCCTTGCACCAATGTACCCGTGGATTTGGAAGGCAGTGGTCTTCCAGGTGAAGCTATTATGATTCCTAGGCTGGGGGATGCTGGCTCTAGCCAGCCTATTCTTAGCCATGTCTTATATTTCTGATAATATTAGTTGCTGTTTCCTGATTGCTCCAAGTTATCTTGTATGGTTTTCAGCTTCATGGAAAACTCTTCCTGGATTTTATCCCTTGTGAATCTACTGACTCCTGTTCTTGAGACTTACCCAATTCCAGGAGGGAGAATTTTGGTTTGCGTGGTTTTCAACTTATATCCCAAAGCAGTGTGATATTTGTAGTCCGTGATTCTACCTATTGAAATTAGTGCTGCTGGTCCCATAAAGCATCAGGATGAGGTGATCAGAAATCCAAGAGTGGCCTAAAATCTCCCTTTTGGAACTGAAGAACTTCCATTTCACGGCTCTGCCATGGTGTGCCAGAAATTATGTGAAATGGGATCACTAATTGGAAAACCACAATCTGGAGTAGGCTTGGTAAATGCCTCTGGCAGTATAACAGTAAGTGGGACATTCACACAAGGATTCAGGATTGTAAGTTCAAGAATTTAATATGGAAAACATTTTAACAAGAGTTCCAGGATACTTTTCCCAGAACTTACAAGGCTAGGAATGTGGTACAAAAGAGCAGGAGTCAACTGATTCACAAGGCACAAAATCTAGGAAGGGATTTCTATGAAGCTCAAGATCAGACAAACTTTGGTCCATTCAGGAAACAGGAACTAATATTATCAGAAATACAAGACATAGCAGAGAGTAGGCTGGCTAGAACCAGCAACCTCACCTCCACCCCCCCCCCCCCCCATGAGACATAAAAGCTCCTTCTGGTAGGCCAAAGCCTTCAAACCCAAGAGACACTCGTTAGAGACCAGACCATGGCAATTAGGAAAAAACAACTATTTTGGGTTTTCTATTTGCCTAGAAACCTCTAGTAACCTTTCAGCCTTTTTTTTTTGTTTGGACTGCAGCCACTAACAGAAGTGCCCTGAAATGAACATTTGTAAAAATAAAAAATAAAATGCAAATAACACAGGAAACTAAGCACAATGAAATTTTTTTGCCTGCAACTCCTCTAGTTTCTAGGGGTGTTCATTCATGAGCGTGCATTCAGTACATTTGGGTATGCATTTTTAAGTTCATGTATGCATACAATGCGTGTAAGCACAAATCACTAAACTGAGATGTGTAGATTCAATGTTTATTGTAAACCGCACTGATCTTAAATAGCGCGGTATAAAAGAAAATGTAATAAATAAATAAATAAATAAAATAAAGGTCAAAAGAACACAAGGAATGCCTGAAAATAGGGAAATATAATTATCATTTTAAATAATTACAAACCAAACTTGTTTTTGTTTGTGCACACTGAGGGGAATTTTAGAGGGGACGTCCAAGTGCTATTTGGGACTTCTAAGCCAGAACATCTGAAAAAAAAGCAGGCACGTCAAGATACAGGCACGACTTCACAAATGCAAATGTGCCTGATATGGACATCCCCAAAATAGTAGTTCAGAACCTGGACCTCTAGGTATGGCATAGTGATTAGAGTAGTAAGAAAGGAACAGGGAAGTGAGAGTTCAAATCCCAATGCCGCTATTATTGAAAATGTCATTGAAAAACAACTAGACTAACAGAGGTCTGCACCATAATCACAAATATGAATCAAAGAGCAAAAGTAAAATTTCTTTTTAACAAAAACGTCAACATACATAAACAATCAAAAAACACTTCTTACAAAGTCTCATTTCTCAAAAATGGCTCATAAAAGGTACCCCACAACAAACCCCTCCCACCCCCAAAAACAAAGGGGCCTGTTTACTAAATGGCGGTAGCGGACTCCGTGCGATATCGGAGCTGCGGCCCCATTGATTTCAATGGGGCTGTGGCTCTGATATCGCACGGAGTCCGCTACCGCCATTTAGTAAATAGACCCCTAAATCTGTGGGATAGATGATGAGGATTTCATTAAGGTGTGTCTAAAGCAATGAATGCATTTGTCATTTGCATGGTTCTTGATTTTTTTCCTTGCAGTGTTATTTTGATACCCCTAAAAATTGGAATAGTATGTAAGCATATGGAAGAGAAATGGTGTTGCTCCACTGAGTATTTGATTGTTTTTTTAACCATTTGTAAAAAGTGTTTTTTGATTTTTTTATATATACTGAAGTTTTGATATAAAGAAATTTGAGTTCTACTCTTTGATTCATTACTGAGTACTGGGTATGATGGAGTGCTATCTTCTCTGCACTTTCTGGATGTTTTCCAGCCGAAACAAGCATTGTTCGTGCCTGAAACAGGTCTAAGCTTAGACACAACTCCAGACATTTCTGAGATCAGGTGGGGACATCCAGGTTTCTGGGAATGATTGAGGAAAACATTAGGATCAGTTGTCAGAACCCACCCACTTTATGGTTTGACTTTCTACACAGACTCCATCCTGCTCACTGTAGCCCCTTTAACCCTTGGAGTTAGGCTGAAAACGATTAGACTCAGTTTTCAACCTACCAAACCCCCTGTGGGTCTTCCCCCCATCCAGCAAGAGCACTCCACGCTGCACTAGCAATCTGGCTGGCATCAGTACTCTGCTAGTGTCTCAATAATCACTGTCTCATGTGAGTAGGGTTGCCAACTGACTCCAGATGCGCCTGACAGGTTCGATCCAGTCCTGGGTTTACCTCATTGCAGGGATCTGTAGTTCTGATTTCTCCATTGAACTCATAAGAAAAGGAAAACTGTAACGGGTCTGTTCCTTGTTTGTCACTCCAGGCCAGGGAAGTCCCGATAACGACAAGTAACTGCATGCAATGGAGTAAACCCAGGACTGGAGCAAGCCTGTCAGGCACATCTGGAGCCAGTTGGCAACCCTACATGTGAGACAGTGGCATCAATAGTCAAGCGACCACTTAACTCTTTCATGCCTCTAAGAGATATTTCAATGGGGTGTTTATTCCTTTGCCTTTTCTCCTCAAATTGATTTAGCCTCTCATTCCTGCATCTCCCCTCTGTAAAATATACCTGTAACAATATATCAGCTGGGGAAGGATACCAGTTCTATCTCCCTATGGTTTTCTGATATGCTGGTACTAGTTTGTCAAACATTTATGAATTTGTGCCTACAGAAGATGAAAATCCAGCAGGGCCTTTTTCCTCAGAGTAACTTTCTATCACTAGAGATTGCAGCCCTGCTATATTCATCCTTAATGACTCTAGATCTTATGGACTTTAGCTCCTTGACCTATCTCCTCTCAACCAGAAGCCACAAAAAGGCTACAGACACCCTCTTTCCTGCCAAATCTATTCACTTAGGTAACCAGGATTCACCCTCGCATGTAGGATGGGGTTAGTGGGTCTGCTTCTCCAGTGAATGCAGTCCTGAAACCATCTCACAGTCCCCAATACATATTTACCTCCCAATATTATTATCTATGGTGGAAATAATAGTGTGATATGATTTCTATCCATCTATGATTTGCATGCCCTTCCCCCTGCACTGGTTACCCACTGAATGACAATGCAGGATTGTGTGCAACATTTGCCGTCCTCTGCTGGAAGATGTTCCCCGTGACAGTTGCATAAAAATCCTTTTCTTCAACTTTCCAAACTCCCTATTAATCCCCCTCGAAAAAATAATCCTGTCCTTCACTTCCTCAAAACCTCTGGGGAGGTGAGTTTACAAGTACACTGTTTCGAGTAGAAGACAGATGGACAGAAGATGAAGGTGGTAACGGCAACAACCCCTTTTGTGAAGACTGCAGTGGCCTAGATGGGGAACACCATACCAGTCTATCAGCCATGCATCGCTGATGGTCTATAAAGATGGCACGATAGGCACAAAACCTTATATTGCATTCTAGCAGAAGCGGGCATATCACTATTACCTTGAAGTACCATGGGCAGAGGCTCTTTTACCCCTCACACCACTAGGGTGATTTTGTGTGTTTAACATGAGACTGAGACAAAGATCCAGTACATATCAGAATGGTATCATGGATAGGGTTGTCAACTGATTCCAGATGCGCCTGACAGGCTTGATCCAGTTCTGGGTTTACCCTTTGCATGCAGGAATTTGAGGTTCTGATTTTTCTATTGCACTCTATAAGAAAAGCAAGACTATCAGTCCCTGCATGCAGTGGGGTAAACCCAGGACTGGATCAAGTCTGTCGGGGGCATCTGGAGCCAGTTGGCAACCCTAATCATGGAATTACCCTACTAAGCTATCTTACTAACTTATGGACTGGTACAGAAAGCCGACTCTGAAGTTGCACACTGTTAATTCTGCCTCAATACAGTGCACCGACAGCATGCGACTTCAGCGCTGGCATGCAGAAAGGGATGAATATGCAAATTAACCACGCAGTAAACTGTGCCACAAATGGCAGCGTTAAACTGGGAGAGCAAACCAAACACATGCGCACAGAAGTCAGCAGAAGTTTGGCATGCTCTCTCTGAGAGACAGGGGCACCGTGTGGCTAGTTTGCATATGTGCCCCAACAGTATTTTGATGGCATCAGAGGCTTTCCCCAATGCCTGGATCATCTGAGGTGAAGTGTCAAACTTCTGCTCACATAATCCAGGCATCGATGAAAGCTCCTGATACCATCAAAATAATGTCCGGGGGCCGGTGCCCCCAATAGAAATCAAATCCCTAGCGGCCCAGCAGCCCCGATCCTCCCACCCAACCAATTAATGCAGAATAGCGCGGTATATAAGAGAATGTAATAATAAAATAATGCAGAATAGCGCGGTATATAAGAGAATGTAATAATAAAATAATACATTTTGAAGGAAATTTAAGAAAAAACTGAGCACCCAACAACAGCACAGCGGGACGTAGAAGTAAAAAGTCCCGTCTACGTTTCTGGGTCGCTCTTGCAAGGTCAGGAAAGACCCGAACAGTCAGACCCAGAAAGGCAGTATCCCTTTTCCGAAAAAACATTTTAAGAAACCAATCCCTGTCTGAGGCTAATGCAAAAGTTGCAATTAAAGTAGCAGGGTAACAGTATCCACTAAAGAAGTTTCCAACAAAGCTGAAACATCCAGGGAATCAGCTACATTTACCCCAGGTATATTCCCACCTCCCTCTATCTTCTTTTTAACAGGAAGATAATACACCTTAACCAACGGGGGGTGTGACTCTTCAGGTACCCCCAATATTTCCAACATATATTTCTTAATCATTTCCTTCGACCCCACAGAAGGGGCCTTAGGAAAATTAACCAAACGCAAATTGGAATAACGGGAGTGATTTTCCAACATTTCTAACCGCAATTGCATTGCCATAGAGTCCTTTTGATAACTTTGTCCCGAATCTTCAACCAAGGTTATTTTCTGCTGCAAATCTGAGACGGAACTCTGCACTGCCGAAATTTCCAACGTGTGTTGTTGCAGAAGTCCAGTATGATCTTGAAGTTGTGTAGACACAGACGAAATCTGGGGAGCCAAAATTTCACCAAGTTTAACAATAGCAGACCAAATCGTTTCAAGAGTGAACTCCGCAGGTTTCTGAAGAGGAAAAGAAAATGAAACTGCTACTCCATCCGTTCCAGCCTCCATTCTCCTTCGTTCAACCTCCGAGACAGCAGGAACCCCTAAGGCCACCGGAGATGACTCACTGGTTGCGACGGGGCAAACCGCGGCAAACCTGCCGCTCCGAAGAACCAGCGTCCCTCCGCTCTCCACTCCCCTTTCAAGAACCAGGGGAGGGCTCGTCGTCGGCACCGGGCTCCCGTTCAGCAAAGGCACTTTAAGGGGCCGCCACTGCTCCGGCGAAGAGATATCGGGCCCGGAGCCTCCCGCCGAACTCAACTCAGCCGAGAGATTCCCAGGGCCACTTATCGCCGGTTGACCGGACCGCTGCCGCAGGACCACAAAAGCATCAAGCGGACCAGCCGCAGAAGGTAACGGGGTCGAGGTTGCAGGGGTAGAGGAGGGATTCTTTGCCCCTTTTGCTTTCCTTTTCCCCATAAATCAGAAGCACAGCCACACAGCACTCCCTTCAGAAGCTTGGGTGTTGATTTGAGAATTTGAGAAGAAACTTGCTGTGAATGCAAAAATGCGTAATAAAGACTTTTTCAAGTACATTTGTAGCAAGAAACCTGTGAGAGAGTCAGTTAGACTATAAGATGATAGAGAGGTAAAAGAGGCAGTAAGAGGGGACAAGGCTTTAGCGGAGAGACTGAATGAATTCTTTGCTTTGGTCTTTACTGAGGAAGATGCAGGGATGTTACCCATGACTGAAGTGGTATTTAAAGGTGATACTGCAGAAGAATTGAAAGAAATATCGATACACTGGGAAGATATATTAAAACTTTTTGATAAACTGAAGAGTAGCAAATCACCTGGACTGGATGGTATACATCCAAGGGTGTTGAAAGAACTGAAATATGAGATTGCAGACCTGCTATTAGTAATCTGTGAACTATCATTAAAATTATCTGTAATACCTGAAGATTGGAGGATCGCCAATATAACACCAATTTTTAAAAAGGGTTGCAGGGGTGATCCTGGAAACTACAGACCAGTGAGCCTGACGTCAGTACCTTGAAAAATGGTAGAAACCATTATAAAGAATAAAATTACTCAGCATGTAGATAGTCACAACCTAATGGGAGACAGCCAACATGGCTTTAGACAAGGAAGATCTTGTCTTACTAATCTGTTATGTTTTTTTGAAGGAGTGAATAAACAGGTACACAAAGGTGAGTCGGTTGATATTGTGTATCTGGACTTTCAGAAAGCCTTTGACAAGGTCCCTCATCAGAGACTTTTGGCAAAACTAAAAAGTCATGGGATAGGAGGCAGTGTACTATTGTGGATCAGGAAATGGTTAAAAGATAGAAAGCAGAGAGTAGGGCTAAATGGCCATTTTTCCCAATGGAAAAAGGTGAATAGTGGAATACCACAGGGATCTGTGCTGGGTCCGCTGCTTCGTGACATAATCATAAATGACCTGGAAAAGGGAATAATGAGTGAGGTTATCAAATTTGCAGATGACACAAAACTATTTAAAGTTGTTAAAACCAAAGGGGATTGTGGAAAATTGCAAGAGAATCTTGATAAATTGGAAGACTGGGCATCCAAATGGCAGATGGAATTTGATATGGACAAGTGCAAAGAACAACCTAAACTATGGTTACACGATGCAAGGTTCCACATTGGGAACCACCACCCAGGAAAAAGATTTAGGCGTCATCATGGATAACATGTTAAAACCCTCCACCCAGTGTGCAGCGGTGGCCAAGAGAGTAAATAGAATGCTAGATATCATAAGGAAAGGAATGGAAAATAAAACAAAGGATATTATTAATGCCTCTTTATCGTTCCATGGTGCGACCACACCTTGAATATTGTGTGCAATTCTGGTCACCGTATCTTAAAAAGGATATAGCGTTATTAGAAAAGGTACAGAGAAGAGCCACCAAAATGGTAAAGGGGATTGAAGGATAATTCTATGAAGGGAGGCTAAAAAGGTAAGAGCTCTTCAATCTTGAAAAGAGACGGCTGAGGGGAGATATGATAGAAGTCTATAAATTAATGAACGGAGTGGAACGGGTAAACGTAGATCGATTGTTTATGTTATCAGAATATAAAAAGACTAGGGGAACATACAATGAAGCTACAGGGTAAACTATTTAAAACTAATAAGAAAAAATATTTTTTCACTCAACGTGTAATCAAACTCTGGAATTTGTTACCAGAGGATATAGTAAAAGCTGTTAGTGTAGCTGGTTTTAAAAAAGGTTTGGACAAGTTCCTGGAGGAAAGGTCCACAAACTATTATTAAAAGGGACCCAGGATATCATTGCTTGACCCAGTACAAGCATTGTGGAGCCTGTGGGGTATGTTTACTAAACTGCGCTAATGTGCGCGGTGCACATTAGAGTGCGCTAAGGTACCTTAATATCACTGTAATATCACGTTACGGGGCAGAAATGTGCCCCACACAAGTGTGTGGCGCACTAAAGTGCACGCTCATGTGCGCGGCGCGCTACTGTGCGATAAAGGCGTGGAAAGGCTCCCGGAGGGCGGAGGAAGGCTCCCCAGGGGCGGAGAGAAGGGGTCAATGGGTGGAGAGTGGGAGGGGAGAGGCTCCCCGCACACGAGCGGGGCAGAAATTCAAGGCAAAAATACCGTGCGTGAAAACCTCGCGGTAGAGCCGATTTAAAGGGAAGAGAAACCATTTCTGTCAGCAATGTACAGCAAAACCAGGGAAACCTACAAAACAGTGATAAGTGTGATACATGTGCACGGAACAAAAGTGCAAATAAACATTGAAAATGACCCCAACAAAATAAAATAAAATCATACTCAAGCTGGGCAATAGTGATAGTAATGGGAAACATCAAAAAACACTCCCAAGAAAGCCGCAAAAAATAAATATGAATTTTAGAAGGGGCTACGCTCCGTCCCCATAAAAGGTGAATGATCCCACAGTGAAACAGCACTGATCAGGGTTTCGCTCTCCATTGGACAGGTTACCTATGGCATGCACATGTTACACAACAGCAGGGTGGGCAGGTCGGAATGGGCAACTGGACCTATGCTGGGAAAGGGGATACAGAGGGCTGCAGGCGGCACATGCTGTGGTGCAGCTGGGGCACAGTGCGGACTAGGCAGATGCCTAGATGGCACTTAGGAATGCTGAAACTGAACAGCAGCCAGACAGAAACTGATGAGGGCCCAACATGGACACGAGAGTGTTTAGCACAGTGTCACAAGGGATAGTACCCAGCAGGTACCCCCAAGGGCACAGAACATTGGCAGGCGGTGATTGGGGGACGTGCGGACAGATATGCAGGCACCCCTACCCCAGAACCCGCAACATAGGCAGCCGCCTACCCGCACACAGGATGGCCTGAGACTGCGTACCACCAGTACCACCAGCAGAAGGGCATGTCAGCATGGTGGCACAGGGGTACTGGAGATGAAGGGGGGCAGTGGCAGCTGCCCAGAGCAGACCATGGCCTAGCCCTGTGTAGGTGGGTGCAATGCACTGCAACAGACAGGCCCTGCCAGCCAAACAGTCATGTTATCATCAGGGAATGCACTATCTCTGTGGCAACACAGTGGTGCAGTGCACACAACCAGCATGTTTGGAGACAGAAGGTCCCAGGTTCAAGCCCCAGCTGGGGCTCCTACCAATCCAGTCCTCATATTCTACCCACAACTAAATCGTGATAGTAAAGACGAACCTTTATTGCAGAGAACATAAGTATGGCTCAAACACCTCTATTTTACCCTACAGAGCACAGACACCAGAAACATGCACATTACCTAGAGCAGATTCCCCCAAATGCAGTCCTGGAGGGCCACAAATCCTTCAGGGATTATGCTGTCTCCAATCTAAAGATGGAGCGGTATTGGTGGTGGAGGTGGCAGCAGCTGGTGGCCACAGCAGACCATGGCCTAGCCCTGTCCAGGTGGGTGCCGTGCACTGCAACAAACAAGCCCTGTCGGATGTACAGTCATGGACTCCCCAGGGAATGCAGCATATCTGTGGCAACACTGTGGTGCAGTGCACACAGACAGTATGTGCAAGAACAGAAGGTCACAGGTTCAAAGCCCAGCTGGGGCTACTGCCAATCCACTCCACATATTTTTCCCACAACTAAACCGTGATAGTAAGGACAAACCTTTATTGCAGAGAACATACGCATGGGTAATACGCCTATATTTTACACCACCGAGCACAGACACCATAAACAGGCACATTACCTAGAGCAGAGTCTCCCAAATGCAGTCCTGGAGGGCCAAACACCATTCAGGTTCCATGCTGCCTCTAATAAAGATGCCTGTGCTGCATATCTATGCACCACCCCCATGGTATGCAGATGTATCTCATGCATATTCATGAGGGACAGCATGAAAACCCGAACAGTGTTTGACACACCAGGACTGGAGTTGGGAACCTCTGCCATAAAGCAGCAGCCAACAGGGGCAGACACACCCACAACCACACCCACAGGCCCCATTAGCCAATGCCTCCAGGAGAGGCAGGACATTGGGCCCTGCGTGCATCTCCCAATACTAGCACTTGCATACCTTAGCAATGCCACCCTACACCTGGGTATACGGTACACAGCTATCAAACGTTTGCTATGATTACTGGCAGATAGCAATTCCTACGTTAAGCACAGTTTGCTGATTGAGCTCCATCATAACAATCTTTCTGATGTCTGTGGTGTGTGCTTCAGGTCTGGTCTCTGACAGTGTTTACCACCCTGGGGAGTGACCCCCAACAGTATTGCGTACCATATCCATGCCTGTACTGTGCCCAGGATTGGTGTGGTGGCCAGGGCTGCTAAACTCCCCTATAGTAGCACAATGCTGGCATAGGTGTGGGTGGGTGTGTCTGTCTATCCAGTGTGTGGTGGCTGCAAACACCCTCCACATCCCACAGTGCCAGCACTGTTGCCAGTATTGGCCTGCCAATGTGCATAATGAGGAGCAAGGTACCATGGGTATAGCCCGGACAGGTTGGCCTGGCCAGGATGCATCTGCACAGGGCATAGGGCACTGGCTGGGACATTTTAGTGCCCGGCCACCACCTACACAGACAGGGTGACCTCAGCATGTCCTGCTGGGAGATCACTCTCACCCTGACTGTGCAGTGACCACAGCATGGCTAGGCACCCCCATAGTGCTATATTGCATTTCTTTCATGTGATGTGGGTTTCCTTTTGGGGCCCAGTCACTGACTTATCTGCTTGTTGTGTATGCTGACATCCCAGTTCTGTGTGCATGCATTTCCACCAGGGACATGCACTATGGAATAGCTAGCAGACTGTTTGCAGCTGGTATGTGTCTTGATGGAGTGTCTTGCAGAGTGAAGTGGCTGAAGGCTTGCTGCAGCAGAATATCAGATAGTGGTGGGGTGCAGCTTAGCATAACCAGGCCTAATGTCTATCTGCTATTGTGTGAATGATGTGTACAGAGCTGTATTGACTGTGCTGTAGGGTGTCTGTTCCCCAGCAGGACTGTGGTTGATGGTCCCCTCTACTGCCACCATTGCAGGGAGGTAGAATGTGGATCTGTTGATGGAAGACCCTGTTTGCTGCCCTTGGCCCTGGGGGGGGGGGGGGGAGGGAAAGAGGGTGGTGGTGGTGGTGCATGATCCTCCTGGGGGTCCATGGGGGCTACACCTGACTGAGACAGACAGATATATCCAAGGTGTTTCTGCAGAAACTACCTATCTCACACATTAGCATTGCTGCAGACCTGCAGCATGGCCTATTTCTGCCATGGAAGGTGCTGTGGACCTGGTGCTGGGCGCCCCACCGCACACTCTGGTTGAGCACAGTACCCGCACAATGTGACGGTGTGTAGCTACTCTGTGCCAGCAACACACATGGTCAGTTCCCCCTACCAGGCCGAGGTGCTGTGGGGGTGCATACCCCATCTTGTGTTCATCTGTAGACAGCTGATTTGCATGTGCAGTGCATCATGGGTACGGGTGGGCTAACCCTATCCTGGTGACCACAGCAGACTGTCTATGTGGTGACATGCAGTCCCTCTGCAGCCATCCAGGGTCTTGCAAGCAGCTATAGAGCTGTAGCCCACTGGTTACTTCACTGCCTGTGGAGCCAGAAGTCATGGGTTCAAACCCACGGTGGGGTTATTTGATAGGGCTTCCCAAAGCATTATCTCTTTTTAATGTACATTATTGCTGCCAGCAAAAACACCCTCAGTGTACTGTACCCATAAAGTGCCTCAGAGGGCGCTTTATAGGGCGCCCTATAGGGCACCTTATGGTTACCGTCCATATAAGGTGCACTATACGTTATCCTGTGGAACGACTTATAGGGTGCCCTATAGGGGACATTATAGGGTGCCGTGGCGGACAGTGCACTTTATAATGTGCCCTATGGAGTGCCTTATAGGGTGCCTTATGCGGCACCTTCAGTTACGGCACGTGAGGGCCTGTTTGCTGGCAGCAATTAATAAAATACAAATAAAGTGCTGCAGGAAACAATATGTACATTGCAAAGCTGATGCCTCAGTCAGCCTTATGTATTAGGTACACTGGGGATCAAACTCATGACCCCTGTATCAGCAGTCAGTGCCTTAACCATTGTGTTACACTGCTGTTCCTTCTTGTATGTCAGCGCACCTACTTCAGATTTCCATGCGTTTAAATGCACAGTGCTGCCATCAAACACAGTGCTATGACCTTGCTGTGCCTCATAGGGCACCCTATAGGCCACCCTTTCAGCAACATTGTAGGGTGCCATGGCGGACAGTGCACTTTAAAATGTGCCCTCTAGGGTACCCTATGAGGCGCCTTATGCAGCACCTTATGTTACATACATTCTCTTATATACCGCGCTATTCTGCATCAGTGCGGTTTACATTGAACAAACCGAAATTACATTGAACAGGGCATTATAACTTGGAAATAACTATTTACAGGGAACATGGGCTATGGAGGGTTAAGTGGAGGGTTACAATACTTTGAGGGTGTGTTTGCTGGCAGCACTAATTAAAATAAAAATAAAATGCCTCCTAAAGCAATATTACCTATGACAGGTAATGCTTCAGCCAGCCTTCTTCATTAGGCACAGTGGGGGATTGAACCCATGATTTCTGCAACATTGGTCAGTGTCTTAACCATTGTTCTACACTGCTGCTCCTCTTTGTATGTCAGCGCACCTACTTATGATTTTCATTCCTTAAACTGCACAGTGCTGCCATCACAAACAGTGCTATGACCTTGCGGTACCTCATACGGCACCCTATAAAGCGCCCTATAAGCAACATTCTAGGGTGCCTTGGCGGACAGTGCACTCTAAAATGTGCCCTCTGGGGTACCTTATGGGGCGCCTTATGTTACAGTGCTTTCAGAGTGCGTTTGCTAGTAGCAGTAATTAAAATAAAATTAATATGCCTCAGACTGCAATATTACCTTCAACAGGTAATGCCTCAGCCAGCCTTCTTCATTGGGCACAATGGGGGATTGAACCCATGATCCCTGCATCATCGGTCAGTGTCTTCACCATTGTACTGTGGCTCTGTTCCTGTGCTTGCACATCAGCGCGCCACTTATGCTTCCCGCGCAAGTTTCTCGTGCGCTAATGTGCATGGCGCACAGCGCACATTAGCGCATGATTAATCCTGGTTTGCTTTTTCAGACTGAAACGCCCACTCCTTATATGGCATCCCGCACACTAGCGCGGCACGCACCTAACGGGGTTTTAGTAAACATACCCCTGTGTCTTTTGGGGAAACTGCTAGGTACGTATGTCCTAGATTGGCCACTGTTGGAAACAGGATACTGGGCTTGATGGACCTTGGTCTGACCCAGTATGGTATATCTTAAAGTAAAGCTGAGAGCCAGCCTTCTGGCTTTCTCCCCTCCCCTTCCCTCCCAGCATCCGTACTCACTCCAAAGGCCCGGGGCTATTGGGGTAGGAGGAAAGGTGCACAGGGTTGCCAACTGACCAGTTTTTGTCCGGCCCGGTTGGTTTTAGAAGCTGGAGACTGCCGACCATCGATCGCTCCTATGCTCCATTGCCTTGCAGCTCAGGGGCCTGTGAGATAGCTCTGCCACATCCCATCCCCTCTATTGTCAGACATCATCAGATTGGGCGGGATGTGGCAGTCTCAGCAAGCGCACATGGTTTAAACTCAGGCCCTGAGCAGCGCTTGTACAGTTTCTTGTGCCGGGAATGTGTTGGTGGGTTAAGGACAGGGACACACTGAGGGCATATACTGGATATGTGAGGTAGGGATGCAGAAGAGTGATGTTGGACATGCGAGGAAAGGGACAGAAGGGGATGTTGGGCACAGGAGGGGGGATGCACAGGGAGAGATGGGGGCAGAGGGGGATGCTGGATAGGGAGGGTGGGGATACACAGGGGGAGATGGGGGCAGAGGGGGATGATGGATATGGAGGGTGGGGATACACAGGGGGAGATGGGGCAGAGGGGGATGCTGGATATGGAGGGTGGGGATACACAGGGGGAGATGGGGGGCAAATGGGAAGGTTGATATATGGAGGGTGGTGATACACAGGGGGAGATGGGGGCAGAGGGGGATGTTGGATTTGGAGGGTGGGTATACACAGGAGGAGATGCTTGGACATGGGGGGATAGGGACAGAAGGAATATGTTGGATATGGGGGGGTAGAGATACACAAGAGGAGATGCTGGACATGAGGGGAGAAGAAAGGGACAAAAAGGGGAGATGGGGACATGGAAGAAGGGATAGAAATATACTGGGTGGAGAAAGGGAAGCAGGGCGGGGAGAGGCTTATACTGGACATGGGGTAGAGAGGGGGCAGAGTTAGTGAAAGACTAGGAAATAAGAGGCTGCAGGAGAGAGATGGGAAATGGGAGGGCTGGGGTGAGGGAAAGAGATGGAAAGCTATAGCTAGATAGAGTAAAAAGAGTAAAATTGAGGAGTGGTTGGTAAGAAGTGAAATATGGAGAGAGAAACAGAAAACTAAATGGAAGAAAACTGAAAGGAAGAGATCAGCATTAAAAGCTGATATAAGGGAGGAAGTGAAGACGGGGGGGGGGGGGGGAGAGAAGAAATGGCAAATGGCAAGGACACTATGAAAGGAGAGCTAAGAGAAAATAGAGGAAAACAAGAGAGCTAAGAGAGCTAAGAGAAAACATGACTATGGCGAGGAGACTATGAAAAGAGAACTAAGAGAAGACAGAGGAAAACAAAAACCAGAGACTGGGACCAATACAATTAGAAAAATATAATGACCGACAATGAAGGTAGAAAAAATAATTTCATTTTCTATATTGTGATTGGAAAGTGTTTGTTTTCAGAAAGTACATCTTACAGGGGTCAGGACAAGCAATGGGCATGGCTAGGCCCTAGCCCAAGGCAAAAATCTGAAAAGGGACACTAAAGCCCGCCAGCAAGCTGTGACTTTCTCAGTTTCAGACAGGTCTGAGGCCTCACTCACCTGCAGGCCCAGGGCAATTGCCCTGGTTGCTTCCCTCCTAATGCCAACCCTGATATCTGCTGTCTTTGGTTTTCTACAGTACAGGGGGAAATGCATTCCTTTCTATTTCTCTGGTGATACACTGCATGCAGCATCTGACTTTCTGAGGTTTTAGTTTGATTTTTGTCTACATTTTTCTATTTTTACTTTGTGGTTGTTTATTGGTGAAGGCCTATCTGTAATATGTGCGTGAGACCAAGGCTGGATATTCTGTCAGCATGGAATGTCTGTTTAAGGATGTGTAGTAATCTGACTTGTTCTGCGTTCCTAATAGGTTTACTGATGTTTTAGGCCCCACTGTAATATTGACGGTGCTGCCTTTTTCTAAGTAGGGCCCTTGTGTGAGTTTGGAAGTTAGTACTGGTATGATAGATTTGCTCTTGGTCCTGAATGACTTTTTTGTATTAATTCCAGGGCTAGCCCAATCATCAAACAACCTAGGCGATCGCCTTGGGTGACAGCTTCTGGGGGGCAGCAGAGAGAAGGGTATTCAAAGCTAAATAATAAAGTCTGACAGTCATAGGGGTTTACGGCTTAAGATTTGCCTAGAGTGCCAATACTTTCAACCAGCTCTGGGGATGGTCCTGATTAATTCGCAATATGCTTGGTATGGAGATTTTTTTTTCTCATATGGTAAGTTTTATGGGAAAGTTTCTAGTTCTGCTCTACTCTGCACAGATTGTTGAGGAAGGGACCAGGGGGAGGGGTTCGGTGGATGAAGAATAAATGTTTGGATTTAATGCCACATGGGAGAGCATATATGTGTTGGGGGGGGGGGGGGGCTGAGACAGAGACTGAGGCTCTTGGCAGCTGGGATTTAATGTTAAAAAATGTAAGGTCATGCATTTGGGCTGCAGCAATCCAAGGGAGCAAGGGGATGAAGTACTTTTGTCCACTAAAGAAGAGCGGGACCTAGGCGTGGTTGTGTCTGATGACCTTAAAGTAGCTAAACAGGTAGAAAAGGTGACGGCAAAAGCTAGAAGGATGCTTGGGTGCATACGGAGAGGAATGGCTAGCAGAAAAAAGGAGGTGATAGTGCCTCTGTATAAGTCTTTGGTGCGACCTCATTTGGAGTGTAGTGTGCAATTCTGGAGACCGCACCTTCAAAAGGATGTGAACAGGATGGAGTCGGTGCAGAGGGTGGCTACTAAAATGATTAGTGGTCTTCATTGTAAAGCATATGAGGACAGACTTAAGGATCTTAATATGTACACCTTAGAGGAAAGGCGGGATAGAGGTGATATGATTGAGATGTTTAAATACCTCCGTGGCATAAATGTTCAGGGAGAGAGCCTGTTTCAATTGAAAGCAAGTTCTGCTATGAGGGGACATGGGATGAGGGTGAAGGGAGATAGATTCAGGAGTGATATGCGGAAATATTTCTTTACGGAAAGAGTGGTGGATCCGTGGAATAGTCTCCCAGTGGAGGTGGTAGAGATGAGGACAGTAACTGAATTCAAAAAAGCATGGGACCAACACAGAGGATCTCCAAAGGAAAAAAGGGGAATGTTGTAGTTGTTATGGAAGGACAGACTAGATAGGCCATGTGGTCTTTTTCTGTCTTCATATTTCTATGTTTCTATGTTTCTAAATAGGTGCTGAGGAGTCCAAACTCTTCTGCTCCCCCCCCCCCCTTGATATAGCCTGCAGACCCTAAAGTCTTCAGCGTTGCCCTCTCTGCAGTTATTTTTTTGTGGGTGGGACAGGGATGGGCATGGGTGGAGCATGGCTAGCTACAATGGCTAGTTTTTCTCTTTCAAAAAGTTTGCAACCCCCACTGTTTCTACTGCCACTGAGTACCGAGGACCCTTACCAGCTCCTGATCATTATGCCATTACTGTCATCATAAGACACTTCTTGTTTCAGCGTTGCCAGGGGTTGGGTCCCTGCTGCCACAATATTGATTTCTCCACTGCAGGCTTCCTCCTGGTACTGGTGGCAATTGGGTCCTTACTGACACACTACCTGTTTCCTTTCATCTTGTGCTGTGGGACTG
Source organism: Ichthyophis bannanicus (assembly GCA_033557465.1). Lineage (NCBI taxonomy): Eukaryota > Metazoa > Chordata > Amphibia > Gymnophiona > Ichthyophiidae > Ichthyophis > Ichthyophis bannanicus. The sequence goes on along the minus strand of CM066031.1, from coordinate 1,073,676,001 downwards.
GGGTCTCTGGGACACAGAACCTTTTATTCATTATAGCAGTCCCTGCTGATCTTTGGGTGGTGCGGCCTGGCTTCCTGATCATACTACAGCTCACTGCTCCTTCCATACTGTTGTGCTTTAGTCCATGTGCATCTCATTGTGCATGCATAGACAAAGAGAAGAGTACCGATCAATGGATGAATAGACAGAGATGGACTGATCCTTGAAAACAGATGCTCTCTTTTTTGAGAAGAGCACCTAAAATACAGTAGATTAATAAATACACACAGGTACACTAAAAAAATTTTTTTTTTAAACTGCCTCTAATGTTTCGATTGATTTTTACGTTTTTTGGTGCGCTGAATCCAAATCTGGTAACCAATTTGCTCCATCACGTACAGATTTTTTGCTACATTGGGTTAGCAGTTTGAGGTGAACGTTTCAGATTGAGTGCGATCGAGATAAAAGTTTCTTGGATGAATTCTTTATACTAATTGTTTAGTAGTTATTCAAATAAGAATAAAGGAAATTGTAACAAGGCAGCACATAAGAATAGAGTAATGTCAACAAAACACACTGTGATGGTAGCAAAATTGTCTGCACTTAAAACAGCCACATACATGTGCACAAACATTGAGCATATAAGAGCGAGGTTAGACACAAAGCAAAGCAAAGAAATGTGCAAAAAATGTTGTACAGGTATGTATGTAAGAATAGAAAACGCAAACCACACCATTGCAATACATGAAGACAAACACCCGATGGTGTGAAAATAAAATTCTAATAAATGAGATCCGACACTGTGGTAATAACTAGCAAATTTTTATTTCAAAGTTTAGTAAAAACACGATATTTGTCAACACAGTTTAGATTTTAAAGTCATTCTTGGGTCAATCAATCTCCTGGTGGGCCCGTTTCTTCTTCCCCCGAATGCTTCTCTTGGTGCGCTGCTTGGCGTATTTTTCATCTGGGGTTTCCCGCAGCAGTAACCAGCAGAAATCAGCCATCATAGTGGTGTTCCATCTTCCTTGGTACCTTCTCTCTGCGTCCTTGATGTCCTGGTGAAACCTTTCACCTTGTTCTTCACTGTACGCCCCCAGGTTTTCGGGAAAGTAGTTCACATGGGAGTGCAAGAAATGGACTTTCAGGCTCATGTTACAGCCTTGTTCTTTGAAGGCATTGAGCATCCTGGCAACAATATCCTTATAGTTCTCATCCCGCCTGTTCCCCAAGAATTTGAGAACAACATCCTTGAAGGAATCCCAGGCTTCTTTTTCCTTCTCAGACATCGTTTCAGCGAATGCTCCATCTGAAATGAGTTTCTTTATATCAGGGCCAACAAACACTCCTTCCTTTAGCTTTGCTTCAGAAAGTCGGGGGAACTTTGAGCAAAGGTACTGAAAGCACTCACCATCTTTTGGAAGGGACTTGATGAATTGCTTAATGAGACCCAACTTAATGTGGAGAGGTGGTAATAGAATTTTATCACGAGGTACCAAGCTCTCATGAAGAACATTTTTCTCACCGGGTCTCTAATACTCCCGAATTGGCCAGTCTTTTTTCCCCCAGTGTAGGTCGCGGGCCCGGCTATCCCACAAGCAAAGGAAGCAGGGATATTTGGTGAAACCGGATTGCTGCCCTAATAGCATGGATAGAATTTTAAAGTCTCCACAAATCATCCACTTATGCTCATCATAACGAATCTTCTGAAGAATCAGGGCCAAATTCTCGTATTTTTCTTGGAGAATAACAGAGTGAGCAATAGGAACTGAAGCAAATGTGTTGCCATTATGAAGAAGAACACCTTTTATGCTGTCTTTTGACGAATCAATGAACAGCCGCCATTCAGCAGGATCATACTTGAGTTTAAACTTTTCCATCACTCCGTATATATCATTGCAAAATACCAAATCTTCCTCTTTGCTGAAATACTTCAAAAATTGTGTCTCGCGGTTGCGGTACCAATAAAAAGTTGTTCCTGGTGACAATAGATTTTTCTGTTTAAGCCGAGAACCTAGCAGTTGGGCAGCATCTTTTGGGAGTCCTAAATCCCGGACTAAATCATTCAATTCAGCTTGAGAGAAAAGTTCAGGTTTTGGATCTGGCTCAGTTTCAAACTCGGAAGTACTGGACTCATCGGGAAAAGCCATCTGATGAGTCTCATCATGATCAGAACCGTCCACACAAATATGATCCAAAGATTTTGGTGGTTCAGGCACAGGTACTTCGTTGCTATGAGGCATAGGCCTAATTGCTGAGGGAAGGTTGGGGTAACTTATTACGTTCTTAATTTTTAAGTTGTATCCCTTCACAATGCAAGAGCAAAAATAGCAGTCACTGCTGTGGTCTCTTTGTTCACGCCACATCATAGGTATTCCGAAACAAAATGCTTGTTTTTTACCTTTCATCCATAAGCGTAGATCTTCCTCACATGTCTTGCACACTTTGTGAGGAGCCCACGGTTTGTCTTGATCGCCTAACTTCAAACCGAAATAGGCGAAATATACTTTTTTAATAAATGCAGAAATGTTCCTCTGCCGCTTATTCACGGTATATTCCCCACAAATAAAACAAAAACTGTCCGGAGAGTTGACGCAACCTCTGGCTCTGTGAGCCATCACAAATACACAGCACTGCAAACTACAACTGTAGTGAACCACTTCGGAATAAAGCTGGATTACGACTGAGCAAACAAAAGGTAATAATGAACTTGCAAGAAACTGAAATTTGACAGGAACGTTCATGTCGCAACCACCGTGTTTGAGCGAGCGAACGAGGCGAGGCGAACAGGAAAGAACATGCGCCAGCGCGAGTACTGGATTTAGCCCCCCGCCTCCCAATTGTCCTGTTAATGTATAAAATGAATACAAAACACTCTAAAATATCATGAGGGAGTGTTTTTAGTTAGTTAACCATTACAACCTCTATTTTGGGCCAAGAAAATAAACTGCAGTCGGCTAAAAAGAAATTATGTGAACATTCCTTATATGGGTAAGAAATCTAATTTTGCAAGAAAACGTAACGTGATGGAACATTTTGGCTATTTTTCCTGGATTCAGCACCCCAAAATCTATAGGAATCAGTTGCAAAACTGGAGGCAGTTTTTTGGTAGTGTACCTGTGTAATACATGCTATTCCATTTGCAAACTTTTGTACCCACTGTTGCCATCTTTTCAGAAAGATAATTAGACATCCCTGATTTTCAAGGATTGTCCCCCACTCATCTGTTTGGCCATCTCCTGTCCCTGATTTCAGCAATGGGGACAGAGGGGGTACAAAAATATTTATTTTCAGTTTAGTGATTGGAAATGTCAGATTTTAGAATTTCTGTCCATTATCTTTATACTTATATATTTCTCTGTGGATGTGTCTGCTTGGAAGCGATATTGTTGCTGTCATGGGATGGATGTGGGAGGTGGGGGGGGGAGCGGCAGGGTAATGACTCCTTTCTCTCCTCCATGCCTTGTTGCTCAAAGTTGGAACTAAGCTGTCTCTTCTCCCCCCCCCCCCCACCAACTGCTTCAGATAACAAGTATTGCCTGCAAAAAAATCTGATAACCTTATTTTCACATTACTTAGTCATTGCAAAGTTCACTGCAAATTCTATGCAAAACTAGATAATGAATTGCATATTAAGCAAAGCAGATCATTACCTTGTTTGCCTAGTTAAATAATGTGCTAAAAGGTATGTAAATTCCAAAGTAAAGCTATTATCATTAGAAACATAACTATTCCTCAGGCAGGTATAATTAATTTTTTCTTGCAATAATGGCTATGTGAATGCCTGAAATTGAACACATGATATTTAGTTAAAAACTAATTTTGTGTGATTAACATGGGCCATTATCGCACATTAATTAATATGCACTTGTTTAAACATTAATTGATATGTGATAGTTGCCTTGCTTGGTTCTTTGGCCTTCAAGAGAGGTGCCAGTTTTCATGAATGAATGTTTAACTGTGTGACAAGGGGACTATACCAGAGAAATGCACGAGATGTCAAGTTATTTTTAATGAAGACGTTTTCCCAGTAAAGATTATAGTGTGTGGGAACTCTACTACTGTGTAGGAAGTTGTTATTGAAGAAAACAGGCAAGGATGTCATGCTTAAGAGCCATGAAGCCATGCTCACCTCCTGATGGAAGAAACTTGGGGTGTGATGATTATCCACAGCAAACTCATTTAGATGGAAATACTTGGTAACCAAGCAACCGGGGTTCGATTCCCACTAGCACTCCTTGTGGCCTTGGGCAAGTCACTTAACCCTCCATTGCCTCGGAAGAAAGGCCTGGCAAACTACTTCCGGTGACACTGCCAAGAAAACCCAGGAGCTTCTGGGTCGCCAGGAGTCAGGACTGACTCAAAGGCACACATTGCATTTACCCACAGAGTGTAAGGGATTCTGACACCATTACCGGCATTGTTCTTTGGAGTCGAGAATCTGACTTGGCTCTTATTTCACATTTGGCCAGTAGATGGCACTGCTACCAAGCCCAAACAAGACATCAGGCATCCAGACCAGTTACAATTTTGTAATTTTTTTGTTATCTGTATGGGATTAGTTTTTGAAGGGTTTTGAAGGGTTTATTGTTGGTAGTATCCCAACTACTTTTTCTGTAACTCAGTACCTCTTCAAGTGCCTATACTCAGGGCCAGACTTATGCCTCCATGGCTGTCAGAATCTCTTGTTTAGCTTTGAATGTCTTCCTTTTTGCTGCCCCCAATCTGCTGCCCTAGGTGACCGCTTAGTTTGCCTAATGGTCGGACTGGACTTGGCCATCTACAGAAGATCTTGCCCATTATTTCAGTTCTAAAGTCTTTAATATTTAGCAAAGTGTTGCACAACCAGTTCAGGTCAGGTCTTTGACAACCTGTACCCAATATACATACTCACTTTTGGTCATCTTTTACTTCGGTCACTATGGGCCCGATTCTGAGATGGATCCTGCAGGACATGCAACCTCACAGGCCGTCCTGCCCCTATTCCCCCTCTCCCCACACAGCTAGAGCCGCAGAACAGGGAGAGCCGGCGGGGGTGGGGGGCGGGAGGGGATGGGGTCTGGGAGGAGTGAGGGCGGGCTGAACCAGCAGGACATAAAGGGCCGATTCAGGTCACGGCCCTGTATGTCCTGTGGGGTCTGAGGGGACATGCTGATTATTCCACCTCAAAGGTCCCTGCTGCCCGATCCAGGCACTGGCTGGCGAGCCGTGGGTTGGGCGGTGGGAAGAAGAAGGTCTGAACCACAGGAGCTGGGGCGCCTGTGGGGAGAATGTCCCTGCAGGCAGGCAGGGGCATGCTGGGCTGTCCTTGGGCCTGATTCTGTGTGCTGCTAGAACGTTTTGCTCCTGTAGGACAGAATCGGGTCCTAACTAGCCCATGCTGCTCGGGGCTGTCCAGACGGCCCAGACTTGCCCTTTTGTGAATCGGGCTCCATGTCATCCTTATCTAAAGTCTTCTCCTCTTCAAGAAAGACTACCTGTCTATCTGATCCATTCCCTCAGACTTCTTCCTATCGCTCTGACAATTGGTCCCATCCTCTTGGAAGAAAGCTCTTATTCACCCTCTTCTTAAGAAGAAATACTTAGATGTGTCTGATCCAACTAAATATCATCCCGTCTCTACCTTGCCATTCCTATCCAAACTTACAGAGAAACCGATTTTTGTACAACTGTGGAATCATGCTGAAAAAACCCATTGCCCTTCACCCATGATAGTTTGGATTTTGACCAGGAAACTATTTTAACATCCCTCCTTATTGAAGTCCATAGTGCTCTCAAGCACAGCAAAGTTGTCCTAGCCATCTCATTAGATATGTCTGCTGCCTTTGACGTAGTGAATCATTCCATCCTTCACTCCTGGCTTTCAGCTACTGGCATTCAGGATACAGTTTTAGTCTGGTTCATTTCTTTTCTCTCCAATCATTCTTTTTCAGTGTTGGTGGATTCATCCTTCTGCAATCCCTGTCCTTTGGCTTGTGGAGTTCCACAGGGTTCTGTCTTGGCTCCCCTCCTGTTTAATATCTTTATGAGCCCACTAACTAATCTGGTGCGGGAGGCAGGGACAAGCACAAACTACTTTGCAGATGATATGCTCTCGTTGGCTCACAGTTTCCATACACCAGATCTAACTCATCTCAGTCAATGTCTAAATAGTCTCCAGTTGGCTAGCCTGCAATTAGCTAAAGCTTAATTTGTCCAAAACATCCACCACTTGGCTCACAGGCAGTTCGTTTGTTCCAACTACTGCTCCTATCTTAGAAGTCAACATATTCAGCTACACCCATACTTCAAATATCTTGGGGTCCTCTTGGACAACGATAAGTTTGGTTGTTAAAAGTTCCTTCCTAGCCTTAAGACAATTCTGAGCACTGGGCCCTTTTTTGCATCCTCCCGCACTACATGCTATAGCATTTTCATATATTATTTCCAGTATTGACTACTGTAATGCAATTTCGAGGCTGTTTGCTTCCAAGATAAAAAAGCTTTAAACCATCTAGTATTCAGTAGTTCAAATCCTCTGTGGCATGCAGAAATTTGACCATGTCCATCCACTCAACACTGGGTTCCAGTTCCTTACCAAATCTAAGATAAAATTCTTACATTGACTCACAAGACTATCCATACAGACACCTCAGTATACTTGGCTTCACTCATTTCAGTACTTACCTCAGCCAGAGTTCTCTGAGCTATCTATTCATGGTAACTACTTCAACATACCTCCTGTTTCTCAGGCTACATTTGAGAATACTCGTTGCTTCACTTTCATTTTCACAGCCACCACATTATGGAACTTTCTTCCCCCTCACCTGTGCTCAGGACAGTCCTGCATCTTGAAGGCTGGACTAAAACCCACCCATTCAACCTGGCCTTCGAGGGGCAGTAACATGGGATGGTGGTGGGTTGCTTGTTTTTTATTTTTGTACACAACTTTGCTTTTTGTTTAAAAGCAGTTAAGTAAATAAAAATAAATTATAAACCATAAGATGCTAATTTAGGGGCCCAATTTGCTAAGGTTTTTCTCCCCTCCTGAGGATAATTTTTGAAACCATTTCCGCAGGTAAAATAGTACTTTAGCTGTAGACATGGCCTATGACAAAACAGCTCAACGGGCATGTGGGGGGAAAGAAGGCACATGATGCCATTTTGCATATACTCCCCTCTCATGTAATATTAGGGATGTGCTTTCGTTTGCAATGAATGTCAGGATCTTCGGGAATTGTGTGTGCTATTCAGAATAGTGCACTCTCATGAAAGAATGTGCACTATTGCTCAATGAAATAACACAAAAAAAAGAGAACGAAACAAAACGATATGATAATTTTTGGGCTGCACATCCCTACATTTCTAGGGGGTGGGATTAGGGAGGGGATGGAAATTATAAACGTACATTTGGAGTTTCAAATGCATGAGCTTAAATTTTCATGAAAAATACCTTTGCACAATTTAGGTGGTGAAACTGTGTGCAGGTTGTTTGGGGAACAATTTTCAACAGCAAAGGATGTACATACTTTCCCTTTGAAAACTGGTATAACGTATACAGGTAATGGCCGTCACATCAATGTGGGCTGTTGCATAATTATCTTCTTGGTGTTCGTGTGAAGAAAGTTTAATGAATCACAGCAGTTAAATTCCTAAGTTAGCTGCATTGAAATTTGACTAGAACTGAGCATCTAAATGAAACCACCTATTTGCACTTAATGCCAAAATTTAGGTGCCTAAAAAATGGGTGGCTATGGAGATTAAGTTAGGGCATGAGAAAAGGTTAGGTGCCTACTATTGAATTTCAATGCTATGCAGCTAATTTAGGCATTTAAATCTAGGTGAATGAACAGTAGGTTTAAAATTTAGTGTCCTAAGTTTTATTTTCTACTGGGGCATACTGTTTTAAAATGATTAACTGAGCTCAGTTCTTCAAGGCAGGAACTGGTCTAAACCGAGTCCAGGATAGGTGTGATAATCATCTGGAAAATGGTGTGGAAGTGTTCGTATTTGAGTAATGGTTTTAGTCTTCTGAGAACACGCATTTTGTAGTAGGCTGAGTTGGCTGTTTTATTGATGTGTGAATGCATATTTAAATTACTGCCCAAAGTGACTCCAAGGTATTTTACCTCAGGTATAATGGGTATAGTGATGTTGTTCATCCGATTGCATTTGGGGAGGAGAAGCTTATATTGCGGATGAAAAGGAGAGCTTCAGTCTTGTTGTAATTGATGTTTAGATTGTTTTCAGTCAACCAGGTTGTCATATCTTCCAGGCAGGTAATTATCACTGAATAGTTTGGGTTGTCGAAGTTTATAGGAGAGTAGATCATAATATCATCCGCATATAGGTTATAGAGGATTTTGTGTTTTTTAATTATAGTTCAGATGGACTGCAGGTAAATATTAAATAGGAGTGCAGACATTGAGGACCCTTGCGGGATGCCTTGGGTTGCTGAAAATGGAGCTAAGGTATTATTTCCCCATTTCACTGGTAGTTGTCTATTACTGAGGTAGGAGTGAAACCATTTGATTGTATTTCCTTGAAGTCTGATGTCTTTTAGTCTATTTAGAAGGATGTTGTGTGATGCCGTGTTGAAAGCTGAGGATATAAGATAAGGAGAAATCCGGTCTTTACACTGTCTATTCCTTTTATAAGGCTGTCGAAGAGGTATATAAGAAATGTTTTGACACTATGGTTAGGTCAAAAGCCATGCTGGTGAGGGTTCCGAGGAGCATGTGAGTCGAGTTAATCCTATAGTTGACTTTGTACTACTGTTTTGATTACTTTAGTGAGGAAAGGGAGTGAAGATATGGGACGGTATGCAGCTGGGTCACTTATGCTTAGGGTTGTCTTCTTTGATATTGGGCGAATGGTGGCAGTTTTGAGTGCATTGGGCATGTAGCCTTGGGATAGGGATAAGCGTACTATGTTGTGGATGAAAGGGCAGAGGTCTTCTTTTGTTGTTTTTATCCATGTTACTGGGCAGGGATCAGATGATGCGGTGCTAGCAATCAATGCTGTGATGATTTGTGATAACTGTTTGATGGGTGGGATGCTGAATTGGTCCCAGGTTTGATTGATTTGTGATGGTTTGGAGTAACTGTTGAAGGTGCATATTTGAGAAGAAGATTTGTTCTTAGACTGGAGGAAGTCTGTGAAAGTTTGTGGGTGTAGTACTACTTGTTCTTTGTGGTCGGGTTCTTTGGTGAGGGTCTGGACTATTTGAAATAATTCTCTGGGTTTGTTGAGAGATTTAAGTATAAGGTTTGTGTGGTATTCCTGTTTGCATTGGTGGATGAAGTTGTTGTACTCTTGTTGTTTATGGTTGTAGAGAAGTTTGATGCTTTGGGATTTGGATTTCTTCCAGTGTCTTTCGAGTCTTCTTAATAATTTTTTAGCTTTTCTTATGTCTTCTATAAGGGGGGCTTATGTCTTCTAGGGGGCTGAGCAATTCGTTCTGTGTAAGGGTTTTGAGTTTTTGTTATTTATTGGTCTTGCTGCTGATGAAATGGTTGTGTTCCAGTTCTTAGTCAGGCAATCGAGCCCTTTGAGGTCTTGATTTAGGTGTGCGAGGGTTTCTTTGAAAAACTGTTCTTTGTTGAAGTTTTTGAATCTTCTTCCAGGATTGTGCTGTTCAGGATGTGAGGCCATATGTTGGATATGGAGAGATATTCTATCCTTTGCAAAAATATGTGGAACAGAAGGGCATACAGGATATGGAGCCCCTTAATGTATTCATACAATTTATGGTAGTCTAACAGATTTCTGTTATCCACTCGCAGAGATGGAATCATGCCAGGCAGCATGTACACACAGTTAGGTAATCAATTACTCATTGTTATAATTAGTAAGAATTATGTGATGGGCACTCTATCTCTTTCTATATTTAGAAATGTATATGAAAAGTTATTCGAATCATAGCTGTAAAAGTTGTCACTGAATCTGTATTAGTCAAGACAGAAATACCCTGTGGCTAGTGCTGAGTCTGGTCAGCTAGGCTCTTTGCTCATAAACAGCGGTAATCTTCTGAAATACCATCCAGACTGAGAAGCAAGATAAAGTCAGGAACCACACGAGGTTTGGGATGCTGCAGCTAGAAGGGGAAACAGACAGACTAAATAGGCCTTGTGGTCCATATCTAACATTATGTTTTATGTTTTTGTGTTTCCATAAATCTCTATGAACCTGTCAGTGCCAATCTACAAAAAAGACCTTGGTTAGATGCAAATCAGTGGGGATCCTAAAGTAGGACAGAACTGACTGCGCCGTGAGTGCTCACAGAAATCTGTAACCTAGACACTGTTAACCTCCCTACTGTTTTTATGTATACAGTAGCTTACTGTAGGAACTGTGTCGGCCCAGATTTGGTACTGGGTTATAAGAGCATAATTTAGCTATCCTGAAAGCAATGTGAGTCAAGCTGCTTCTAAGTTAATATGAGATGTGAAAAGTCACATGTATTGTGTAGGAGGCTGTTATTCTGTGCCTGATTCACAAAAGAACTGGGAGATGAATAGCTGTATTGGTTGGAAAATGCTGGTGAATTAGAATTTACAGTTGGTGAGTAACTGACTATAACCTGTCCATTGCTTACTTCATATGTCCCGGTTTCAGTGGTAATTATTACCAGCCAATAAAGATGACATCTTAAGCATTCAAATTCTCATTAAAGGGGGAAGGATGGTTTAGTAGTTAGGAGGCCGATTCCAAAAATTGCACAGAGGCGAGTAACCTTGGAAGGGGGTATGGCAAATGTTAAACATCTGCCGTACATGTGCTATAAAATAAACCTTACCTGTTTTTTCTTGCTTTAATGGTGCTGCTGATATCCACAGCACACACTCACACACACAAGGAGGAACATGCTGCAGTCCCTGCTCCTAACATGCCCTTCCTGCAGAGGATGGTGTGATTTCTGGCTTTACTAGAGGTAGATCATGTCAGACTAATCTGACAGATTTCTTTAACTGGGTGACCAAAGAATTGGATTGGAGAGAGCACTAGTTATGGTATACTTAGATTTCAGCAAGGACTTCAATACCATACCGCATCGGCGAATTATAAACAAACTATGCTCTTGGGATGGACTCTAAAGTGACTGTCTGGGTAGGAAACTGGTTGAGTGGGAGGTGATAGAGGGTAATAGTAAATAGAGCACATTCTGAAGATAGGAGCATTACCAGTGGCGTGACTCAGGGATCGGTCCTTGGTCCTGTTCTTTTTAAGATTTTTGTAAGTAGTATTGCAGAAGGTCTGTTGGGAAAGGTATGCCTCTTTGCGGAGAATACCAAAACTTGCAACAGAGTAGACACCCTAGACGATGTGGATAACAAGAGGAGGCATCTGGTGAAGCTTGAAGAAGGGTCAAAATTTTGGCATAGAAACATAGAAACATGATGACAGAAAAAGACCACAAGGCCTATCTAGTCTGTCCTTCCATAACAACTACAACAGTCCACTTTTTACCTTTAGAGATCCTCTGTGTTGGTCCCATGCTTTTTTGAATTCAGTTACTGTCCTCCTCTCTACCACCTCCACTGGGAGACTATTCCATGGATCCACTACTCTTTCCGTAAAGAAATATTTCCGCATATCACTCCTGAATCTATCTCCCTTCACCCTCATCCCATGTCCCCTCGTAGCAGAACTTGCTTTCAATTGAAAGAGGCTCTCTCCCTGAACATTTATGCCACAGAGGTATTTAAACATCTCAATGATATCACCTCTATCCCGCCTTTCCTCTAAGGTGTACATATTAAGATCCCTAAGTCTGTCCTCATATGCTTTATAATGAAGCCCATTAATCATTTTAGTAGCAACCCTCTGCACCGACTCCATCCTGTTCACATCCTTTTGAAGGTGCGGTCTCCAGAATTGCACACCATACTCCAAATGAGGTCGCACCAAAGACTTATACAGAGGCATTATCACCTCCTTTTTTCTGCTAGCCATTCCTCTCCATATGCACCCAAGCATCCTTCTAGCTTTTGCCGTCGCCTTTTCTACCTGTTTAGCTACTTTAAGATCATCAGACACAACCACGCCTAGGTCCCGCTCTTCTTTAGTGGACAAAAGTACTTCACCTCCTATACTGTATTGCTCCCTTGGATTGCTGCAGCCCAAATGCATGACCTTACATTTTTTAACATTAAATCCCAGCTGCCAAATTCTAGACCATTCTTCAAGCTTAGCTAGATCCCTCCTCATGTTATCTACACCTTCCTGGGTATCTACTTTATTGCAGATTTTGGTATCATCCGCAAAGAGGCAAACCTTACCCGACAGCCCTTCCGCTATATCACTAACAAAGATGTTAAAAAGAATCGGACCAAGGACAGATCCCTGGGGCACACCACTGGTAATATCCTTCTCCTCAGAGTGAGCTCCATTTACTTGTACTCTTTGTCGTCTCCCACCCAACCAATTTCTAACCCAAGCAGTAACTTTACGGTCCATTCCTAGGGTGCTCAGTTTGTTTATAAGTCGCCTGTGAGGAACAGTGTCAAAGGCTTTACTGAAATCTAAATACACCACATCTAGAGCTCTCCCTCGGTCCAACTCCCTGGTCACCCAGTCAAAGAAATCAATCAGATTTGTCTGACAAGACCTGCCTCTGGTGAATCCATGCTGCCTCGGATCCTGTAATCCGCCGGACTCCAGAAACCTCACTATTTTCTCTTTCAGCAGCGTTTCCAATAATTTACTCACCACTGAAGTTAAACTAACTGGCCTGTAGTTTTCAACCACATCCTTACTTCCGCTTTTGTGTAAAGGCACCACATGAGCCTCTCTCCAGTCCTTTGGCACCACTCCCGACTCCAACAAGGCATTGAAAAGGTCAGTCAGTGGAGTTGCTAGAACGTCCCCAAGTTCCCTCAGTATTCTAGGGTGTATCCCATCCGGTCCCATCGCTTTGTCTACTTTAAGTTGAGCTAGTTTCTCACGAAGACAGTCTTCTGAAAATTGTTCAAGATGTCCCTCGCTTCTGTTCTTATTTGTGGGTGTTTTCTGAGGTCCTGCTCCTGGTTCTTCATCTGTGAACACAGAACAAAAATATTTGTTAAGCAGTTCCGCTTTATCCTTATCAGCTTCTACATATTCCCCCCCTGCACCCTTGAGTCTGACAATACCACTTTTGCCCTTCCTCTTCTCACTAATATATCTGAAAAATGTCTTATCCCCACATTTTATTGCATTGGCTATTTCCTCCTCCTTTTGAATCTTTGCCTTCTTGACTACTTTGCTAGCTTCTCTAAGTTTTTCCAAATACAGATGCCTGTCTTCCTCTCTCTGTGATTTCTTGTATTTCATGAAGGCCTCCCTCTTTATCTTCACTTTTTCAGCTACTTCCTTCGAAAACCATAGCGGTCTCCTGTTCCTTTTGCCTTTATTTACCATTTTAACAAAAAGGTTGGTTGCCTTTAAAATACCCCCTTTCAGTTTTGCCCACTGTTTTTCTACATCCCCCAGCTGTTCCCATCCCACTAACGACTCCCTGAGTTATTGGCCCATCTTCGCAAAGTTAGTCTTCCTAAAGTCTAAGATCTTCACCTTGGAATGGATTCTAACAGCCCTAGTCCTAATACTGAACCACACCATCTGGTGATCACTGGATGCAAAATGATCTCCCACTACAACTTCAGAAACACTTTCACCATTGGTAAGCACCAAGTCCAGTATGGCCCCTTCACGTGTGGGGTCTGTTACCAATTGCCTGAATAGTTCTCCCTGTAGAGAATCCAGGATCTCCTTACTTCTAGATGATACTGCAGCAGGAATGTGCCAATCAACATCTGGCATATTGAAATCTCCTAGCAGTAGCACTTCCCCTTTCCTAGCAATGCTGCGTATGTCTTCAATTAACTCTCTGTCCACCTCTTCCTCTTGTGAGGGAGGTCTGTATATCACACCAATGCAAATAGATTTCTCTTTCCCTCTTTCTAGTTTAACCCACAATGCCTCCTCTCTCCCTTTTAAGCTCTGTAATTCCAAAGCTTTAATAGTAGTTTTTACATATAGTGCCACTCCTCCTCCCCTTCTTCCTACCCTGTCCTTTCTGAATAAAGTATAGCCAGGTATAGTTACATCCCAGTCATGGTTTTCTGTGAACCATGTTTCTGTAACTGTCACTAAATCCAAGTCAGCCACTCCCACCAAAGCTTCAACTTCAGGGATCTTATTTCCCATGCTACGGGCATTAATACACACTGCTTTCCATATGTTACCCCTGTTACCCATTTCCATAAAGGTATTTAATGTATCACCTACCTGGGGGCTTTCACTTACCTGGGGGCTTTCTTCACCCATCCCCAACGAATCTAGTTTAAAGCCCTCTTCAGTAGATTAGCCAGTCTACTACCAAAGATGCGTTGACCTTTCTTGGACAGATGGATGCTATCTCTGCTCTGCAACCCTTGGAACAGCATCCCATGGTCTAGGAAACCAAAACGCTCTCAAAGACACCATCCACGCAGCCATGCATTCATCTCCAGGATGCGAGCCTCTCTGCCTTGGCCTTTACCCTCAACAGGGAGGATTGAAGAGAACACCACCTGTGCACCTAACTGCTTCACCCTCTGTCCCAGAGCCATGAAGTCACTTTTGATACATTCCGAGGTATACCTGACAGTATCATTTGTTCCAACATGGATTAGCAACATTGGGTAATAGTCAGTGGGCTTGGATCTTGGCACCAGGCAGACAGCATACCTCTCTGGACATCAAGTCTGGTCAGCAGATGGATGCCTCAGCTAAGATTTTTTTTTTTTTATTATTTAGCTGTATTTATATTCTGCTTTTCACCAGGTCAAAGCAGTCAATTGGGGGATACATTTAACACAAGGGGATATGACACACATATGTTAATGCTTACAGGGAACATGGGCAATGGAGGGTTAAGTGGCTTGCCCAAGACCACAAGGAGTGCCTATAGGACTAGAAATCCCAGTCCCTCCAGCCTGAGATTGCTGTCCCCAGGTGGGACTTGAACACCCAGCCCTCTGGCCTGAAGTACCTTGTCCTAACCACTAGACCACTCCTCCCATTAGATTTAATGCTAAAAAATACAAGGTCATGAATTTCAGCTAAAAAAATCCAAGGGAGTGGTACAGTATAGGGAGTGAAGTGCTTCAAGGCATTAAAGAAGAATAGGACCTGGGGATGATCATATTGGATGATCTTAAAATGGCCAAACAGATAGAAAAGGTGATAGCAAAGACCAGAAGGATGCTTTGGTGCATAAGGAGATGAATGGCCAGCAGGAAACAGGAGCTAATAGTGCCTTTAGGCACTTTGGCTGGATATAAATGTTTTAAAATAAATAAATAAGTAAGTTGTTAGTGAGACCTAATCTGTAATACTGTGTACAATTCTAGAGACCATACCTTTGAAAGATTTTAAACAGGATGGGGTCAGTCCAGAGGGAGGCTACTAAAATGATCAGTGGTCTTTATCACAAGGCACATGGGGATAGGCTTAAAGATCTCAATACGTATAAATTGGAAGAAAAGTGGGAGAAGGGTGATATGATAGAAACATTTAAATATCTCCATGGAATAAATGCTCAGGAGGTGGCCCTCTTCCAGTTGAAAGGAAGCTCTAGAACAAGGGTCATAAGATGAAGGTGAGAAGGAATTGGCTAAGAGCAGTCTGGTGGATGCATAGAACAGTCTTCCAGTGAAGGTGGTGGAGATAAGAAATGTATCCAAATACAAGAAGCTGAAAATTGTACACTTATGGTGTGATAAAATGCCACTTTTCCCTTTCCTCCATTAGCAAACTCATATATGTCTATGGAGGGATTGGGTGTGAACATACGTTAAATGTGTCTCATTAAGGCAGCAGGGGATCTGGGCCTGTATGAGACATTTTGGCCATATAGCTGTGTGTATCTTGAGACAATGTGTCTGTTTATGTAGTGGTGCAGTGTGATGCAAGGATGGAATTTGTGTATGTGTGAATGTATAATGAAAGAGGTATGATAGGGGTATGCGCATGTGTCTAAACTGTTTTGTTGTGGTCAAAAGGCAATATAGCAAGAATCCAAATAAAAGTAAAGTCATGGGGAGTATCAGGGGTTGGCTGCATGTGTGTGTGTAATGGGGAGTGTCGGGAGTTCTGTGCATGTGTGTCATCAGGAGTGTTGGGAAGTATGTGTGTGTCAAAGGGAGTGTTGGTGGCTGTGTGTGTGTGTGTCAAAGGGAGTGTTGGTGGCTGTGTGTATGTGTGTGTGCCTCTATCTCATGACTTCCTTTTCCAAACTTCTCCCAGTCTCTCCCATGAACCTCCTCCCAGACTTCCCCCAGTGTTTCTCTCTTCCTCATAATTCCTCCCAGGCTTCCCCCAGTCTCTCTCTGTCACAACCCCCACCAGACTTCCTAAATCTCTCTCCCTCTCATGGACACCCAAGCTTTCTACCATCTCTCTCCCTCGCATGAGCCCCCCAGCCTTCTCCCAATTTCTCTCTCTCTCATGGACTCCCAGGCTTACCACAGTCTCTTTCTCATGTCTTATCGCGGTATCTCTCTCTCTCTCTCTTGTCCCCTCCTTCATCCATTTGCTTTCTCTCACCATTGCTGTAACTGGATGCAGCTCCATAAAAATCGCACGATGCACACTTCCCCCACCATGATAAACTCTGTGCATGTTTGAGCTCTGCAGTAGAGGAAGTTTAAGTGATCTCCCGGTTTCAAGTGTCACAAGACTTGAAACTACGAGATCACCCAAGCTTCCTCTACCAAGCAGCTCAACTGTGCACATAGCCAATCACGGTAGGAGAAGTGTGCACTGCACTTTTTTCCAGCAGCTCTACTGTGGGCAGGTATCCAGCTTTGCTACGATCGGGTCCTGTACCTCTTCTTCTGCTGGTGGGGAATATGGGCTCTGCTGGCAGAAGTGTCAAAACCAGAGCTCTTCAAGGAGGGGTGTGGTGGGGGGGATAGAATAGGCATCTGTTTGTGCATACTTTCATATGTGCAAACAAATGCATACGGACAGACAAAACCACGTCAACAAAAAAGATACTCCTTCCTCTATAGGTGCTATTGATTATGTGAAATGCGCCTAAAAAAGTATGGGACAAATACAGAGAATTTTTGAGGGAGAGGAAGGGATTTTAGAAAGTAATAGTTCTTCTGTGTGTGCAGACTGGATAGGCCACATGGTCTTTATCTGCGGTTGTTTTCCTTGCTTCTATGTAAAAGAATCCCATAAAATCGAGAACAATTAATGATCTTCTCCAAAAAAAAAAAATCTGAATTTTTTTTTACCTGTACACATCTCTAGTATATACTAGGGATGTGCATTTGTTTCAAATGACATGGAAATGCCAGCAATATGTCTCATGTCATTTCATGTTGTTTTTAAATGACAGTCTAAATCCTGATTTTTCCCCCCATGTCAGCAATAGTGTGTTCTATTATAAAATTTTGGTACTCCTTCATCGTGTTCTTCACACCCATTCACCCCAGTACCTGGCTGACCTCGTCCGTCTGCACACCCCTGCTCGCTCCCTCCAATCCTTCCACCTCAACCGCCTGCACCTCCCCTCGCCTACTTCCGCCCGCCTCCAATCCACTCGCTCCTCCGCATTTTTTTCCCTAGCCCCCGCCCTGTGGAATTCTCTCCCTTCCTCTATTCGGCTTGAGCATGAGCTCTCTGCTTTCAAGAACAGCCTCAAGACCCACTTCTTTGCCTTTGACCTCCCCGATCCCTCTGTATGACCTTCTTTTCCTTGTCCTCCTCTCTGTCCCACTTTTGTCTGGTTGAGTGATTCTGACTGGTATGCTTTCCTATCTTATTATTGTAACTTCTTTTCCTTTTTCCACCTTATGGTTTTTCTGAAATTTGTACTTTGTAAACCGCTTTGACGTTTTTTCCTAAGCGGTATATCAAATTAATAAACATAAACATAAACATATTGCTCAACAGTATGCTCTATTGCTGAATTTTGCACACTATTTATTAATAGGTACACTATTGAAGAATAATGCATACTATTGCACAATAGTGAGCAATAGGGTAAAAGATTTGAGAAATAAGGCACACTGTTACACAAAACTACACATTACTGATGACATTGCCCTCCAAAACAAAAAGAGATTTTGAAAGGCAGGTTCAGTAATGATGATTTTTCTTCTGCCTTTGATTCCATTCTTCATATTCTGTTGTTACAAAGATTGCAGTGTATGAGTATTTCAGGTGAATCTGACGGACTACTATCAAGAAGTGAGGGTAAGAGCAAAAGCATCTCGTTGGTCCTTCCTAACTAAAGGAGGGCTCGGCCCTTTCAGCTCTTTTATTTAAGCTATATGTATCCCCGGTATGTTCACTGAAAAAGGATTAGGAGATTATGTATCATGTATGTGCAGACAATTTTATGATATACTAGTCCTTTGATAAACATATGGATTTTTATACTGTGCTAATATTTGTTCCCACATAGTCACTTTGTGGAGGAGTAGCCTAGTGGATACAGCACTGGCTTAGGAACCCAGAGACCAAAGTTGATTCCAGCTAGCATGCCTTGTGGTCTGGGCAAGTCACTTAACCCTCCATTGACTCAAAAAAAATCCAAGTTATCAATGTCCCTGTTTAATGTACTTCACTAAGTTTAAGTTACAATATAAACTGCTTTGACTAAAGTGGTATAAAAACATGTTAAATAAACTATAGGAAGACTGAAGCTTTATTCATATCAAGAGAGGTATCTTTTGTGCCACCTAGATTTGTGATCTTGAATGATTATAATGTGACAGTGAGTAATGAAGTTACTCATCTGGGGTGATACTTAATTGACATTTATTGATGCATGTGCAGGTGAAAAAAATAGTTCAAAGGTATTTCTTTCATATTAAAATCTTATGACATCTTCATCCCTATTTATTGGACTGTGATTTTCGGACGGTATTTCAGACATTGTTATTTCAGAGTTTAGACAATGTTAATGTAGCCTTAGTAGGGTTTCCTTTGAAACTTGCTCAAAATTCTACAGAAAGGATATTTTTACATAAATCAATATTTCATTGCATTTATTGCATTGGCTTGCAATTGAACAACGTATTTACTTTAAAATAATGTATTTGGTGCTAAAGATTAAATTAGGTATGTCTGCAAAATGTCTTACTTCCCTATTACATTGGTATTTTTCCAACCAATTAGTTTGCTCTCAGCTTCAACATACATTACTACTTCCATCATTATTTGAAAGGAAATTGCAGATAATACGTTCTACTGTAGAGCATTCCGATTTTATGCACCTGTTATGTGGAACAGATAATCAGAATTGCTAAGAGCAATTTTTTATTTTCTTTTTAAATTTTCATAGGATTATTGACGGCTCATTTATTTATATTAGTTTTTGGGGATGGCATGTGAAGACATTTCAGTTTTATGTTCAGTATTGTCAGTATTTTATGTTTAATGTCAGAGGTTTGTGTATTTTATTTTTACATTTGTTTAATGTACCATCTTAAAATTTGGATTTGGCAGGTTGTAAATGTTGTAAAACATAAGTAAATAAATAACATTACAAATTTCATAAATGACATGGGAAACTAAACTAAATAACTTATCGCCCTGCACACTTTGGGGGTCATTCTGAGGCATGAATAGCGGGGATGGACATCCCAACAGAACTTCGATCCCCGCTATTCATACCGGCTCCTGCCCCTGTATAACTTCCCCGCCGGTTGTGTGGGTAAGTTAGACAGAGGCAGGGAAGAGACAGCATGGGGGTGGAGAGTGGGCAGGCAGTGGGTGGTCTCAGGGCTGGCAAATTGGCCGGGGACGTTATTCCACCCCTGAGGTGGAATAACTCCCCTGGGTGTGTTTTTTTGGGGTGGAGACAATGCGCGGAAGGGGTTGGGGGGTAAAGTTAATGCCCCGCAGCCCAACCCAGGCCTTAGGAGGCTAGAGCGAGGGTCGGGCTGCGGGGAATTAACTTTGTTGGGCAGCGGCCGGCATTGCGGCTTTTAAATGGAGCCGCGGTGCAATGGCAATGGGTTGCCAAGGTGCCGCGGCTCCTTTTAAAAGCCCTGGCTGAGTTAGCCGGGCTATCACTGTACGTGCAGGCCTCATTGCGATTCTGATCCCACAGGGTTAGACGTGCCCCATGGGATCAGAATCATGAACTCCTTTGTACGTCCGGGTCTGCCCAGACATACAAAGGAGTTGAACGGCGCGAACTGAATCAGGCCCTTTTGTGTATACTTTGTTTTTGGGGATCACTAAATGAAGGTGATTTACTTAGTTATGTCTATTGGTGCCCTCATGCCCTTTCTGAATTTTGGGGCATGTTTATTAAAAGGTAGCATGGGGTTAACAAGGAGTTAGTGCAGTTTTGACGTTGTGCTAAAAATCAGCGTGGGGCCCTATGCTAAAACCCCACGCTACTCTGGTACAGCATGCTGGGATGGTGACTGGGTGGGACAGGGGCATTAGTGGCTAGGTGTTCGTGGGCTGTGCTACCTGCTCTCAGTGCAGGTAGCATGGGTGGAGCCAACACCACTTTAGTGGGTGGCATTAGTTGCTCTTGCAGCAGGTTCACCATGCTACAACCACACTAACTGAAGGAGGACGGATGTACATGCCCCTTTGCAGTTAGCCCAAAGCTCCACACTGGTAACGTGGCCCACACATGCATTACTGGTGCGGGGTTTAGCAAACATGCCCCTTTATCTCTTTGAATTCTCCTCCAGTTTAGGTCTTGAGTTATATCTTTCCCATACTCCAGGATCCTTTATTTTTTCAATTTTATTCTTTGTCTTAATGTTTTTGAGTTTGTTCTTTGTCTTTGCTTTATGTTTATTTAATTTTTATTTCTGTAAACCACTTTGAAATCTTTTTAATGAGGTGGTATATCAATTTTGATAATAAACTATAAATTAGCAACTATGCTGACATTTTATTTACCATTTAATGTCCTTTCCTTGAGTCCTGCTAGACCAGCCCAGACAAGTGGGTTGTGTTCCCCTACCAGCAGATTGGTGGAGCAAAGAATCAAGGAAAAGCCCAGGCTTCAATGATATCACTCCTATGCCTCTATTTGCCTTAGCCACCAAAGGTCCCTTCTGTATTCATCCCAAAGCATATGGGAAAAATATGGCAAGACTCAAACAACCTCAATTGTGGGCAAGAATGAACAGTCAACAGTAGAGAACTATGTACAGAAAAGCATAAATAGAAGGCTACCAGTAGAAGATGAACCTGCACGGCCAAGTATAAAAATAATTTTGGATCTAAGGGTACCACAGCAGAAGAAAAGAACAAATACAGTTTCAGGGACAGGCCCTGGAGTGGTCTAACAGGATTCAAGGAAAGGACATTAACTGGTAAGTAAAATGTCACCTTCCATATCATCCTGCTAGAGCAGCCCAGATAAGTGGGACAAACCAAAGTTATGACTCCACTGGGTGGGAAGAAGACACAGCAGCTCGCAAAACCCTTGAGCCAAAGGCCATATCTTTCTGTGCATGGACATCCAAGCAGTAATGTCTGACAAAAGTAGAAAGTGACAAATGTGTGTAGGGGATACCGAGCTCCGCTTAGCCCACAAAGAGGCTTGCACTTGGACAGAATGGGCGCATAAACCTTTCAGAATGGGCCGGTTCTGCAACAGATATGCCAAGGCACTGGTTTTCTTAATCCAGCACCCCAAAGATGAGTTAGCCACCGTGTCACCCTTGCGTGGGCCAGCAAACAGCACAAAAAGAGGGTCAGACTTACAAAAATAATTCATAACCTTCAAGTACTGGATAAGCACCCTGCGGACATCCACAAGGTAAAGATCCTTATCCTTCCTCTGACACTGCTCCTTAGAGAAGGAGGGCAGGCAGACCACCTAGTTCACATGAAAGGGAGAAATCATCTTAGGTAAGAAGGATGGCACAGGTCAAATTGAAATGGCCTCATTTGAAAAAGATGGATAAGGATCTCAGCAAGACAGAGCCTGCAGCTCAGAAATCCACCTTGTGTAACAAATCACAACCAAGAAGGCCATCTTGAGCATCAAATCCTTCAAAGTAGCATGTTTCAATGGCTCAGAGGGCTCCAACATCAGGGCCCTGATCACCAGACACAGATCCCAGGAAGGGACCACAGACTGAAGGGGAGGACGCAGACACTGAATCCACTGGAGAAAGCGTGAGACATCCAAGTACAAGGCTGGAGACTTATAAGCCACTGGACCTCCGAAACAGGCCAAAACTGCCACCTGAAATTTCAGGGAGATAAGGCAAACATCCTTCTCCAGGCCATCCTGTAAAAACACCAAGAAACCAACTGCCAAATGCCTCAGGAGCTAACTGATAAGCACAGCACCATCACTTAAAGAGGCATCAGACGCACATGTATGTCAGCTTGGTAGACCTCCTCCGGGTTCTGAGCTGAGTGGAGACCACTGCCGGAGAATAGCCCTTACGCATTAGCCACCTCCTTTTAAGAGCCAAGCTGTAAGCGAGAAGGGAACCATGTCCTCTAGGACAATCAGCCCCTGCTGCAATTGGCCCTGAGATGGAGGCAACCGAAGAAGAGACACCTGCAGGAGCAAAATCAGGTCTCTGAACCATTCTCTCCTTGGCCAAATCACACACCTACCAGGGGCCAAGGAGGAAACATGTACAGCAGGTGCTGAGCCGACAAGGTCAGGAGTTTGTTCTCCATCCAGGCAAACAGGAGAGCCATCTCCAGTGCTACCCCAGTACTCCTCATACTGTCTTGCCAGTTGACATAAGCCAACACCATGGCATTGTCTGAAAACACTCGAACCGCCCAGCCCTCGACTAGGGGCCGGAAACGCAAAACAGCCAATCTGATGGCCTTCACCTCGAGGTGGTTGATGGACCACACCGCTTCCCTGCAGTTCCAATGGCCCTTGGTCATATGGTCTTGGCAATAGGCTCCTGAGTCCAAGACATTGGCATCCGTCATCAAGGGGATTCAAGAAGAAATCATCCAGCGGCACATCCTTCCTCAGATGACAGGGCTGTTGCCACCATCACAGGCTGGACTTCACCATCAACAGGAGCGTGAGCCTGCGCTTGAACTCCTGAGAACTTTGAGACTACCGAGTCAGCAAGGACAACTGGAGCAGTCACATTTCTATGGTTGCCACCATCAAACCGAGGAGCTGAAGATAATCCCATACTCTGGGAGCCTGCTGCACACAGAACAGCACCAGGCAATCCAACAGTCTTTTGACTTTCTCCTTTGGCAGGAAAACTCTTCCTACTCGAGTGTCAAAATGTGCTCCCAGAAACAACAGGGACTAGGAAGGAAACAGCTGGTTCTTTCCCTGATTGATCACCCAGCTGAGGCTTTTGAAAAAGAACACCACTTGGGACACTTTTGAAAGGGAATGGCCCAGATGAGCCAGTCATCCAGATATGGATGGACATAGACTCCTTGGCACTACAGCACCATAGCTGCCACCAGCATGACCTGGGAGAACATCCTCAGGGTGTTGGATAGCCCAAAAGGGAGAAACATAGAAACATGATGGCAGAAAAAGACCACATGGCCTGTCTAGTCTGCCCTTCCATATCAACCATTACAACAGTCTTCTTTTTCCTTAAGAGATCCTTTGTGTTTGTCTCATGCTTTTTTGAATTCAGATACTGTCCTCATCTCTACCACCTCCACTGGGAGATTCCATGCATCTACCACTCTTTCCGTAAAGAAATATTTCTGCATATTACTCCTGAGTCTATCCCCTTTCACCCTCATCCTATGTCTCCTCATAGCAGAGCTTGCTTTCAATTGAAAGAGGCTCTCCTCCTGTGCATTTATGCCATGGAGGTATTTAAACATCTCAATCATATCACCTCTATCCTGCCTTTCCTCTAAAGTATACATATTAAGGTCCTTAAGTCTGTCCTCATATGCTTTATAATGAAGACCACAAACCATTTTAGTAGCAACCCTCTGCACCGACTCTAACCTGATTATATCCTTTGAAGGTGCGGTCTCCAGAATTGCAGACAATACTCCAAATGAGGTTGCACCAAAGACTTATATAGAGGCACTATCACCTCCTTTCTTCTGCTGGCCATTCCTTTGCCTATGCACCCAAGTTTCCTTTTTTGCTTTTGCTGTTGTCTTTTCTACCTTTTTAGCTACTTTAAGATCAACAGACATAATCAAACCTAGGTCCTGCTCTTCTTTTGTGTACAGAAGTACTTCATCCCTTATACTATATTGCTCCCTTGGATTGCATGCACCTAGGAAGGAACAAACCAAACTATGGTTACACAATGCAAGGTATCACCTTAGAAACCACCACCCAGGAAAGATTTAGGCGTCATCGTGAATAATACATTGAAACCCTCTGTCCAGTGTGCAGCGGTGGCCAAGAAAGCAAATAGAATGCTAGGCATCATAAAGAAAGGAATGAGAAATAAAACCAAGGATATTATAAAGTCTCTGTATCGTTTCATGGTGCGACCACACCTTGAAGATTGTGTGCAATTCTGGTTGCCTATCTTAAAAAGGATATAGCAGAATTAGGGAAGGTACAGAGAAGAGCAACAAAAATGGTAAAGGTGATAGAAGGATACCTCTATGAGGAGAAAATTAAAAGGCTGGGGCTGTTCAACTTGGAAAAGAGACAGCTGATGGGGGGGGGGGGATATAATAGAGGTCTATAAATTAATGAATGGAGTGGAACAGATAAATGTAGATCAGTTATTTACCTGTATCTTTATTAGGCTCTTGATATACCACTTAAGCAGCGCATCAGAGCGGTTTACAAAGTATAAAATTGGCTACAATAGTAGGAATCAGAAAGGAATGCCATTATAGTCAGAATAGCGGAGAGATAGGAGATAGAAAGAGAAAGTGGACAAAGAAGTGAATGCTGAGGGGGAGGGGGGATAAACCAGGTTAGGAGAGCAAAGTGTCAGAGTGGGGGCTGGGTGGGAGTCAGAGGGAGGTCGAAAGCATATTCTTAAATTATGTAAAGGAGGATTCTGAATGTAGAGAGGCAGGCAGGGAGTTCCAAAGGGCAGGACCTAGAAAGCTGAGTTTTGAGTGAGTTCAAGGAGAGCACAGAAGGGAGAGGGAAGGAACGGGTGATTGGAGTGGATAGATCTGAGAAGGCGATGTGGCGTGTGAAATTGCAGGAGATCCAAGAGATATTGGAGGATGCCAGTGTGAACTGCTTTATGGACCAAAATGAGTATTTTGTAGATAATTCGATGTTTCAGAGGAAGTCAGTACAATCAGATAAGCAGGGGGGTGATGTGATCTGAATAGAAAGAGTGTGCAAGAATTCAGGCTGCTGTGTTTTGAAGGAGCTGAAGACACTGAATATGCTGAATTTGATAGTGGGGAAAATCGGCTAAGGCAATGTTGCAATAGTCATGTGGCAGGTGCAGGCCTGTGACCCACGGTGTCTGACATAGGCAGGCCAGCATGGCTAGCTTGACCTGTAAATGAGGCCTGTGGAGAGGCATATAGGATTGCACATCCCCCAATATGCTGCTATTGTAAGAAAGAACTCAGTAGAAATATTAAATTAGCTTAGATAAGCAGAATTGCAGAATTAAGAAATGGAAAAATACAGAAAAGATGTGTTTTAAAGTTACTGATAAGAAAAAGTACATTTGCAGAGAAATATTGAGGAGTGCTGACAGATGAGTTACAGAACCTTGCTCTTCTACACGCACAAATGGTCCCATAGCCTTGAAAGTGTGAAAGTAACAAGTTGATGAACTGACCATTGTAATTGGGACTAGAAGGGGGGCAGGCAGGTGTCATGCCTACAGAAGCCCACAGAAGGAACATAATTGGAGAAACTTATCAGTACCGGGACCAATAGAGGGGCTACGGGAGGTACGGGAGCGTACCGGGACCAATGAAATGTTTTTCTATACCTAGAATGGAACAGAAGTCTATAAAAGTTGTTGTAATGCTTGAAAACTTCGCTCAGCCATTTTGAAATTGCCTTGCTTGAGACTTGTGCACAAATAAATGATTTGGACCTTCTGAACAGACTCCTGGTATCATTGGTTTGTCTGCGCTTTGCTGCTACATATTCCTTGGTGCGTTGGCCGGGAAGTTGTGGAATCAAAGTGTATATAGGGCAATATACCACGACTTTCCGCCTCTATAGGCTTGGTCCTGCCGGGATCGCGCCCTTCCGACGAGGGCCGCTCCCTGGCGCCACCGGTCCCTTGTATCGGAGGGAGCTGGTCGGACCTCGGCGGGCGACGAGCCCGGCTGGAGTCAACGCCTCGAACCCGAGTGAGGGGAGTCCGAGGTCCAACTCATGCGCCTGCTTGGGAAGTTTTGAGGACCGGATCCGGTGAGTATAGTTTTGATTTTGGGTCTAGACAGAAATAGAAAGAACAGTACTGCCATTGAAACTTGGAACTTGGAATTTGTAATCTCGAGATATTGGGAATTGGTAAGAGAGCCTGATCAACTCTCAAGGAAGAGCCGAGTAGCCTGGCATGGGAATTCGCCAGGTGAAACCCTCATCCTTTTTGTAATTGTACTTGGAAAAAGACTAGTCAGAATAGATAGAAACGAATGCATTCTGGGAATACGTTGCTAGCATGATTGTGTGAACGAAGTGTGATTGAGAGGTCTGGCAGCACGGACCAAGTGAGAGCTGACCCCTGACTAGCGCATTTCCTGACCGGGCGACCGCGTTCAGGTCGCGAAAAGGGGGAAGCGATTGTCGTCTTGTTTTGTTATTTGTATTCCCTGTACGTTTCCAGGGCCGTGAGGACCCCTTACCCACGGTCCGCCCACCTTTTCCCTTCTGTCTGTTGTTGCGCGCACACATCGAAATGGGAGGGGCGGAGTCTACTAGAAACACTCCATTAGAATGTATGATCGCACATTTTAAAGAGGGATATTCAGGAGATTATGGTATTAAAATGACAGCAGCCCGTTTGCAGATTTTGTGTACTAGGGAGTGGCCCGATCTAGACCCCATCTGGCCCCGAGAGGGAACGTTCACCGTAGAGATTATCCAGTCAATACATCGTAGAGTGCGAGTAGCGCACCCAGATCAGTACCCCTATATAGATTCCTGGTTAAGTATTTGTGAAGATCCGCCCTCCTGGGCGCAGCGCTGTTATGAGGAACAGTGCAGAATAATGTTAGCTAAAACAGATTCCAGACAGAGAAAGGAACAGCCTAGAATGAAAGAGCAGGATAAGAAAGCCAAGAAGAAACCCATCTTGGCAGATCCCGATTCCCCAGAAGTAGTCCTCAGGCAGCCCCGAACCCCAGGTCCAGTGAGAATAGCCCGGCGGCGTCCTGCCCCAGCACCCCAGAGACCGCCGGAGCCGAGGCGAGACCCAATCCCTGACCTCCCTCCTCCTGGAGAAGAGGAAGAGAGAGAGAATTAGCGGAGAGAAGAGAGAGGAGGATGTAAAAAGTGAGCCAGAAGCGGAGCTAGAAGAAGAGGAAAGTGAGGATCCCCCAGAAGAAGAAGAAGAGGAAAGTGTACAAATAATTGAGGAAGTCAGCGCCAGCACTAGCAAGCCAGTGAAAGAAAAACCCAAAGCAAAACCAGTTGAGAAAAAGACAGCAACTCCTGCAAAGACAACGACAATAGCCCTTAGATCCCAGACTCAAATGACGCCGAGGACAGCCAAACTGTTTCCCTTAAGGCAAGTCCCGGGGGTGCCCGTAAAGAATGATAATGATGAAGTGGTAGCGGGACCCCTAACTTATGTGTATATCCCATTCTCTACAACTGATTTATTAAATTGGAGGTCGCACTATGCCTCCTATACTAGCAAGCCCCAGGAGCTGACAGAATTAGTAACTAGTATTATGGAAACTCACCAGCCCACTTGGCCAGATTGCCGTCAGCTCCTGACCACCCTATTCACTACAGAAGAACGAGCGAGAATTAGAAAAGCAGCTATTGAATGGATGGCAGAAAACCCTGCAGCTCCAGCGCAGGGGCAGAATATAATAGATCGTAGAGAGGCAGCTCAGAGAGAATTCCCAAATGAAGACCCCCAATGGGATCCAAATACAGATGAAGGATCCACCGCCCTAGCCCGTTTTCGCCAAGGCTTTTTACAAGGCCTGCGAAGAGGAGGCCAGAAAGCTATGAACCTTTCCAAAGTAGCAGGAATTATCCAAGGAATAGATGAGAGCCCAGCAGATTATTATGAAAGATTAACTGAAGCTTATAGAATGTATACTCCCTATGATCCCGAGGCACCAGGAAGTTTATGCATGGTGAATTCTGCTTTTGTAAACCAGTCTCAACCAGACATTAGACGTAAATTACAGAAATTAGAAGGGTTTGCGGGCATGAATGCAACACAATTATTGGAAGTCGCTCATAAAGTGTATGTGAATCGTGATACTGAAAGACAGAGAGAATGTGATAGAAAGATGAAGAAGAAAGCTGATTTTTTGGCTGCGGCCATAGTTGAAAAGAAAAGGGGAGGTGTCCCTAATCGAAGGAGCAGAGGAAGAGGGCGGGGTCAAGGCGGAGGCCGGACCCAGAGACTAGGCGTGAACCAATGCGCCTATTGCAAAGAAGAAGGACATTGGAGAGATACTTGCCCGCAACTCGAAGACGCCCAGCAAGATGACGAATACGATCATCAGTGGCGAGAAGAAAGACGAGGCCGTCCCCGAGGCCGAGGAGGAGCCAATCGAGAACAATTCCAGCGAGAGAGGGGAGGAGGAGCCATCCAAGCATTGGCCACGCAGGCCCATGAAGAGGATGACGTGGATTAGGACAGACCGGGCTCCAAGTTTGCTTTAGGTCTCCAGGAGCCTATGGTCGAAATACAAATAGGAGACCAATTTATGAACTTTATGGTTGATACTGGAGCAGAACATTCAGTAATAGACAAAAAGATAGCCCCATTCACCAAGAAAGCAGTCACCATTATAGGAGCAACTGGTGCCAAAGCCACAAAGTCGTTTCTACAAAACCGAATATGCAGTCTAGGAGGACAGCAAGTAACTCATCAATTTCTTTACATGCCCGAATGTCCAGTACCCCTACTGGGACGAGATATGCTAGCCAAGCTTCAAGCCCAAATATCTTTCTCTGAGCAAGGAGAAATGCAAATGACAGTGAATTCCCAAGCCAAACCAGCAGGAATAATGCTGCTGACAGTACCTCGAGAAGAAGAGTGGAGATATTACATTGATGATTCGATTCAAGATACCTATTTTGAACAAACTTTAAAGAACATTCATGCACCACTTGAAGTATGGGCAGAAGGCAGTCCCCCAGGCCTAGCCAAACATATAGCTCCAGTGATTGTAACCCTCAAGCCTAGCGCTACACCAGTGCACGTCAAGCAGTACCCTCTCCCAAGAGCCGCAATTGAAGGCATTCATCGCCACCTACAGAGATTACTCGAGTATGGCCTACTGAAAGTATGTCAATCCCCATGGAACACCCCACTTTTGCCAGTAAAGAAACCTGAGACAGATGATTATCGCCCAGTGCAGGATTTGAGAAGAGTAAATGATGCAGTTGAAACTATACACCCAGTTGTACCCAATCCTTACACTTTACTAGGATTGATACCCGCTGAAGCTACCCATTTCACCGTACTAGATTTAAAAGATGCATTCTTTTGCATAAGATTAGCCCCTGTAAGCCAAATATTGTTTGCATTTGAATGGCAAGACCCCATCTCTGGAAGAGGGGGCCAACTCACCTGGACAAGATTACCCCAAGGATTCAAGAATTCACCTACCATCTTTAGTGCTGCACTAAATCAAGACCTTTCAAGCTATCCAGTAGCCCCGGGGAGGAGAGTACTTCTCCAGTACGTGGATGATCTGTTGATAGCTGCCATATCAGAAAAAGAATGTATACGAGCCACCCAAGATCTCTTGCAGTTACTAAATGAAGCTGGATATAAAGTTTCCAGAGCCAAAGCACAACTATGCCAAACAGAAGTGAAATACTTGGGTTTTCGTATTACCCAAGGAAGCAGAAGATTAGGCAGAGAAAGAAAAGAAGCAGTATGCAGAATTCCAACTCCAACAACCAGAAAGCAAGTCAGAGCCTTTCTGGGAGCAGCAGGATATTGCCGAATCTGGATACCCAACTTTGCCCAAATTGCCAAACCACTGTATGAAGCCACAAAAGGAGAAGAGAAGTCACCACTGGAGTGGGGACTTGAGCAGGATACAGCCTTCCAGAAGCTAAAAGAAGAATTGATGTCATCACCAGCACTTGGACTACCAGATGTCCACAAACCTTTCCACTTGTTTGTACATGAAGCACAGGGAAATGCCTTAGGCATGTTGACTCAGAAATTAGGAAATTGGGAACGACCTGTAGCCTACCTATCGAAACAATTGGACCCTGTGGCCAAAGGATGGCCACCCTGCTTGAGAGCAGTTGCAGCTACAGCACTACTAGTGAGTGAAGCAGACAAACTCACATTAGGACAGAACATACGAGTCACTGTGCCACATGCAGTCCTTGCCCTTATGGAACAGAAAGCAAATTATTGGCTCACCAATTCCCGAATGCTAAAGTACCAGAGCATGTTATGTGAGAACCCACAGATACAACTTGAAGTGAGCCATGCCTTGAACCCAGCTACCTTGATACCCATCAGTGAAGAACTCCCAGAACATGACTGTATCGAAGTCATGGAAACTGTGTTCTCTAGTCGACCTGACTTAACAGATGTGCCCATAGACAATCCCGACCAGATCTATTATGTTGATGGGAGCAGTCTCATCCTTGACGGACGACGCTGTGCCGGATATGCAGTCGTCACTCAACACGAAGTAGTTGAATCATCAGCCCTAGCCTCAGGCACATCAGCCCAGAAAGCCGAATTGATAGCACTCACCAGAGCATTGTTGTTAGGAGAAAAACTTGTGCTAAATGTATATACAGATTCCAAATATGCTTTCACTACCTTGCATGCCCATGGAGCTCTCTACAAAGAAAGAGGACTCATTACATCCGGAGGAAAATCAGTCAAATATGGTCCCGAGATATTGATGTTACTTGATGCAGTCTGGGCCCCAACACGTGTAGCTGTCATGCATTGTAGAGGACATCAAGCAGGAAAAGGAGAAGTTGCTCAAGGAAATAGATTCGCAGATGCCTCAGCACGACAAGCAGCTATGACAGGACAGATTGCCCCACAAGCTATGCCAATGCAAGCAGCATTGTTTCCAGTACCCTTGAATCTATGGACCCCACGATATACCACCAAAGAATTAGAATACTATTGTGACAAAGAAGATGGAGTATTGAAAGACGGATGGATTGAGCTGCCACCAGAAGAAGGCAGTCAACCTCCGGGAAGAATAGTAATTCCAGAATTGTTAGGACCAGCCTTTGTTAAAGCTTTCCATGAAGCCACCCATTATGGAAAGAGTGCTATGGAGAAAGCACTCAGACCACATTTCTACATTCCTCTAATGACAACCATATCAGCCTCAGTAGCCCGACAATGTCAAATCTGTGCCAAAAATAATGCCAAGCAAGGCCTTATTACAGCACCCCGAGTTCAGTCAAGAGGTGTGACCCCCATGCACAACCTCCAAGTTGATTTCACCGAAATGCCAAAAGCCAATGGATACCATTATCTACTAGTATTAGTTTGTACTTTCTCTGGGTGGGTAGAAGCATTCCCAACCAGAACTGAGAAAGCCCGAGAAGTTACCAAAGCCTTAATGAGAGAGATTGTCCCCAGATTTGGAATCCCAGCAGTAATAGGGTCAGACAATGGACCCTCATTTGTCTCCCAAGTTACTCAGCAGTTAGCAAAAGCTTTGCAGATACAGTGGAAGCTCCACACTGCATACCGACCCCAGAGTTCAGGGAAAGTTGAGCGAATGAATCGTACATTGAAAGCCCAAATGTCTAAGCTTTGTCAGGAGACACACTTGAAATGGCCCCAAGTGCTCCCCATAGCTTTACTCAGAATACGCTCAGCCCCTGTAAAGTCAACAGGATTTTCCCCTTTTGAAGTTTTGTACGGTAAACCCCCACCAATAGTGCAGGGAGTCAAAGGAAATCTAGCCCAGATTGGTTCAGAAGTAACCAGACAAGAACTCCTAGCTCTTAGTTTTGTTCTGCAGACTCTCCATACGTGGATCCAAGACCAGTTGCCTATCAACTTGACGGAACCCTTGCATCCCTACCAGCCTGGAACTTCGGTGTGGATCAAAGATTGGAAGAAGATACCGTTGGAACCCCATTGGAAGGGACCGTACACCGTCATCCTGTCTACCCCAACTGCAGTAAAGGTAGCCGAGATCGACGCCTGGATCCACCACAGCAGAGTCAAGCCCGCCGCCGATCCTGAACCAGAGCGGTGGACAGCAGAGCAGCACCCTGATGTACCCTTGCGAGTTACTTTGAGACGGCAACCAGCAGCATAGACACGTCATCACAAGTGCTTTGCAGTAGCCAAGTCTTTCGAAGAGGATTGCTGTTTTCCATGCAGCAACAGCTTTGTTTCAACGAACCCAATTTGTGTGTGTGATTTGACACACTACTTCGAGACTACATTGACTAAGCCAGACTTCACAAGCCAACTGGATTGCTAAGTTGGTTAATGTGTGCTGGACACCTTGAGGATCTTCAATCAACACTCAGCACCCGTTAAATTGCTTCATTAGCAAACGGGACGAAGAATAATAGAACGTCGTGATCAAGATCAGCAAGCTGAGGATTCAGAAGAACTCCAATCAACATCAACATGTATCTTTGCTTCTGCTTTGCCTTGGTTGCCTTCTTTGGAGGTTTTGAACAGACTTATGCTCTACCTCCATGCACAGCTTGCATTACTTCTACTAGAACTGGACTGAAAGTAACTCAGACTTTGCTTTACCATTCTTACTATACCTGCAAGGGAACAATAACTCGGTGTATTTATAACACCACTGAACTAAATGTTTGCACTCATGGCAAAATTAAAGCATGCTATAATCCGCATCAGAATCCATCCTATTACACGTTGGAAATAAGATGGAAGGATGCAGATGGACCTATATTAGCTGCTACACCACCACTTAAGGACATTACTAAACCTGCTGTTTTGAATTTTGATGCATGTAATGCTATTAATAGAGATAGTCAGTCCACCTGTGGTACATGGGAGAAAGCGTATCGAAATGACCATAAGTATATGTGTCCAGAAGGTGCTACAAATTGGTGGAAGTGTACAGGTAAAACAGGATCAGGGTATAGTACTGCTACAGCGGCAGATTACTATTGCCCATATTGGGAATGTGTTTTCTATGCTACCTGGAACACTGGTATAACTAATGAGAAGATAGATAAGCGGATGGCTACTCTAACCAAGCCAACCACAAATGATAAATGTCAGAAAGATGCTTGCAACCCCTTACATTTGCGTGTACATAACCCCCATGCATGGAAACAAGGATATAAGTTTGGTTTACGTATTGCAGGAGGAGGAACAGATCCAGGGACCATTGTGTATATTAGATTGAATACCCAAGCCCACAAGTCATCTAAATATCATATTCATAATACCTTTTATGAAGCTATGCATGTAAATAAGTTTGAGATCCCTCACCCTTCACAGAATTTGTTTCTAGAATTAGCCGGAGCAGTAGTATCTAGTCTTAAGATCACAGATTGTTATTTCTGTGGCGGAACCCAAATGGGAGATCAATGGCCCTGGGAAGCCCAAGAATTGAATTATTCCATGATTTACAATCAGACTGAATTACACAAGACAACCAGTGAATGGGTGTTAGCGCACTCAATCGTTGGACGTCTCTGCTTTGCCAGAACTGGACCCCAGTTCACCCAAAAGGTAGGACAGCTGGTCTGTCTTAGCCAGAAATACTATAATGCCACGACTAAAAAGACAGCATGGTGGTCAGGAATCAGACATCCTGAACCTCCTAACCCATTAGCCAGATTTCCTGAACTTGCAGGTCTATGGACTAACCTTGCCAAAGTCCAAGCCTGGCAAGCCCCACCCGGCCTATATTGGATCTGTGGAAACCGAGCATATGCGCAACTCCCACCACAATGGGGAGGAGCATGTGTCTTAGGAACCATCAGACCTTCTTTCTTCCTGTTGAACACTGAACATGGAGAACAATTAGGATACCCTGTATACACAACCCACAAACACAAAGGAGCATCTAGACAGAAAAGAGAGGCCTTACAGATAGGCAAGTGGGAGAAGTGGCAAGGTGATGATTGGCCACCAGAAAGAATTATTGAGTATTATGGACCTGCCACTTGGAATGATGATGGTATGTATGGTTATCGTACCCCAATTTATATGATTAATCGTATTATTCGCTTACAAGCAGTAGTTGAAATAATAACCAATGAAACTAGTCATGCTCTCACGCTCTTAGCTAGACAAAGTACTCAGATGCGCACTGCCATATACCAGAATCGCTTAGCACTTGATTATTTGCTAGCAGCTGAAGGAGGAGTATGTGGTAAACTGAATTTAACTAATTGCTGTTTGAAAATAGATGATAAAGGTCAAGTAGTTGAAGAAATTGCTAAAGATATGCAAAGACATGCTTATGTGCCAGTACAGACTTGGCACGCCTTGAAATTTCCTAATTGGTTTGCTAACCTTTTCTCTTGGCTGGGAGGATTTAAGACTTTCGTTATCTTAGTGCTAATCCTTGTTGCTGTTGTTCTTTGCTTACCATGTTTAATCCCATGTTGTATGCGCTCCCTTCATAGTGCTATTGATAGTACAGTAGAGCGGAAGACCGCAACTAGAATAATGGCTTTATACAAAGTCAGCCCTAGTGGAACTAGTAAGAATCCTTTAATCAGGATTTGAATCCTCTGGAAAGTGATTTAATTCTCACACCTTATTAAGTAATAGGGTGAGATTAATCAAAGGGGGGAATGTGGCAGGTGCAGGCCTGTGACCCACGGTGTCTGACATAGGCAGGCCAGCATGGCTAGCTTGACCTGTAAATGAGGCCTGTGGAGAGGCATATAGGATTGCACATCCCCCAATATGCTGCTATTGTAAGAAAGAACTCAGTAGAAATATTAAATTAGCTTAGATAAGCAGAATTGCAGAATTAAGAAATGGAAAAATACAGAAAAGATGTGTTTTAAAGTTACTGATAAGAAAAAGTACATTTGCAGAGAAATATTGAGGAGTGCTGACAGATGAGTTACAGAACCTTGCTCTTCTACACGCACAAATGGTCCCATAGCCTTGAAAGTGTGAAAGTAACAAGTTGATGAACTGACCATTGTAATTGGGACTAGAAGGGGGGCAGGCAGGTGTCATGCCTACAGAAGCCCACAGAAGGAACATAATTGGAGAAACTTATCAGTACCGGGACCAATAGAGGGGCTACGGGAGGTACGGGAGCGTACCGGGACCAATGAAATGTTTTTCTATACCTAGAATGGAACAGAAGTCTATAAAAGTTGTTGTAATGCTTGAAAACTTCGCTCAGCCATTTTGAAATTGCCTTGCTTGAGACTTGTGCACAAATAAATGATTTGGACCTTCTGAACAGACTCCTGGTATCATTGGTTTGTCTGCGCTTTGCTGCTACAGTCAAATGTAGAAGTGACTAAGGACAGAGTGAGTGTTCTCAGAGAGGGGAGGGAGAGGAATGGCACACTGCACGAATATGTTGAAGAGATCCAAAAAAGTGGCAGACAAGGGTGGATATGTGCTCATGGAAAGAGAGAGGGTTGT
The DNA here is from genome assembly GCA_033557465.1 of Ichthyophis bannanicus. Classification (NCBI taxonomy): domain Eukaryota; kingdom Metazoa; phylum Chordata; class Amphibia; order Gymnophiona; family Ichthyophiidae; genus Ichthyophis; species Ichthyophis bannanicus. The sequence goes on along the minus strand of CM066031.1, from coordinate 1,073,640,389 downwards.
CCATGGTTACCCCAAGGTAGCAGATGAAGGTGGCGAGAGGGATAGTAGAGTATGCGATTAAGGGGGCCAATGAGGGGCAAGTGATTCTGAAGGTGAACCAAAGGACGGCAGATTTAGCGGTATTGAGATGGAGAAAATTTGCAGATAGCCAGGAGGATACTCGGAATAATCAGGAGTTCATAGGGATTACATTTTTCTTTTTCTTTATTTCCTCTTTTGTAATTGTAATAACCCTTAATGTAACCCCTAATGTAAACCACTTTGATTGAAGGAAAAGGTGGTATATAAATCTGGATAAATAAATAAATCCAGAGTTGTGAGGTTGGTGTGGTAAAGCAAGATGATATCATCAGCATAGAAATATGCCGATATGCTAGATTGTTGGATGATGAGTTCAAGGGGAGCCAAAAAGATGTTAAACAGAACGGGGCCAGGACAGAGCCTTGCAAGACACTGCAGGTGAGAGGCGTAGGTGGGGAGGTGGAGGAACTGGCTTGAAAAGAGAGAACGCACAGAAAGGAAGGACCAGAACCAGAGGAGAACAGTGTTACGGAGTTTGAAGTCGTGGAGATAAGAAAGAAGGGTAGAGTGGTCAACCAGATAGAAGGTGGAGGAAAGTTCCAGGGAGACAGCAAGGGGTATGTTTACTTAACTGCGGTAACGTTACATACTGCGTGTGATGCAATGTTAACGATCGTTAGGTAATGTTAACGCGCGGTATGTAACGTTAACGCGCTTTATGTAACGTTAATGCGCGTTTACGTTACTTAACGATCGTTAACGTCCCCGGCCGTGGTAAACACCGCAGAAGGTGGAGAGAGGGCGGAGAGAAGGGGTCAATGGGCGGAGAGTGGGCGGGGAGAGACCCCTTTCACACTAATGCGCTGAACTGAAGGGCTGAATCCTACCGTGAATAAAAAACTGCCGTTAGATGCACATTTGCAGGAGAGAGAAACCATTTAAGTGTCAGCAATGTACAGCCTAGGCAGGGAGCCCAAGAAAAGTGATAGTAGTGCTCCATTTTCAGCAACACCATAGTGCCAAAGTATGAATGGCCACTATGGCGATGGTGCAAATGGGGCATAGGGGGCCGCAGGCGGGACATGTAGCATGGGCAGCTGGGGTACAGGGTGGACCAGGCGGGCGCCTAGGTGGCACATAGGAACATAGAAACCGGAAATCAGCAAGACAGCAGCTGACCAAGGCCAAACACAATCCACCTATATCTACCTGGTTCAACCTAGCCAATAGTTGCTAGGGCACTGACCTGACATCCCCCCAGCCATCCTGCCCCCATGTGGAAGGGACATAATATTGGTAGGCAGTGATGGGGGGGGGATGTGAGGATGTCCATGTATACCCCCCCCACCCTGGGATCTGCTCCCTAGGCGGGTGCCTACCTACACAGTGGATGGCCTGGGACTGCGCGCTACCAGCACCGACAGCAAATGGCCATGTCAGCTTGGCGGGGGGGTGCCTGTGCTGGAGGGGGCAGTGCCACCTCCCTGCAGTGGACTTAGGCCATTCCCTGCATCAGTACGTGGTGTGCAGTGCAACATACAAAGTCTGGCTGAGGAAAAGTACAGGTAGCCCCAGGGTGATGTGGGCCCTTTGGGGTATGTAGTATATACCACTGTGACCTATAAAGGCACTGCTACACACACCTCATGCAATTCTAGGAACCCCTCTGCCCTGATAACAGCTGCCCATGTCAGCCAGACCCTAACACGGGGTACACACTAATCTGGCTGGTGTCTGGTCCCACAGGGCCACATGTGACTGCAGGATACAGATGGACACCAAATTACCTTTAGCTGTACTGCAAGGAACACCTGTCACACACTGGTAGGGATGGGGATGTACAGCAGGACCTATCTCTAGCACCACATGTACTGCGGACCTAGTGCTGGGCACCCATCCTATCCCTCAGGGTGAACACAGAACCTGCACAATGGCATGGTCTGTAGCTAGTCTGTGCCAGTATCACGCACTGTCAGTTTGTCTTTCCAAGCTGAGGAACCGGAGAGGTGCAGACCCCATTTGGTGATCAGCTGTAGACTGCTATTCAGCATGTGCATTGCATCATGGGTATGGTGGGGTTACCCTATCCTGGTACTCAAAGCAGACAATTTGTGTGGTGACCTGCAGTCCTTCTGTACCCAGACATTGCTGTGACATATACTATGGAGGTATAGCCTACTGGTTAATACAATGCCATTCTTGGCAGTGTTCATTGGTTCAGTTCCTCATTGTTCCCTCCTCTCATGCCTGTCCTACTCAAATAGTGTGCACGCCTGTAGAGGTCATATTTTTGCAGATCTGTGCTTCCAGCCCATAATGCCCTTGCCACAATTGCCAACATTCCCTCGGTCTGTCTATCTGCGTCTGTCAGCTGTGTAGAGTCCTGTCTGCCAGTGCAGGCTGCCACCCCATGTCATACCCTTTCCTGCATTGCGCCTCTTCATGCTTGCCTCGCCTGTGCCTGATCTGCATGGCACCACCACTCCTCTGTCCACCCATCATTGTAACTATCCTGCCACCTCTGCCTCCACTGGGGGACACGTATTCCCATTGTCTGCCACCAACTGTTTTTCTGTTACTTTACATTGCCAACACCCTGTGCTGTGGTACAGCTGCCCCACCATGTTTGTCATCAGTACTGGCAGGCACATGGGATGCCCGCAGATATGGCAGGTCCAGCGGCTCCCACTTCTCCCTCCTTCACTCACTTGTTCATTGCCTTTCCTGAGTGCTCTATCTAGTGTTAGGGCTACCTCTGTCTCTGTTCCGCACAGGTCATGCATGTCACCCTGAGGCACCTTGCAGTCCCTAGGGCACACTAACCTAGGACACAATAACCTTGTTAGGCCACCTTAACCTATGGTTCCATAGCCCAGGTTGCCTTCTGCGGTGCCTTGTCCTAGGGTGCCTAATATGGCGCTTAGCCTAGGAGGCCCTATAGGGCGCCTTATAAGGCACCTTACAGGGCACCTTACTAGGCACCTTATAAGGCACCTTACATGGCACCTTATAAGGCACTTACAAGGCGCCTTATAAGGCGCTTTACAAGGTGCCTTACAAGGCGCCTTACAACGTGCCTTGCAAGGTGTCTTACAAGGCGCCTTGTAACGCTCGTTAGTCTAAGGTGCCTTGTAATGCGCGTTAGCTGTCAGCTTGCTGTAACGATGCAACGCCCATGCCTTTATATGGGCATCTCTACCTTTACTGCAGAACCTAACGCAAGTGACATTACAGCAGTTTAGTAAGCATACCCCCAAGAGTGATATCACCGCAATTGTGAGAAGTGTGGAGCCTGTTTAGAAGATAGAGGAGAATGGTTTCTGTGCTGTGACCTGGCCTAAATCTGGATTGACGGGGGTGGAGAGAGCAAGTGGAGTTGAAATGAACAGACAATTGTGCAAAAAACTGTTTTTCTAATACCTTTGAGAGAAAAGGTAGATTTGAGATGGGGTGCCAGTGAGCCAGAATGGTGGGGTCTATGGCTGGATTCTTAAGAATAGGGCAGAACAGGGTATATTTCCATAGGGAGGGGAAAGTACCAGAAAAGAGGCTAGAATTGAACATTCAGAGGACATATGGGAGGAGGGCAAGGGAGAGTTCAGGGAGCCAATGGGAGGGGACTGGATCGAGAGGGCAGGTGGTCTTGTGAGAGGACAAAAGGACTTTGGACGGTTCTGATAGAGAAACTGGATGAAAGGAGGACCATACGTGGGACACGGAGGGAGTGGACAATGAGGGGGGGGGGAAAGGGGGCGAGTAGCATGCAGGGGATGAGGATAATGGTGGAGGACATGTAAGAAACTGGGTGTGCAAGGTAGAGGCTTTGTCGGAGAAATAGGAAACAAGAAGGGCAGGGTCCGGAACCGTGGAGCAATGAGCCAGGGATGCGGAACTGTGGGGGGTGAATAGGGAGCAAATAACATGATAGAGTTGTTGGGTGGAGCTGACAGATAAAGAGGTTAAATTGGAGTAGTAGGTCTTATTCATGTCAAGGGCCAAGGTTTTATATTGATAGTGACGATACCAGAAATGAGATAGGGAGCTGGGGAGGGGTATTTATGCCAATGTCACTTAGCATGCCGGAGGTAAGAGCGGAGAAGGAGAAGGGTGGAATTGTACCATGGGTGATGGTTAGGAGGACGTGAAATAGGAGAAGGGTGAAGAGGAGCTACTTGATCTAGGGAGGAAGTCAGTGAAGTGTGCCAGGACTGAACATGGGCGTCAGCGGGAAGGGATGCGAACTCTGAAGGGAATAGGGTATCACCAGAGGGGAAGTGCTGAAAGGTGTTAGATGTATTGCGGCATTTGAGCCGGGGTGGTGTGGAAGAAGTCAAGGATGCAGATGGGGAGGGTGTAAGACAGAAAGAGAACATAAGAACATAAGATATGCCATACTGGGTCAGACCAAGGTCCATCAAGCCCAGTATCCTATTTCCAACAGTGGCCAATCTAGGTCATACGTACCTAGCAGTTTCCCCAAAAGACACAGGTTCCGCAATGCTTGTACTGGGTCAAGCATTGATATTCTGGGTCCCTTCTTAATAATGGTTTATGGACCTTTCCTCCAGGAACTTGTCCAAACCTTTTTTAAACCCAACTACACTAACAGCCTTTACTACATCCTCCGGTAACAAATTCCAGAGTTTGATTACATGTTGAGTGAAAAAATATTATATTAGTCTTAAATAGTTTACCCTGTAGCTTCATTGCATATCCCCTAGTCTTTCTATATTCTGATAACGTAAACAATTGATCTACGTTTACCCGTTCCACTCCGTTTATTAATTTATGGATTTATATCATATCTCTCCTCAGCCGTCTCTTTTCCAGATTAAAGAGCCCTAACCTTTTTAGCCTTTCTTCATAGGAGTATCCTTCCATCCCCTTTACCATTTTGGTGGCTCTTCTCTGAACCTTTTCTAATAACGCTATATCCTTTTTAAGATACGGCGACCAGAATTGCACACAATATTCAAGGTGCGGTCTCACCATGGAACAATATAGAGGCATTATAATATCCTTTGTTTTATTTTCCATTCCTTTCCTTATGATACCTAGCATTCTATTTGCTCTCTTGGCCGCCGCTGCACACTGGGCCGAGGGTTTTAACATGTTATCCACAATGACGTCTAAATCTTTTTCCTGGGTGGTGGTTCCTAATGTGGAACCTTGCATCGTGTAACCATAGTTTGGGTTGTTCTTCCCTAGGTACATAACTTTGCATTTGTCCACATTAAATTTCATCTGTCATTTTGATGCCCAGTCTTCCAATTTATCAAGATACTCTTGCAATTTTCCACAATCCTCTTGGGTTTTAATAACTTTATATAGTTTTGTGTCATCTGCAAATTTGATAACCTCACTCGTTATTCTACTTTCCAGGTCATTTATGAATATGTCAAAAAGCAGCGGACCCAGCACAGATCCCTGGGGTACACCACTATTCACCTTTCTCCATTGGGAAAATTGGCCATTTAGCCCTACGATCTGCTTTCTATCTTTTAACCTGTTCCTGATCCACAATAGTACACTGCCTCCTATCCCATGACTTTTTAGTTTTGCCAAAAGTCTCTGATGAGGGACCTTGTCAAAGGCTTTCTGAAAGTCCAGATACACTATATCAACCGACTCACCTTTGTCTACCTGTTTATTCACTCCTTCAAAAAAACATAACAGATTAGTAAGACAAGATCTTCCTTGTCTAAAGCCATGTTGGCTGTCTCCCATTAGGCCATGACTATCTACATGCTGAGTAATTTTATTTTTTATGATGGTTTCTACCATTTTTCCCGGTACTGACGTCAGGCTCACCGGTCTGTAGTTCCCGGATCACCCCTGGAACCCTTTTTAAAAATTGGCGTTACATTGGCGATCCTCCAATTTTCAGGTATTAGAGATGATTTTAATGATAGTTCACAGATTACTAATAGCAGGTCTGCAATCTCATATTTCAGTTCTTTCAACACCCTTAGATGTATACCATCTGGCCCAGGTGATTTGCTACTCTTCAGATGGTCAGACCATGGGAGGGGAATAATGGAAATTATTGAGTGGATAAGGGGAAAGCAGTGGGTGTGAGGATGAGATCTAGGGTATGTCCAACTGAATGTGTGGGACAAATAATGTGCTGATGTAAGGAGAGATCTGAGAGAAGAATGAGGAGGGTTCTATCTCTAGAGATCCTGGGAGAGTCTGGGTGGATATTTAAATTGCTGAGGATCATCAGATGAGGGTTTGATAGTGACATTTCGGAGAGAGTGAGCAGTAGGGAGTCCCAGAGATTGGGATGAAGCAAGGGAGGAGCATACAGTAGTAGGATATGATTAGAGGGGTTGGAGTCAAGATAAAGTAGCAGAGATTCTGGTTAGTGGAGGGCAGGGGAGGAGATCCCGTGAAGAGGTATGGAGGAGTGATAGAGGGCAGCGACTCCCCTGCCACACTGGCCAGAGCTGGAGGTAGACAGAGCAGAGAAGTTGGGTGGGAGGCAATGGACCAAGAGGGGGTCATCATCATCACCTAACCAGGTCTTGGTGAGAAAAAGGATATCGATGTCATGATGTGAGATAGTATCATGGACAAGCACAGTCTTCGAGTGTAAGGACCTGCAATTATGGAGAGCCATGGTCAGAGTGAGGAAAGAAGGAACAGCAGGCGAGGGGAGAGAAGTGATGGAAAGGGTGCAGGTAACAAGATTGCTGTTCACCCGTGCAGCGGAGCCAGATATAATAGAGGTTGTATCATGGGGACATCAGCCCCAGCGGACGGAGATCACCACCATGGAAGAGTAGACGGAAAGCAGCCAAAGGTGCAAGAGGAGTGAGAAAGCAGGACTTACCCGACTGGTAAGGGGAGTGAAGAAGCAGTGCAACAGTCCTGGAAGGGAGACGGAGTAGGCATTGGAAGGTGGGCAAGGCCTCCAGAAGTATGCCCAAGGAGCAGGCATCCACCCACGGTGCAGGATGTGACCCACGGCACCTTAATACTGTGAGGCTGGACCGGAAGGAGCACAGTCACGTTTCAGGCGGCTGTGTCACTTCTGGCATCGGAGGTAAGGGAGTTGCAAAAAAAACCCTTGCAGTCCAAGGCAGCAGGGTACCTGAGGAGGATGGAGGGAGACGTCAGTGGAGGAATGCAACACAGGCAAACACAGCAGTAATAGCAGCATTAAAATGGCTTCCTGGTTATCGCTGGGTGCCACCACTGGAACATCCCAATGCCAGCTGGCTAACATAGAGGGCACATAGAGAAACCACACCGAGATATTCAACGGCACTATTCTGGCCAAAGTGATTAACGTGGTTAGGAGGTTTATGGACCACATTAATCCATCTCAATATTGGGCCCACAATTTATTACTTCAAGGCCCAATATTCAAAGGCACTTGGTAGCAGCAGCTGCTTACCAGATAAGGGTCAGTGATAACGACATTCAGCAGCACTAGCCAGATAACGCCACTGAATACCCCCTCTCACCACCACGTCACTGGGGGAGTCTGAGAGTGGGGACAAGGGCTGTCCCTGGTTTTATCTGATCAATAGTGATATTCAGTCCACTAACCAAACAAATTTCATAAAGTTAAGCCACAAGAAAAGGTAGGGTCTAACGTCATGCAGTTTGCTATCTACAGAGTGGCCCAAAAAAAGTGAGAACATCTCGTAGTATATAAGTTATTTAAAAATTCAAAAAGACAGATGTAAACGATTGACAAATTAAAAAAACAAAGATGGCGACCGGAAATTGTCGAAATAAAGACGTTATATAGCTAAAAAAGGTAAATAAGTAAACTATTTAAGCTTTTAATTTACGAGATGTTCTCGCTTTTTTTGGGCCACCCTGTACATTGTGCTACCGGTCAGCACTGAAACCAGATAGTGAGGGAGGGGGATAACCAGATTCTAGCGCTGAATATCTGATTTCACGTCAAATGCCACAATCATTGCTTCAAAATATGCAGTGTTTAAATTTTAGTCCCCAACGTTTTACTCCCTTGATTGCTGCAAGATGCTCCAAGCAAGGAACAACAGTATTTACATCATCACAATAAAAAAAATTACAATGATTGGTAAAGAACAAAAGAATAAAAAAGAAAAATCTTACAAAACGTCACCAGTAATACTTAAATAACATCCTGACCCAAGAACCAGAACAATGTCTTTATGAAAAAAGCATCAAAGCTCCATGCATTTTACATTTTTCAAATGCAGCAATTGTAACAGCTAGCACCACTAAGAACAACACCCAGCAAAAAAGCAAAAGCTGTTCACAGCAAGCAATCATTAAAAATATCAGTTAAAAACCTTCTTAAAAGCCAATCTTCCTCTTTCAAGAAAGGCAAAGCAGCCTTTAGATTCCCTAGCTTTTAATGGTAATAGATTCCATCCGGGTCACTGTTTCCTTCAAAGAAGGAGTGACCAGCAAAGAAGCCTCTGATTATCTCAGCATTTCAGATGGATACATAAAAAGAAAGGTGTTCAATCAGATTTAATCCCATCCCGTGTGAAGATTCAAGAACTAAATACAGTTGTGGTGGTCAACATTATTGGCACCCTTGCAGTTTCACCATTTAATGTCTCCTAAAAAAAGTGGCCAGTGAAATGGCTTTGGACTCTATATGCACACATATTTGACACAAAGAATCAAATAAAAGAAAATCAATTAAAAAAGGAAATAGTAGGAAACAGTATAAAAACCAGGACATGATAATTAGCACACTTACATACAATTCAAATCAGTTTGAACAGAAGAATCACATTCCCATTGCAGTAAAATTAGACACACCTGTGATCAATTGTCAGTAATTACATGACTTGAATCAACCAATATGAATGATGGCTCCAATGTTTAAAATGGACACATTCACTCCCTGTTCCATTTTCACAATGGTAAAGACAAGAGAACTGCCTGAGACTATCAGAAAAGCCATTATCCTCAAACATCAAACTTCAAAGGGGTTACAAGGCCATCTCCAAACACCTTGGGATTCATGAGTCTACAGTTCGCAATGTTATTAAGAAGTTTTCTGCTCATGGAACTGTCAAGAACTACCCAGGATGTGGTGGGAAGAGGAAAATTAATCCAAGAAGCCTTCAAAGGTTAGTGCAAACCTCTGGAAAAACACCACGTACAACATCCAAAGAGTTTAAGGCTGACCTCGAGCAATCTGGCGTGGTGCTTTCAACCCGCATCATATGCATCACACTAAACAAAAAAGAACTTCATGGACGAAGGCCAAGAAGGACCCCACTGCGATATAAAAAGGCACGCCTGATCTTTGCCCAAACCTACCTTGTAAAACCAGAATCCTTCTAGGAAAATGTTCTGTGTACAGATGAAACCAAACTTGAATGCAGACCAGCGATACATTTACAGATGAAGAAATGACGCTTATAAGACAAGAAACACCATTCCTACAGTTAAATATGGTGGAGGTTCCATGATGTTGTGGGGTTGTTTTGCTGCCTCAGGAACTGGAGGTCTGGAATTTATTAAAGGAATTATAAAGTCAGAGGACTACCAAGATATTTTGGAATGAAATGTGCTACCTAGGGGTATATTTACTAAAACCCCGCAAATGTGTGAGGTGCGGTAGTGTGCGGCTGCCATATAAGGAGTGGGCGTTCCAGTCTAGAAAAAGAAAAAAAACGGGAGTAAACGATCGCACATGTGCGCGGCGCGCTAAAGTGCGCTGTGCACATTAGCGCGTGGGAAGGCTAAGTGGCGCGCTGATGTATAAGCACAGGGACAGAAGCACAGCACAATGGTTAAGACCTAACCACTGGTGCAGGAAGCATGGGTTTAATCCCCCACTGTGCCCAAAGAAGAAGACTGGCTGAGGCATTACCTATTATGGGTAATAGTGCTTTAGAAGGCATTTTATTTTCGGCGGCATAACGCGGTGCGCTGATGTGAAGCACAGGAACTTATTTTCGGCGGCATAACGCGGTGCGCTGATGTGAAGCACAGGAACTTATTTTTGGTGGCATAAGGCGGCGTGCTGATGTGCCAGCACAGAAACAGAGCCACAGCACAATGGTTAAGACACTGACCAATGGTGCAGGGATCATGGGTTCAATCCCCCACTGTGCCCAATGAAGAAGGCTGGCCAAGGCATTACCTGTTATAGGTAATATTGCTGTAAGGGGCATTTTATTTTTATTTTAATTAGTGCTGCCAGCAAACACACCCTCAAAGTTTTGTAACATAAGGTGCTGCATAAGGCGCCTCATAGGGTACCCCAGAGGGCAGATTTTAAAGTGCACTGTCTGCCACGGCACCCTACAATGTTGCTGAAAGGGTGGCCTATAGGGCGCCATATAGGGTGCCCTATGAGGCACAGCAAGGTCATAGCACTGTGTTTGATGGCAGCACTGTGCATTTAAACACATGGAAATCTGAAGTAGGTGCGCTGACATGCAGGGAGGGACAGCAGTGTAGCACAATGGTTAAGGCACTGACTGCTGATACAGTGGTCATGAGTTTGCTCCCCAGTGTGCCTAATATTTAAGGCTGGCTGAGGCATCAGCTTTGCAACATACATATTGTTTCCTACAGCACTTTATTTGTATTTTATTATTTGCTGCCAGCAAACACGCCCTCACGTGCCGTAACTGAAGGTGCTGCATAAGGCACCCTATAAGACACTCCATAGGGCACATTATAAAATGCACTGTCCGCCACGGCACCCTAAAATGTCCCCTATAGGGCACCCTATAAGTCACTCCACAGGATAACGTATAGTGCACCTTATATGGACGGTAACCATAAGGTGCCCTATAGGGCGCCCTATAAAGCGCCCTCTGAGGCACCTTATGGGTACAGTACGCTGAGAGTGTTTTTGCTGGCAGCAATAATGTACATTAAAAAGAGATAATGCTTTGAGCAGCCCTATCAAATAACCCCACTATGGGTTTGAACCCATGTCCTCTGGTTCCACAGGCAGTGAAGCAACCAGTGGGCTACAGCTCTATAACTGCTAGCAAGCCCCTGGCTGACTGCAGAGGGACTGCATGTCACCACACAGACAGTCTGCTGTGGTCACCAGGATAGGGTTAGCCCACCTGTACCCATGATGCACTGCACATGCAAATCAGCTGTCCACAGATGAACACAAGATGGGGTATGCACCCCCACAGCACCTCGGCCTGGTAGGGGGAATTGACCATGTGCACCCCCACAGAACCTCGGCCTGGTAGGGGGTACTGACCGGGTGTTTTACTGGCACAGAGTAGCTACACACCGTCACATTGTGCGGGTACAGTGCTCACCCTGAGGGTCGGTGAGGTGCCCAGCACCTTCCATAGCAGACAGGCCATGCTGCAGGTCCCCAGCAGTGCTAATGTGGGAGATAGGTAGTTTCTGCACAAACACCTTGGATATATCTGTTTGTCTTAGTCAGGTGTAGCCCCCATGGACTCCCAGGAGGATCATGTACCACCACCCTCCTCCAGGGCTGAGGGTGGCAAACAGGGTCTCCCATCAACAGATCTACATTCTACCTCCCTACAATGGTGGCAGTAGCAGGGACCATCAATCCCATACCTGCTGGAGGACAGACACCCATCAATGCAGCTCGGTACACATCCATAACACAATAGCAGATAGACATTAGGCCTGGATATGCTAAAGCGGCACCCCAGCACTATCTGATATTCTCCTACAGCAAGCCCTCAGCCACTGCACCCTGCAAGGTGCTCCATCAGGACACAGCTCCGTGCTCCCCGAGCCGGGTAGAGCACACCTGGGCAGGAACCGCCAGTCCAATCGGGACTGTGGGAGGCGGAGCCAACGGGGCAGATCGCACCCAAAAGAAGCCGCCGTCAGGCAGGCCCGCGCCTGAGGGCCTCGCCAGAGGGCCCTTTGGCGTGGCCCTTAGGCGAAGGCCCCACCAGTGCAGCAACAGTCTAATCTGCACCGCAGGACAGCGATCACCACACCGCACAATCGATCTCAGACACCGTCGAATCAACATCGGACACAGAGTGCCGCCGCCACCGCACAGTCTAATTCTACAGCTACAGGCCGGGACCTTAAGACCCAGCACAAAGTGCATGCATTTCTCACAGGTACCTGGTCACATTGCTGCCTTTTGCTGAATGCCTTCTCTCTATCAAGTAGCTGTAAACATGACCATATTGATGCTATCTGCTGCATGCTCCTTTACCTGAATTACTGTGAAGAATTGACACTGTACCGCTTCTAACTGCATACTGTTACAAGTATCATCGCTAATCTGCTATACTGTATTCTGCTAAACTGCATACTGTTACAAGTATCATTGCTATTCTGATACATTGATTCACTTTCAACTTGAATACTGCTAAGACTACCCTAGTTACGCTGCTATACAGAAACAGAACAACACGTCCAGATAGGCACCATGTTCTCACCATCACTACATACCCTTGTAGCATGTTACTTGCTACTTGCCCTCACTCATCTTTCCCAAGCCCTTACCTATAACCCAATCCCTGTCCTACATGCCTCAGGTAGGAGACATTACTTGCCTCCCCGCCCACATCCCGATAAACAGGGACAAGCCTTACACATCCATCTAATCTACGTCGCCATCCAACAAACTCAACCTCTGAAACCAGCGACTCACGCCCCCCCCAACAACCTGAAATGTGCACTCATCAACGCACGATCCATCCGCAAGAAATGGCCTGCAATCACCAACTTACTAGCCGAACATGATCTTGACATCCTATGCATCACAGAGACATGGATGTCCACATCAGACTCTGTCCTCCTCCATCAACACGTCCCCCCTAACTTTGCCATACACTCATGTCACAGGACTGACCGAACTGGAGGTGGAGTAATCATCCTCACTAAGGAGAGCTTACAATTTAATCCAATCAATTCCAACAGTACCCCCCATCTCGATTATCTTTCCATAGCCAACAAGTACCACACTATCAACCTGGTATATAGAACACCTTCCCCAATACCAGATGACCTATCAGCAATTGTTGACCTTGCATGCAACCCATGCAAAACTCGTACGGCAAACTGGGTGTTAGGAGACTTCAACCTCCCTGCCCTGCAAGACACCCAAGCCAATGCATTCCTCGATGCCCTCAAAGCGCTGGGATACACCCAACTAGTTAACTACCCCACACACATCAGGGGAAACACATTAGACTTGGTATTTGCCCCTCAAATAGCCAACTACCCCTCCCAAAAGTTCAATCTTTCACTGAGCTCAGTACCATGGTCTGACCATAGTCTGATCAGATTCCTACTGCCGTCCCTTCATGGAACAAACTATCCCACAACCCCAACCAACGAACCCATCCCTACTCATATACGCTACCGTCCATTCAACGAGCAGGAGATCATTGAGCGAGCGCACCCCCTCCTTGATCCACCCGAACTCAGCCTCGACGACATGATAACATTATGGAACAAGTGCCTCAATGCAAAAATCGATGCTTCTCCTACCAAAAAGAATTACAGCGGTAGAAAGAAAGCACCCTGGTATTCGCCTGAACTTACGGAGTCTCTTCGACGGTTGCGTCAACTTGAAAAACGATGGCGCAGATCAAGAACAACTGAGAGCCTGGAGGCATACAACGTCCACCTCGATGAACATAGAACAGCAGTCTCCGCAAGAATGAAACACCACCACTCAGAAGTATTAATGAGAGCCATAAACAAACCGCGAGAGCTTTTCAGTATAGCCAAAAATTTAGCTCACGATCCTTCCCCGAACCAAACAAACCTACCCGACCCCCAAGAATACGCAGATTATCTACGCTCAAAGTCGAGCCAACCCGTTACCCCTGAAAACAATCACCACCCAGAAGAACTAACATTGCTATCATTCTACTCCTCCCCGCAAAATGAGACAGTAGATGATCATGGCATTCTCACCTCCTTCTCCCCTCCAACAGCAAGGGAGATCCAAAATATCATCACAGGCATAAACACCACTACGGCACCAAGTGACCCATGCCCCGCACACTGGGTAAAAGCGCTAAAATCAGATCTCAGCCCATTTCTCTCCAACCTAATAGAAAAATCTTTCACGTCTGGGACATTTCCACTTGACCTGAAGCAAACCTCTATAAAACCGCTACTGAAGAATAAAAAGCTCGACCCTACAAAAATGGATTCATACAGGCCAATATCGAGCATTCCGCTCCTAGCTAAAATTATGGAAAAAACAGTCCAACAGCAACTGACCCATCACATTGAAAACAATGCTCCCCTTGATTACTCTCAGCATGGATTCAGATCATCTCATGGAGTGGATACCCTACTTACTACGCTCTTCAACACCCTTACCACCGGTCTCGATAACATCAGAAAGGGTTTTGCTCTCATCTTTCTGGACATCGCAGCCGCCTTTGACTCGGTTGACCACAGAATACTCCTATCCCGCCTTGCCGAGAAGGGTGTCCGAGGCAATGCTCTAGCGTGGTGCGCCTCATACCTGAGTAACAGATGGCAGCATGTCCGCTCTGGCCTCTCTCTATCGGAACCTTTCCAGCAAGAAAAAGGCATCCCACAAGGGTCATCCCTCTCAGCCCTCTTATTCAATGTCTACATGCAGCCCATCTGCAGCCTCATTCGGTCATTGAACATAAACTGCCTAGTATATGCTGACGATGTACTAATGTTCACCCCAATAGATACTGACCATCCAAATCTTGACCAGCTCTCCTCCTGCTTTAACGCTATCTCTGACTGGTTACGCACTCAAATGCTCCGAATAAATCTAAAAAAACCAGACGTCCTATTCATCGGAAGAGATCATTCATTCACCCCCCCTCCTTCAATCAAGGTGGGCAACGCTGACATCATCTCCAAGACAACGATCAGATATCTTGGAGTAACTTTGGACCAGCGCCTTGACATGCATGCCCACATAGATAATACCATCAGGACAATCTACCATAAAATACGAACGCTACGCCTCTTGAAGGACACCCTAGAACCAAATGACTTCCGAACAGTCTTCCAGGCCATCATAATGCCCCACTTCGATTACGCCAATTCTATCCTACTTGGCCTCCCAAAAAGCTCGACGAATCCTTTACAGCTAGCTATGAACACCGCAGCAAGAACCCTATACGAAGCAGCTCGTAAAGACCACATTACCCCTATCCTGAAGAGCCTGCACTGGCTCCCCATACAACACCGGATCACATTCAAGATCTTAACCATGACATTTAAAGCAGTTCATAGAATCACCTCAACCACCTTGTCAGACCTGATACAACCCACCGCAGACAACAGATTAAGAAGAACCAAGTCCTACAATACCATTCTGCTCCCAAAAGCTATCACTAAATGTAACAAGTCAACAAGTAGAAGGGCCTTTGCCTTGTTTGCACCCTCCAGCTGGAATTCTCTCCCAGCAGAAATCCGGACCATAAACAACCTCACCCAATTCAGAAAGGCCGTCAAACACTACCTATTTCAACAGCACTTCTGTAACTCTGACAACATTACCTAGACAGCATTACACGACCCAACAGTCCCTCATCCCATAGCCGCCGAACTAATCTCTAATCTAACTTTCAATTACATAGAACCACCCCTTGCAGGGCTGGTACTACAAATCCATCTATGATGCAACCCTCTTTATGTAAATAGTGTATAAAGTTCACCTGTTATCCAAGTTGGAATTCCCTGTTATATGTAAGTTCAATGTCTGATTGTTCCACATTGTACAAACCTGTTCATTGTAAACCGCGCTGATTCCGAATAGTGCGGTATAGAAAAACTAATAAATAAATAAATAAATAAATAAATAAATACCAGCTGCAAACAGTCTGCTGGCTAGTCCATAGTGCATGTTCCTGGTAGAAATGCATGCACCCAGTACTAGGATGTCAGCATACAAACAAGCAGATAGGTCAGTGACTGGGCCCCAAAAGGGAACCCATAATTATCACATGAAAAGAATACTATATAGCACTATGGGGGTGCCTAGCCATGCTGTGGTCACTGCACAGTCAGGGTGAGAGTGATCTCCCAGTAGGACATGCTGAGGCCACCCTGTCTGTGTAGGTGGTGGCCGGGCACTAAAATGTTCCAGCCAGTGCCCTATGCCCTGTGCAGATGCATCCTGGCCAGGCCACCCTGTCCGGGCTATACCCATGGTACCTTGCTCCTCATTATGCACATTGGCAGGCCAATACTGCAACAGTGCTGGCAGTGTGGGCTGTGGAGGGTGTTTGCAGCCACCACACACTGTATAGACAGACACACACACCCACACCTATGCCAGCATTGTGCTACTATAGAGGAGTTTAGCAGCCCTGGCCACCACACCAGTCCTGGGCACAGTACAGGCATGGATATGGTACGCAATACTGTTGGGGGTCACTCCCCAGGGTGGTAAACACTGTCAGAGACCAGACTTGAAGCACACACCGCAGACATCAGAAAGATTGTTATGATGGAGCTCAATCAGCAAACTGTGCTTAACGTAGGAATTGCTATCTGCCAGTACTCATAGCAAACGTTTGATAGCTGTGTACTGTCTACCCAGGTGTAGTGTGGCATTGCTAAGGTATGCAAGTGCTATTATTGGGATATGCATGCAGGGCCCAATGTCCTGCCTCTCCAGGAGGCATTGGCCAATGGGGCCTGTGGGTGTGGGTGTGTCTGCCCCTGTTGGCTTCTGCTTTACGGCAGAGGTTCCCAACTCCAGTTCTGGTGTGCCAAACACTGTTCGGGTTTTCATGCTGTCCCTCATGAATATGCATGAGATACATCTACATACCATGGGGGTGGTGCATAGATATGCAGCACAGGCATCTTTATGAAGGGCAGCATGGAACCTGAATGGTGTGTGGCCCTCCAGGACTGCATTTGGGAGACTCTGCTCTAGATATTGCGCCTGCTTATGGTGTCTGTGCTCGGTGGGGTAAAATATAGGCGTATTAACCATGCGTATGTTCTCTGCAATACAGGTTTGTCCATACTATCACAGTTTAGTTGTGGGAAAAATATGTGGACTGGGTTTGGCAGGAGCCCCAGCTGGGATTTGAACCTGTGACCTTCTGGTCCTGACGGCACTGGCTGTGTCTGCTGCACCACCGTCTTAGCACAAAAGCAGTGCATTCCCTGGGGAGTCCATGGCTGTTTGTCAGACAGGGCCTGTCTGTTGGAGTGCACTGCACCCATGTGAAGGGGGCTAGACCATCGTCTGCTGTGGGCAGCAGCCACTGCCCCCTCCACCAACGGTACCCCTTCGTCACCATGCTGACATGGCCTTATATTGGAGACAGCATCACAGCTGAATGATATGTGGCCCTCCAGGACTGCATTTAGGGGACTGTGGTCTAGGTAATGTGATGTTTATGGTGTCTGTGCTCTGTAGGATAAAATAAAGTTGCTTATGTTCTCTGCAATGAGTGTTGGTCTTTACTATCACGGTTTAGTGGTGGGTAAAATGTGGGGATTGGGTTTGCAGGAGCCCCAACTGGGACTTGAACTGGTGACCTTTGGCTCCTGAACACACTGTCGTAGACCCTTCCAAAAATCATTTCTTTTTTTGGAGCTTTCTTGGGAGTGTTTTTTACTGTTGCCCATTGATATCACTATTGGCCAGCTTGATTATGCTTTTTTTGTATTTTGTTGGGGTCATTTTTAATGTTTATTTGCCCTTTTGTACTGTGCACATGTATCACACTGCTCATTTTTTTTAGGTTTCCCTGGTTTTAGCTGTACATTGCTGACAGAAATGGTTTCTCTTCCCTTTAAATCGGCTCTACCGCGAGGTTTTCACTCGCGGTATTTTTTCCATTGAATTTCAGCCCCGCTCGTGTGCGGGGAGCCTCTCCCCTCCCACTCTCCACCCATTGACCCCTTCTCCCCGCCCCTGGGGAGCCTTCCTCCGCCCTCCGAGAGCCTTTCCATGCCTTTCTCGCACATTAGCAGGCCGCGCACATGTGCGGGCCCGTTAGTGTAACGCGCACGTGTGCGGGGCACAAAAACGCATCATTAGCATGCGCTAAGGTATCTTAGCGCACGCTATTGTGCGCCGTGCACTTGTGCGCCGTTTAGTAAACATACCCCCTAGTGTCAAAAAGCTAGGCCTGGGTTGAAGGTCATGGGTCCTCCATCAGGTGAATGACTCTAAACATACATCCAAAAGTACAGAAGAAAGGTTAAAAAGAAATGAATGGACTGTTTTAAACTGGCCAGCAATAATTCCTGATCTCGGTCCAATCAAGAACCTTTGGAAAGAACTGAAGTCTGACATTGGTAAAAGGAATCCTGGAAACAATTATGAGCTGGAAAAAATCACAGCTGAAGAGTGGGAGAAACTACTAGTAGACAGATGTATGAAGCTTATAGAAGGCTACAAGAAATGTTTGGAGACTGTCATCACTGCCAAGGGTTATGCAGCCAAATATTAGTGAAGGGTGCTATTGCTCCTGTCCAAGTCATATTTTGTTTTTGCTCAGAAATTACTATGTCTACATTGCACAGACATCTTTTTTTGGTTGTATACCTTTGAACATACTATTAAAATTTTATGATGATATACAGTTGGAATTTTTCCAATTATTTCTGAAGATATTATACACAACATACCTAACATGCAAAGGTGCCAATATTGCTGACCACAACTGTAAGCTGTTTCAAAATCTATTGAGAGCTGGTTGGTAGCCAATGTTGTTTCTGAAGCATAGGTGTCATGTTATCTCTTTATTGTCTCAGATAACACAGGGCAAGGGATTTTGAATTAATTGAAGGCAGTGCAAATATTTTTTTAGGGTGTCTGCTTAACAGGCTATTGCAGAAGTCAAAAAAGTTTCTTTATGATGAGAAGAAATAGGTATGTTTTAAAATCGAAACCTTCTAGAGCCACATTGTTCTCTTCATACCTGTTGATATAATCACAATCTGAATTTAATCAGAAAATGACCTATACATGAGACAGGAGAAATATGCACCAGGACTGGCCTAACCATTAGGCAAGAAACCTTTGAGAGGTGGCCAAAAGCAACAGCAGTCAAAGCAAAGCAATAGATTCTAAGAGGCACACACGCTGAAAGAGCCTATTCTTTTCCCTTCAGGATGAGCCGGCACATACGTATATACAAAGCAAAGTTTAATAACTGAAAGGATGCTGTCCAATTATGAATTTTTATAAGATTGTTGTTGGAAGGGTGGTGTTCAGCTGATCACACTTGTGGGCGGAAAGGGCGGGCATAAGGTTTGTCTAGGGCGACCACTAGCTCGCAATAGCCCTGGGACTGCTCTGTATGCAATCCATCAGTAGACAGTCCTTCATTATCTTCTTATGATGAAAATGCACCCTGCCCTGTAAGAAGAATCTTTAATAATCTGGGTAACACTCAGAGCAACAGCTATATCAAAAAATGGCCTACTCTAATTAGAATTGGGAGAGATTAAAGAACATTAAACTTGACCATAATTGCCAGGTTAAAACACAAAATGGAAATATCAGGAATTGGTGCAAATAACAAAGACATTAAACAAAGACATTCCATTATCAGCAGGAGCATGATAAATTAATGCATAACAACAATGCCAGATTGAATTAGGACAATACATTTATATAGAGCTGACTACCATCACCCTGGTAATTCATAGCAGGAGACTGAGTTCCATGTTACAGCAGTGGTGCCACCAAGCTCCATATTTAGCAGGTTAGCAGGATCACCTCAAAGTATTGTGGTAATATACACCCCTACCTTGTGGTCATGTGGCACCTCAGGCAACTTTTGCTTTGAACTGCCATCTTAGGACCAGTGTTGCACTATGAACCACATAGATGTCAGGACACATACCATAAGAATGTCCCCATACCAGAAGGTATTTTTGTTGTCAGATCATTTCATATTTCCAATTGGGTTGGCCCTGGTCTTTCTTTACCATGTCCCCTTGTTGGTTTTCTCCTAAGTCCTTTTAAAGGGTCTCATTTCTATTTTCTATTTCTTCACTATCCCTATCTTCTTCCCTTCCTCCCATTGATCTTCTATTTCATATGTTTTCTCCATTTCTGTCATCTGTCTTGTTTCTACCTATAGGTCAATTTCATTCCTTCTTGTCCCCTCTTCAATCATCATCTTTCACTTGCTTATCAATTTTCCATTTTCTATGCTTACTTTCCTAGACCTACCATTCTCCACCTCTGTCTCGTTCCTTCACCAGCCTCCTATTCTCCCTGTCTTTCACCTATTTTCTTGTCTCCCATTTTCCCCCTCCGGACTCATCCCTTCCCTAGCCTTCTATACCTTCATCTGCCTCTCTCCTCTCACCATGCCCTGCTCCTTTCCTATCACGCATCACCTCTCAATCTCATCTCTTCCAAAATGTCTTAGCCCATCATCCAGACTCCTATTTCCTCTTTAATCTTCATTGCTACCCTCTCTTACCTCCTTAAAAGACCTGTCCATTTCTTTTGTCTCTCACCCTCTCTGTAGCCCTCTCTGTAGCCCTCTATCCCTCTCAACTGACTTCCAACCCCTCTAGATTCTTCAAACCATCTTCCCTCCCAATTTTTCTATAGTCAGTTTCATAGTCCTACTCATGCCACCCACTAGTCACCTAGTTCCCATTGTTCTCCTAATCCCTGCTCTATTTCTTAGTCTCTACTATCCTTCCACATAATTCCCAAGTCCCTTCTCTTCCAACCCAAGCTCCGAGTCCCCACTTACAATCTCAGTACTTACTGTAGCTAATTTTAGAATCTTTCTTCTTTTGTTCTCCTATTCAGTCCCAGAGATCTGCTTAAGCCTGAATCCCTGCTCTCCTATAGCTCCATGCTCCCTGCCTCTTTCTCTCCTTTCCTACGCACCCTTTGCCCTGCTTTTCCTCCCATACCTACTTTTCTTCTTCCCTAGTGTTTTTCCCTGCATATGCCCTTTCTTTTCCCTCCTCACACATTCTGTCTTCATCTCCTTTCTCCCAGTCCCCCAGCATCAGCATCAACCACCAGCCCCCCAGCATCAGATTCAGCCCCTAACCTTCAGCATGAGCATTCTTTTCTCAGTCCCCCAGCCCCAGTATAAAACTCCAGCCCCTGCATCAATCCCTGCTTCTTGCTCCAGCCTCATCACCCTTCTTACAGCCCCCTAACATTAGCATCAGCATCAGAATCAGCTCTCTACCCTCCCTTCTTGCCGTTTCCCTTCTTATTCTCCTTATGTTTTCAGGATCCTGTCAACTCCTGGGTGCTTGGCTGCTGTACTGCAGGGAACACAGAGTACAAAGAACATTGTTGTGAATTACACCGTGGAGTGGTTCGAAAAATGAAATTTTATTGATAAATCCAGAAGTCCCTCCCTACACGGGCCATGTTTCAGCTGACAGGAGCCTTTGTTAGGGGTAATGGGGCCTTATTA
Organism: Ichthyophis bannanicus; assembly: GCA_033557465.1. Taxonomy (NCBI): domain Eukaryota; kingdom Metazoa; phylum Chordata; class Amphibia; order Gymnophiona; family Ichthyophiidae; genus Ichthyophis; species Ichthyophis bannanicus. The sequence continues at coordinate 1,073,619,030 of CM066031.1, read as the reverse complement.
AAAATAAAAACATAAATACATATAGATAAAAAACTTAAATACATAAACACAATCAAAAAAGCATATACAAAAATCATTAAATAATGTGAAAGACATCTAAAAAACATGCTAGGTTGCTAAGTATGCTTATTGCTTAAAAACTTTAGTGTGCATGGTAAATAGTGTTTAATTTAGTTTAAACACTTCTTTTATACACCTTTCACTCAGGCTGTCTTTATTTCCTTATGATAAAGAACCAACACTCTAACCCTCTGGGAGTAGACCAGGTTTTCAAGAAGTGACGAAACACTTGAAAATCAATGATTGTTCTCAGTTCCTGCAAGGTCATTCCACATCTTGGAAACTATAACACTGAAGGAATGATGCTGGGTTGTCAGGATCCTAACATCATGGGAACTGGGAATTGTTAAATTAATGACATGTTCTGAACGGAGTGGATGAGAAGGAGAATATCAGGATAAATTATAAAGAATGTAAGTAGCACCTAACCTTGAAGTACCTTAAAAATCAAAGAAGGCAATATGAACTAAATTCTACACCCAAAAGGCAGCCATTGTGATACACACAACAATGGTTTAACCCTACTGCTACAGGCAATAATTTTCACAGCCAAATTCTGAATCTGCTGCTGTTGTCCTAAAATCTTTTTTAGGTAGTCCCACATAAAGTGCATTGAAATAACTCGAATAAGTAAAAACTGCTGCCTGGACCATAGTCCAAAAATGTTGGGGATCCAAAAAAGATTGTAGCTAGACCTCTGTCATAAGAGAGGAATCCGGAATAACACCCAGTTCTGCACACCTTCTTCTTGAGAGGAATGTTCACCTTGCTGACAGTCAGACACATTGAGGGGTCTGTTTACTAAAGTGCAGTAAGTTTTGGCACTTTTGCCATTTTATTGGTAGCTTGACCCCCTAGTGTAGTACTGTGACATTACCATTAGAGGTCATGGGTAAATTTGAAGCCAGAACATGGAAGACCAGGAACGACTGGGGTTTGCTTCTGCTCCCACTTGACACCAGAGACCCGTGGACTATAGTAATAGCCAGAAAAGGGGGATCAGAGGTGGAGGGTCTGCCAGCAGGCCTCCGAAGTGATTTCTTTATGTTAGTAAGTCAGGTGTGGATGGATATTGATGCCAGGGGTTTGTCAGGTGGACAGCTTGATGTAAGGGGGGGGTGTTGAGTGGAGGGGGAATTGGATGCTGGGAGAGGGTGTCAGGAGCAGTGATGTCAAGGGGTGATTTGGGAGCCTGACTATGCCATTTACACCTGCCCATCAAGCAGGCACTTATTAGTGTCTTGGGGCATCTGTAAATGGCGACGTAGATTTTTTTATCGATGTGACTTCCCCTTGTAAGATGGATAATACAGATCGTTATTGTAGACCCACCTAAACCATTCCCTCTCCATGCCCTAGCCATGCCCCTGTGAAATCTGGACATGCAGTACATTACCATGTATGAATAGCAGCTTTCTTAAATTGCATTTATGCTGTTATTTACATGAGTGGATGCTTCTAGAGTAACCCCCTAATTATTCTAACAGCGCTAGTGCATCCTCTGAAAGATGTCTATAAAGCTAGCCATACTATAGCATTATTACAGAAGACTCTCTGATTAGTCCCAAAAATATAAAGCTTGGTCAAAACAACTAATATACTGTAGAGCATAAATTTGAAAAGAACAGCAAACAATTTTTCTCTTGGAATCTTTGTATGGAGGGACTAAACACCACTCAAGTAACAACGTTTTGTATATATTCTTTTTACTATTATTATTGACACCACACTAGGCATCCAGTTGTGAAACACCACCAAGTGAATCACAAATAATCAAAATAAATGCTACACCTAGCTTGTAGATGCAAAAACCCATGCCTCAAAAATCCAGTTAGATATAGCCCGGTTTCATCTAACTGCGACACTGACTGTATTTCGAGCTCTAATCACATTTATAAGCTCTGCATCAGGCTTCTTCCAGATCGGGGTTTGGATTTCAAAATGCAGTATAAGAAAGAAAGTCCACTGGTCGCTCTTAAATGTCGTAAGAAAAAATGACGTCAGCAAGCACAGATTACCTCAATCACTCCAATTAAGTTCGCAGGCATAATGAGGAAACCAGACCTATAATTAAAGACCACATCCTCGGATCCCTATAATTTATATTGTCTCAAAAATATGTAAGTGCATGACTGCACCTCCCGGTGCCCGATAGTCTCCTGCCAGGATTCAGTGTTGAAACCTTTTTCTAAGTTCACGGATCATTTTCTGCAAAAAACAGCTTCCCAGGTTCATTGCTTATCCGTGATTCTACCCAACCACTTTATTACTTTGTTGAATTCACTTAAATTGGATTTTACCACCATGCTTTTGGTAACTATGGATGTGGTATACTTACACATTAATAATGATCAAAAAGAAGCACTCTCGATAATAGCTGAATATAGTTTGGATTTACCATCAAGATTACCAAAATCTTTTTTTGTTACAATTATTGGAATTGGTGCTAACACGGAATTATTTTTTCTATCATACACAGTTTTATTTGCAGGTTTTTGGAGTGGCTATGTTGCCCCAACAATGGTCACATTATATATGGCTAATTTTGAGACAGAGTTTGTTTCTAAATCTCATTGGTTTACTTATATATCTTTCTAGGTGAGATTCCTGGAAGATATATTTTTCATTTGGCAGGGTACATTAGTTGATCTTCAGGAATTTCTTAGATGGATCAACTCTATTAAACTTAATATTCAATTCACTATGAAATATCATTTTTCTCAAATTGAATTTCTTGATTTACTAATCTACATACAAGATGATATATTAGAAACTACTCTTTAGAGAAAACCAGTTCAGAGAAACAAGCTTCTCAGATACCACAGTTACTATGCAGGATCAAGGTTACTCGGAATTTGTCATTAAGAAAGCTTACACATGAGCACACTATACCCATCGTGAGTGTTTACTTCACTGACCAGTCAGCCAAGAAGACCTCCTTGGAGTGAATTATAGGGGTCTTACCATTTATGGTCAACTCTTCCCGAGTGGTTTCTATATTATGAAAACATTGGCATATCTTAGCATCATATAAATGTTTTCAAACTGATCTCACAATTGCATTTACTCAGGGAAGGAAGAGACTGGGTGGTCCGAACAACATCAACAGTAGATAGACCTCTTAATTCTCAATAGGATACCCCAGTGGGCCATTTTCCTTGCTCTAATTATAAATTTTGTGACTTGACTCTGAAAGGGGATTCCTGGACTGACCCTTTAACCTCGAATTCATATTCGACACACTGGCATACGAAGTGTTCGACGTCTTATGTTATTTAACTTTTGATTTGCCCATGTCCACTTCTTTATGTGGGCAGGATTATTCGTCCCATTAAGATGCGTCTTGAGGAACATCGTTCATGTTTGAGGAATAAGACACTTACGGCACCTATAGTTTCTCATTGTCTTGATCAACAACCTAGTTTTGAACAGCTCAAATGGCGTATCATTGACTTTGTTCCTCCAGGCCCCCGAGGGAGTGATAGAGAATCCCACCTACAACATTGTGAACAGTGTAGGATTTTTTCAATTCACCCCACAGGTTTGAACATTGAGAATGATTAGAAGAGCCTTATTTGATTTTATTTTTGATCATAGGCCTGGTTTCCTCATTATGCCTGCCAGCTTAAATGGAGTGATTGAGGTAATCTGTGCTTGCTGACATCATTTTTTCTGACAACATTTAAGAGCGACCAGTGGACTTTCTTTCTTATACTGCATTTCGAGATCCACACCCTGACCTGGAAGAAGCCTGATGAAGAGCTCATAAATGTTATTAGAGCTTGTAACAGAGTCTGTGTCACCGTTGGATGAAACCGGGCTATATCTAACTGGATCTTTAGTTTCAAAAACCTTCGAGGCATGGGTTTTTGCATCTACGGTACAAGTTAGGTGTAGCATATATTTTAATTATTTGTGGTTCACTTGGTGGTGTTTCACAACTGGACGCTGCCAACATAAATAATAAAAAGAATAAATAGGAAATTTTGTTACTTGAGTGGTGTTTAGTCCCTCCATACAAAGATTCCAACACAAACATTTTCACTATTCTTTTCAAATTTATGCTCTATATTAGATGTTTTGACCAAGCTTTATATTTTTGGTATGAAGCTAGCCCAGCAGAGGCTTGCGGTGAGGCACCTATTCCTCTATTAGTTCAACTCTGAACCCACACACATATAGGAATGATACCTTGACTCATGCCAGCCAAAAACAAAACAAAACCAGCAAACGCACATAAGGAAACTTTCCAGGCAAGAGTCACCCAATAATTAAGGCATCTATGTGTCACTGGCACTCTTTAAGCATGGCCTGGAGACCAGACATAATTGCAGCATCTCAACTGTTAATAGCCACATTTCCTGCACACAAGCACAGGCTGCCTGATGTCAAGGTCCAGGATCCGACCATGCTATTCCATCTGTTTAGGCGATGCAAGATTTAAATTCTGCTCCTCGCTCCTAACACTTGTTCCTTTCCCTAAAAGTCCAGCAAAAAGAAAGTGCAAAAAGGCCCACACACCAATTTGCTCGGTTATCGAGCACACATTTGGAATATTAAAACAACTTCACATATTTAGATCGCTCCAGTGATGCCTTTACAGTTCCTCCCTCAAAAAGTGACTATGGGGTATGTTTACTAAACTGCGGTAATGTTACATAACGCGCGTTACGTAACGTTAACGCGCGTTAAGTAACATTAACGCGCGGCATAACACGCTAACGATCGTTAACGTTACGTAACGCACATTAACCGTATTTAACGATCGTAAACCCCCTGCGGCGCGGTAAAACAACGCAGAAGGTGGAGAGTGGGCAGAGAGAAGGGGTCAATGGGCGGAGAGTGGGCGGGGAGAGGCTCCATTCACACTAACGCGCTGAAATCGAGGGCTCAATCCCAACGCGAATGAAAACCTGCCGTTAGATGCACATTTGCAGGGGAGGGAAACCATTTCAGTGTCAGCAATGTACAGCAGAGGCAGGGAAACCTACAAAACGTGATAAGTGTGATACATGTGCACGGAAGAAAAGGGCAAATAAGCAGTGAAAATGACCAGAACAAACGAGGAAAGAAACAGAACAAAGCAAGCCAATAGTGACACTAATGGGAAACAGCAACAAACACTAGTGAGAAAGCCCCAGAAAAAGATAGTAATTGTGGAAGGACGTATGCTCTGTCCCCAGACAAGGTGAATGATCCCACAGTGAAATAGTGCAGATCAGAGTCACCCCATGTTGATGGACAGGTTACCTATGGCATGCACATGTCCCGCAACTGCAGGGTGGGCACATCCTAATGGACTACTGGGCGGATGCCGGAAAAGGGGATACAGAGAGCCTCAGGTGGCACATGCTGTGGCGGAGCTGGGCCACAGTGCGGACTAGGGTGATGCCTAGGTGGCCCATACGAATGCTGAAACAGCAGAGCAGCCAGACAGCAACTGCTGAAGGCCCAACATGGGCACGAGTGTGTTTCCCAAAGCGTCACAGGGGAAAGTACCCAACAGCTACCCCCAAGGGCACGGAACATTGGCAGGCGGGGCTGGGGGGGAGCATGGACGTCTATGCAGGCACCCCTACCCCAGAACCCGCACCATAGGCAGCCGCCTACCTGCACACTGGATGGCCTGAGACTGCGCACCACCAGCTCCACCAGCAGAAGGGCATGTCAGCATGGTGGCTGAGGGATACTGGTGGTGGAGGGGGCAGTGGCAGCTTCCCAGAGCAGACCGTGGCCTAGCCCTGTGTAGGTGGGTGCCATGCACTGCAACAGACAGGCCCTGTCTGACCAACAGTCATGGTATCACCAGGGAATGCACCATCTCTGTGAGAACATGGTGGTGCAGTGCACAGAACCAGTGTATTCAGAAGCAGAAGGTCACAGGTTCAAGCCCCAGCTGTGGTTTCTGCCAACCCAGTCCTCATATTTTATCCACTACTATAACATGCTAATACAGACAGAACCTTGCTTGCAGATGACGTAAACATGCCCAAAACACCTACATTTTACCCTACAGAGTACAGACAGCATAAACATGCACATTACCTAGAGCAGAGCCTCCCAAATGCAGTCCTGGAGGGCCAAACACCATCCCGGTTCCATGCTGCCTCTGAGAAAGATGCCTGTGCTGTATTTCTATGCGCCACCCCCATGGTATGCAGATGTATCTCATGCATATTCATGAGGGACAGCAGGAAAACCCGAACAGTGTTTGGCACCGCAGGACTGGAGTTGGGAACCTCTGCCGTAAAGCAGCAGCCAACAGGGGCAGACACACCCGCACCCACAGGCCCCATTATCCAAAGGCTCCTGGAGAGGCAGGACTTTGGACTCTGCGTGCATCTCCCAATACTAGCACTTGCATACCTTAGTAATGCCACCCTAAACCTGGAAATATGGTACACATCTATCAAAAGGCTGCTGTGATTACTGGCAGATAGCAGTTCCTAGGTTAAGTACAATTTTCTGAGTGAGCTGCATCATAGCAACCTTTCTGATGTCTGTGGAGTGTGCTACAGGTCTTGTGTCTGACAGTGTTTACCAACCTGCGGAGTGACTCCTACAGTATTGCGTACCATAGCCATGCCTGCACTGTGCCCAGGACTGGTGTGGTGGCCTGGGCTGCCCAACACCTCTATAGTTGCACAATGCTGGCATAGGTGTGGGGAGTGTGTGTCTGTCTATCCAGTGTGTGGTGGCTGCCAACACCCTCCACAGCCCACACTGCTAGCACTGTTGCCAGTATTGGCCTGCCAATGTGCATAATGAGGAGCAAGGTACCATGGGAATAGCCTGGATAGGGTGGCCTGGCCTGGCCGCATCTGCACAGGGCAAAGGGCAATGGCTCGGACATTGTAGTGCCTGGTACCACCTGCACGGACAGAGTGGCCACAGCATGTCCTGCTGGGCAGTGACCACGGCATGGCTAGGTTCCCCCATAGTGCTGTGTAATATTTTTTTTATGTGATATGTATGGGTTCTCTTTTGGGGCCCGATCACTGACTTATCTGCTTGGTGTGTATGATGACCTCCCAGTTTTGGGTACATGCATCTCCTCCAGGACCATGCATTGTGGACTAGCTAGCAGACTGTTTGCAGCTAGTATGTGTGTTGCTGGAGCATCTTGCAGGGTGCAACTGCTGGAGAATGGCAGATTGGGGGGGGCAGCTGTGCATTTCCAGGTCTTCTGTCTGCTATTGCTTTATGGATGTGTACAACTCTGCATTGCCTGTCCTGTAGGGTGTTTGATCCCTAGCAGGACTGGGGTGATGGTCCCCTCTACTGCCACCATTGCAAGGGGGTAGAAAGTGGATCTGTTGGCGGGAGATCCTGTCCCCCACCCTGAGCCCCAGAGTGTGCGTTGGGTGGTGGTATGTAATCTCCCTGTGGGTCCCAACACCCCCCTTCACTTACATCATGTGACCATGGCACCCACACAGGGTATGTACTTTTCTGGGTGCATCATAGTCCAAAAGGGCTAGATGTGACATACAGATGGACACCTGCATATCCTAGGGGGTATTTGCAAGGACTACCTATCACACATTGGCACTGATGGGGACCTGCAGTATAGCCTATCTCAGCAAAGCCAGGTGCTGTGAGAATGGTGCTGGGCACCATACCTCTCCCTCAGGGTGAGCACGGGACCCGTACATTGTGACGGTCTGTAGCTACTCTGTGCCACTAACACACACCGTCGGCACCCCCTACCAGGCTGAAGTGCTGAGGGGTGCATACCCCATCTTGTGATCATCTGTAGACTGCTGATTTACATGTGCTGTGCATCCTGGGTACGGATGGGTTGACCCTATCCTGGTAACCACAGCAGAATGTGGGTGTGGTGCCGTGCCGTCCTCCTGTAGCCAGCCGGTGTGTTTGTTAGCAGCTCTAGCCCACTGGTTACTTCACTGCCTGTAGAACCAGAAGTCATGGGTTCAAATCCCACAGTGGGGTTCATCAATAGGGCTGTCTTAGGCATTGTCTATTTTAATTGTATATTAGTGCTGCCAGCAGGACCACCCTCAGGGTACTGTCACCTTAGGGTGGCTCATAAGGTGCCCTATAGGGCACCTTATACGGCGCCCTATAAAGCACCTTATAAGGTGCCTTATATGGTGTCCTATAGGGGACATTATAGGGTGCCTTGGCAGAAGGCGCACTTTATAATGTGCCCTATGGAGTGCGTTATGGGGTGCCTTATGCAGCACTTTAGGTTATGCCACCGTGAGGGTGTGTTTGCTGGCAGCACAAATTAAAATACATGTCAAATGCCTCAACAATCACTACTTAAATGCAAAGGGTGCTGCCTCAGCCAGCCTTATACATTGGGCCCACTGGGGAATCAAACCCACAACCCCTGTACCATCAGTCAGTGTTGTAACCATTGTGCTACAGCTCTGTTGCTGTGAGTGTATGTCTGCGCGCCTTCTTAAGATTAACGCGTGGTAACGTGCCCTGTAGCGCTCGTTCATTTATGGCGCCTTGTAGCGCGCGTTCTCGGCGCGTTCTCGGCAACGATGTACTGCCCATGTCCTTATTTGGGGTTTCTGTCTCTAACATGGCTCCTAACGCGAATCGCATTAACGCAGTTTAGTAAACATACCCCAATGACTACAATTAGCTACTACATGATTCAGTCTTGCTCTTAAGTATCACATTCCCCTTTAATTTAACTTCATTTCAAGTATTAACTTTTGAAAATGCTGCTACAACAAAGCCTGTAGCAATGAATAATACTCACAAATATACAATACAGCAATATTTGGAATAGACATACTGTAGAATGAAACCTCCTTCGTATGCACAATCAGCTGATACCTCACCACATACCTTTCAAAAATCTTAGCAAACTGTCATGCTTTAACACGATTTTGAAAAGTAAGAGAGACACCTAATAACCTCACAAGGAAGAACATTCCAAAGTTTGGGGCCCATTACAGAGAAAGATTGATCCTAGTTTCTCTGCAATTGTATCTCTCTCCCTGAAAACAGAGATACAATCGCAAAGAATTTGGAATCAATCTGTCTCATAGTGGAGGGCCTGCCTTTAGATAGAAACAGAGAAAATGACGGCAGATAAAGACCATACAGTCTATCCAATCTGCCCACCCATAAGAACTATTAAGTTCTATAATCCCATCCTCTCCGTCAGAGATCCTCTGTATTTCTCTAGTACTTTCTTGAATTTGGATACTGTTCTTGTCTCCACCATCTCCATTGGGAGGCTGTTCAATGCATCTACCACCCTTTCTGTAAATAAATATTTCCTGAAATTACTCCTGAGTCTATCCCCTTTCACCTTCATCTTATGACCCCCTTTGTTCCAGAGCTTCCTTTCAACTGGAAGAAGGCCAGCTCCTGTGCATGCATATCATGGAGGTATTTAAATATGTCTTGGAATATTATTCTTTACTAACATTAAATAATTGGTAGTCTCCCTTTCAAGGCTTTAAAAATATGTATAATCACTCTAAATGTATTGCTGTTCTGCACAATGAACCGGTGGAAGGCCCTCCATGTATAAATAACATGCATAATGTACTGGGTGTAGAATTTAGTTTTTATTGCTTTCTCTGATTTTTAGGGTGCTTCAAGAGTTCGGTCCTACTTATATTCTTTATAATTTATCCAGCTATACTCCTTCTCATCCACTTTGTACAGAAACATGTTTAGGATCCTGACAACCCAGCATCATTCCTTCAGTGTAGTATTCAAGATGTGGAATGACCTGTCAGGAACTGAGACCAATCGTTGATTTTCAACTATTTTATCACTACTTGAAAACCTGGTCTACTCACAGAAGGTTAGAGTGGTTGTTCTTTGCAATAAGGAAATAAAGACAGACTGTTCATGGTTTTGTTTTTTTACATTGTCATGAAATGATTATTTCTTTTGTGCATTGGTATTATTTGATTGTTTATGCCATGTGTAATCTACTCTGTACCCTCCATCTGAGTGAAAGTTGCATAATATAAATGTTAAAACTAAACTAAACACTATTTACCATGTACAATAAAAATTGTTAAGCAATAAGCATACTTAGCCACCGACAATGTGAGTTCAAGACTTTGTTTTTGTGGCTTTGGGTAAAGACACACTAGCTTTTTCTGGCAGTGGGATGGAGCTAAAAATAGTCTATTTTGCCATAAGCTGGCTTTCGTGGTCAACAGATTCAAAAAAATCTCGTTCCATTTTGATTATAGTATCTTGGCAATTTCCATATCAGCTTTGGTTGCTCTGGTTCAGAGCTTGTAAAGACAGTTTTGTGATTGTACAGCTGTGCGTTCTGCAATATTGGAATCCTTCGGGCAAGTGAGAGATTGGTCTAGCATTTTACTGGTACTGATGGTCTTGCAGACCATCCGTTTAGTGCCTAACTCCTGCTTTCACCTTATACTAATCAACCTAATGTTTATTGCATATATGGTCTGGATACTGTGTGCAAAACTCCTCTAGAGGGCATGAGAGGCATGTATATCATGATTTGTATATGCTGTGTATTGAAAATGTTTTTTCTATACCAATAATATAGATTTGCATATGTTTTTACAATTTTTCTGAATCTCTTAATTTTTCCTCATCTTCCTGTTCCCGTGTCGCATTGACTCCTCATTCTTCTCACTCTTCCAGCCCTGTCCTTCTATTACTGTCCTGTCACTGTCACCCTGCATTCCCTGCCTTGTGCCCTTCCACTACACTCTTTTCCCTCCCTCCCTGGGCACCAATTTTAAGCTTATTTTATAAAGACATATGGGCACTTATGCTTCTTTATAAAATACAAGCACAAATCCTGCACAAATTGTACCTAGATTAAAGGTATGGACATTACACCTGCTTGAGAGCAGACATAACTATTGGTGTGTGCTTTATGTACATACATTCATAATGTATAAAGTGAGCGTATATATAATGACTCTGCCCACACTCCGCTCAAACTCCTTCTCTGAGAACGCTTACTCAACAAGTACGCGCCTTCTTGAACCGCAACTACTCTTATGTGTGGTCTAATTTTATGAGGCCTTTTCCTCGGGCAAATCATTATTTTACATGCGGAAAAGGTTTATAATACCCCCTAGGTATCCTGTATTGCTTCGCCGTGCTGTGCTTCTTCTGCCACTGTTACCACCCTAAGGATGTCCCCGGTGTGACTCTCCCTTCAGGCCCTTTTCCCATACTGTTTTTCCTCCCTTCCTACTATTTGTGGTCATACTACTAGTCACTACAGCAAAATAAAATTAAAAACCCACATCTTTGTGCTAGAGTACTGTAGCCCCATTAGACATATACATACATATACATATACATACAAAGTTGTATTCTGAGAGGCATATCTAGTCCTCTTCAATCTGTTCAACACTCTGCTATGCAACTAAACTTCTGCCAGCCTCGTCATGCCTATAGTCTCTCTCTTCTCATTAGCTCCCTATCCGTTTCCGCATCCAGTTCAAACTTCTCCTGCTGACCTATAAGTGCATTCACTCTGCAGCTCCTCATTACCTTTCCTCTCTTATCTCTCCCTACACCCCTCCTTGGGAACTCCACTTTTCTGGCAAAGCGCCTCTATCTGTGCCCTTCTCTTCTATTGCTAACTCCAGACTTCGCTCCTTTCACCCTGCTGCTCCTTGTGCCTGCAACAAACTGAGTCTGTACGTCAGGCATCTTCTCTGACCCAATTCAAATCCAGGCTGAAAACTCACCTCTTCGCTGCCGCTTTTGGATCTTGACTCACCTGATCTCCTTTTTATTTTCTTACCATTCCTCCTAGATGTATCCCGCTGTCTACAGCTACTGTGTTGTCTGTCTTGACTAGATTGTAAGCTCTGATGAGCAGGGACCGTCCTTTACATGTATCTGTGCAGCGCTGCGTACGTCTTGTGGCACTATGCAAATGCTCAGTAGTAGCTGTAGTCTGGCTTTGGCCCACTCCATGCATAGTCTTTTAGATTTGATTTAGTAAAGCAGGAATCCCTGCATGTAGTGGCGGTAATCAGTAAAAATTGGAGTTAGTGGGCAACCTCATCTGCATATGGCATAAACAAAGAACAATGTGGAAGGGCAGAAATTTATCTCCCCTGCTGTAATATTGTTAGTCTCATTTATAGCCACACTGTGGTAAAAGTAGCCTCATTTTAGAAATGACGTCCAAGTGCAATCTGGGACTCCAAGTTAGAGCGTCCAAAAAAAGAAAGGCTTAACCAAGTTTGGGTATAATTTCACAAATGTGGATGTGTCTGAGGGGGCTGTCTACACAGATGTCCCTGAAATAGAATCCAAGACCGGAGATATCTAAGAGACATTCAGCGACGGCTGAAACATAAAACAAGTTTCTCAATTACACAAACAAATGGCATTGCAATTGTGGAGAGTACTGGGGATAGTCGAGTGCCATCTTCTCTATACCAACCAGATGTTTAAGGACCAAAATGAGCACTTTCTTCATACCTATTTGTTCATGGAACAGGTCTAAACTTAGACAAGGTCGCAAATATCCCCAACATTTCTGAGATCAAATGAGGACTAAGTCCATTGTCCCACCCAGGACACACATCCACCCCTCCCCCTGCCTACTTGATTGTCTCCACACTGAAGACGTTTTTAGACATCATTTACAAAATGGTACTGGGGATGTCTTGTGATTTGGACATCCACGTGCCAATTTTCAGAAGTCCAAATCATGAATAAGGCTTTCAAAATGAACACCTTAGGTTATTGAGCCACTTGTATTTAAGCTTCATTTTCTAATGGGGATAGAAACATAATGGCAGAAAAAAAACATGTGGCCTATCTAGTCTGCCCTTCCATATCAACTATTATAGTCTCTTTTTTTTCCTTTAGAGACCTTCTGTGTTTGTCTCATGCTTTCTTGAATTCAGATACTGACCTTGTCTCTACTATCTCCACTGCGAAACTATTCCATGCATCTACCCCTCTTTCCGTAAAGAAATACTTCCGCATATTACTCCTGAGTCTATCCCCTTTCAACCTCATCCTATGTCCCCTCATTACAGAGCTTTCTTTCAATTGAAAGATGCTCTCCTGTGCATTTATGCCATGGAGGTATTTAAACATTTCTATCATATCTCCTCTCTCCAGTCTTGCCTTTCCTCTAAAGTATACATATTGAGATCTTTAAGTCTGTCCCCATATGGCTTATAACGAAAACCACTGACCATTTTGGTAACCACCCTCTGCACTGACTCCATCCTACTTCTATCCTTTTGTAGGTGTGATCTCCAGAATTGCACCCAATACTCCAAATGAGGTCGCATGTGGCACATGATCGTGGTGACATTTCGGTTGCGGTAGCACTCGACCTTTCAGCGGCTTTTGACCTGGTTGACCACTCCCTTCTTCTAGCCTGTCTCCGTGAAGCTGGCATTCATGGCACTGTCTACAGGTGGTTTCACTCTTTTCTCTACGCCCGATCAGCTTCATCCTCTCTGCCTCTTCCTCTACACCGCCTTCTGCCCCCTTCCCTTTACCCTGTGGGGTCCCCCAGGGTTCTGTCTTGGCTCCTCGTCTCTTCAATCTCTTCTTGGTGCCCCTCACACTAGTCATTCAACAATTCGGGATTTCTGCCTTTTACTATGCGGAAGACATTCTTCTCCTTCACCACACGTCCCCCTCCCACCCCGATCTCACTCCCTTAAATAACTGCCTCACAGCTGTCACTCACTGGTTGACCCAAAACTGCCTTCACCTCAACCTTGCCAAGACCACTGCCATCTGGTTCCCTCACGGTCATCATTCCCCCTCTCTAGCCCCATCCCTTTCCAACACTCCTATATCCTTGGTCATCACCTTCCGCTATCTTGGTGTCCTCTTTGATTCAGACCTTACTTTTCACGCTCATATCTCTCACATTACCAAAACCTCTTTCTATTTCCTACGTCTAATTCGCGCTATTCGTCCCTTCCTCTCCCCTTCTGCTCTCTCCACTCTACTTCTCTCTCTAGTTATGTCCCGGGTCGACTTTTCTAATTCTATCCTAACCGGTCTGGCCTCCTCCCAACTTCACCACCTTCAGAGAATCCAAAACACCGCAGCTCGCCTTCTCTCTCATTCATCCCCTTATCACCACATAACCCCTCTTCTCATCCATCTACACTGGTTACCTGTTCCCTTTCGTTCCCAATATAAGCTACTCACCATGGTCCACAAGGCCCTACACACCAGTACCCCACAATATTTAGCTGATCTTATTCACTTTCACACCCCCAGACATACCCCCCGCTCATTCCATTTAAACCGTCTCACCCTTCCCCCCCTCCGCCGCTCATCTTCAATCCACCCGCTCCTCAGCTTTTTTCTTCATAGGCCCCACACTTTGGAACTCCCTTCCCACTTCTCTCCGCCTTGAACCCTGCTACGCAGCATTCAAACAACAGCTAAAAACCCACCTTTTTTCCCTAGCCTTTAACCTCCCCACTTCCCCTCCCCCCTTGTAGCTCTACTCTCCTTCCTCTACTGTTCCTTAACCCACTTTGCTCTTACAATTTGTAATTTCTTTTCCTTTTCCGGCCTTGTGCCCTGCTTTTATTGTTTTTTATTTATTGTAAACCGCTTTGATTTTATTTTGAAGAGCGGTCAATCAAGTTTTAATAAACATAAACATAAACATAAACCAGAGACTTATACAGAGGCACTATCATCTTCTTCCTGCTGGCCATTCCTTTCCCTATGCTCCCAGTCATCCTTCTGGCTTTCACCATGGCCATTTCTACCTGTTTAGTCACTTTAAGATCATCAGAAACAATCATGTCCAGGTTCTGCTCCTCTTTCGTGGACTGAAGTACTTCACCCCCTATACTGTACTGCTGTCTTCGATTTTTGCAGCCCAAATGCATGGCCCTGCATTTTTTAGCATTAAATCTCAGCTGCCAAATTCTCAATCATTCTTCAAGCTTAGCTAGATCTCTCCTCATGTTATCTACTATTTCCTGGGTATCTATTCTAATGCAGATTTTGGTATCCGCAAAGAGGCAAACCTTACCCGACAGCCCTTCCACTATATCACTAACAAAAATGTTAAAAGGAATTCTTGCAGCACACCATTGGAAACATCCTTCACCTCAGAGTGAGCTCCATTTACCTGTATACTTTGTCACCTCCTACTCAACCAGTTTTTAACCTAGTCAGTCACTTTAGGGTCCATCCATAGGGTGCTCAATTTATTTATAAGTTGCCTGTGCAGAAAGATGTCAAAGGCTTTACTGAAATATAATTACACCACATCTAGGGCTCTCCCTTAGTCCAACTCTCTGGTCACCCAGTCAAAGAAATCAATCAGATTTGTCTGACAATATCTGTCTTTAGTAATCTCATACTGCCTTGGATCCTGCAATCCACTAGACTTCAGAAATCTCACTCTCCTCTGTTTTAGCAATGTTTCCATTATTTTACTGACCACAGAGGTCAAACTAACCGGCCTGTAGTTCTCAACCTTATCCTAACTTCCACTTTTGTGTAAAGAGACCATATGCCTCCAGAATCGTAAATTGGTTGCTAGGCAGAATAACTGTTTAAAGACATATCTAGCTTGCTCTGGAACACGACAATGTAAATGTTATCCTAACTGCAATGCTTCTTTAAAATGTATATAAGTTATATCCCATTCCCCATAATGCCTTATTGATTATGTTCATTTTCAAGTTACAACAATGTGCATCCCCACGTGCTGCATGATTTTTTCAGTTCTATGAAACCGCTTTGAATTGTAGAAAGGCGGTATAAAATAAGTTAAATAAATACATATGCACCTTTCTCTAGTCCTCTGGGTCCACTCCTGATTCTAAAGAAGCATTGAAAAGGTCAGATAGTGGAGCCGCCAGAACTTCCTCAAATTCCTTCAATACTCTCGGATGTATCCCATCCGGATCCATCACTTTGTCTACTTTTAGTTGAGCTAGTTTCTCACGAACGTAGTCTTCTGAAAATCGGTCAAAATCCCCTTCAGTTCTGTTCCTATTTGTGGGTGTTTTCTGAGATCCTACTCCTGGCCTTTCATCTATGAATACAGAAAAAAACTATTTGTTAAGCAATTCCGCTTTAGCCTCATCAGCTTCTACGTATTCCTCCCCTTCACTCTTGAGTCTGACAAGTGCTTTTGCACTTCATCCTCTCACTAAAATATTTGAAAAATGTCTTGTCCTCCCATTTTATTTCATTGGCTATTTCTTCTTCTTTTTGAATCTTTGCTTTCCTGACTACTTTCCTAGCTTCTCTAAGCTTTTCCAAATATATTGATGCTTGTCTTACTTTTTCTGTGATCTCTTGTATTTTATGAAGACCACCCTGTTTTTCTTCACTTTTTCAGCTACTTCTTTTGAGAACCATAGTGGCCTCCATTTCCTTTTATATTTATTTACCTTTCTAACAAAATGTTTTGTTGCCCTTAACATATCCCCTTTCACTTTTGTCCATTGCTTTTCTACAAACCACTCCTTGAGGTATTGTCCCATCTTGGCAAGGTTAGTTTTCATAAAGTCTAAGACCCTTGCTTTTGAATATATTTTATCATCCCTAGTCCTATAACTGAACCACACCATCTGGTGATCATTGGATGCAAGATCATCTCCAATTGTAACATCCAAAACACTTTCCCTATTGGTAAGCACTAGGTCCAGTATGGTCCCTTCATGTGTGGGTTCTGTTAGCAGCTGCCAGAATAGTTCTCCCTGTAGAGAATCTAAGATCTCATTACTTATAGATGACACCGCAGCAGGGATGTGCCAATCAACATCTGGCATATTGAAATCACCTATCAGTAACACTTTTCCTTTCATGGCAATACTGTGTATGTCTTCTGTTAAATCTCTTGTCTACTTCTTTTGCTTGTGAAGGAGATCTGTATATCACACCAATGCAACTGGATCTCCTGTTCCTCTTTGTAGTTTAATCCACAGTGCCTCCTCGTTCCCTTCCAAAGATAGAGAGATCCGTATTGAAATTCTGGCAGCCAAAAAGGAGGGCCAATAATATCTTAGCCTCAGCCCCATCTGTGATAAATGAAAAACTAGGGGTTGGATGTAGATTCTGATTATGTTGAAATCTCAGGTACAGAGCTAGACAAGCAAAGCTTAAAGAAAAGAATGAAAAATGTAGGGGCAGCATGTAGAAACATTGCGTTCCAACCTACATTTGTAGAAGGGATGTATGTTTATGGTGAAGTGGGTTTGTAGGGAACTGGTGATGGACATATAGATATATATGGATGCAGCAGTGGGTGGCAGCACAAGGGTTTCTGCCACCCTTGGTAGACCCTCTGTGCCTCTGCCCCCCCCCCAAAAGACTGTATATCACACCTTGCCCAGTACACCATGGTGCCTCCACCTTGCACTGAAGCAGCAGCAGCTAAACTGCCACTTCAAAGTGGCTGCACGCATGCATGCTCATAGCATGCCGCTCCTGCCCCTCCCCCCATGCAACTATCTTGAGGGTGGGCAGGAGCAGCAGGCCAGATTTCTGTGCACATTTGCAGGCATTTTAAAGCTCACCATGGTGCTGAAGCAACAGTTCAGCTGCCGCTTCCTGGGGGCTTGGGTTAGAGATGCTGCCAAGCAAAGTCTGCCATCCTAGGCAACCACCTGGTTTACCTAATAGATGAGTTAACCCTGGGTGGAATTGTGTGTAATGGGGATGTGACATATGTTTTGGGTCTATGTATGTGGGGTTTAGATATGTGTGTTGATGTGAGCTATATTGGGAGGTATGTGTATGTGTACATAGTATGCTTGGGGTGAGAGGAGGATCGGGGCGGTAAGGGTATCTGTGTGTGTGTGTGCAGACATGTGAGTCAGTGTCTGAAGTATGTCTATGAGTGTGACTTTAGAAATGTGGAGGAGGTGGCTATGAAAGGGCCTTTTGGTGCCATCCTTTGCCAGCTGCTTCAATTACTTTGCTCTGTCTTTGCCTGCTTTCCTTTTGGCCAAATTACTTATTGATTTATATGTTTTTTTATACTGTTAAATCAATGAATCAAAGTGGTTTACAGGGAACAAAAATATACAATTAACATAGTTAATATAACTAGGTAGTCAATACAAGTAACCAAAGCAAACAGTAATGTAGTTAACATAACTGAGTAGTCAAAACAAGTAACTGAGGGAAACATAAGAACAGGAAAATGCAAGTAACGTTGATGGGTCTATATAGTGGGCACATGCAATAATGGTATTTGGACATGGTGAGTAACAACTAAATGAGCATTATACTGAATTAATGGAAAGGATTAAATGGGATCAGTAGTTAGCATCAATACTGGTTGGGCTCATAGTTAAGTTTATGGAGTCTGAGATGTTAAAATGCATGGTAGCTTGTGGTTAGGTTGGGCTGATATTGGGGCAGTCAAGTTTCTTCCCAAAGTGCTCTGTAAATAAGAGTATTGGACTGTTTTCTGAATGATAGGAGGTCTGGTATGCTTCTCAATTTTTCTGGTAGTAAGATCC
This sequence comes from Ichthyophis bannanicus, assembly GCA_033557465.1. Lineage (NCBI taxonomy): Eukaryota > Metazoa > Chordata > Amphibia > Gymnophiona > Ichthyophiidae > Ichthyophis > Ichthyophis bannanicus. Next base: position 1,073,600,524 of record CM066031.1, on the reverse strand, counting down.
AGATTGTTGGTGAGTAGAGCGAGAATGCTCTCTGGCATAGAGATTGATTTCTTTTTCTATAATCCATAGGTATTACTAAGGTAATCTGCATACATCCTTTTCTTGTTCTGCTTTTGGGTATTGCTTCTAGGAGTGATTCTAGTTGTCTTGCGGATAAGTTGTTTATTATCTTGAAGGTGATTATTAGTACTTTATACTTAATTCTGCTTGCTACTGGGAGCCAGTGTGGCAGATATAGAATTGGCGTGATTCTTTCTGATTTTGGTGCTTTCTGAATAAGTAGTGCAGAGGTGTTTTGCACCATCTATAGTTGATTAAGGGCTTGTTTTGACAGACCTTGTAGGATGCTGTTCAGAAGTCAATATAGGGGAAAATCATAGCTTGAATAACTGTGCGGAACTCCTGGTGAGATAAAAGTGGTCGTACTGTAGGTGTTGCAGGGTGGTTTTGGCAATATGGGTGATTAGGCTCAGATTTTAATCCAGGGTTATTCCCAGGTACCTTGCCTCTTGACTGTCAGTGTTGCTTCACTAACTTTTATTGTTGCTGGCGAGGTAAAAGACTTATCCTTAGTGATAAATAGTATTTCCGTCTTGTAGTTTATTGTCAGGTTTTGGGATTTAAGCCATTGGGTTACCTCATTGAAACATGTGACTTTGATGGAGATTGGGGTTTGATATATTGTATGGAAGGTATAACATTACATCATCAAAGTAAATGTGGTAGTTTACCTTGTGTCTGATGCTGCAGATTGGTTGTATGTATATATTCAATAGTAAGGCTAAGAGGGCCAAGCCTTGTGGGATTCCTCTCAGTTGTTTGTATGTTGAGGACGTGTTTTTGCCTGTTCTTACCTGTTGTGTGTGACCTGTTAGGTAAGATTTGAACCAGAGTAATGCTGTCCCATCAATTTTGATCTGTTGAAGGCTTGCTATTAAGTGGTGGTGGGTTACGGAGTCAAAAGCTGATGCAATATCTATGAAGATAAGTATAAATGCTTGTTTCGGCTTCTCTATTCCCTTTTTTAGTTTGTCTAACAGTGATGTAAAGAGGGTTTCCACTCCATGGTATGGTCTAAAACCATGTTGATGTGGATTCATTGGGGCATTTTTGTCCATTTATTCCTGAAGCTGTCATTGGACCACTTTTTCAATTATGTTTCCTATAAAAGGTAGGCTTCATATTGGTTTGTAGGAGTTTGGGCTGTCTTTGTCCAGAGCAACATACTTTAGTATTGGGCATATTTATGCTATTTTGAGGTCTCTAGGCATGCGGCATTGGGTTAGCGAAAGTTGAATTATTTTGAGGATAGTGGGTGCCATTTTTGATTGTGTAATTTTGACCCAGCTGACAGGATATGGGTCCAGTGGAGAGGTAGTGGTATTGCGGCTGGTTATTATGTCTTCCAGTTGTTCTATGTTGATTTGAGAGAATGCATGCCATGATGTGGATGTAATATTGCTGTTACAAGCTGGGATTGGGGATAATGTCACTGCTACTGATATGGTTGGGATAGGGGATACATTCGCTGGTACTGATACTTTACATTTGTAATAATTGGCTAGTGATTGTGGATTGATGCTGTGATCTCCTTCTGAGATGGGCATCCGAATTAAGGATTTGACAATTTCTTAAATTCCCTAGGGCAGTTTAGTGATTTCATAATGAATCTTGTGTGGTAATCCTTCTTACTTTGGTTTATATTGTCACAGTAGACTTGGAGTTTGGTCATGAAGAGGTTCTGATCTTGAGGTAACTTTGTATGTCTCCATTTACATTCTATCCTTCTTAGTTGTCTTCTCATTGATCTTAGCTCCTGTGTATACCACCTTGCATTGTGTTTATGACTTCTATGGGGTCTAATTTATGTGGCTGCTGCTGCTCTGCTTATTACTTTATTCCACTTGTTGAGGATGTCATCAATGTCATTTAAGTCTGTGTTAAGGAGTAAGGAGTCATTTAGAAAAGCTTCTTTGTTAAATTGATGGAAATGGCATGCTGGTGTAAGGGTCGGTGTCTGTTTGGTTTTTGTCCTTGTGATAGGGAATAGAAACATAGAAACATGATGGCAGAAAAA